>LR738549.1:25922500-27122500 GCA_902685375.1 Neostethus bicornis | reverse complement strand
GGAGTTCATGCCGAGGTTTCCTTGAGCAAGACATCGAACCCCAAATTGCTCCTGATGGTGGTTTGCACCTTGCATGGCAGCATCCCCATCAGGTATGAATGTGTGTGTGAATGGGTGAATATAAGCTACAATGTAAAGCACTTTGAGTGCCGACACAGGTGGAAAAGAGTTGTATAAGTAGAGTCCATTTACCATCTAGAATTTTACACCAATGTTAGCTGTAAGTGAATGAAGCATCAGTCTTCCTCACACTAGAAGCATTCGTAAACATTAACTGTTGTTAATGACGTGTGAAAGAGGAAACAAAGTAACATTGTTGGCCATCAGAACACATGATACATCATAGTCAAAGAGCGGAATGTAACACAGTAATAAATAATCTGCACGACAGATTGTGTAACCACTCCCATACTGAAATCACGTTTTTTTTTTTGCTCTCTGCAAAAACAAAGAATCACTTTAAATCATAAGTAATGTCCACTCAATTGTCAAGTCAGTCCTAAAGTCCTTCTTTTTCTTCTTTCGGCATTTCCCTTCAGCGGTCGCCACAGCAAGTCAGTTTCTTCCATCTAACCCTATCTGCTGCATCTGCACACAAACTATCTTCACGTCTTCCTTCACTGTTTCCACTGCTTCCTCTAGGCCTCTTTCCTGGTGGTTCCAAATCCAGCATCCTTCTTCTGATGTACTCTCTCTCTCTCCTCTGCACATGCCCAAACCATCTCAGTCTGGCCTCTCTGACTGTATCTCCAAAACCTCTAACATGTGCTGTTCCTCTAATCCTGTCCATCCTCTCAGAGAGATCCTCAGCATCTTCATCTCTGCTACCTCCATCTCTGTTTCCTGTCTTTTCCTCAGTGCCACTGTCTCTAGACCAAACAGCATGGCCGGTCTCACCACGGTTTTGCACACTTTCCTTTTCATATCAGCTGAAACTCTTCTATTACACATCACACCTGATACTTTTCTCCACCTGTTCCACCTTGCCTGCACAAGCTTCTTCACCTCTTTTCCACACTCTCCATTGCTCTGGACTTTTGATGCTATGTCGTTACAATGCAATTTTGTCCGGGAAGTCCTTGTTCTAGAACTTTGACAAGAAGCCACCTTAGCATTCCCAGAAATCCAAGCAAACTGCCTGAAAGCCTCTCAATAATGCACTGAGCTGCTCTGCATTACAGGTAAAAAAAACAAACAACTGCCCAACTCCAAAGAAGGCCAGAGTTACTTAAATGAGGGTTTCACACAATCAATTTTTCGGAGGTTTCAATCATGTTTGAAAGTTTTTCCCACATCAAAAACATACCTGAAGTGGATTTTTAATTTGTTCATGCATGTTAAACTAATTTGAGAGCTCTCCCGCCAGTGTTCCCACGCTGTTTGAACATCAGGTTGTCTTTGGCCATGGATCATATTCTGCACCACACCCACATTCTAAAGTAAACAGGAAGTGTTTTAGTGCATGTGCTTTACTCACACAAGACCCCAACAAATAGTTACATTTACATAAATGCATGTAAAAGAATAAAAACAAAAGCATGTGCACTAGCTTTACACTGTGTCGTGCATGTGGTTGGGGCGTAGGACGAAGCGAGAAGCGATAGGAGTGTGAAACTAAATAAATGTGCTTTTTTGGTGGACAAATATTGCAAATTTGATCCAACAAGTACCACATTTATCTAAATATATTAACCATTGTCACCCAATCAGAGCACAATACTCTTTAAAGAAAAAGAAACCAGTTTAATTTATGGATGTTTTAATATCCTTGCTTCCAGTTAATGATTGTGTAACAGAACAGAGAGCCACATGACAAAGAAAAAAAATATCTAAAATACTCGTGGAGGTTGTGGTTGATTCGGGTGCAGCATGTGCAGCTCTGAGATAAGACAATAGAAAATGTTCTAAACCACAGAGCGATGTTGCAGAACATCACGTCACCACAGAGATAAACAAGTAAAGCAAATATGCAAAACCTCTCTGACTGTGCGAGAGGCTTTTTAAGATCAATCTGATGCACTTTTATCTACAAGAAAAATGATTTGTTAAAAGGATTAAACAAAAAGAACGACCAATCAAAGAGAATTTTAATTTTAAGTGTTGAAAATTGATTTAACAGCAACAAATAAAAAGAACTTTAGAATTCTTCTAAATTCTAGTTTTTAGTACAGAATCATGATGAGATTGTCAAAATGCTTGTGAGACAATACACACGGTTTGTTTTTAATTTTGTTTATCTTTTCTTTTGTGGTTAGAGTCCTGGAATGCCAGCAGGCTGGTTCCTCTGCTACTGCTTGCTTTATGATATGCGTTATGTGTGAAACGGCCTATTTTTCTTGGCTAAATACAACTTTTGTGTTTGCAAAAACAGTTTATTTACCGTCTGTAGTGTTTTAACACGTGTCATCAGTCGACTTTACTTCCACTGATACACCTCAAAACCTCAAAAATAAATTTTTAACTGCCTGATGAATAGCTTCTGTTCTTATTTCTCTGCAAGAATCAGCAACTGCACTTTGTGTGGAAAAAAAATCTTGCCATAAAACACTTTCTTATTTAAAACTAGTTAAATTTAGCTTTTGTTTTAATATAAGAAAGTTTCTGGCTCGTGCGCACATCGTCGTCTGTTCCACATGTTTATTTACCTTCATTTATGGATTACAGACAAAACTTTGTTCACCGATATTGATCTCTGGAAGTGTTCCCACCGCAAACCATTGATTTCCATTTAAGAATCATGTCTGTGTTTAAAGCAGTACTTTTTAATGACTGAAAGGTCAACAGTGGCCAGTTTTAGCCTCCAGATTTGTCCCTTGTGCACAACTACTACTTTTAGTTGTTTTCTATTTTGAATAAAATCCAGTTGCTATACAAATAAACTTTTTGGACATTTCTACTTTAGCATTATCCCCACTTTAAAAGCAGCTTTGAGGTGTTTTTATATTTAATTCAAGGACATTTCAGGACTATGCCAGTTCTCCAATCCAGTAACACAACATTATTCCAGTGGCAGGTTTTGTCCTTACCCATGACTTCTGTTCTCTGCCACGTCCACATCTGACATAAGCAGGGAGTATTTTTGCAGTGCATGTGCTCTGCTCATGCTCAGTCCCTGCCCTCAAGCACTGCTCTCTCTCTGCTCCCATTCAACGTAGTTAAATATGAACATAAATGAACACAACAGCACCATGGGTCTGTATTTGCAGCCTCAGGTAAGATTTAGGCTGTGTCATGCATGCACCTTTAAAAAAAAGGGAAGTGGGAAATTTTAGTGTCAAAATTTGAATTGTAAGATTTTTTTTTAAACTGCAAGAAAAGAATTATTACCTCATACACATACGAAACACCCTGTTAAATTTAGCATTTTTTTATTTACTTTGTGTCGCTTTTGCAGTGAGCATGTTCTGACTCACTCGTGCAGCTCTTTTGTGTTCAAACTAATCAGTTCGGTAATAATCCATTTTTTTTCTGACACTTGCCAATTTATTTCCCCAGCTTTGTTTCTTAAAATCTTCCGCTTTTAACATCTCAAATCTTATCTTTGTAAACAGATGATAAATTGAATATATTAAACTATATTTTTGTTGCATTTTGATTACATTAGTATTTTGCATTGTATTAAAAACCTTCTGCGGTATTGTTTTTCCCCAATTTTTGCTCAAATGCATAAAAAAATCTGTATGTATTTTCTTGCTTTTTAACAACAATTTACAATAATTCAATTTGTTGGTTTAGCAAAATCTTTATTTTGGATGATATTTAAACACGTCTGTGTATTTAAAATGATAAAAATTCAGAGCTGAGCCGAAAAGCAAAGTTCTCGATTTACAAGTCGATCTGCGTTCCAACCCTCACCTATGGTCACCAGCTGTGGGTGGTGACCAAAAGAATGAGATCGTGTTTACAAGCGGCCGAAATGAGCTTTCTCCGCAGGGTGGCTGGGCTCTCACTCAGAGATCGGGTGAGGAACTCTGCCATCCGGGAGGAGCTCGGTGTCGAGCCGCTCCTCCTCCAGGGCGAGAGGAGCCAGATGGGGTGGTTCGGGCATCTGGTCAGGATGCCCCCCGAGTGCCTCACGGGCGAGGTGTTTTGGGCACGTCCCATCGGGAGGAGACCAAGGGGCAGACCCCGGACCCGCTGGAGAGTCTATGTCTTACAGCTGGCCGGGGAACGACTTGGGATCCTTCCAGGTGAGCTAGAGGATGCAGCCGGGGAGAGAGAGGCCTGGGCTGCCCGCTTGTGTCAGGAACCAACAATAAGTAGGACTCAGATGCAGAGATCTTTACAAAGGTTTAATCCAACAGGCCGATCATGAACATAATCCAAAACACTCTGACACAGGACAAGGGGAGACAAGGACTATTTAACACAGAAGGAAGGGGATCTCAGGTGGAAACAATGAGGGACAATTAGACATACACAGCTGTGGGAAAAACACTAGGGCAGGAAGTAACAAACATGAAACAAGAGGAAAGTTCGTTATCAAAATAAAACAGGAAGTGCAAAACACAAGACATTACAGTACCCCCCCTCAAAGACCGGCACTGGACGGTCCAGGACCACGAGACTTGTTAAAGTCCTTTATGAGAGATTTGTCCAAAATGTACCGCTCTGGAATCCACTCCCGCTCCTCAGGACCATACCCCTCCCAGTCCACCAGAAACTGACGCCCCCGATCCCTGCGACGGACATCCAGAATCTCCCGCACAGTGTACACTGGGCCACCCCCGATCATTCTGGGCGGCGGTGGGGGCACAGTTGAAGGGACAAGTGGACTATCCACCACTGGCTTCACCTTGCTAACGTGGAAGGTAGGATGAACACGAAGGGACCGAGGCAGACGAAGGCGAACAGCGGCCGGACCAACAACCTTGGTAACGGAAAATGGACCCACAAACCGTGGAGCCAGCTTTCTACAGGGCACTTGTAGGTTGAGATCCTTGGTGGAGAGCCACACCCGCTGTCCGGGTCGATAGATTGGGGCAGGACAACGCCTACGATCGGCAGCCTTCTTAACACGATTTCGTTGGCGAAGCAGAACTTGGCGGGCGGCAGCCCAAATGCTGCGACAGCGCCGAACTAGGGCGTGGGCCGATGGAACAGAGACCTCCGGCTCCAGGTCTGCAAAAAGGGGAGGGTCATAACCAAAAACACACTTGAATGGAGACATACCCGTGGCTGTGGTAATCAAGAAATTGTGGGCATACTCCACCCAGACCAGGTTCTTGCTCCATGTTGAGGGGTTCTGGGAGACCAAACATCGGAGACCAGTTTCCAGCTGTTGGTTGAGGCGTTCAGTCTGGCCGTTGGATTCCGGATGATAACCAGAGGTCAAGCTGACCCTTGCGTCGATGAGTCGGCAAAACTCCCTCCAGAACCGGGACACAAACTGAGGCCCCCGGTCAGAAACAATGTCCTTAGGGAAACCATGATATCGGAAGACGTGGTTCATCATTATCTCAGCCGTCTTTTTGGCTGAAGGCAGTCTGGACAGGGGAATAAACCTGACCATCTTTGAAAACCTGTCAACAACAGTTAGTACAGTGTTGTTACCTTGAGAAACCGGAAGCCCTGTGACAAAGTCCATGGATATCTCAGCCCATGGGCGAGAGGGAATGGGAAGTGGTTGAAGCAGTCCCATGCGGGCCCTGGATGCGGGCCCTGTTTCTGGCACAGACTGAACATGCTGCCACGTACTCCCGGACCTCCTTCTCCATGCACGGCCACCAGAATCTCCTCGAGATGCTGTACATAGTCCGCCGGACGCCTGGATGACAAGAAAGTAGTGAGGCGTGGGCCCAATGAATCACCCTTGAGCGTAACGCCGGAGGAACAAATAGACGATTGTCCGGACATCCAGTAGGCAAAGGCGTCCCACTGTTGGCCTGCTTGACCTCATTCTCTATCTGCCAAGTCACCGCTCCAACCACACAGGTTCGTGGAAGGATAGGCTCTGGTTCCTTGGCAACAGGCTCGGGGTCGTATAGACGAGACAGGGCATCAGGCTTGATGTTCTTGGACCCCGGCCTGTAAGATAAAGAGAAAGAAAAGCGGTTAAAAAATAACATCCACCTGGCCTGGCGAGAATTAAGTCTCTTTGCATTGCGGATATACTCAAGATTCTTATGGTCCGTCCAGACAATGAAGGGATGGGCCGCTCCCTCCAGCCAATGCCGCCACTCCTCCAGAGCCACCTTAACTGCCAGCAACTCCCGGTTGCCAACATCATAGTTACGTTCAGCCTTAGACAGTCGCTGAGACAGGAAAGCACAGGGGTGGATTTTGCTGTCGATTTCTGAACGCTGAGAAAGGATCGCACCAATCCCCTCGTTAGAGGCATCCACTTCAACCACGAATTGGCGGCGAGGATCTGGAAGTGTGAGCACTGGAGCCGAAGAGAAGCGTTGCTTAAGAGTCTGAAATGCTGTCTCAGCATCAGGTGTCCATCTGAACAACGCTTGATGAGACGTGAGAGCATGGAGCGGAGCGGCCACGGTGCTGAAACCTCTGATAAACCGTCTGTAGAAGTTAGCAAAGCCTAAAAACTGTTGTAGTTTCTTGCGGCTCACAGGCGTTGGCCAATCCACCACAGCACTCACTTTGGCAGGATCCATCTCTACCTTACTGGCTGACACTATAAAGCCGAGGAAGGAGATTGTCGTGGCATGAAACTCGCTTTTCTCAGCCTTGACGTAGAGGTCATTTTCCAAGAGACGCTGAAGGACCTTAGTGACATGGATTTTGTGAGACTCCAAGTCAGGGGAATAAATGAGAATGTCATCCAGGTAAACATAAACAAAGTGATCCAAGAAGTCTCTTAGGACATCGTTGATCATCGCTTGAAAAACTGCAGGAGCGTTTGTGAGGCCAAAAGGCATGACCAGATATTCATAGTGACCCCTAGGGGTATTAAATCCGGTTTTCCACTCATCCCCTTCCCTAATCCTGACCAGGTGGTATGCATTGCGTAGGTCAAGCTTGGTAAACACCTTGGCCTGCTGGAGCTGGTCAAAGACAGATGACATGAGAGGAAGGGGATATCGATTCTTTATTGTAATTTTATTGAGAGCACTGTAATCAACGCAGGGTCTGAGAGATCCATCCTTTTTCCCCACGAAGAAAAATCCCGCTCCTGCTGCAGAGGAGGACGGACGTATAAGACCCGCTGCGAGAGATGTGTCGATGTAATCGTTCAGTGCGTCTCGTTCAGGAGCGGAGATTGAGAAAAGACCCCCCTTTGGAATGGTGGAACCTGGAACCAGATCTATAGAACAGTCATATGGGCGATGAGGTGGAAGATTTAAAGCTTTGGACTTACTATAAAACTTCTCCCAGATGGTGGTAGCAGACTGGCACCGTACTCAGGTCTGCGGTTCTTGGACCTGAAGTGGGATGAGCAGAGACTGGATTACTAACAGTAACGCATTGTTTCAGGTTAGTGAGGCAATTATGCTGTTTCTCACAATCTGGCCCCCATCTCAAAACCATTCCTGTATTCCAGTCTATCTGGGGATTATGCTTGCACAACCACGGGTATCCCAGAATCAGCGTCTTAGACGGACATCTGAACAAGTAAAAGTTCATCAATTCTTTGTGTTTCTCAATGGAAACCAGAAGAGGTTCACAGAGACGTGAGTTATGTTAAACAGTCCTTTCCCATCGAGAGCTCTGGCCTGGATGGGTTTTCTTAGCAGTTTTGTACACAGTCCCAAACTGTTAGCTAACTCCCAAGACATCAAACTCTCATCAGCGCCAGAATCTATGAGTGCTGGTAGTTCTACGGTGTTGTCGTGGTGAGTTATCTCTACAGCCGTGAAGCTCCGTGTGGAATGAGCAGTAGTGGAAAACTGAGTCACCGTTGTAGATTTCTTCATCGGACAGGAGGAAACAAGGTGATTCCGCTCCCCACAGTAGTAACACCGACCTTCCCGCCGGCGCAATCTCCGTTCCTCAGTGGACAGTCGCGCCCGACCCACCTGCATGGGTTCAGTTTCATCCTCCCTGGGTGAACGGTGATGTGGGTTGACTTGAGAATGGTGGACTCCTTGTTCAGCTGAGGTGTGAGACAACCCCACATCAGTAGATCTATAATGCTGTTGGCGAGACAGCTGGCGTCCCCGGTTATCTGTACGTATCGCGAGTGCGATGAGAGAATCCAGGTCCGGTGGTAGATCCAGCGGCACCAACAGCTCCTGAATGTGCCGAGCCAGTCCCTTCAGGAAGGTATCATACAAGGCAGTGGGACCCCACCCGCTCTCCGCCGCCAACGTGCGGAAACGAATGGCGTAATCACAAACCGTTTCCTTGCCTTGTCTTATCCCGGTGATTTCTCGGCCCTTCTCCCGGCAGGTGGACACCGGATCAAAGGTGTTCTGCAGGGCGGTTTTGAAAGCAGCAAGTGATGAGCAGAGAGGAGAATCGCGAGCCCACTCCGTCATGGCCCAAGAACGAGCTCTTCCTGATAGGTAGGAGATCATGAAGGCAATCTTGGCTCTGTCAGATCCCAGGCCGTGAGGAGAGTGTTCAAAATGTATTGAACAAGCTGTTAAGAACTCCTGGCAAGATCCCGGCTCTCCAGCGTAGCTCACAGGAGGAGCGATCTTATCCTCAACATTCCTGGTAGACATGGTGAGAGGATGAGCTGGTGCTGCTGAGGAGAAACCCGGTGGAATGGGATTCCATAGCTGACCTGAAGGAAGATTCTGGACGTGAGAGGAAATCTGGACCATATGGGATGCCAGGTTCTTCTGGTAATCCTCCTGCTGCGCAAGGCGGGCTTCCAGGTTTTGCAGCACAGCAGCCAGTTGCTTGTTCTCTGCTGAGTCCATGGTGGGTCAGAGTGTAATGTCAGGAACCAACAATAAGTAGGACTCAGATGCAGAGATCTTTACAAAGGTTTAATCCAACAGGCCGATCATGAACATAATCCAAAACACTCTGACACAGGACAAGGGGAGACAAGGACTATTTAACACAGAAGGAAGGGGATCTCAGGTGGAAACAATGAGGGACAATTAGACATACACAGCTGTGGGAAAAACACTAGGGCAGGAAGTAACAAACATGAAACAAGAGGAAAGTTCGTTATCAAAATAAAACAGGAAGTGCAAAACACAAGACATTACAGCTTGAGGCTGTTGCCCCCGTGACCCGACCTCGGAACAAGCGGAAGATGACGGAACGGAACGGAAAAATTGCACAAATAAAACCTAAAAAAATTAGACAATCCATACAGTTTAAAATCGGACTTTTGCAAATGAGAATTTTCGTGGAAACATTTGTGCTTCTGAATTATTGGTGCAATGTTCCACACTTATTACCTCGTTTCAGATAATGTGGTAATCAGCACTTAAGTTAACAAGATTAGATAGTTTGGATCATTAATTCAGTTTAGTTTGTTTAGCACCAGCATAACTCATCTTTGAGTACTCCACTTAATCAGGTCAAAACCTCATACTAGTGAAACCAGGCCACAGAAGTTTGTGTGAGTCAGTGCACATTACTACGCTCCTGAAGCCAATCAGGAGATGACTGAACACTGCCTTTGTGAACAAAACAAAAAGTTCTGCTGTGACAGGAAATCCACGAACAGAAAGCTCTGACGGGAGAAAACAATGACAACAATATGTCAGAGGACAAAGGAAACCTGCTAGAGGACCTGATGAGTGAGATGATGACGAACAAGTGGAGGGAAAACCAAGCAGAAACAAAACTCTTAAAAAGAAAAAAAAACTAGAAACTAAGCAAAAACATCTAGAATCCAAAACTGAAACCTCAACGAAACAGAACACTTAAACACAAAACAAAGAAACTAGTCCAAAAAAAGGTTTTAATGATAATGTTTTTATCCCTACATCAGCACTGGGATAAAAAATACTGTGTAAACTTCTTTTTAATTATGTGGTTTTTAAATAATTTCCATGCAAAATAGTTTTTCATTAAATATAAAAATGAATGTCGTCAAAGTATAGAAAATAAACGAAGGCCGAGGTCATTCACTACTCAATGCATTTAGACGCTGTGCGTCACAGGTGAAAGGAATATCTTTCATGAGCATATTTTGTGAAAAATGACCTTTCTTCCTCATCAGAATTAAGAACCATGCACCTAACAAACAGCCACAGAATGAGAGCTGGGACGACCTAGTCCGGAAGGTTGGGGTTAGCATTTGATTCTAGTTAGCAGCCAACCTGTTAATCAGTGAGGTTTAGCTCCAGCAGCATTTCTGTTTTTACAATTTTACTTTTTCAAAACCATACACTTCTCCAAAAGCAACAACCAAACGATGATTTAAGGAAGCAGAAGGCATGCAAGACACATTCAAATACCCAGTGGGCCCAAACTCAAATACCAAGTGGACCTAAATTTAATATTTGAACAAAGTTATTTTTTGAATTACTCTATTCATCCCTCACCGGGGAAATTTGTTTGCTGCACTCCTTACACCGCAGCAGGCTGCCCTTCAACGGCGCCAATGGTGGGAGAAGTGGGGGCTAGGTGTCTTCTCCAAGGACCCTAGACGTGCTCTCCGTGGGACGCGAACCCGCGTCCTTCCGGTCCGCGGGCGAACGCGCTAATCCACGCGGCCACCGTCAAGTTGCAGAATACCCTGATATTGATGAGGTTTTTTTTTTTTTTTTTTTTTTTTGGATGTAAAGCAATAATTTTTTTCAAATGAACCGAGATAAGTTTTTATGCAAAATCAAATGTTTTGGAGCCATTTACAGTGAAAAGTAATCCTACATCAAAATTACACCTGAAGTGTTTTTTTTATTTATTTGTTCATGTTATTCTTTTTTTTTTTTGCCCATCCAGCGTTCAACTACGGTACCATTCAAACGCCAGTTTGACCATGCCTTTTGTTCTCCGACACGCCCCCCATGCTGAGGTGAGCAGGAAGTGTTTGTGCAACATGTGCTCTTCATACTCTGAGTCATTCATATGTTAAAGCACCAAAATAAGAATATAAAAGATTATGCTCTAGCTTTGCTAATTTGATCCTCTTTACACTGTATTTACAGCTTCAAAGAAGATTTACACTATGCCAGGCACACGTCTTTTGGGCCTGATCCAATAGCCACTTGGTATGATTTCATTGGCCAAATATAATTACATTTTGCCAGAATTTGACTCCTTAATGAGACTAAAACTTCACAAAAGCAGTGTTAACATCAGTGCTCGGCGTTGCGTTTAGACACGAATAAATAAAACATTTCTAAATTTGTAGTAACTGCACAATCAGTTAAGTTTATTTTCACATTTAAAGTTGAGGCTTGACGCATGAAAACTGTAATCCTTCAGTTTGCTCATTGCAGAGTTGTTTGCTCTCACAACACAGCTGCAACATGAGGCAGGCGGTGGATTAGGTGCAGGACAAAGCTGGATTTTTATCTTTAACCCAGATAATGTGATAGAGAGACAGGAAAAGTGACACACAGGAGGAAGTGCAACACGTTTTGATATCTAAACACAATGCTAACCTGTCGATGGGTGAAATGTGAAGCAGAGCGTGTCAAAAATGTAAACAGATTATTATCTGAACAAAAAGTTCTGTCGAGTCATAAAAAGAAAATGAAGATGATTTTATGACCGGCATAAATCAGAAACACTAATGAGGAGAACGTGAAAGAACCAACTTAATAATCAAAAGTATTTAGTTTTTGCGTAAATAGTTTTTTGTCAGTTTAAGACCACGACCCCCTCGCCCCCCTTTTTTTTGGTCCACAAAAAGAAAAGAAGAAGAAAGGAAAGGGGACTAGTCAAGCAATCACCTTGCAGGGCCAGCAAATGGGCCACCAAAATGCAGGAAAATTACTTTTATTTTTCAAAATATTCTGGGGAGAATACTCCCAGTGCCCCCTACACTGGCTTTGTCAATGACCTCACACACACAAACCCCCTCCCTACTTAGACAATCCTGGATCTGCCCCAGCCAATGTATTTCAACCTCTTGGCATTCATAATTGAGACAAAAAGAATCTAAAACAAATCTTCTGAACTTTAGTAGAAGTGCTCCACCAACAGGACAAGTTAAAAGTTTAGGTTAGAGGTGGCAAACTCCATGACTCGTGGGCCATAGAGGGTCCTCTCATGTGATCAAAGAGCTAAACCCTGAGCCGATATGTTAAAAACAAAAGTTTTCATTAAAACATAATATTTGTATCCATTTTTTTTCTTCTTTGCTCAACTTAATCTTTACAATAAACTTCTGTTTCGCTCTCCTTTTTTTTGTCTGGATGAAGCCAGTTTGCTTTTTAGATGAACTCACATTAAAGAAAATAAACTGAATTTACTTGAATTAAAAAGAGAACAGAAAAATAAATTTTTTACTTTCTGGTTTCAATAACAAGTAACTGTATTTGGTTGGAGAAGTACGTAAATCTGGAAAAAGCAAGAAAAGAGCAAGGTGGGTTCTGGCACTTCCTCAGTATTATTACTTTTCATTTTAAGGCTATAAAGTAAGCCAGAAAAATATGGTACGTGTGTGTTCCTTCAAGGCTCATTCACGGACTGGAGGTGAGAAGATAAAAAAAGGATCCATTGGCTGCCTCTGCTGCCACAAGAAAATTCTACCAAAAGACCCCGAGGTGATGAAGTGTTTGCTGGATACCGTATGTGCACTAGATTTGCAGTCAATGCCAAAGCATTGAACATTAAGCCTCGACATGTCCTCCAGATCTCACTGGATCGATTTGCTGCCGAGTGTTAAGCGGCCAAGATGGGAAGTAGCACCTCCAAATCCGAGATCATGGTCTTTGCCCGGAAAAGGGTGGAATGCCCCCTGGAGGTTAGGACAGAGTCCTGACCCAAGTGGAGGAGTTTAAGTATCTCGGGGTCTTGTTCACGAGTGGGGGAAGAATGGAGCAGGAGATCGACAGGCGGATCGGTGCAGCGTCAGCAATAACTAGGACGCTGCATCGGTCCGTCGTGGTAAAGAGAGAGCTGAGCCGAAAAGCAAAGCTCTCGATTTACAAGTCGATCTACGTTCTTACCCTCACCTATGGTCACCAAATGTGGATGGTGACCAAAAGAATGAGATTGCGGGTACAAGCGGCCGAAATGAGCTTCCTCCGCAGGGTGGCTGGGCTCTCACTCAGAGATCGGGGGAGGAGCTCTGCCATTCGGGTGGAGCTCTGGGTCGAGCCACTCCTCCTCCAGGTTGAGAGGAGCCAGATGGGTGGTTCAGGCATCTGGTCAGGATGCCCCCCATGCGCCTCGTTGGCGAGGTGTTTTGGGCACATCCCACAGGGAGGAGACCAAGAGCAGATCCCGGACCCGCTGGAGAGACTATGTCTCACAGCTGGCCGGGGACGACTCGGGATCCTTCCTGGGTGAGCTGAAGGATGTGGCTGGGGTGAGAGAAGCCTGGGCTGAGGCTGTTTCCCCTGCGACCCGGACCCGGATGAGCGAAAGACGACGGAACGGAATGAATGTCCTATACAGTTGTGACCTTCACATTTGGTTGCATAACCCTGAAAACGTAATTAATTCATCTATAGTTGACATTAAGTAACTGTGGACAGTTTTATTAAAAGCCCTTCAGTGGTTTGGAAATGATCATTTTTACAAATACACAAATTGTTTGAACGGCTGTGGAGCTGACGGTCGGTGAGACTGAAGCAACTGCTGCTTTTGTCTGAAGGATCATTTGTGGTCACAATCAGCCGTCTAGACAGGTAAGTGTTTCAAGGCTTTGAAATTTCAATAGTTACATTAAATTAATCTTTTTTTTTTTTTTTTACCAGTGCTTCAGAAAGAAAAGACTCACTATTCAAACTAATAATGTGGAAAAAATGATGTCGTGTTAACATATTTGAAGAATCTGACTGGCTGTGGCGACCCCTGAAGGGAAATGCCGAAAGAAGAAGAGGAAGATACCCCAATATTTAACCTCCAAAAGTTCAAACTAACTTTGTCATGATGACAAACACATTGTGCAAGTCATTTTCAAAAGTGCATGCATCAAAGTATTTTTGTGCCTGAGCTTATAAAAACTACACTTCTCTGTTCAAATATTTCCAAACCTTCCTCATTCCCTGCTGCTGTTCACCTCAAAGCTGCATCACACTTCTTCGATCTGTGTGCATTCAGTCCAGAAGTACACAACCAGACGTCAGCAAAAAACAAAATCCACCTCATTCCTGCAACACAGATATGACAAAAAATGTATGCATTTAGCATTTTGCATTTGAAAATAACCAAATTTCTAACTTAATTGTTGTGTGATTTATTTGAAGTTCAATCAGAGGTGTCGTGAAGTCTGAATGGAGTCAGATCAGTGACTGATTTCACTCTAAAATCAGCTCTAAGTGAACAAAATAGAGTTTGAATGAAAAGCGTCTGCACTGAGCAAACGGTTGCCCGGCATATTGACCTGCACTGATAAGTTATCAGCAGACATTCTTGTGTGGATGTGTAGTCAAGGTCGGTCTAGATCAAAACAGAAACTGGTGGCAGGTCCATAAAATCACATTAAAGTGACGCAAGATAAGACGGAGAGACCAGACTCTAAATTTCCCCCATGGAATGAAGAAAGCGTCTATTTAATCTGATCAAGTCATTGTATTTACTTGTGATTTAAAACGACACACTGTGAATCACTTACAAACAGGAAAAAATACGTTGGATGATTCAGACTTAGTTTTAGTTAATGTTACGTTATTTCAACCAACACAACAGGTTCAAGTATGTCACCATTTTTCAAAATGCTTTTCCAATCAGTCGTGTGGGAGGTGGTGTTTTTTCTAGGAAAGGGTTGGTGTGCACCTTGTGCAGGTCACCAGTCTGCTTCATGGAGATAAGGAGATAACACACTCGGTGCTATCTCTCCATTTACAAACACAAATAAACCTGACGTGTTTCTGACGGGTGGGAGGAAAAGGGTGCATTCTGAGAGCAAACACAAATACACGGGAAAAACACACAATTTCCAAACAGAAAAGGCTGTTTTTTTGTTTTTTGTTTTTTTTGTTTTTTTTTTTTACTAGCGGGACTCAAACTAGCAGCCTTCTCATCATTTCCAAAATGTATGAATCACTTTATAAACTAGAAAAGGACTCGGACAGAGAAGACCTCCATCAAGGTCTGAAGAAAAAGGCCACATTTTTTTCCTGCAAGCCTATTGGTCCAGATTCTAAGGTTTCCATGGAGACCAGAGTTCCAGTTCTCTGCTCCGCCTCTTTAAAGCGCCAACATTTTGCAAGACTTTAGCCTTCAAACAGAATCTTTAAAACACTCCTAGACCCAAATAGTGATCTGGATCAGTCCCAAAATTTGGTCACTTCTTCAGCTTCACGTTGTGAATATTTCCGAAAATATTATAAAAATCCATCCAGAACCTTTTGAGTTATCTTGTTCACACACACATACACACACACTCCATCATATCACCTACTTGGTGGAGGTAATCAAGAAACAACAAAGTGGTTCATATTCAGAAGAGACTGAAAGCTTTTCTTCATGTTTTATGATAGTTTATACATTAACATGCGTGTAATTCATCTGTGCATAATTTGGTTAGAAATGGAGCCTCGCTGTGAGAAGAGCAAGCGGGCAAACTCTTTCTCACCTTCCTTTTTTCTGCAGTGTCAGCAGTGTTGTGTTGCTACGTTACATTTTTTCCGTCCTTTATATCAAACTGTGACCTCATCATCATCACAAAGGGTGTTTGAAGGATATTGGTGTTGGAGGGAGCGAGAGTAGGCCGGGGGTTAGAGGAATGGGAGTGAGAAATTTAATCTCCAAACAGGTTAAATGATGTAACTCGTCAGTTTGTCATCAGGATGTCACACCTCATCAGCACGGAAATCAGGTGTTGTATTTTATTTGTCACAATATGAGTGCAGAAAGAGGAGGACCCACGTGACAAACATTACGGTTCAGAGGAAATTTTTCTAGGTCAGACAGCCAGGAAGACCTGGCTGGAAGGGGTGATGACTCGACCCTGAAGGCAAGGAAGACTGGTCAATCACCAACAGGTGTCCCAAATCAAGGAGATGAAAGAAGGTTTCAGGCTCCCTCTGGTGGTGGGCAAGGGAATCATGACATTATTGAATAATAGTTTGAATTTGCATTGCAAAGTTTGGATCTGTTTTATCACATTTCATGTGCAAACCTTTTCAGTAACCCATCTGAGGGCTAAAATTCAAGAATCAATAAAAGACTCATTCTAAGAGGTAATTTCTCAGAGGACAATCAACATAACATGCATGTGTTTGGAGGGTGAGAGGAGAAACTGTAGAACTTACAAAAAAAACCAAACATGCACGAGGAGAACATGCAAACTCAACACAGAAAGACCAGTTATCTTAAATTTGAATAAATGTGTCATTTAAAATAATAATAGATGCTGGTAGAGGATTTATTTTTTAATGTAAAACACTTTTAAGTTTGAATTAAAAATCAATTTTTATTTTTGAATGTCTGAACAATTTTTTTGCAACTACTTTGAATAGAAAAAATTAAAGCAGTAATTAATTAAAGCATTAGATAAAATGAATAATTTGGAAAAAAAAGCCCCGAAAATGATAGATGTAAAGCATTGCAATTTAAACTGTTTCCTTTGCTCAGATTTTAAACCATAAAAATAAAAATTGGTTGAAAACTTTTGTTTGCTGACTGTAGAATCTGGTCTTTGTTGCCCTCTTGTGGACAAAAAGTAAAACTGCAGAAAGTAGTCATTTTTACCAAATGCAAAAAAAAAAAAAAACTTTATATCATCATCATCATCATCTTCTTCTCCGTCTATCCCTTTTGGGGTTACGGGGGGTGCCGGAGCCCATCTCGGCCAATTCAAGGCGAAGGGCAGGGTACACCCCTAACAGGTCGCCAGTCTGTCGCGGGGCCACACAATTTAAACCATCCACACACACATTCATTCCCAGGGGCAATTTCGGCACCGGCCAATCAACCTAGCATGCATGTCTTTGGAGGGTGGGAGGAAACCGGAGTACCCGGAGGAAACTCACGCAAACACGGGGAGAACATGCAAACTCCACACAGAAAGGACAGTGTTCCAAGCCTCGTCCCCACCCAGGATTCGAACCCACGACCTTCTTGCAGTGGGTATTTTTGGAGGATTTTGTGGGTATTTTTGGGGCGCCACCGTGCTGCCCCAAAAACTTTATATGTTTAATAAAATAATGAATGTTAACTACTTGTGTGAACCGGGTATTAATATTGTGGTAAGTATATTTTAACATTAGTCCTGCATAATCAACTGTAGGTTGTAAAAAATAAACAACCATGTAACCATCCATTAATTTCTCTGTATTCCACATCATTTAATGTTGAGCAGTGTTTTGAATGATAAAGAAGTTTTTGAAGTATCATTTATGGTGAATTGCAACTTGAATGCCATTCAATCAGAAATAAATGGCACAAATTGTGAATATTTATTGTAAATGTACAATAGGACCGAAATAAAAGATAAAAAGAAAAAAGAAAAGAAATGCATTTGTATGGCAGTAGCAAACACATAAAAGAGACAAAATATATGTTAAAAAATATTTTTTCATCTTCTGACCTGCTTGTTCTTGTCAGGGTTCATATAGTGCCACATCCTACTCAAGCTGATAACAGGCAGAGGTGGGGTACACCCAGAAAAGGTCGCCACTCTTGCTGAGGGTCCACAAAGAGACATACAACCATTCACATGCACACTGCACGCTTTTTTCTGAGGACAATTTACCAGAAGTCAATTTTTCTGACATGCAAGTGGTTTGGAGGAAGCAACCGTACTACCAGTATATGTACACTGGTAGAACATGTAAGCTCCATGATAAAAAAAAAAAATTGTAATAAACTCAAGACTCCATAACATGTTTTACCTCTTTTCCGCAAACTATTTTACGTCTCAACAAAGCACTCATTGTCTTTGATTTTCATCCTCTTTTACACTCCACAGTTTTACATGTTTTCTTTTATAACTTTAATTGTAGTTTCTGAGATAATACTTTTTTTTAAATGTAATTTTTTATACTGTCCCGAATGTTTTTTTTGGTATATCCGAATCTCTTACTACTACTTTAGGGGGCTATCCTTGCTGATTAGAGGTGAGAGGCAGGGTACACCCCGAACAGATCACCAGTTTGTTACAAAGACAACCATCCACACATACACTCATTCCTTGAGGTAATTTTGTGACAGCCCATCAACCCAACATACATGTTTTTAGAGGGTGGAAGGAAACCGGAGAAAACCAACACATACACGGGTAGAACATGCAAACTCTACACAGCAGGCCAGTGATTCAAACCTCAGCCTCATTGTGGGAGTCAAACCCCTGTCTTCCTTGCTGTGAGGTCACCGTGCTAACTACAGCACCACTATGCAGCCCAACTTTTAATGAACTATCTACTAATCATTTACTATCTGCGCTGTTTGTCTGGTGGGGTCCATAAACATGAAGACTGAAATTCATTGGAAGAAAAATTTACCATGTTTAAAAAAACTACAACTCCCAAGCTGCTTAAAGGTTGATGAGGTTTTCTGGGATTTGGAGTTTTTACATTAAACGTGTTTTAGGCTGTTAAATGAGTTGATTAAGCCGTAATGGTGATTATGTATATATAGTATTGCAGGAAAAAATACGATTAAATTTTTTATCAAAATAGCGCATGCATTTATTGAAAAATGACGCACTATTTTATATATCTTTTCTTTTAAAATAAATTAAACTGAGCAACTTCCGTGTTTTTCAGTGACGTATGAGATAAATCCAGTCCATGATTCGCTGTCGTCCAGTGTGAGTCCGGCGCATGCTCCGTGTTGTCAGGCAGAAACATTCGGTAGTCAGGGTGGCTTTATTTCAAAAGGCGCTAAAATCACACTAAAAACCTTAAATTGAACCTTATTTTTTTATATAAAACCTACCGGGAATCATTTAGTTATTTTTCTAACCATGTCGGTGGGAGTAGAGTCTGGTTTTTCGAGTGAGGAGGTTTTAAGCAGCCGTTTTCCTCTCCACCGGGCTTGTAGAGATGGGGATGTAGGAGTGTTGTGCTCCCTGCTTCAGAGCACCTCAAACCCGGCTGAGCTCTCCGTGGAGGACTCCTTCTACGGATGGACACCCATACACTGGGCCGCTCACTTTGGAAAGGTAGAAAAAAACCTCTTAAATACAAAATAAAAGTGTTAATGTAAAATATTATCACAATGAAAACCACTAACGGCCATTTCCTGGTGAAACTAACGCAGCAAACAATGGATTTAATGAAAAATCAGGTTTTAATATTTGGTTATGGATTATTTTTAATTCCTTACATTTTAAAGTGATTTTAGGATTGGTTTTATTTGGCGGGAAAATGTAGTTTTTAGAGACAGCTGCTAGAAATAATGAGATTTTTTTATATTTAAATATATAATCAAGCTGATGCTGCTTGAATTAAACTTACATGACAGGTCTTTGTCTTCGTTTTTTGTCCAATTAGGGAGAAAAAAAGTCAATAAATCAAGATGTAGAAACTAGGGCTGCAACTAACGTTTATTTTGATGATCGATTAATCTGGCGATTATTTGCTCGATTAATCGATTAATCGGGTAGAATTGGCGGCTTAATAAATAATAGTTTTTTGGCATTTTATTGAATGTAGTTATGCAAAACACAACTCATAACCACTTAAACAACACGTTGGGCTCATTCTAATAAGTAAAAATGTTAATCTTTTTGTGAAATAAAGAGGGAGAATATTACCATTTCTACAGCAAATATAAAATAATAATTCTACTTACTGTATACAGTAAAGGTAAATCACAAGCACCCCTAAAATGTGTTTTATAGTACTGGTTAAAAAAACATAAATTGTAAACTGTTGACCATCCAGGATCACATTTAAAAACAAGAAATCGTTAACAGTTTTAGATTTGCAATTTTAACCTTGTTCAGAGGTATAGTACCAAACAAAAATGGCCTAGGTTAACATGAGTAAAAATACACAAAAAACAATCAAGTTGTGTAATATTAAGTGGAGTTGACAGCAAAAACTCCCTAAACGATTAATCGATGACTAAATTAGTCGACAACTATTTCAATAATCGAGTTTAATCGATTAATTCGATTAGTTGTTTCGTCCCTAGTAGAAACATAAAACCCTGAAAATCATTAGTGTCTGATGTAAAAAAGTATGCTAATGTGTTTTTATGACATACAGACGAGTCTGTAGTTTTCATTGTACTTGGATCGAAGCCAAGATTGAGATATTTTTAAATGGATTCTTTTTTGTTTTTTTGGTCTCAACTTGTCTTATTTTAATCTGCAGAATTATCACAGATTGTTACAGGATTGGGTCAAAGAAGAGGGAAAATGTGAAGAAACAGATCTCGTAAATCATGAGAACTAATTTTCATTCTTTTAAATGCATGTGACCAAACTGATCCTGCTTGAATTAAACTTACATTTCAGATCTTTGCCTTGAATTTGTGTTCAATCAGAAGAAATAAAGGCGAATAAATCTAAATGTAGCAACACAATATGCTGAAAATTGTTAGTGCCTGATGATAAAAAGTATGTCAGTGTGTTTTTATGTAGTTTCTATTCAAATTTAATAGAATCCCAAAATGAGAGCTTTTCAAAATGAATATTGTGGAGGGTTTTTTGGTCTCGACTTGTCTTCTTTTAATCTGCAGAAGTATCACTGATAATTATGGGATTGGGTCACGTAGGCGGGAAAATGTGATGAAGAAATAGCTGCTGTACATCATGAGAATTTTTTATTTTTTTACCTGTAACAACTTCAATTCAACTTAAATTTAAAACTCCTTTTGTCATATTTCTGACCAGCCAGTAAAAATAAAAGTGAATAAATCTTAATGTTGCAACATAAAACAGAATGTAACTCTAGTTTTCACTGGAATTGGATGAATGCCCGGTTTAAAGGATTTTTTTTGTCTATGTTTTAGAAATCAAACATCAAATACCCCATTGGGTCTGATTTTGTGTTCTGCCTGCCTGTCTGTTTTTTTCACAGCTGGAGTGTGTGATGAGTCTGGTTCAAGTGGGATGTGGCGTGAACTCTGTGACCTCCAGATTTGCACAGACGCCCATTCACATTGCTGCTTTTGGGGGCCACCCTGAGTGTTTGTTATGGTTAATTCAAGCTGGTGCAGATCTTAACAAACAGGTAAACGCACACTTCTCTGTTACATGAATATTTTTTTTATCTATTTGTTTATCTCTTTTAACTTTTCTGGGAACATAGATTATTTAAAGACTTGAAGTGATGACAAGATGGAAATACACAACACATTTTCTAGACATGCATATCATCCAGGAAGGCTCATGAATAAATAAAATGAGCACAGCCGCACAAGTAGCTAAGCTCATTTGATCCCATCAAAGAGGATCATTCTAACTTGGGATCGTGGCCTAGCGTTATTGCTATGCACTCCACCGCTTGACCTATTTTTATAGCAAAGGTCTTCATTCATTTCTGATTGAATCACTTTCCGCTAAATTTCTTTAAGTCATGATTCTTTTTTCCTGTAGATTCCAGACAGACTCACATACCAAGGTTATTATTTTATGCTGCTTTAAAAAGCTGGATTTGTAGGTCACAGTGACATAACATATTGTCGTCATCAGGAAGCACATTGATTCGTCTCGTCTTGTTTAATTTTCTGTTTCTAGAAATAGCGCCAAGGCGAAAAATGTGGTTTTGTGAATTGGACTTTTTGCTCTTCTCACTGGGTCGGATTATGTCATGGTTTGAGGCGGTCTGGGTGTTTTTTTTTCCTTTTCTTTTCTCTCCCTCTCTCCATTTGCACTCTGATAAATGTAACAGTGTGTGGGTGATGATGAAGCATGGGTGAGGAGTTCAAGATCTGCCCTGGAGTCTCTCCTCGTTACAGTTTCTGACTCATTATTTGGAAATGTTTGATTTGCTTTTTTTTATTATTTATTTATTTTTTATAATGTTTAAAAAAGAAAGAAATGATACCAAAAATTCAAATCTGAAAAAACAGGATAATTCTAAAGTGTTAACGAGAGAGCATTTTGACTTGGGTTTCATGTATCAATAATTTTTTCATCGCTTGGCAAATCGATTATCCAGGCTAAAAGGTTGCTCTGACAGTATTTTCTAGAAGCTAGTTCTTGTTTCACAAATAAGCGATGACTAAAAGTATTTTAATAATCCATTTGATTTTATTAGTTTCCGCCTTCATTTTGCTTATTTTCTTTTCTTGTCCTTCTGTAGGACTATGTGGGCGAGACGCCCATCCATAAAGCTGCTCGTGCGGGCAGCCTGGATTGCATCAACGCTCTCTTGATTCAGGGAGCGAAAGCTGAGTAAGTCCTGCAATCAGTTCTGCCGACATACTTTTCCTCTTCTGTCCTTTTCAACATCTCAGTTACATCTTTACGAGGGATCACCATCAAATCACAGCAATAAAGTTTGGTGCAAATGGTTGCCACGGCGATATGGAAACAAACAGGATCTGCAAGTTAACTGTGCAAATCCAAGCAGAGAGATTTTTCTTACGTAATTATTTGAAAAAAAATCAAATGAATTGAGTTATTATTGACGTTAGTTTTAGTTAAGCAGGTTGTTTTAAAGAAGTTATTATGTTTCAGACTTTTCATTTTAGCTCTGATTTGATAGAAATTGTACACTTTTTTTTTTTGTTAAATGACCGTTTAAATGCAAAAAAAAGCTCCAAAAGGTCCTCATTAAAAATTTGTATCTAATTAAAGTATAAAAAATAAAACAGCTTGGATTTTATATTTAAAAATAACATTTTTGCCATAAAATGACCATTTAAATGTGAAACAAAATTGCCTTATGAGGTGATTTTTATTTGTTTTTTTTAAATCCAGAACGCTTTCATTTGTTCTCTCTGGTTGTAAAATCCGAACCAAAGGACTTTATGTGAACATTTCTACATTTTTGAACGTTTAATAGTTTTTAATCATTCTCTAGGAAGAGAAGTAAAAGTGAGTTTTTTTAAATTATTATAATTGTTGCCGAATAAAAACCCTTTCTAGATTCTTTTTTATCATAAAAAAAAGTTCAAACATTAAATGTGCTGATGAGTAAAAATTGATGGCGGTCCCTTGAAATTTTGACATTTTCTTACCCTTTTGAAATTGTCGTTTGTTGTTGCAACAATTCACATAAAGTTGTTTTCCGTGTGTGATAAAAGTCCCTAAAATGTTTCAAGGAAGAAAAAAAAAAACATTGATAAGTAACTTTGTTTTCCCTGGAGATAAAAGTCTGATTTCCGTTGTGATAATTCCAGATGTATGTCAGTAAAGGTAAAAGATTAACTCTTTATGACTCTTTATGAATGGCTCGATTCACACTGATTATCACACAAGCATGAGAACAACTTAATGTGAAGGTTGATAAACTGTTTCTTATTCAGTAGATCAGATTGCATGATCTTTGTTAAAATTAGTGTGTTTTTTTTTTTAAACATTTGTTTTTGGTTAATGTCCATATACAACCTGACTGGATGAGCAAATGCACATTGTTTCGTTTTCTGAAATGATTTTACTCTCATAAAAATTCTGGAGATTCTTTGTTGCTCTGAATGAAAATGCATAAACTCTGTTCTTAGTTTTAAAACACTTTCTATGAGAACCGCTTAAACTTGACTTTCTAGTTACTTCAGCTTCAGGCTATTCTCTTCAAACCACCGTCATTAGTGATAATTTCACACTAATATTCAGCTACAGTTGTGATCGTTAACCTCACGCATAGAGGTGACAATCCTTTTTAAAGCACGACCCAGATCTTTTTATAGAAAAGATTTTGCAACTTAAAGAACAAAAGGAGAAATCCAACTTTTCTTGTTTGAGTTTAGCAGCTTAAACTTGAACAGAAACAATCACACGATATGTTTTTATGCTTGTATGATCATTTAAACAGTTCAATTAACGTAGAATTTAAACGTAGAAATGACCAAAATTATTTGATTTGAGGTTGTTGAACAGAAAAAAACTGATACAATTGGTGTAAAACCAATTTTATGTAAGTCTATCTTAACTCATAAAGTAAAAAAAAAAAAAATACAAATTAACTGTGAAGTTTTCATTTCATAAAATAAATTAATCTATTCGTCCAAATTAAGACTTGATTTGCATTTTCATTTTCTGCAACACTGCAGTCTTTTTTTCTCATTTCTGTAATCGCAGTAGAAAGACTCCGAAGCTGCCAGGGGGTTTTACAAATGCAGTTTGGTACATTAAGTCTAATAAAACTGCTGGAAACAAATGAAAGTCTTATTATGTTTATGAGACCCAACGAAATTTGTTTAACAGTAATCTAATTTAATCCAAAGACTGTTTGATTGTTTTTATTGGTCCAATAACAAAGTCTAACTTGGTTGCAATAAATGGCTTAAAAAGATGTTAGAAAATAATACATTTATCTGCACAAAATAGCTTTTAGATGCATGTTTTCTCTTTTTTAAAAAAAGTCACATTATGCTCAAGTAAAATGACATTTATTTTAATTTTCTGTTAAATAAAACCCTGGAAACTTTGGATTATTCAACCAAGTTCATTCCATTTTAAAGAAATGTCTTAGTAAGAAATCCAAACTTTGTGCATTTGTTTATCAGCTGATGAATATTTTTTATGATTAAAATGATATGATTTTTTTATCTCCTACAGATCAAAGATAGTTTATTTCATCATCAAGTGTGGTTCTTTTTTCTGTTTTTCTTGTTTCATAAAAATGAACCAGAAGTTACGGTAGAGGAAAAAAAAAAAAAACGGGGAGGGAAACAAAAGCACACAAAATGAGGCTCATGGCTAGATTTCATAATTTATGAACAAAGTTGTTAACTTTATAGCTGCTTATTTTAGTTTCCAAATACATAAAAAATAAATTGATAAGTCTTATCTTTTATGATGTGTTTATAAAACAAAATGTTAACTTATTATTCAGAAGGTATTTTTAAATGTAAATTTAGAGCAAATTTTGCTTTTGGATTTCTTTTTAAAAAGCTTAAATAGTTTGTATCATATTTAATCAGGTCGTTTTTTCTTTTTTTTAATTTACACATCCAAGTAAGGCACATTTGTTTTTAAATCAAATCACCATGAATGTATTTAACCTAAAAAAAATTACAGCATGTTCAGCTTTCAAAAAAAACATCTTATAAAATGATAAAAAGGGTAAAGTTTATGTTTTTTATTTGATCTATTTTTGATCTATGATGTATTTATTTGTAGTCACTTCTTTTGAAACATTTAATCATAATGTGTAGATTTATTTTCACCAAATAAGTTTATCACTATAAATTTATCAACAAAATTTAATTTAGATCTAATGTGACATTTGGAAAATAATCTTCAAAATTGCTAAAAGAATTTAAACCATTTTTAATAAATTTGTATCATATTTGATTATTCTTTTTGACACATCTCCGTCGTATTTATAGATTGTTTTTTTTTTGTCACCATCATTTTATTAGAGTAAAGTTATATTTAGAGCAAATTTCTGTAATTAAATTTTTGTGTACAAGTTTAATTACTTTTCGACACATCGATGTTGGATTTGCTGTTGTTTAAAGAAAGAAAAAGCATCATTTATATTTTTAATAAAACCGGAAGTGACTGATAAGATCTTAAGTTTTAGTCCAACTGTCTTATTTTTAAGATGCAGTTGAACTGAAATCAGTTTTGTCGTAATAGATCAAATATTCACTATACCTAAAGAGGTCACGGTGGTGCCGGGAGTCTGTCCCGGTTCATTTCAAATGAGAGGCAGGGTGCACCCCAAACAGGTCGCTAGTCGATTGCGGAGAAAGATCAAATTTGCCAGCATAAATATAAACCTTCTTTATGTTAATTTATCACCAGATTTCAACCACTTGGTAAAGTTTTTAGATGTTAAAATTTAAATAAAATAGATTATATTTTAAAAGCCACACCATGAACAAAATAAGCTTCCAGATTCTTTTGATTCAGAAAACTTTTTCTTTTTTTTTTCCCCCTTCAATTTTTCTGCAGAAAACAAGCTCTTCAGTTAAGTTTTCTTAAATAATTTGATTGTTGGATTTATGTTCCTTTGTGTTGCCTCCCTCTGTGGATTCTCTTCCTGGAAAAAGAAATCTGAATCTTTTATTGTTAGTGTGTTTCTACACATAGAAAAAAATACTTTATATTCGTTGTCTTGAATTTTGGGAATCATCCAGAAGAAGTGTGAAACAAGAAGATTGTCCAGAATGTTAAACCTGCTGGGAGATAATCTTTCTTATGTAAAGACTTTTCTTTGCTGTTTTCTCAATGTCTTATTGCTCAGCTTTCATTCTTAAAGGATTCTTGAACTGAAAGCCAAGCCTCTTGTTTTCCCTGGAGCTTTTGAACCTTCTGATCAGCTTTTTTAAAGAAGAACAAAATCCATCCGGTGGATTCCTAAATGTTCACGCTTGAAGACTTTCTGCTTTCTTTTCGAAATCCACCTAACTTCAAACCTCACTGCTAAAAAACAACCCCTGAGGCCACATTTTTGGATGAATTAAATATCTTTTTTTTTTTTTAATTCTTCATTTCTGCTGAATGATACGAAGTAAAGTTTAAATCAAGTTTGATGTCTTGGCTTAAAGACTCGAGGAATGCCGCACGTATTTTTCTCTCTGAAGAAAGTCTGTTTCTTGAAACTTTTCTCACGCCAAACAAGAAAGAATCTTTTCTCTTAAATATTTTTTCATTATCTTTAAAACCCAAGAAACTTGATTTTTATGGGGAAAAAAGGAGAAAAACTTTAAATTAGTTCAAAATTAGACTAATTATAGAAAATCAGCAATAAACTTTTAGAATTTAACTATCAATATAAGTAGTCTTTAATTTTGTGGCATAATCAATAATGTTCACTTTATTTAGCTTTCAAAATAATAATAAAAAAAAATTGACAGAGTTACTATTAATAAAGTTCCAATTTTTTTTCCATCAGTCATGAGCCTCAAAATACAAGGGAGATCAAGTTTGCTTAGCCGCAGGGAGGACAGGGTTGCCAGTGAGAAGAGTAGCGCAGCCATGCAGCGGGGTTAGATTAACATAGCATCATGTGTTTAATGCTAACATCATCCTGTTGCTATGGTTACTCATTGTCATTTCACTGTGTCAGATAATTAACTTTATTCTCAGAAATGTTTTCTTTTTCTATGTCACAGTATTAACCCTATACAGTATCACAGACTGTTTTGACCTCTAATCTATGTCACCTTTTCCTTTATGAAAGTGACAATAAGTTGCAAGAAAAAAAAAAAGTTTGCTATATTGTTAACAGAACCAGAAACGTACGTCTTAATGTTTTGCAGCCATTGAATTGGAAATGACTTGGTTTTTTCAAGTAATCCTAGAAAGGGGGAGAATAGACACTGCTGAGTCTGCCCCGTTCCCTGGGATAGCCGCACTGTTGTGGCATTGAGTGTTCTCACTATCGCTTCCTATCTACACACTGGCAAACCGTTGAGGTATTTCTTGCGGTGATTGGTTTTAATGCTAGGTTTTAATGAATCAAAACTAAAGTTTTTTTTAGACCTGCATGCTTTGCTTATTATCCATGATTGTTCCTGTATTTAGACCTTCTTTTTTTTTGTTATTGAATTTTCTATGATTTGTTTTTGAACTAACAATAAGAGTCCTTTACATGGACAGGTTTAATCACGTGAGTCCCATGTCAACATGTAGCATGACAACAATAGGCTGGCTCTGGAAGGTTAGACAATAGTTAGAGAAGATGCATATCGTGTGCTTAGAATTGAAAAGCAAAGCATACCAGGCATTTACAGAAAATTAACGCTTCCTTTTAAAAATTCTATTCTTCACACATGAATAATTGGCCCGTGTAATCATTTTTACTGGAGATGGTGGGTCTCTCTAAAGGAATACTGGTTTCAATTTTTATTGAAAATGTAACTATTATATATCTAAAAAAAATGTTAAATTATCTTAGGGGCAGGTAAAACTAACATTTCTAAGCGATTTATATAAGACTTAGACATTTTTTAGAAAAAGTTATCTGTTTTAAAGTGTTTTTATTTCATTAACAGTTCTCTTAAATGTGGAAGGCTGTTTCAACAAAGATGCTGTTTCTTGTTTTGTGTATAAAGAGAATTAAAAAAAACAATGTCGATTCAATTTTGGATTAAATCCATTTTTCCTCAGTACTAAAAAAAAAAGATAGCAGATGACAAAAAAAGCAAAGAACAAGTTTTGACTTAATTCTATTTTTTAAACTTTAGGAGTAACGTACAATCTAACAAGAAAAAAGTGTTTTCAAGCTAGGATGTAAACTCGGTGTGCTAGTTTAACATAATTTATGGATAAAAACTAAACAGCAGTAAATCTATTAAACTAACAAAATGTGTGTTTGACATAAAAATGGATGGAGGTTACAGCTCAGTGGAAAACGCTCGCCCTTGGACCGGAAGTTCTCAGAATCGAGTCCCACTGAGCTTATGTCTAAATGTCTCTGGGGAAGACCCCTAACTCCCTGTTTCTCCCACCATAGATGCCGTCGTGGCAGCCCGCAGCGGTGTCATGCAGCACACAAATTTCCCCATTGAGGGATAAATGAAGTATATTTAATTTTATTTCAAAATAATGGCGAAATATTTGTGTTAGAGTAAAATTAATTTGTGACCACTAGCAGGTTGTGAAAAATACTAAACTCTGCGTAGCTGTGCAATTAAGTGCCTGATGAAAAGTACAAACAATACTGATGTTTGTAATGAATAAATAAAGAGTAAAACGATCAAATTTACCACATCTTTCTTTGGTTCAAACACTAGCTTTTCCGCAGTCGCTCTCATGCATGTTAGTCTGCAATGTTTGGGTAATGTAGTTGTTTAGAAACATGACGGCTAACATGTAAAATATGATCTAAAAATGGATTTATATAAACAAGACAGTATTGAACTGTGAAATCAAATGAGATCATTTTAAATATACCACACGGTCCTACCATGTGTACAACTAGACAATGAAGGACTTGTTAAAGAGTTTGAATTTTTTTGGAGTATTTTGTCAGATTTATTTCAAGCCCCAGTAAGTTGCTTTTTGTTATCAGTACTGAAAATTTCACTTTTCAACTTTATTTAAAAAAATAGGTAAGTGATAAAGAGATGGATAAACTTTATTTCAAACTTGTATTCCTAGTTTAAAATTGACCAGAGTGCACAGGTAGGCCTGAAAAAAAAATAAGAGCTTTAAACTCTTAAAAAACATTTCTACCAGTGTCTCTAAAAATCAGAGACACATCCGATGGTATTTTATATTTCTACTTTCTGTTTGTGCTTCTGAAACCCTTTTGTTAACATAACTTCTAAATGACTGGAGGGATTTTAATTAAACTGCCCTCAGTTGCTCAAAACTAACTGTAAATAAACTGATTAGTCACAAAATTTGAGAGCAGGGTAAAGACATTTTGTGGTAGACTTTCTAAGAATAAAATGCCCATTTTTTTGTAGATGTTCAGTTGAGTGTGAACAGTGGTCTGCTCTGGCGATTTAGCCGTGCTAAAAAATTGATACTTGGATTCATCATTAGGTATTTTTAAAATCGGTAACATATTAATCGTCATTTTCTAGTTAACAAGTGGTTTAATTTCAATATTTCAAATGTTAGTCCATTACTCAAAAAAATTATTGAAATAATACGCTGAATGTCTTTATATTAATGTGTCAATTCAAATCGTCTTAAAAAAGATGTGAATTGACTTCATCTGAACCACAAAAATATAGGAATGAAATGTTTCCAGGGCAGGAAATAAACATCTTGTTTCTTACTCTGTCTTATATAGCAGATCAGACATTTGTCTTTAATAGTCATTAATAGTCGTTGCTTTGGGATGAATTTAAAAAAAAAGCCTAATAAGCCACTTTATTGAAAGCATTTTAAATTAGATAAAAAATATTGAAAGTGCACTGTATCAGGACGTGTAAGAAAATTTCCCTTTGGTGATAAAGTATTTTCAACTCAATAGTGAGCCAGGTATTGCGATATGTATCGATACATTAACTTACAATGCATGTTCGTCATCATAACAAACGGTGAAAATTACTAGTAATTTAAAAAAATCTATTCCTAAACAGGAACATTTGTTCGGTGCCAATTGTTAAAATAACTTCTATAACTTTCCTCTAACATCACATTGGTTTAGAATAAAACGAGATGTTATAAATGTTCGTTTCCACAACAATAAAGTTTTTGTAAAACTTTATAATGTGAGTTTTTCTTCCCTAATAAAAAATATTTCAATATGAGGGTTGTGATTTATTTTAAAAGCTCAACAAAAGCAGGTTTCCAGAATATTCCTTCACATGAGACCAAACCATCTACTTTATCCCCAAACAGGTTTTGCAAACATGCAATCTCATTTAAAAAAAAAAAAAAAAAATCTAGTTTGGAAGCGTTAATTTAAAGGGGGTGGGTAATGTGCAACAAGTAAATGTGTGAATCTTTTTATTTATTTTTTAAACTTCAATTTCATATGAAATGTTTTTTTTATGTGCACTAGTTTTTTTTTCAAAAAATGTTTCTTTTTGCACAAGCGTTTAGGTTAAAAAGAAAATGACTATAATTATTTCTAAATGAATGAGCAAATAGTCAAATACTTAACTGTGGAAAAATTTTTTAGTGTAATTGAAATTATGTAACTTTGAATATTGGCAGGAACCAAAAAAACAAGAGCATTCATTTCCGTTGATTTGAGCGTGCAGCATTTTGCCGACATTCCTGCTGATGAAGGATTTGTTCTTTTGTTTCATTGTAATCAATGGAATGAAACTGGACGTTGGCCAGAAATCCTAATTCTTCTACAAAGACTTTGTTGTTTGGTTAAAACTTATTTTCCACTGTGATGACATACGTGGAACAAGCATGCTATTGTTTTATAATTAATTGGGCAACGCAAAAAAACCCCAAAAACTTCCCATCGTTATCCTAATGGTTAGAAAGATTCATTTTCATTTAGTGTCATAAGAGCTAACAAACTATTTTTTTATTCAAAAGTCAGCTGATGGGAAATGTTTAAAAATAAAATCTGTGCTTTTACATTGACTCATTTTGTTAACGGTCAAGTGGAAAAAAAGACGACGCTGCACTATTTGCTCATTCATTTTCCTCCAAACAAACAAAACATTCATTCTGCTGCAACTGGACATGATTAAGCTCTCATTACAAAATCTGAGTAGTGAAGAGTCTCTTTTTTTCTTAAATTTTAATTTTATCGTTGCTTCGTCCTTCTTGAAAACTACTCGAATGGCCCCTTGTTCACAGACCAGACGAGTGGATCTTGACTTTGCTTCTACAGTGTGGAGTTTCTCTTGAGGACGCCACACAGAAACATCTTCTTTCTCCTCTAGATGAAAAATCTTTCCTGGCTCTGAAGATTTTTTTTTCCTTTGTAAAATCATCAAATACAAATGTCACATTTTTAATAATTTCATCACAAAAAGACTCATTTCTGTGATAATTTGATATAATCATCAAATATTTTGGAGAAAATCCTTGAGTTTCATCAACGTTGGAATCAAGAAGTGTGATTTTTATTCATTCATTCCTGCATCTATCTACAGATCTTTTTCAGCTTGAACTAAATCATTCTGTCTTCAGACGTCTTAAACATGTCCTTTTGCAACAGATTTGAAACATTTAAATTTTATACCTAAGAAGCAAAAGCGATCCTTCCGGGATCAGGCGTCATCTCTCAGGAAGATGATGAGAAAGCGTAGAGCAGTGCAGGTTACTTCTATTCATCTGTGATTGTCAATGTGCAAAATATCTGCTTAATGCGTCTGAATGCGTGTGCCTGTGGGTGAGTGCGTGTGGGCGCGCTTGGGCTTGTCTTAAGTTTTTAAAATTTGTGTAAAAATGGAAAGTGAGAGAGTTTCTAACACTCGTCCTTTTTATTGTACAGTGTGAGGAATTCCAGTGGGCTCACCGCTGCTGACCTGGCCCACGAGCAGGGATTCCAGGAGTGCGCTCAAATTCTCGCCAATGCCCAGAACCTCCAACAAAACATGGCTCAGTCCCTTAACAAGGCCTTTCTGAATGGAAAGAACGGGGGGCACAGCCACCCTTTCACCATCCAGGGACGCAGCTTCACGAATGGCATGCCCAATAGAAAAAGGTCCTTTGATGACATGGAGGTAAACCCAGGAAAGAAAGCGAGACCTAACGGTAGGTCACTGACAAATTGACTTGGAATTGGGATGTAACAATTCACAAAAATCACAAAACGCGGCTTTGTAATGAGATAAAAAAAAATATTCTCAATTTGGTAACAAAAATATGAATTGTCATTAAAAAAATTTTTGTAAAAGGTACAGAAAACTTTTCAATTTTCTACTTGCTTTTATTCTCACCTTTGCTTGCTATTTTGTTGATTCCTCCAGTTTTTACTTTTTACTTCAGGAATGTTAAATAAACCGTGACCAAGGCAACGATCTGATAGCATTAAAATCCCTGAAAATTATAGATGGCTGCAGAATGATTCAAATATAGGAAGCTAAACATTGCTAAAGCTACACCCCATACAGACGCATCCCCAAGGTTAGGGATGCGTCTATATGAATTTTGTTCACAAAATATGCGAGTAGACAACGAAACTCAAACGTGATCGTTTCACCATGAGCCAAGCGTTCCGAGTAGCTGGCAGATTGTGAAAACACCAATTGCAGGAAGTCAAGTTGCTATCCTATAAGAAAATTGCTTGATGAATATCTCTACCATTATGGACTTGGTATCAAACTCTGGTGTCCTGAATGTTGTCCATGAGTTCTTACATTACACATCTTATCTGAGTCATTGTGGCAAATTTTATTGACTGTTGATTTCACTTTGAACCAGAAACACAAAAAAGAAACCCGTAAGGACACAGGCCCTCCAGTATTGGAGTTAGACAAACCTGATTTTGAGGTTAAAGGGTTTCAAAACCTTGTTCCTCACTGTAATCTTTCTCTGTGACCTCAGGAATGTGCAATCCTCTTGAATTTCTGAATGGAAACGGGCCACCAGGCGGCAGTGTTGAACCCCAGATGGAGAGCATGAATGTGGAGATGGCAGCGACTGTAACCTCAGGTGGGCCAGGAAGCTTTGCATTTGGGCAGAATGGGTTTGCACCTCCACAATGTCCAGGGGAGATGGATCAAAGTGAGGACCAGGGTGGACAGGACAGACTGAGCCCTCCGACTAAAGAGCTGGAGGTCATCACTGTGGCGTCAATGCAGACACCCTGCCGTTGCACTAACTCTTATGCCTACTTGTAAAGGCCATCTTTCTATTTCCATATGTATTGGCTGACTTTTTCTTTTCTTATACTCACCAGGGATTTATAATCGACTTCATTTAGTGGTGAGATATGTGCTGGGTGTTAAAAATGTGTGTGTGACTTTTCTTTGTAGCTAATATTACTTGAGAGATGGTCAAGTTCTTTTGTTATTATTGTATATCTATATGTTCTATTATTCCAGTCTGTCATATGAATGGAATACACCCCATAAAGTTAATAAAATGGATTTTGTTTTGCACAGTTTTACAGCAGTGCTCGTATTAGCAAACATTACATCTTAGACTTTGTTAGCACTCCAGTTTCTACAGTTGTAGATTAGAAAAAGTTAGTTCCCTTTAGAAATAAAACTTGGATTTTTTTTTAAAAATGAATTGCCTCTAAGTTGTAACTCAATAGAATACTTTCTTAGAAGTATCCTTCTCCCGTTGGCATTTCCCTTCAGGGGTCGCCCCAGCAAGGCAGTTTTTCCCTGCTATTCCTGTCTCCCGCATCTTCTTCAGTCGCACCGGCTATCTTCATGTCCTCCTTCACTACATTCATATATCTTCTTCCTCTAGGCCTCCTGCCTGGTGGTTTCAAATCCAGCGTCCCCCCTCTCTCTCCTCTGCATGTCCATACCATCTCAGTCTGACTTTATCTCCAAAACCTCTAACATGCTGTTCCTCTGATCCTGTCCAGAGAGATCCTCAGCATCTTCATCTCTGCTACCTCCATCTCTGTTTCCTGTTTTTTCCTCAGTGCCACTGTCTCTAGACCAATCAGCCTGGCCGGTTTCACCACGGTTCTATACACTTTCCCTTTCATTTTAGCCGAGATTTTTCTATCACACATCACACCTGATACTTTTTTCCACCCTTTCCAGCCTGCCTGCACCCACTTCTTCAGCTCTTTTCCACACTCTCCATTGACCCTAAGTACTTAAAATCCTCTACCTTCTTTATCTCTTCTCCCTGTAACCTCACTCCTCTCATTCACACACACTGTCATGCTCTGGCTGATCTTCATTTCTATTCTTTCCTGCTTTTCCTCTCACTGCATACGTGTCTGTCACACCAGATTTCTTCATATAACACCAGAGTATAAGAATACTTTCTTATAAGTACACTTATTCTAAAAAGTTAAATTGAAAACGCTCATTTTAGATTCAGTCTGGTATTTACTCAAACTATCGATAGCATAAACTGCAGCTGTTTTATATACGTATATTAAAAAAAGCCTTTATGCCAAAGCATATCCTAAAACGAATGTAGCCTGTGTGGCTAGTTAGTAGTTCTGTAAATAGATTCATAAGCTTGAAATCAGTTTATTCTGCTGTTTGTGTTTATTTGTTTGGTCTATTGAAAGTTTAAGGTGAGAGCGGCACAAAGTAACTACCTACCAAGAGTTGAACGTGTCTGTTTAAAAGTAGCCACTACTGCTCAGAACAAATTGCATGTTTTTCTAAGAGCCGTCGGGCTGTTAAACTACGACACAACGCTACGCCCTTTCCAACTTTTATAAGAAAAAAGAACATTAAGAAAAATTCTACAATTTGTATTTTGTATTTTCATGTTAAACTTTTTTTTCTTTTTCATGGCAGAAGTTTAGAATATATTTCAAACATGCAGTGCTTACTTCTAAGCAAGTCCAACTTTGTATTTTGCTGTCAAATCATTAAATGTGGATCAGTTTTATTAACCAATTGTGTTGACTTTTGTTTTGTGTATCTATACACAACTCTCAAGTGTTCTGTTTAGTTTCCTTAGAAAACAGGAGACACTGAATACAAATAAAAGCATCATAGCTGTTCACATCAGTACAAATTTTAAGTTTGATGAATCTTTTTTTTCCTCTGTATGGAATTAGGTCAAAGCAAAGGCTGCGTCAGCACAACCGTAGATCAGATTTTAACCTACTTAACAAGTGCGCGGGTTATAGGTTGTGCAATTTCGTAATGCTCTGTTGCATTTCACAATTTATTGATCTCACCCCGTGTGTAATCCGGAGACATCTAGAACAGTCTATCTTTTAAAAAGATCCAATTTACTGCTTGTTAAATGTGCAAAACAAAACTTGGATTATTTTTACTTTCTTCATCCATTTTTATGCTGAACTACATCGACATGTTCCTTTGACAATATCTTTTGCTTTCAGTGGGAGGTCAGAGACACTGTGAGGATTTTTCCTCAAGTGACCCAGCTGCACGAATGCTTCTTGGCCAGAACTTCTACTCTGACTCACCTGAGATCAATAGCACTGCGGGCAGCCAGGTGGAGCACCAGAAGTCTGTAAATGCAGAGCAGTTCTATGACCATACACTTTTCAGCACCATGCTTCTTTACCATGGATCCTAAACTACCAAGGGCTGCTTTTTTTCTTTTTTATATTCCATGTTAGCATCCATTCGCCTTAAAACCTTCAGAGGGGTCAAGTTGTATGTTCAAAGTGCTCAAAACTTGTGACTGAAAACTAAAGGAAATTTTTGTTTAGGTAAAATTGTATGTTACACTAAGTGTTTAATTATTCAGCAAATGTTAGAAATATACTGAAGCATCTGTGTTTGAAGCACTGCCGATACTTTGAGTTTTGTTTGTTTCAAGTTGGGAATAAAATCAACTCGAATACAAACGACGAATTGGGGTTATGTGTGACAGGTGAAAATAACTTTACTAACTGTTTTGGTGTCGAACTCTTACACCAACTGAGCCAAAAATCAGTGTTTAGTAAAAAAGTCGCAGGCCAACAGGGATACATAAAGAAATAAAAATCCAGGCCAAGTTTTGTTTAAACAAAGGTTAATGCAAAATCTTTCTGTTGGACGTTACTACCGTATTTGAACATTACGGCCACATCAAAAACACACTTGAAATGTTTGGGTTTTTTTTTTTCAAATTTATCCTGACTGATTCGGCCCCTACTTGGATTGGCTATGTTTAAATTTATTTGCAGCTTTCTATTTGCATGAAATTCTAACAAAGACGTTTCAATCTTCTCATTTACCACTCACCCATCTGCCCATCAGCGTTAATAGTGAAACTAACAAGGTTTTTTCCTGCTACAAATACCTGGAAGTGCACCTTGACCACTGACTGAACTGCTCAATTAAGGTTAATGACTTTTATAAGAATGATCAGAGCAGCTTTTCTAGTTTCAGGATGCTAAAGTCATTTGATGTCACTAATTAGATGTTAAATGTGTTCTACCGGTCAGTTGTGGCAAATGCAGTGCCCTGACGCTGGTGAGGGGCGATGCAACCATAGGTCTTGCATTTTTAATTAGGTTCTTCAGTCTGTTGGCGTTCTTTGTTTTTGTAGAAGCTCCCCAGCAGACCGTAGAGATGAACAGAGCCCTCTCCAGGATGGTCCAGTGGAGCAAGAAGAGCATCTTGTTGCAGATGTTGAGCTACCTGAGCTTTCTCAAGTAGTTCAGTCGACTCAGGCCCTTCTTGTAGATGATGTCCGTGTTGGTGGACCCGTCCAGATTACTGATCATTTGAACGCCATTCAGAAAACAATTAATCCTTACTGAGGAAACTCTTGTGTCTGGTAGAGTTCCAAACAGCTTCTGAACAATGGCTACGTGGTGGCCAGTTGGGGTGGATTTGGAACAGCAGCTTGGTGGAACACAGGGCAGTTAACTCTCTGCGGGCCGGAATGTGGGTGGACATGGCAAAGACATTTGAAATCTCCTGTGCATCATAATAAAATCTTAACTGACCACCATAAGACTGACCGTCTCCACATCAAATCCATCACCAAAGACCAGGGACAGTTGGGACCTCTCCCTGCTGAAGTGCACCATCATCTTTGTTTTGGCCACATTCAGGTGGCCATCCTCCCCACTTCTTCACACACCCAACCAGGGCTGAGTTATTTAAGTACTTCTAAAGATGACAAGACCCAGAGGAGAACTGGAAGTCAGCTGTGTAGATAGTGAAAAGAAAGGGGAACAAGACAGTTCCTTGTGGAACACCAAAGTCACACACACAATTCTTAATACTTTTAATCTTTCTCTAAATGCTTGCTTCTAAATTATAATTTAAGGAACTATAATGACATAACCACTAGTAAGCTGTTGGTTAATGTGACATTATGATGCGCTGCAACACAGGAAAACCAAAATCAGGGCCTCACGTGTTCCGGACACGTGACACCAGCAGCGACCTTCATCAGAACTGCGATGTACAAACATTACGTCACCATGACCACGCCTCCTGAAGCACGACGTCACCAAACAGCATAGGGGTGTTTATACATGGACATTTTAAAAAATAACTAATTAAAAACAATTATTTCGCTTTTATACGTTGAAGGGATCTTTTAATTTTAACCGAATCTCATTAAAACTAGAGTGTGGCTATTTAAAAACGAAAAATATCAGTATTAACGTTTTATTTCCCCCCCCCTCTATGTGAATGGTTTGATCCAGTGAGGCTATAACCTAACAAGACGCAGTGTTACTAAGAGCGCGGCGGAAAACGTCGGCCTCATTAGGATTTATTATCAACTAATCAAAGAAATAAAACATTTAAAAAAGGAGCCGTTTCATTATTAAAAACAACTGTCAAGACAGCTTTGTTATCCTCAACCCCATCCAAAGTAAAGCCATGTCCACTCCAGCTAGAAGAAGATTAATGAGAGATTTTAAACGGTGAGTTCATTTCTACAAAAACATTAGCTTCAATGCTAACTCAAGTTTTCTTTCGATTTGAACGTAATCGATTAAATGAAAGTCTTAAAATACTAGGTTTTCACGCTGTTTTGTATCTTTTTAAGAAGTAATGAGAATATGAATAAAATATGAGAAATGGTGAATTATTTAAAGACTAAAATGTCCTGAAGCTAACTGCTAGTTAGCAGAGTTTTTGTTACAGATTGATTTCTATTTAAATATCCATTAAAATCATTTTATTATCAAATTTAAGTTAATATACACTTAAAAATAAGAAAAATATCTGTTTTTACTGCCTCAAATTAATCGGTATTGTTTTTATTATTCAATAAGATTCATTTATGATTCTTAAAAGCTCAAATTTAATGTGAAATCAGATTTTTATCATTTAAAAAAAACACATTTTTCTTGTAAAATAAATAAAACAAACATATGAAGTCAGCATCAATCTGAGCTTCTTGTTCTGACTGGAAGGAACATTATGTTCACTAAAAATGTGTCTCATTAAAAACAGGCCTCATTGTGTCAGGAATGTTTTCTAACAAATCTGATCATTTTTCTTGTTACATCTTTTTTATTTCCTGTTAGGGGATCTAGATTTGTCAGGAGTATCCACCATCTAACCTGAATAATTACCTTCATTAGGTTACAAATGACTATCCTAAGCAGCAGAGGGTCTTCTTTCACTCGACCCATGACCCTTCCAGCTGATGGCGAGTCCACTGGAAGGGTGGCCCGTGTCTCTTGTTCGGGCTGAACCCGGCTGGCTGCTGTAATGGTTCCAAAGGGCGGTATGGTTACCCGCGTCCAGGCAGGGACACCTTTTCCGTTCCGTTGTCTTCCGCTTATCCGGGCCGGGTCGCGGGGGCAACAGCCTCAGACGGGAAGCCCGGGCTTCTCTCACCTCGGCTGCATCCTCCTGCTCACCCGGAAGGACCCCGAGTCGTTCCCCAGCCAGCTGTTAGACATAGCCTCTCCAGCGGGCCGGGGGTATGCCTCTTGGTCTCCTCCCAGTGGGACGTGCCCGAAGCACCTCACTAGTGAGGTGTTTGGGGAGCATCCTGACCAAATGCCCGAACCACCCCATCTGGCTTCTCTCAACCTGTAGGAGGAACGGCTCAACTTATTTTTCATAAGGGGTTTAGGAGCCGTATACCTTTGACATATTTGCCCTGGGTGAGCCTACCAGGGGCAGGAATCCCCAACAACATAGTTCCTAGGAGGGAGGGCGATGCCTCCCGAACACCTTGCTGGTGAGGTGATTCAGGCACGTCCCACTATTTGTTGTTGTCAAACCAACGCAGTCCACCAGCTCTAGTTTTGCTGCACTTTTCCATGTCTCTGCCTGCACGCAGCGTAGTGAAGCCATGTTTATTCTAACATGTATCACAGCGTCGCTCGATATAGTTCCTGTAAAACAAAATAACTGGACCCCCCAAGTCGAGATCAGCAGTTCCCCATCCGCATTGTAAATGGTGTTAGTGGTGCGTCTTCCTCCTCCTGGAGCTCCATCCAGAACTCCGGCTCGCTGCCTCACAATAGAGGTGTGAAACAATCCATTCTGACTCGATGTCCCCCACCTACTCGAGGACCTGTGAGAAGTTCTGCCGGAGGTGTGAGTTGAAACTCCTTTCTGGTTAAAGGATCTATCAGACGTTTCAAGCAGACCCTCACAGATCGTTTGGGCCTGCAAGGTCTGACCGGCTTCCTCCCCCACCATCGAAGCCAACCCACAACCAGCAGGAAGACTTTCTTGATGCTCTCATGCATGTGAATCTCCAATTCCAGACTCCAGACTGGTTCCATCTGACTTGTTAATACAAGTTAAATTCACCTGTGTGTTTTGTACAGACCGATATCTCAATAAAGTTGTTTCAAGACAAAAAAAAAATTGACAAAAAGCTGTTTTTAGATCACTTATATTTAATTTCTGGACTAATTAAACAACCTCCGACCACAACATGTAAAACTGCGCTCTAACGTCCTTTGTTTTTCTTCCTCATGAAGGCTACAAGAAGATCCTCCAGCTGGTGTAAGCGGCGCGCCTTCTGAAAACAACATAATGGTCTGGAATGCAGTGATTTTTGGGTAAGAAGCTCAAAGTCTTTAAAAAGTTCTAACGTTGTTTTAAATGTTAGATAATAATTTTTTGTTTGCTCATGTTCCACAGCCCTGAGGGGACTCCTTTTGAGGATGGTAAGTGTTTTGACCTTTAACCTTTGTTTTATGTTGTTGGGTAACATGAACGATGACGTCGTCTTGCATCAGCTTTTTCTTCTTTTTTTTTCATATTATTCGTTGGAATGATGTTTAAATGCATTAGAGTTAATTTGAAATGAGGATTAATGAATTGATTAATGAGTTTTAATTTTTTATATTTTTCTTATTGTAAATGGCTTTGATTTTTTTTTTTTTTTTTTCCATTCCGTCATCTTCCACTTGTTCCGGGGTCGGGTCGCGGGGGCAACAGCCTCAAACGGGTAGCACAGGCCTCTCTCTCCCCGGCTGCATCCTCCAGCTCACCCGGAAGGATCCCAAGTCGTTCCCCGGCCAGCTGTGAGACATAGTCTCTCCAGCGGGTCCGGGGTCTGCCGCTTGGTCTCCTCCCAGTGGGACATGTCCAAAACACCTCGCCTGCGAGGCGCTCGGGGGGGCATCCTGACCAGATGCCCGAACCACCCCATCTGGCTCCTCTCGACCTGGAGGAGGAGCGGCTCGACACAGAGCTCCTCCCGGATGGCAGAGCTCCTCACCCGATCTCTGAGTGAGAGCCCAGCCACCCTGCGGAGGAAGCTCATTTTGGCCGCTTGTACCCGCAATCTCATTCTTTCGGTCACCAGCATAGGTGAGGGTGGTAACGTAGATCGACTTGTAAATCGAGAGCTTTGCTTTTCGGCTCAGCTCTCTCTTTACCACGACGGACCGATGCAGCGTCCTAGTTATTGCTGATGCCGCACCGATCCGCCTGTCGATCTCCCGCTCCATCCTTCCACCACTCGTGAACAAGACCCCGAGATACTTAAACTCCTCCACTTGGGGCAGGACCCTGTCCTTGACCCGCAGGGGGCATTCCACCCTTTTACGCGCGAGGACCATGGTCTCGGATTTGGAGGCGCTAATTACCATCCCGGCCGCTTCACACTCGGCAGCAAATCGATCCAGCGAGAGCTGGAGATCACGGTCTGATGAAGCCAACAGAACCACATCATCTGCAAAAAGCAGAGATCTGATCCTGAGGTCACCAAACTGGATCCCTCCAACGCCTCGGCTGCGCCTAGATTTTTTTTTTTTTCCTCTTGTTTCACATCGGTTGTTTTTTGTTTCAGGCACGTTTAAACTCATCGTAGAATTTACTGAAGAGTATCCCAACAAACCCCCGACAGTGCGCTTCATCTCTAAGATGTTTCATCCAAACGGTAAACATATTAAACGTCATCTCATTGTTTTAGTTTTTAACTCGTCAGTGTTTTTGTGACGGTTGTTGTTTTGTTTACAGTCTACGCAGATGGAAGTATATGTTTAGACATCTTACAGAATCGCTGGAGTCCCACTTACGATGTGTCCTCTATTCTCACATCCATCCAGGTAAGAAAGAGTTTCGTTCCGTTGTTTTCCGCTTATCCGGGGCCGAGTCGCAGGGGCAACAGACGGGAAGCCCAGGCTTCTCTCACCCCGGCTGCATCCTCCAGCTCACCTGGAAAGATCTTGAGTCGTTCCCCCTTGCTGGTAAGGTACTCCTTACCAGCAAGGTGCTCTGGGGGCATCCTGACCAGATGCCTGAACTACCCCATCTGACTTCTCTCGACCTGGAGGAGGAGTGGCTAAACATTGAGCTCCTCCCAGATGGCAGAACTCCTCATCCGATCTCTGAGGGAGAGCTCAGTTATCCCGCGGAGGAAGCTCATTTGGGCCGCTTGTATCCGCGATCTCATTCTTTCGGTCACCACCCACAGCTGGTGACCATAGGTGAAGGTGGGAGCGTAGATCGACTTGTAAATTGAGAGCTTTGCTTTTCGGCTCAGCTCTTTCTGTACTACGACGGACCGATGCAGTGTCTTTGTTTAGAAAGATTTATTTAACCCAATAAACGCAAAACAAAAATAGCTCGGCCATCGCAAATAAAAAAAAAAATTGTTCACAATAAACGATCCCGTGGTCTCCTATTGTGCAAACAGCTGTGACACAAAAAATCATCCATAATGAGCTCATAATCTTCATTAATACAGAATACTTTATGAATCACCTACTTTAGAAATTTGTGTGTCTGGTAGCTCCAAGGAGTTCCAGAGAGAGAGCTCCGAACACCTTCTGAACAGCTGCTACTGTAGGTGGTGCCAAGTTGGGTAGAGCTGAAATGCTCAACCGCTTGGTGGAACACATAGCAATTGCCTCTCGATAAGACATAATGTGGGTTCCCATGGCAACAATGTTTGAAAGCTCCTGTGAATTATACCTAGATCTTAAACTGTTACTAAAAGCTCCACATCTTCACAGCAACTCACATCCTTCACTGTGGTGGAACAACACTATTTGTTCTCAAACACCACCAAACTTCCGTCTCTAGTTCCACATGTCTTCACCGTAATGAAGCTGGGTATGTTCAGACAGGAATCACCTCTGATGTCTCTCAGAAGATCCTGTCTTCATTCTTTCACCTTCTGAAGTTATAATATGTGAAGATATAACATTTTAAGTGGCAAAAGCTGGGATTATTTGGATCATATTTTCTGCTCCAGAAGAAGTTCCTTTTACCCCGGGTTTTGAACCATGAGGGCAATACAAACGTGCAGATTTTTCTTCCAGCACTTAGTGTGCTCGAACTGGAATTGTAATAAAAAAATAAGACAATCCAAAAAAGAATAGACTAATTTTTTCTTTATCACAACAAAATACCAACTGGTAAATATTTTCACATCCTCTCCCTTTAATCCTGGAACATTCCGTAAATGGAAAGCCTGCAAGAAGCCGTGGTGTACCCTGCCGTCCAGGTCCAAGGAGACAAACTCAAAATTTGATGAAAGCAAAAGTTTAATGTCCGTTCATTTTGTACAAAGGAAACCAACAGAAGCGATGTTTGAAGGCCTTTTCTGAAGGTCTGCAGACTTTAACCCACATGGCAACATGTGCTGTCTGATATGTGATTGGTTACATGCTTTAACGTGAAAACGCATGTTTGGAAGCAGCAGAAGTTCTGAAAAAAACATGAAAGAAAACAAAACGTATTTTAGAAATATTAACAATCAAAACCGTGGTGAGACCGGCCATGCTGTTTGGTCTAGAGACAGTAGCACTGAGGAAAAGACAGGAAAAAAGAGATGGAGGTAGCAGAGATGAAGATGCTGAGGATCTCTCTGGGAGTGACCAGGATGGACAGGATCAGAGGAACAGCACATGTTAGAGGTTTTAAAGTCAGAGAGACCAGACTGACATGGTTTGGACATGTGCAGAGGAAAGAGAGAGAGGACATCAGAAGAAGGATGGTGAGTTTGGAACCACCAGGAAAGAGGACTAGAGGAAGACCAAAGAGGAGGTTCATGGATACAGTGAAGGAAGACATGAAGATAGTTGGCATGACCAAAGAGGATGCAGCAGATAGGGTTAGATGGAAGAAACTGACTTGCCGTGGCGATCCTTGAAGGGAAATAAAATTTTCTGCACCTAAATGCCTTTAATTTTCTCAAATACTGAATCTGGCCTGTAATCCGATTAATATTGGTCAGTGATAGCAGCTGTAGTCGAGACACGTTGCCATAGTAACACTGGTAAAACGCTATATACGTCAACCTTTACATTGTCTTCAATATTGAATCAATTTTCCTCCTGGCACAATCTGTCGTCAATCCCATAATGAAATCCAAATGATAAAAATCAACATGATTAATTTGACTTTAGGCGGCACGGTGGCGCAGTGGTTAGCACAGTGGCCTCATAGCAAGAAGGTCGTGAGTTCAAGTCCCGAGTGGGGACGAGGTTTGGAACACTGTCCTTTCTATGTGGAGTTTGCATGTTCTCCCCGTGTTTGCGTGGGTTTCCTCCCACCCTCCAAAGACATGCATGCTAGGTTGATTGGCCAGTTCCAAATTGCCCCTAGGAATGTGTGTGTGTGTGGATGGTTGTATGTATGTGACCCCACGACAGACTGGCGACCTGTTTGGGGTGTACCCTGCCCCTTCGCCTTAAATTAACTGGGATGGGCTCTGGCACCCACCGCAACCCCGAAAGGGACAGACGGATAAGAAGATGACTGACTGACTAATTTGACTTTTTTTTTTTTTTCTTACAGTCCCTGCTCGATGAACCAAATCCTAACAGTCCAGCCAACAGCCAGGCAGCTCAGCTGTACCAGGAGAACAAGCGGGAGTACGAGAAGCGCGTGTCCGCCATCGTAGAGCAGAGCTGGAGGGACAGTTGACCTGCCGACCCTCACCGCTGCTCGCGCACGCCGCAGGTTTTAAGTGGAGAATTTCTTCCATTACCCCGTCGTTCCCCCCCACAAAGTTTTAATTTAAAGCTTTTATGCACTTTACCTTCACTCACCCTTTATAAAGTTTGGTTCTCTCTTTTTATATATTTGACTCTCTTTTCTAGAACGTCAAGGGAAACGCACTGAATCTTACCTTGATGTTTGGTGGGTTTGGACTTGATAAGTATCCAGGAAAAAAAAAAAAATTATGCTTACATGCTGCTGGAGCTCCTTGTGACGTCAGCTAAATGACACAGGAGCTGCAGTAATCAAGTTGGTTTGTGTGTGAGTGTGTGTGTGTGTGAGTGTGTGGCTGTTTGTTTCGGCCTATTATTCTAACAAGGCAGTGGAAAAAAAAAAACGAGCTATCCGAGAATCACGAACTTTATCAGACATTTTAACACCGTGTCTTTGCCGTGTTGTGAACTGTTACATGCATGAAGAAAAAAAGATGACTCACAATCTTTTCAGTTTGTGTAAATAAAGAAAACCTGCAACGGAACTTTTTTGCACTGGTTGTCCCCATGTCACTTTTTCCAGTACTTGTAAATAAAGGCGAAATCAAACTAAAATGAAACTTGGCATTTTGTTATTTCTGTTCCGTCGCCTTCCGATTATCCAGAGCCGGGTCGTGGGGGCAACAGCCTCAGGCAAGAAGCTCAGGCTTCTCTCACCCCAGCTGCATCCTCCAGCTCACCCAGAAGGATCCTGAACTGTGGGTGGTGACGGGGAAAAAAAATGAGATCACTGATACAAGCGGCCGAAATGAGCTTCCTCCGCAGAGTGGCTGGGCTCTCACTCAGAGATTGGGTGAGGAGTTCTGCCATCAAGGGGCTTGATGTTGAGCCACTCCTCCAGGTTGAGTGATGCCAGATGGGGTGGTTCGGGCATCTGGTCAGGAGGCCCCCGGATCACCTCACTGGTGAGGTGTTTTGGTCGCGTCCCACCGGGAGGAGACCAAGAAGCATTTTGTTATTTAAGTTTTACTTTCTCTACATTTTGAGTTTACCAAATATGGAAATCAAGTATCTTAAGCTAAAATGATGTACATAGAAAAAAAGTGGATGACTTTTTATCCCACATTTCTTAAAATAAAATGTGTTTCAGATGAGCTGGAAGCAACCAGATATTTACAAGGCCCGGACACACACACACACACACACACTTTGTATGAGATGGGCCCTTTAAGGATTGTAAAACAGAAAAAAAAAAAAAGAATTACTCTATTCATCACTCACCAGGGAATTTTGTGTGCAGCACTCCTTACATCGCAGTAGGCTGCCCTTCGACGGCGCCAATAGTGGGAGAAGCGGGGGTTAGGTGTCTTCTCCAAGGACCCTAGACGTGCTCTCTGTGGGACGCAAACCTGTGAACTTCCGGTCCGCGCGCGGACGCTCTAACCGCTGAGCTGCCGAAGGAACATCCTTTGATAATTAAATATACTAAGGTTACTATGGTTTAGATAAACACAGTATCTCATTGGGTACTCGGTAGCATGAATCAATAGGTGCAAGCTGTGGCCCCTCCAACAGGTCCTGGGTTTACCTCAGTCTTTTCCCTGTGTTCCGATGATCTCACCATGGAGGCGTTCAGGAGGCAAATATAACGCATACAGACACGAGTTTAAACACGTTTTTATTATGAGTAGATATATAATGTGATGCATGCACGAACAGATAGATTTTCAGGTGATTAACAACTTAAACCTAAAAAAACATGCACATGATTTTGATTACATATGTTAATTCTTTACAAATAAATCAAATGAAGGTACTTCCTTTTTCACGGCTATGGAGAGTACAACAAAAAAAACTTCTCAGCAAGATTCCTTGTAAAACAACACTAAAGATATTTAAATGAAATAGAGACAGAAATGAAACTATTTAAAAGACAGAAGTGGTCTGATTGAGGTAGAGGAAGCTACCTGTACGCCCTCTCCTTCTTGGCTCTTTCCAGAGCTTTGTCCATGGTCTTCTCATTCTCTCCTCGGCATTTCGGGCAGTACCACTTGCCTTTGGGCTTATGATTGAGCCCGACACAAGAGAAGTGAAACCACTCAATGGGACATTCATCGTTATCGCAGCCGATCATCTCTCCGTAAGACACCTGCTCACACAGACAGTAAGTCGGCTCGTCTGGATCGATGGGCAGGTCCGGAGGAGACACCTCTCTATCCGACTTTCCTTTTGATCTTTTCTTTTTCTTGGAAGATGTTTTGGCTTTCTTTTCTCGTGATCCCCCCACTTCCTCGCCATGATCCATACCTCCGTAACTTTCTCGATTTTCCCCGTTTTTCTGGCGGCGTGAGCGTTTCCCCCCGGTTTTGTCCCCGCCGGCAGAACTCGGGGTGACCTCGTCACGTTTCTTGTCGTGGTGGCCCAGTTTGCCGGGAGTGACTGCGGTGGATGAGGACGACATCAGAGTTGCTGCGGTCGTCGCCATGGGCGCTACCGTAGCTACGTGACTTTCTGTAGCGTCTTGAGAGGAGACAAGAAGCTCAGAATGCCAGTCGATTTGTCGAGTCCGGTTTTCAACCAGCTCCACCTGAAAAACAGAATTTTTTTTAAACCCAGCTGCTAAAAAACAAAACTTTGCGCAACTTGTCATTTCATTTGCAATCGTACATGTGTTGCTTCACCTCCAATATAAACCAAGTCTTTTTTCACATCAGTAGAACGTACCATTTGTCCAGCAATCTGGATTTTCTCATCTCCAAGTTCCTGACTGCGGATTAGCGCCCTTTGAATGGAAAGCTGCAGCTTCCGTTTCTGACCGGTGTCGGTTTCACGCTGGTATCGTTCATAGGCGTCATCAAGCTCCTTGAGAACATCTTCAAAATACAAAATTAAAAAAAATCAGACAAACTAATAAAACTTCTAAGTTTTTTTTTTTTAAAGAGGTGATCGGTAGTTTAACCAATCGCCTCCATTTGGTAGTTCAGTGGTATTAAACATCTAATCAATGGTCAAAACAGTATATATCAATTTTACAAATTGATTTTTATCTGATTCAATTGATTAGTTGTTTCTGCACCAAATCCATTTAAATTTTATACCTTGATATTTGGCATCAATTTCTTTCATGAGGGAGACGCTCCGCTGCAAGTCAAAAGGCATCGACTCCACCAGATCTAAATACTCCTCCACATAGTTGACAACAACAAGACTCGGATCACCGTTCAACATTCTGGCTTTTCTTCACTGCAGGACGCTCCTGCATCTGTAGAATCATTAAGAAATGTAATGTTACCAACGGTCGGACTTGAATTAAATGTGTTTTCTCAATTAACTTCTTAATTGCATCAGGTTTTTATTACAGTGACTATCTCAAAGTATTTGTTGTAATTATCATAGAAAAAAAACCCATTTCCTAGAACAATGTGATAAACATTGCAGAACTTAGACCTAGAAAAAAATAGTGCCAAATATCGAAACTACATGTCTGATGAAACCCTACCTACACGTGGGTTTTCTGACTCCTACTCAGAAACCAAAACAAAACCCTGAGTTTGGACAATAAATTGAAATGATTGAACTCATTGGAGCGATTTAAAAAAAAAAAAACTACAACTCCCAGATCATTTGTAAATTAAGATTATTTATGCATATTCCCTCGTCTTGTGATTATCCTGGGTTGGGTTGCAGGGGCAAAAGCTTCAGAGGGGAAACCTTGGCTCCTCTTAGTCTGAGTGCATCCTTCAGCTCACCTGAGAGAATCCCGAGGTGTTCCCTGTCCAGCTGTGAGACACAGTCTCTCCAGCGGGTCGGGGGTAGGCCTCTAGGTCTCCTCCCGGGGGACGTCCCCTAAACACCCCGACCTGTGAGGCATTTGAGAGGCATCCTAACCAGATGCCCAAACCACCCCATCTGGCTTCTCTTGACCCAGAGGAGCAACTACTCTACTTTGAGCTCCTTCCAGATGGCAGAGCTCCGATCCCTAACTCTGAGTGAGAGCCCAGCCATCCTCCATAGGAAGAACATTTTGGCCGCTTGTATCAGTGATCTCATTCTTTCGGTCACCGCCCACAGCTGGTGACCTTAGGTGAGGGTAGGAATGTAGATCGACTGGAAATCTGGAATAGTTTTGTCTTCTGAACTACTTATCCCTAATGGGGTCACGGCGATTGCCAGGGACTATCTTGGCTGAGTACAGGCAGGAGGCAGGGTACACCCTTAACAGGTCACCAGTCTGTTGTGGGCCAGACACACCCACATTCATTCTAAGAGGCAATTTTATAGAATACCAATCAGATGTAGAAATATTATCCCTACATGAGGATCATTTCACTTCTAAGTGTTACTAATTGTCATTTTTCTCCCTTTTTTAGTTTGATTTTTGTCAGCTTTAGAAGTAGTTGTGATGTTTAAGATTTATTTGGTGACTTATTAGAAGTTAATCTAGTTAGTGGTTAGAGTCATTGATCTTCTCAGAGTGATTATTTGTAGTTTTAAACACTATTAATCTGGATTTATTTCTGTTAAAAACATAGATCTTGATTCTGAACATGTGTACATTAAGGAATGCTAAGCTAGGCTAACTGAAATGAACGGAATTATATTTAAAAGAGTAAAAAAAATAACTGATTATTTTAAATCACAGATCGAAACCAAACTTTTTTTTCCTAAATAATATTTAATTTAAATTTAGTTGAATTTAGTCAGTCTTTGTCTGAAAAGAAGGAGGATTTAAGGACATGTTTTTCTGTTTTCACACAAACCACTAAAACAATTATAATTGGACGTCAAATAAAAACCTGTTTAAAATATTCTTTTTCTATTTAAATAATTGTTTAGTTGCATTAGTTTAAATCAAAATCTCAAAAACCACTTTAACTGTATTTTCTTTTTTAATTAAACGCATGTTGGCTAAAGTTAGCAAAGCAACCGAATAAAGGTTAAAAATCAAACTCACAACAAAACCAATCACCAAAAGACTTGTATATGATGAGATAAAGACGCTCAGATTAAATAATACATGAATATATCTGAAATATATTATAAAATATAAACAAATTTTACCAGACTGTTGCTCTGAAGCGTTTGCTGCTAGCTTAGGCTAAGTAGCTTCTGAGTCCTGTATTGCGCATGCGCCGGGATGACATCATCACTGGGTTTTTTTTAATAAGATTTTTTTTTTTTTTTTTCGAAATAAAGCATGTTTTTTTAAATTTCTTGACTTAAAAAAGCATAAAATATAGAATAGTTATTTACGGATTTGGTTTTAGATCAAAACACCGATCCATGTTTTTAAAACCTAGATTGTGATATTTAATCAGTCTTACAAGTATTTTTTTTTTCCACAATTGATTCATCCAATTCATTTTCATTAGTTTTTAAAAGTCTTAAAGGTGCTGAGTCATCTTACATATGAATTAATACTTTTATTTTGGTTGTCAATTTAAAGAAAAAAAATAGCTATAAATTTTCCAGATAAACTGATCACAGCCCATTAAGACTCTAAACTCATTCTGATCATCAGTTCAATCATAGCAGGGTATGCATTGATTAGAGGACTGCATGATGGTGCAGGGGTTAGCAGGGTGGCCTCAAAGCAAGAAGGTTAGGATTCCTGTCCTGAAGTGGTCTTTCTGTTTGGTGTTTGCATGTTCTCCTCCGTGTATGTATGGGTTTTCTCCGGGTTCTCCACTCTCCAAAAACATTCATGTTAGGTTGACAAAATTGCACCTGGGAATGTGTGTTGTCCTGCAACAGACTGGCGACCAGTTAAAGGTGTATCCTGCCTTTAGCCTGAAATCAGCTGGGATAGGCTCCAGCACCCCACGCAACCACTTTTTGATCATTTTGGAATTTAAACAGGGCACTGGATTGGTCTGTCGAGGTAAAGAAAGAGCTGAGCCAAAAAGCAAAGCTCTCTATTTATCAGTCAATCTATGTTCCCACTCTCACCTATGATCACCACCTCACCTATGGTCACCGAAAAATCTCATTCTCTCAGTGAACGAAAGAATGAGATCACAGATAGAAGTGGCTGAAATGAGCTTCCTCATTTGCTCCTCTTAGCCTGGGTGCATCCTCCAGCTCACCCAAGAGCATCCCGAGTTTTTCCCCAACCAGCTGTGAGACAGTCTCTCCAGCAGGTCTGGGGTCTGCCTATGGGTCTTCTCCCGGGTGGACGTCCCCAAAACACCCCGACCAGTGGGGCATTTGGGAGGCATCCTAACCACATTGTGGTTAGGCTCTCACTCAGAGATAGAGATAGGAGCTCTGCCATCCAGGAAGACCTTGGAGTAAAGCCAATTTTCCTCCAGGTCAAGAGAAGCCAGATGGGGTGGTTCAAGCATCTTGTTAGGATGCCTCTGGAATGCCTCACTGCTGAGGTGTTCTAGGCACGGGAGGAGACCCAGAAGTAAACCCCGGACTCGCTGGAGAGACTATGTCTCACAGCTGGCCGGTGACACCTCATCTCCTGTGTGAGCTGGAGGATGCAGCCGGGGTGAGTGAAGTCTGGGTTTAGTTCTGACTTTACTTGATTCAAACCACAACAAACCTCTGAGGTTTTACTGATGTGTATGACTTAAAGCACAATATTTCCAAAGTTTTTCATTTCAAATCATGTCATTTATCGTTTTTGTTTATAAGTCAAGCAATCGTATGGTTTTAGGTTTTTATTAACATCTCGTTATTCTCTGTGGGAGGTTGTGAAGCTCTTGCTATCCTAAAACATTTCATATAAACTAATTCTATATATTATTTTCGGGACAGTGTGATTTTTATACAAGTCAAACGACACACCAGTGTGTATTTTGTCCATAGGATTGTGACGTCTTCTTCGAGGGAATAGTTCATACCTTTTAAATTCATCTCAGCCTGCTGATCATTTTCCTCCTCCATTTAAAACAATTAGAAAATTTACAGTAGAGTTGTTTACAAGTTTCTTTGTGAGAGTTCTCAACTTTCAAACAACTTTCTGAAGACAGGACCGATTTCCTCAATCATGTTTGAGGTTGTGGTGGATCTGCCGTGACGCTGAAACGCCTGGTTGTTGCACTGTCTGGTCAGGGAACAGGCACCGAATGCTGCAACCACTGATGGATTAATACTGAAAGACAAAAAAAAAATATATCAATTAGAAACCGACTAATGTTTTTAAATGATTTTTTTTTCATACAAACAATACAGATTTACTTGGAATAAAATGACAAAATTCAGAGAAATAATTGACAAACTGTGTGTTCAGAAGAAAACATTTGAGATATTTTTAAAAACAGAGATTGTGAAAGTTTTTTTATGAACGGATAGAAGACTGTTCCCAATTTTTGTGCATCTGTAAAAATACTAGACTGAAATAGAACTGTGCAAAAGTATTGAGTTATAATAAAAGACCCAAAACAAGTCACATAAAAATTTAAATTTATTTAAATTTAAATTTATTATTAGCAAAAAACATCATTAAAACATTGAGTAAACATTTTTTCAGGAGATTTAAACTGAAACTGATTAACTTCACTGACAATTTTGCAAAGTATGTGCAAAAAAAAAAACATCTGCAAATAAAGTTTTGGATCATCTAGAAGACGCATTAGGTAAGGGAGAGGAGGCAATAGCTCAGTGGTAGAACGTTCGCCCTTGGACCAGATGTTTGCGGGATCGAATCCCACTGAGCTCTTTCTTTAGAGAAGACACCTAATCCCCCGTTTCTCCCACCATTGGTGCCGTCATGGCAGCCTGCTGCGGTGTAGTGCAGCACACAAATTTTCCCGGTGAGGGATCAATAGATTTTACTTCTATCTTTCTAAATTATTCACACACAGGAAAATAACAGAAGACCTGAGGCTGATTTATGGTGTAAACCACATAAAAGAGGAAGAAGAACAGATTCTTGTTCGATGTAGTTTACTGAATGATATCTGTCACTTTGTGAAACATAAAGAATTATTTTTAATTCCAAGTAGAAAGAATTCATTCAGCAAAATAGAATGATTATGGGTGTCAAACGCTTTAAATATACCTAAGAAAATACCAGCTGTGTTTTGGTTTTATTTTGCTTTATAAATGCCACAGTGCCGTGTAAATGGAGTGTTGCTTTCTAAATCAAATCTATATTGATGAGAATATAATACATATTTTCTTTAAGATAAGGATAAACTTTTTAAAAGTTCTTTTGCGTTAGTTGGCAACACAGAAATTGCCCTGTGATTATTAAAAACAGATCATCTGCTTCAAAAAAACCAGAGTAATCTGTCTTAAGCCTAACTGTTACAATGCCTTTAGTAATTGTATTTGTTGAGAGAAATATTGGGTTAAAACAGTTCCTGAGAAATCCCTCACCCTCTTATTGCTCCGATTGCAGAGGCAGCATGAGCCCAGTGTGCCAGCACTCCCATTGATCCAGACAGAAGATCACCTTGTCCACCACATCTTCTCCCACTGCCCTCGGTACTACACGAGTAGACTAATAACAACACACAGGAACACAAATAGAAGCTCTAAAATACTACAGTTATTTAAAAAAAGTAAAAAAAATGTATTTGATGAAATTTAAACAACCTTTGCTGCCATCCGAAATTAGATCCTGTTCACCCTTTAGCACCAGAGTGATGTTTCCCATAGCTGCGCTTAGCCGCATGACGCTGCGCTGATGGTCGCTAGTGTTCATGGGCTCGCGGTGCTAAAAATAAATAAATAAAACCACACAAAGTTGAAAAGCTCAATTTACAAGTCGATCTACGTTCCCACCCTCACCTATGGTCACCAGCTGTGGGTGGTGACCGAAAGAATGAGATCGAAAATACGAGCGGCCGAAATGAGCTTCCTCCGCAGGGCGGCTGGGCTCTCACTCTGAGATCGAGTGAGGAGCTCTGCCATCCGGGAGGGGCTCGGTGTCGAGCCGCTCCTCCTCCAGGTCAAGCGGAACCAGATGGGGTGGTTCGGGCATCTGATCAGGATGCCCTTCCCCCCTCCGAGCGCCTCGCTGGTGAGGTGTTTTGGGCACATCCCACCAGGAGGAGACGAAGAGGCAGACCCCAGACCCGTTGGAGAGACTATGTCTCACAGTTAGCCGGGGAACGACTTGGGATCCTTCCAGGTGAGCTGGAGGATGCAGCTGGGGCTTCCCGTCTGAGGCTGTTGCCCCCGCGACCCAGCCCCGGATAAGCGGAAGACGACGGAACGGAAACCACACAAAGTTAAAACAACAAGTCTTCCTTGTATTTATAGTTAATACGTGACAGGCTGAGCGATGATAGATACACACCAGCGCTTCGTACAGTCGGGTGAACTCCATGAAGTTGGGTGTGAGAATACCCTTCTGGTACCCGTGAATAACGTTTGGCTGCTTCGTAATTAACCACAATCCATCCTGTTGATAAACAACAAAGCTGTTTAACACCTCGTTCTGATTAACGAGCAAGACTTTAGTTTAATGAAAACTTACAGCATCGATGACGATCGGAATATCTCTTGCTTTGGAACTTTCTATCACTTCCTGAAAAAAAATTAAACTGTTTATTCATGCATTTACATTTTGTAGAACACACAATTTGATTAATTTGGGATCACGTTATTAATTCTAAACCACATTAATTTATTGATTACAAACTCAACAATTTTTTGACAATTTTCAAAAGTATATAATGCAAAGTTCATTTGGTGATAAATAGATGAAAAAAAAAACTGTAACAAAAGCTTTCTGCAAAGATTCAATAAGCATACATGTGTCCCATCACAATAAATAGGAGTATCATCTGCATAAAAATGCATGTGAGCTTAAGTGATATCTTGACCCTAGATTATTTATGTACAAAAATTAAAAGGGGCCCCACAGGTGAGCCTTGTGGGACACCCCAGTGGACTTTTGAACAAATGCATGCATAATAAACTGTTAGTGAAAATAATCCACATGCCTTTGTTGTTTTCAGTAAGACATCCTCTCTGCCGAGTCCTGGTCCCACCACAAGACCATGAAGTCTTGGGAGCCATTTTTCTATTTCTTCCACAGCATTGGGACTGTCCCTTAATTCACAAAAGATGGTAAATGTTATTATTTATAACAGAATAACTAAAATTTTTTATGCAGCAAACTATATCATGGTTTAAGAAACAGATTGATGAATAAGAACAAACAAAAAACGGCAAAAGAATCTTTTCTTTTTTGTGCTTACAGGACAGGATGGACTATGAGTTCAGGGCTGTAGGATTTAATAACAGGAGCAGCATCTTTGGTGCAGAAGACATGAGACAAATCAGCCCCCTGCAAAAAAGAAAATGTTCAAACAAGGCCAGAGATTTAAGAGGAAAAGCCAATTTTACTAATCACAACCCACCACTTTCAGAGCAGAAATGGCAGCAAAGTAGGGAGCTCCAGTATAGCTTGAAGGGAAAAAAAAGAAACACAATCAGGGCAAAAAATTTCACATCTTTTTGAATAAAACGGATCTTCAGGAGACATACTCTTGGCATCCCCCAATGATTCCAATACGACCATCTTGTCCTTTGTGCTTTTTTGATGTTAGTGGAGGAATTATGCTCTTCACTAGTGAAAGTATATCATCATCCATCCCTCTGTGTGATGACCCCAAACTGTAGTAGCGCTCAAACACTGAGGAGAAAAACAAAGTGTGAACCTGTTAGTCCACAGTGACGCCAACCTGTTTGTCCACTTAGCTGCTGAAGGAACACAATGGCAAACCATCGAGATAAAGACCAAATTAGCACGCCCTTATGTTAGAAGGAATAACTGATTCAGCCACTCCTGCATTACAGCCGCCTTTAATTTTCTCTTCACACATTCCACCTCGAGGCCTCACACATGACACCAGAGCTAATACCTAATGTCTGTGGGTCTCTGTTCAACGGTTGGGCGAAACAGTCTGTCTGGGGTGAGAGCCGTTTGTGATGGTTCGATGGGCCACGTGAATGAGACGATGAAGCAGTGGAGATGACCGGAGGTCGTGCAGGAGGTACAGTCTTGGTAGGAGTGGCTGAAGAGCTAGGTCTGGTGGAGGGAATGTTGGCAAACATCTGACCAAGCATTTGAAGCATGTGCAGCTCTCTGGCGTGCTCGGCTTCACGCCGTCGATCCTCTGCTTGCAGACGCTGTTCCTCCATACGATAAAAGCTGTCTTCAGCTTGGCTGGTCTGCTCTAAAAACTGCTCCATAAGCTTCTCCATGGGGAAGTTTGAGCGCCGCTTTCTGGGCCTTTTAGGCATTTTCATTGACAGATTACACGCTGACTGGTTACTGTTCTGGGGTCTTACTGTAGAGCCTGGAGGAGAGAAGATGTGGAGTCATAAATACAGAGTCTGGACATTTTAAATTAAATGGATAACTCTATAGAGCAGAGTGTAACAGTACACGTGTTCATACCGGAGCCTAAGGTTTTGTGGAGGACTGAGCACTATTGATACCAATTTGTGTATCAATATCAAGACGTTCCTTGGTCAACTATGGGACATAGTCTCTCTAGTGCAGTGCTTCTCAAATAGTGGGGCGCTCCTCTATGTATGCATGTTGTTTTTGTTTTTTTTTGTCCTACTAGAATAAAGTGTAATTGCACATCCACTGCCGTAGTTGTAGTTTATAGTTTAAATCAGAGGACCCCAACCTTTCCTGCGCTAAGGACCAGTTTAGTGTCTGATAATATTTTCATGGACTGGTCTAAAGATGGAGCAGAAAAACGAAATAAGACCAGCCTGAAAAAAAAATAAGTTTTTTAAATAAATAATAAACTTAAATCCTTTTTGTCCTCACGAAAAAATGTATTAGCTGCGTCTTTATAACACGGAAACATTCTCTCTGCTCGAACGTCTGGTTGCCTTGGTAACGGTAAACATACCTTCAAAATAAAAGACGTCACAAAAACAAAGTGAATAAAAATACCAGTTAGTCTCCTCACAGTAAGACAAGATCAATCGGAATTCTGAGTTTGTTTTGCTGAAACCAGACAGTCCCATTTTGACCTGAAACCTGAAGAGTGTTTCTAAAGTTTAGTCTGCTTTTCAAATTAAAACATCATCATCAAGAATCAAGAAAACCTTTATAATAAAGTCTCAAATAAGAAACCAAATGGAAATAATGGAAGTTATTTCTTCATTCTATGCGGCCCGGTCCGCGGTACGGTGGTTAGGGACCACTGGTTCAAATAAGAATTTAGTTTTTTTTTTATTTCAAGTTATTTGAGGCACGTTAAATCTTTTCTGTTACAGATTTAAAAGCCATGTAAATAAAGCTGTTCTTTTTTGTTTTCTTTAATGTTAATGAGGATAAAATGTTATGTAAAGGTGTACTTAAAACAATTTCATAGACAAATGTTACTAATTATAGTCACGGCGGAGAGCGGGATTGCGGCGCAAAATATTTTTTTCTTCCAAAGGGGGGGCGCAACAGGAAATAATTTAGAAGCACTGCTCTAGCTGGTCCGGGGTCTGCGTCTGGGTCTCCTTCGGATGAGACATACTAAGCAGATGCCCAAACCACCCTATCGAGCTTTTCTCGACCCAGAGGAGTCGCGCAGTGGTCAGGAGATGATCTCCCTATATCTGAGTGAGAGCACTCACAGCTAGTGACCATAGATGACTGTAGGGACGTAGACTGACTGGTAAACAGAGAGCTTTGCTTTTAGGCTGAGCTCTTTTGTCACCACAACCACAGAGCGGTGCAGCGTCCTAATTATTGCGGATGTCTGTTGATCTCCTTCTCAATCCTTCCCCCACTCATGAACAAGACTCTGAGATACTTTATTCCTCCACTTGGGGCAATCCTGCCTCTGACCTGGGGCATTCAACCCTTTTCCAGGCCAGGATTTGGAGGCGCTGATTTCAATCCCATCGATTCGAAATTTAATTGTATTAAAATAATATTTTATATTAATGTAGTAAAGGCTTCAAAGTTGTCTTCTGGACAGTTTATTTGATGATCGAGACTAGGGCTGAAACAACTAATCGAATTAATCGATTAAACTCGATTATTGAAATAGTTGTCGACTAATTTAGTCATCCATTAATCGTTTAGAAACTGCACTTAATATTACACAACTTGATTGTTTTTTGTGTATTTTTACACATGTTAACCTAGGCCATTTTTGTTTGGTACTATACCTCTGGACAAGGTTAAATTTGCAAATCTAAAACTGTTAACGATTTCTTGTTTTTAAATGTGATCCTGGATGGTCAACAGTTTACATTTTATGTTATTTTAGCCTGTACTATAAAACACATTTTATGGGTGCTCGTGATTTACCTTTACTGTATACAGTAAGTAGATTTATTATTTTATATTTGCTGTAGAAATGGTAATATTCTCCCTCTTTATTTCACAAAAAGATTAACATTTTTACTTATTAGAATGAGCTCAAAGTGTTGTTTAAGTGGTTATGAGTTGTGTTTTGCATAACTACATTCAATAAAATGCCAAAAATCTATTATTTATTAAGTTGTCAATTTACCAGATTAATCGATTAATCGCGCAAATAATCGCCAGATTAATTGATCATCAAAATAATCGTTAGTTGCAGCCCTAATCGAAACATTGAATGAATGAGGGATTACATGATTTCATATCTTTGTAAATTATCTGACTGTTTTTTATTTACACAAAGCAGCACTTAGGATTCATTTTCAAGGGGTTTAAGTTGTTGTTTTAATAAGGACATTTTGCATTTTGTTTTAGATCATATGAAAATTGAAGCGATTTGTGATTCTGATGTACTGTCACACTCTTTCTGAAGAGAAAAGTACACTTACTGTTATTTCCCACAGTTACTTTAACTGGGATAGGAATGGGAACTGGTGGATATTCCATCTTTACTTCACTTTCAGCAGGATACACACATTCTGTTGCAGTGTCCAGATATGAATCATCTCCATCTTCATCCAGAACATCATCTCCAGTCTCCTCCACACCCTGACCACTGTCTATCAACTCCTGAGGATCCAACACTGGACGATTACTCAGAATCCTCTCCATGGTGTCATAAAACTTGCAGATCTTGTGATATTGTCCATTATTTCTCAGATTGCCCTCCTTTGCCAGCAGGTACTGTCTCTTCAGGCTCTTGATCCTGACTCTACATTGTTCTGGAGTTCTTTCAAAGCCCATAGCTCCCAGTCTGCGTGACACATCACGATAAACGAAGCTGTTTCTGAAGTTTCCATCCAGAGCAGTTTGGATGTCCGGTTCTCCCCAGATGTTCAGTAAAGTCCTGGTCTCTACATCAGACCACAAGAAGCCACGCGTTGGGTTTGATTGCATGTCTGATCCAGATCTGATCATTTACAGCCTGATCTCAGGGATTTTTTTTTTTAAACAGCAGATTAGGATGCAGATCTGATTTGTCAGTCATCCATTGCTAATTTTGATCCCTCAAAACAACCAAAAGAAAATATTAAATCTGTTCTAATAAACTTTAAAATCATCCTAATGTGTTTAAATGAACTCTAAATGCTAGCTAGACATTAACAGTCTGTTTTGATCTCTCCACGTCGTTCTAAAAATGCGTAGCTTTGACTTTTGTTAAATCTGATTGAGGATCAGTGTCTTTGGTAAATTTGACATGTTTGTCCACATGAAGAGATTCTCAAACTGACCTCTGATCAGTTCTCTGAGGTCAGTTTCACCTTTTTTCCTTCCGCCCCAGTGGACGTGATAAAAAAAAAACCCTCTGCTGGGTCCTAAACACTCTGATTTCAACCAGAAACGACCTCGTTGTTCAGTTAATGTAACAAGAAATGATTAAAGGTTTTCTTCACGTTACCTTTTTGATCCAAAAAGACGTAACTTGTGAGAATGGCCAGAGTAATAGTGAGAAAAAACACGCAGCATTGAGTTTGTGTCTGAGGAAGCATGGCGGTAATGTTTGTCTAACTGTCTCCATTAATTTTAAGGAGGATAAACACTAATTAATTCATTAAAATGACTTCACTTTGATTTTATTTCTTACCTAAAGGTTTAAACGCTGGAAATGTTTGACGCAGGATTCTAAACATGAGGCGTTCACTGTCCAACACAGCAAGGAATGGCTGGGAGGCGTTTAAGAGCTGCTCGGAACATTTAGCATCATCACTTGCAGCTCACAAATGAGATGAAAAATATTTTTAATACAAATATTGTAAATAAAAAATCATTTTAAACTATTTTTAAAGCCAACTGCAAGAGACGCCAGAAACGGAAAAGTTTTTATATTCTTACATTAGTGGTGGGAGACGGTGGCCGCGTGGTTAGCGCGTTCGCCCGCGGACCGGAAGGTCCCACGGAGAGCACGTCTAGGGTCCTTGGAGAAGACACCTAACCCCCGCTTCTCCCACCATTGGCGCCGTTGAAGGGCAGCCTGCTGCGGTGTAAGGAGTGCAGCAAACAAATTTCCCCGGTGTGGGATGAATAGAGTGGTGACCGAAGAATGCGATAGCGGGTACAAGCGGCCGAAATAAGCTTCCTCCGCAGGGTGGCTGGGCTCTCACTCAGAGATCGGGTGAGGAGCTCTGCCATCCGAAAGGAGCTCAGTGTCGAGCCGCTCCTCCTCCAGGTCGAGAGGAGCCAGATGGGGTGGTTCGGGCATCTGGTCAGGATGCCTCACGGGTGAGATGTTTCGGGCACGTCCCACCTGGAGGAGACCAAGAGGCAGACCCAGGACCTGCTGGAGAGACTATGTCTCACAGCTGGCTGGGGAACGACTTGGGATCCTTCCGGGTCCCTCCCCGCTGGAGGATGCAGCGGGGGTGAGAGAGTCCTGGGCTACCCGTTTGAGGCTGTTGCCCCCGTGATCCGACCCCGGAACAAGCGGAAGATGACGGAACGGAACATTAACAAGGAGTAGGGATATGCACAATCAGAAAAGTATCCAGATGCAGAATTCATTGTCTCATAAACATATGGACACATATATAAAACAGAAATAATTTGACAAATCACTTGCCAAACATGCAACTTGTTTGTTAAATTTTTGAAAACAGTTACATTTTGTACTATAAATAGGCATCGTCAGAAAAGCCTTCAAAGTGTCTTCTGGACAGTGTGTTTGAAGATTGAAATGTTTTGACTGTCATCAGAAAGTCATTCTTAATCTTAAACTCATCTATGAGCTCAGGTTAGTGTAACCAGCAGTAGCATTAGCTTGAAAATGACTTTTAGATGAGAGTCGAAAACATCTCAATCTTCAAATATTCCGTACAAAGGCCATGTTTTGAAGCCCCTCTTACCCTTTTTTTGCAGCATTTCCCTTTCAGGGGTCACCACAGTAAGTCAGTTTCTTCCATCTAACCCTGTCTTCTGCATCCTCTTCGGTCACTCCAACTATCTTCATGTCTTCCTTCACTGCGTCCATGAACCTCCTCTTTGGTCTTCCTCTTGGTCTCTTTCCTGGTGGTTCCAAACCCAGCATCCTTCTTCCGATGTACTCTCTCTCTCCTCTGCACATGTCCAAAACATCTCAGTCTCGCCTTTCTGACTTCATCTCCAAAACCTCTAACATGTGCTTTTTGCCTGATTTACTCATTTTTAATCCTGCACTTCTACGACTGCAACATTTATTACTGTGTACTTTAAAAAAGTATAAAAAGTGAGGTTACAGGGAGAAGAGATAAAGAAGGTGGAAGATTTTAAGTACTTAGGATCAACAGTCCAGAGCAATGGAGAGTGTGGAAAAGAGGTGAAGACGCGTGTGCAGGCAGGATGGAACGGATGGAGAAAAGTATCAGATGTGATGTGTGACAAAAGAGTTTCAGCCCAAATGAAAAGGAAAGTGTACAAAACCGTGGTGGGACCGGCCATGCTGATTGGTCTAGAAACAGTAGCGCTGGGAAAAAGACAGGAAACAGAGATGGAGGTAGAAGAGATGAAGATGCTGAGGATCTCTCTGGGAGTGACCAGAATGGACAGAATCAGAGGAACAGCACATGTTAGAGGTTTTGGAGATAAAGTCCGAGAGGCCAGACTGAGATGGTTTGGACATGTGCAGAGGAGAGAAAGAGAGTACATCGGAAGAAGGATGCTGGATTTGGAACCACCAGGAAAGAGGCCTAGAGGAAGACCAAAGAGGAGGTTCATTGATACAGTGAAGGAAGACATGAAGATAGTTGGTGTGACCGAAGAAGATACAGCAGATAGGGTTAGATGGAAGAAACTGACTTACTGTGGTGACCCCGGAAGGAAAATGCTGAAATAAGAAGAGTTTTTCCCCAAGTATCTGCAGATTAATACAGTATTTAATTACTCATTGGAGGATAAGCCATGGGTTATACCTTGACAGGTATGATAATGACATCTTAAGCAGTGGTGGATGAAGTAGTCACTTTTTGTACTTAAGTAAGAGTGCAGATAATTAGGCAAAAAATTCAATTAAGTAAATGTAAAAGTACCAATGAAAAAATCTACTTAAGTAAAAGTACAAAAGTAGTTGGTGTAAATTGTACTTTTTAAGTAAAAAGTAAAAGTATTCGACCATAATTCAAATGTTATTTGTTGTGCTATAGGGTGTCACCATGGTAACCAGGAAAAATAACCAGGCTAAATAACCAGGACCCCCCCTCTCCCACCTCTTTTGGTCCACAAAAAAAAAAGATAAATAAAATAAAAGGAAAGGGGACAAGTCAAGCTATCCCCTAGAAGGGCCAGCGAATGGGCCGCCAAAATGGAGGAAAATGACTCTTATTTTTTAAAATGTTTTGGGGGGAGGCCCCCAGTCACTATACATTGGCTTTGTAAGGGCCCCACAACCCTTTGGAAAATTCTAGATCCGCCCCTGCTCTGTGTAATGATGGCTCAACTTTTTATTTAGAAGTAAACACAACGAACAACGATCTTCTGACTCTTTTTAATTTGTATTTGATGTTAGGTTTTTGGCGCTGAATGAATGCGGAAAATGTTTCTCGATTCATGACTTCTTCTCCCGATCAACTGCTTCTTTTGATTTTGGCGATGCGGCTTCAAGATGCGCTAAAAAAACTGTGTATTTTTCAAATTCCTGAACGAAAATGTAACGAAAAATGTAAAACACACTTTTAAAAAGTAGCGAAGTAAAAGTACAGATATTTGCTCTAAAAATGTAGTGAAGTAAAAGTAAAAGTACCGGTCTTAAATTTTACTTAAGTAAAGTACAGATACACAGTTTTTTTTTTACTTAAGTACAGTAACGAAGTACATTTACTTCGTTACGTTCCACCACTGATTTTAAGTTAATATTATTTTGAACAATTTTCAAGCTCCCAAGCTTGGAAGGCAAAACTCAGGGAATATATCGCTACTGCAATTTGAAGCCTGGAAGGCAAAGCTCAGAGAAAAATTTGAACCTCTTAATCTCTTTTCTACTTCCTGTTTCCACTCAGTTAGTTTTCAAAGTTTCAGACTCAACAGAGCAGAGAATCATCTTCATGGTGTTTGCTTCAGGAATTGGAAACATGACAAGCTAAATGTTGGATTATTTTCTTCTTTTAAACTGAAGTGAGACTGTAAAGATCCTCCTCATCATGCCTGATGTTTCTAAAATGAAAAAGCCTGATGTGAAGGTGGTCCTTTTGGGGGACATGAATGTTGGAAAGACTTCTCTGCTCCACAGGTACATGGAGAGGAGGTTTAAAGACACCATCAGCACCGTTGGAGGAGCTTTTTTTCTCAAACAATGGGGACCTTACAATATCTCCATATGGGACACAGCTGGTAAATGAAACTTTTCTCTTTTTTTGATGATTTTTTTCCTTTAGAACCAGCATGTGGTTGTTGGTTTTTTTTTTTTTTTTTTGTAATGGTGGATTTTTGGATCTAATAGTGGATTAGGTGTGTTTACCTGAGGCAGGCATTCAGCAGCATGTGACTCCCTACAGGCCTCATCACACACTTTACAATCAAATCTATTCAACAACAAAATCATTAAATCTTTCAAAGAAATAAAGTTAATTGTCCTGATTTAATTTAAGAGATCTTAATTGAATTAGGAAACATCTGGATCACGTTCACGAATTAATTAATGACTTAAGTTTTAATGAGCTTTTCAATCATTTGAAAGTAAGAAATATTATTTGAGGAAATTTTCCATTTATTGGGTTTAATTTAGTGTAGTCAAAGACTTTTGATTTAATTTAAAGTGGTATTTAATTAGGAGACATCTGGAAGACATGTTGGTTTTGTTTGAAACGTAGTAAAACTGCAGCTATGAATTATTTTACTAGTTGATTAATCACATCTTTATCTGATCACAAACGATTAATTGGGTCTTTAACAGATCGATTAATTCTTTATCCGATCAATTTTTCGATTAGTCAGGTCTGTATCAGATCGATTTATCAAACCTTTATCGATTACTCAGATCTTTATCGATTAATCAGATCTGTATCACTTCGATTGATCGGATCTGTATCACTTCGATTGATCGGATCTGTATCAGATCGATTGATCGATCTGTATCAGCTCGATTGATCTGATCTGTACCAGATCGATTAATCGGATCAGAATTTGATTGATTCTTCCAAGATTTTATTTGACAAAATATATTTGCAAAATCAAATTGATCAAGTCTTGAACATCCAAAATCATGTCAAAACAGTTCACAGCAGACTTTTAGTTGCAAAACATGAAGATTTTGGGTTTTCTGAACATAACATTTTCATCACATTCATTATGTTAGATATTTTTATTTTAGAAATTGACAATTCAGTCCTTTGAGTGTTTAGTTCCTCAAAGTCTTTTTCTGATTTAATTTAGTAAATAATTGAATAATGAAACTTCTGATGGTTTGATTGAAATGTGCCTATAGATTATCTTGCTAATCGATTAATTATTCAGTGTAAATGTTTAATTGATGACACACAACGAGTTTATATTCAACCAATTGAAATTTTATTTCAGACAATTTTCTTGCAGGTCACTTTTATCATGTCTTGAACATACAAAAAAACATGTTCAAATGAGTCAATAATAAACTGTTTTTTGTTTTTTTTTCATTAGATTTTTATTGTTTCGATTATTCCTGGGTTCCTTTTATTTTCCAACCTGGCAAAAAATATGCGGTTCAGCATAAAAAGTCACAAAGTAGAAATGAGGATCAAATAGCAGGAATATTACAAGATTAAAAAGGAAGAGAACAGATTTGGATCATTTATTGCAAACCTGTACACAAACCATTCATAAACATTAAATTCCTCATGTTTTGATCATTATTGCTTTTTTTTTTTAATCAATCATGTCACAAACATGTTAAATTCAGTGTTTTTTTCTCGTAAAATCTCTTCCTGATTTAATTAAAATTGAATTAGGAAACATCTGGAGCGCATGTTGGATTTGTTCGAAATGTATTACAGCTGCAGCTATCATTTATTTCAGTAATCGATTCATCAGATCTTTATTAAATCGATCGATTTATCAAAAAAAGGCTGGTTAGATAGTTTTTATTTTGTCTAATTTGACCTTTTTATCTGTGGGATTCATTTTAATTTCCAAGTTAATAAAAGTGATGTTTACAATTATGAGAACTACAGTTATAATAAGCATCATTACGTGTGTCATGCTACAAGTATGTCCATTCGGTGTTTTGTCACTCTTAATGTGAGCATGAGCGTCATCATGTGCTTTATTGCTCAACGGTGAAGTAATGCAGACTAAATGACCCGCCTGGCATCCTTCTAAGTCTGCAGAAACACGCTCACATGCTCTACCTTGTCATTTTTTTTCAAGTCATTAGCTGCCCTAAAGTCAACCTTCCGGAAATGACTTGTGTTTTTCATTTTATTGACGGGCACAAACAGTTGATTTCATCATCCTGTCCCATGTGGAGCCTCAGAGTGCTTTGTGCTTTTGTGTACCAATTTACCAACAAGATACATTTTGGGAAAATTTGGTTGATGTGAGCATTGTCTTTAAAACATTTAGTTGTAAAATAGTTTAGTGTTTTACTTCATATTAAGCTCTTTCATTTGGCTGTTTTTAATCTTATAGCCCAGGTACGGGCAAACTACGGCCCGTGGGCCACATGTGGCCCGTTAAACGATTTAATCCGGCCAGCTGGGAAAATTTAAATAAATAATCCTTGTCAATGTTTTTTTCCCCCCTACAATTCTCATGTTTCCTCACTAGGTGGCGCACTGTAGACATATTAGCTTTGTTGAGAAAACAACAACACTGCTCCCATTAAAATGTGTGTCTCCGTGATGCGCACACCAATACACACAAGTAAACAAGCGCGTTAAATTTCAAACCTACATGTAAAACCTAGTGCGCACAAGTTGCACTTTTTTTTAAGCGCTAGTGCGATTAATTTAAAATTTAGCATGCTTTATTATGTGCGTGAAGCAGCCCCAATTGGCTTTCCATATCTAGCGTGCTTGTTTACCAAAGCATGCCATTCATCTGCTCGTGTTTCGGCCCCTTGTTTAAATGGTAGAACTCAATGTGGCCTGCAAATAAAAAAGTTTGCCCACCTCTCTTCTAGCTCAACTAGTAGTCTTGTTTTTGTCTGGATTTTTACGTCTATGTTATATATTTGCTGCTATATTTGTGATTGTAATTCTGAAATTTCATTTACAAATTTTGTAAAACTTTGACTGAGCAAGCATTTGTTCTCAGAACTGTTGCGTCACCTGCGGCATGCAAACTTGGAAAACCACTGTTACTCTCCTAACGACATGTAAACTCTTTAAATCACACCTCTGACAAATCTCTGCCCTAAGCCAGCCATACCTCGAGAACTCCAAATACGATATAGATCCAGCAAATGACACAACGGTCCTCAAACAAGTCAGTGGCACTTAAAAATACTCATGAACAATGATGAGATGTCCCAAATGTATAACCATGGTGATGTGAAAGAGAGTGGGTGGCTGTTACATGGCAACTCTGCCAATGGCACACACTGATCTGTCAGTGAAATTAAAAGATAAATATTCCTAACTTATTGTGGTGACAAAAATGTATTTGGCCGCGCCCATGGAATCTATGTTGGTCGCTGGAAGTGGTCCAAGTAGTTCCCAGTTGAACGTTTAATGATAACAAAATTAAAACACAAAACTCAACATTTACATGTACTTTCTAACAGGTTTTTTTTTCACTGCTTCAAGTGCTTCTTTTCACTGTCCTGGATTGTAAGACTAAATTTCTGCTGATTAGTGGTGACGTAAGAATGAACACAGAACTTTTCCACATTCCAGCGTTGCTTAAACCCAGCAGTTCTAGTAAACCACACACCATCGAGTAAAGCTCTTGTGTTTCAGAGATATGGAAAGACCAGCCCTATCACCAGTCTGCTATTTCCTCTTAACGCTGACTCTTTGACTGACCTCTGTGACAACAGCTTGTTGCTTTAGTTTAGCTAGTGTGGTGGAAAAAAAGCCAGATCAGCAGCGCTGAGTCATTTTAAACCTGTTACTGCATCAAAACTCTTTGCCTGAGTAGAACTTTTTGGAGTTGCACAATAATAAAAACCTTCCCTTTTATTTAGTTCTATATTTATTGAGCTTTTTATATGAAATCTGAGCTTTAATTTGTAAAGCCCGTTCCTCTCGGATCACATGATGAAGTTATGACAGAGGTCTTGACTCGTCGCTTCAATTTGTTGAAGCATTTTCTCAAAGCAGGAGGTAGTGATAAGATTATAGAAACATTTCATTCATAAAATAACGCAGGTTTTTTAAACTCTGACTCAGTGAATTTATTGATTTCATTTGGTGTCATGCACCTTTAAGACGCCCAGCCCGGACGGGCTCATAAGACACATAAATGAATTACAAACAAACAGACAACTTTCACAGTCATAAATCCATAAAGTATCCTCTTTCGTCGCTCCCAAGCTGTTGACATATTTTGCCAGTTTAAAAATATATAGTTCAAACAAAAATGCCCATTTTTCTTCATCTGACATTGAAATAAAGTCCAATATTTTGAAAATATTTTGTCCTCTTTTCATTGAATTTGTGATGAAATGAACTTGGGCTTGAATTGATTTGTTTGCAAAGTTAAACTAACTGCTGTTTTGTTTAAGATAAGCTTGAGAAAAGTTCAGCTGAGACTTGTTTTTAATAGCGTGGTGACCTCAGACCAACGTCATTAGTCATTCATTGTTTTGTTTTTTATCAATCTGCCTAGTCGGTTAAAAACTTTTGTAAATGTGGAATTTATTGCTGTCATTTTGATTTTTGTTGCAGTTTCCTAAGCACATCTAATTGGTAGACAACATAGTGTGTAACCAGTTCATGCCCCCAGAGATAATTTCTCCCCACACACACACACACACACACACACACAATGTGGCCTTTCAAGAATCCAACATATTTCAGCAACAAGGGCTGGTTTTGTGTCCAAACTGCTGACTGTCCTGCACAGAAACCTTCTCCTCAGTGCTTCTGGGAGGATTGCTTTGTTTGAAACTCCCACAGATTTTTTTTTCATTTAAACTGCTGTTGCTACGGCTTTAAAAAATTTTAAATGTCAAATGTAAAAATGTTTGTCAGCTCAGCATGTGACGAGTGTTTAAACTTGGATTTAAATGAACATTTTAAAATTTTGTCAACATTTCTAGTCCAACTCCTTTGACCCCACTTTGTCTATTACGTGTCCGTTCGCACTGCTGGGGGCTGCACAAGGACCCGTGAGGCTATACCAGGCATGGGCAAAGTACGGCCCGCGGGACACATGCGGCCCATTAAACGTTTTAATCCAGCCCTGCCGAAGTTGAAAAAAATTAAATGAATAAACCTTGTTAATGTTTTATTTTCCCTGCAATTGTGATGTTTTCTCACTAGATGGCACACTCTAGATATATTGGCTTTGTTGAAAAAACAACAACAGTGCTCCAATGTGTGTGTCTCCGTGATGTGCACGCTGTCAAAATAAACAGTGTGTACAGATATGGAAAGCCATCGGGGCCAATACGCGCAACAAGCGTGTTAGATGTTAAAACAAGGAAAATGTTACATCAAGTGCTTAGATTTCAAACCTAGTGCCGCTAAATGAACGTTTTTAAGCGCGATCGCACTAGATTTCAGACTTGGCACCGTTGGATTTGAAATTTAACGTGCTTGTTTAAAATCTAGCATGCCATTCTATTGGTCTAATCTAGCGGGTACCAAAGCATGCCATCCATCTGCTCCTGTTCCAGCCCCTTGGTAAAATGTTAGAACTCAATGTGGCCCGTGAATCAAAAAGTTTGCCCACCCCTGGGCTATACGTACCTCTGACTGTGTATGTGACCTGGTGAAGCTACACACACCATCAAGTACATACGATGGATTTAGACTGATGTTATGAAACCATATTGTATATTTTTTTATCTAGAAACATCATCAAAGCAAAGATTTAGCAACCATTAGTTCCAGTTTTATGGCATTTTTTTTCTTGTATGATACTTTGCTAGTCGTTTCAGTAGTGTGAATACCGGTGACCTCACCAAAACGGATCATTTAATTGGCGATATCTCAGTGGTAGAATGTTCACCCTTGGACCAGACGTTCGCCAGGTCGAATCGCACTTAGCTCATGTCCTGAGATGCAGTTTGTAACCCGGTAACATCTCCAGGTGCACATCTGAGTACCAAACAAAAAAATATGTGCACCTGATTACGTATCCCCTTAACTTTATTTTGTCTTTGTTCCCAGGTCGAGAACAGTTCCATGGTTTGGGTTCTATGTACTGCAGAGGTGCTGCTGCAGTCATCCTCACCTACGATGTGACAAACTGGCAGAGCCTGGCGGAGCTGGAGGAGCGCTTCCTGTCCCTAACGGACACCGCCAACCATGACTGCATCTACGCTATCGTGGGCAACAAAGCCGATCTCACAGATCCCAAAGCCCATCTCGACTCTGATGGACTGATGGACCGAAGCGGGTGTGAGGAGGAGAGGGCCGAGGTCTTATCTGCCTGTCCCACCCCCCCAGCTTCTCCTACCTCCCTCTCTGGCTTTGTGCTTCACAAACAGGTGACGCGGGAGGACGCACTGTCTTTATACGGTAGAATACTGCGATACAAAGGCCTGGATGAAAAAAATAGCCTCCCCGCTGACAAGATGTGCTTTGAGACAAGCGCCAAAACAGGATATAACGTGGACGTTTTGTTCGAGACACTTTTTGATCTGGTGCTGCCCACCATTCTCAGAAAAAGGCACGAGAACCAGGAGTCTCCAACGGTAGATCTGGAGGAGTGCAGGGGGGTGAACAGTAAACGAAGCAAATCCAGCTGCTGCTAGGGACTCATTCTAGACAATCAGGACAACAATCTGAGCCCCTCGTACACTCTGTCGTCTTATTTAGACTTTTCTTGACTGAGACGATCACAAACACATCACCACTCAGTGTTGTAAAAAAAAAATCAGGAAAATCAAATTAAGAGAGAAAATGGTGAAACTTAATCTGTGGAAACTTCCTTTTGGTCCTAAACTGCACTTCCTTATCCCAAAGATAAGAAATACCATGAAAGTATGTTTAAAAAAAAAAAATCACTGTTCTGCTTTTCTAATCTCACTAATCTGACAGCACTAATTGTTAGCGGGTGACACATCGCACTGTTTTTTTTTTTTTTAATCACGTCTCACTTTAATATTTTGCTACTAGACCTTGATGATAATTTTTTTTATATTTTATTGTGTAAAATATTGCAGATGACATTTTAATCATGCTATAATAAAGATTTTTATTTTGGAATTTGAGTGAAACTTTTGTCACATTTGAGGAAAAAAAAAAAAAAAGACTCACAACGGTAAGAAACAATCTTTTATTTTTTTCACTTCAATATAAAAAGTTCATAATTAAAATAGATCTTATCAGGATTTTTTCTTCAATCTGTCTGATCTCAGTGAAGCCAAACATGTGACCTACTTTCTGACTAAATCGTAATCTGACCCGGGATCAGAACGAAGAAAAACAGGCTGAAGTCAAACCTTTTAATCCTGATTGTTTGCATTCTGTTCTTGTTCACAACTTGGCACGGTTTAGTAACTAAACTGTAGATGAAAATAAGTGATTTAGAGAAGTATTTTTTTACTGCTACTCGGTCAAGTTCAGTCAGAAAATAAGAATCAGTGCATTAGTTTAGTCGATCTCAACAGAATGTTTAGCAGTAGTTATGTGAAGAAAATGGATTTGAATACTGTAAAAAGTGTCAAAATAAAGCAGGATAACGGTATACCTGTAATGAAGCCATAAGCTGGCATAGTGGCATTGGTAACGTTTAGTTTGATAAAGCAGTGCATACATAGAAATGTGCATCTTTGGTTCAGCTGCAGTCTCTGATGGTTAACACTGGAATAATAGCTGAGTTAATAAGTTAAAAAGCACCAAAAGGTATTTATCACAACTATAACGGTCATTCTCCTGGTTATTTACAATAAAACTTAAAGATCAAAGCTCCTGGCTTAAAAGAAAACTCTTCCAAGGATGGAATTCTGAGAGAAATAAATGGAGCTCCTTTTCTCCTGCTGCAGTCCTCATAAGTTCTTCATGCAGACTTGGCAGCGGCTGATATGGGACAGAAGCTGGCCTGCTTTTAGGGTCTTTGCTGCCGGCTGCGTGTGGAAGGGCTGATCCACCGACGTCAACCAGAAGCTGTTTTTGTTTGCAAAATAGTGGCATGTGCCTTTGGCACCGTTACATTCGATGAAAGGAGTTGTGCGGAAGTCCTCCAGGCAAGAGCCGGGCGATGACAAAGACTGACCTCCACCTTCGTTTCCTGCTGCCGTGTGCTGCGGGGGCAAAGGTAGGAGATAAAGTAACAGGTTAAAGCCAATTCAAACAGGTGCTTTGTGAGACATCAAAATAAATACGACTCTCTTTAAAAATGGAACAATCCTCTGTGTTTTGTCCTGCCTCGCAATCATTGCACTGGTGCATGGTTGCATTAAATATTTGGGTTGTCCATGTTTCTGTAACACTTGTCTAAACTTAATATCTCCTAAACTACTGAGGGGGGTTTTGATGAAATCGCTCACACTTACTCAGTACCTGATGTGGTTTGCAGGGTCATGCAACCAAAGATCAAAGTCACGAAGTTCGAGATCACAAAAGGTTACACAAATGAGTTCTTCAAGGTAGTTTTCACGTATACATTCACCAGTAATTTTCTTCTTTGGGCATTTCCCTTCAGGGGTCGCCACATCAAGTCAGTTTCTTCCATCTAACCCTATCTGCTGCATCCTCTTCAGTCACACCAACTATCTTCATGTCTTCCTTCACTGTATCCATGAACCTCCTATTTGGTCTTCCTCTTGGTCTCTTTCCTGGTGGTTCCAAACCCAGCATCCTTCTTCCTATGTACTCTCTCTCTCTCCTCTGTACATGTCCAAACCATCTCAGTCTGACCTCTCTGACTTTATCTCCAAAACCTCTAACATGTGCTGTTCCTCTGATCCTATCCATCCTGGTCACTCCCAGAGAGATCCTCAGCTTCTTTACCTCTGCTACCTTCATCTCTGCTTCCTGTCTTTTCTTCAGTGCCACTGTCTCTAGACCAATCAGCATGGCCAGTCTCATCCCGGTTTTGTACACTTTAATACAGTTTAAAATATCGGACAGGATGTTGTTTGTCATCTATTCTTGTTAAGAAATGACTTGCTTCAAAATATTAATTGCTCGTTTACGACAAACGATCTGAGACATCATGAATCTCATTTGAGATGTTGAAATACCCAGTGATTCCAAAGCAGGGTGAGAACATAGAGGATAATAAAAGATATAAGGCATGTATCGATCCGTCTGTTTGAATTTGTCTCACATTTATTGAATTACACAAACACTCATATGAAACGTTGAAATGGGATAATAGTGCACATGTTTTTGTCACATACAGAAAACAGATTATCATCCTGACTTTAACTCCACCAGTTTCTGTTCCTGCTGCTTTGACCTCTTCCCTGAAGGCTCGAACTGAATATTTCCTCTTTGTAACGTTCCTGTTTTCTAAATTTTTTACTTCATCTTTTAATAAAAAAAAGAATCAAAAACATGCAAAATAATACTACTCTAAACCAAATACTAATTTTTTTTTTTTTTAATTTTCTTTTTTTTTCCAGGATAATATGTCAGAAAAAAAATATTGCAACCCTAAAGTCATGATAATCCATAAGGTAGTTGTGAACTGGGAGGCAGTCCGAGTGACTCGTTACGTACAGGATGTGAAATACTGTGTAGAAATTGTGGGGATGCTACACGGAGGCTAGCATGGAAGCCTCACGGCAAGAACGTTGGGGGTTGGAGTCACAGATTGGGGGTGGAGCTTGCAACACTGGCATTTCTATGTGCAGTTTGCATGTTCTCCCTGTGTATGTGTGGGTTTCATCCATGTATCTTCCAACCCTCCAAAAAGATGCACGTTAGGTTGATTGGCTGCTATGAAATTGTCTCTAGGAATGAGTGTGTGAGTGTGTGGATGGATGTCTATGTGTGTCTGACCCCACAATGAACTGGTGACCTGTTCGGGGTGTACCCTGCCTCTTGCCTGAAATCAGCCAGGTCAGGCTCTGAAACGCCCTGTTACCCTATTAGGGCTAAGTGGTTCAGAAAACAAACTCGTATAAAATTGTGGGGGTGGCATAGCTCAGTGGTAGAGTGGCCATCTGAGGACCAGAGACAAACTCGTGCCGAAGTATCCGTGGACAACTTGACTCACCATGAGGAAAGAGTATCCGATCCACAGACTGCGCCAGCCCACAGGACATTGCGGCATGGTGGTGTCCTGACTGTGAACCGCGATGGCAACCGATGGTGCTTCACACACAGAGCAGCGACTTATGTACGGTTTGATTTCTCCTTCTTCTACGGGCATCATAGGTAGAGGAGCAGTTGTCGACAGCCAGTAGGACTTATCATTTCTACTGGCATAGTAACAAATGTCTCCAGGGTTGCAGTACAGGAATGGCATGGTGCTGAAGCGTTTGAGACAGGAGCCGGCCAGACCTGAAGGAACATGAGTATGTAGCAAATAAATTAAATCAAGCAGTGATTAAATTAGGGCAGCAAAACAAATACAGATTGGATTAGTTTGAGATCACATCAGTTGGATGGAACGTCATCAAAAAGTTGGAGATATAGAAAGAATTTGCTTTTTTCATAAAGTTTGCACAGATTTTTTTTAAAGTGTCTCTTATCTAATTTAAAAGAAAGTTAATGATTAATCAGATCAGTAGAAAATCTTTAAATTCCAACATGATCTTGTTCTTAGAAAACTTGTGTTGACTTTGGATCAGAATCACATGACAGTAATGAGTTTAAAAGAAGCCGTAGGGTTGCTGGAAAAAAAGGGCGGATGTTCAGATCTTAATTTTCCATGACTGTGAACTGAATGTTGTTTCTGATGAGGGCAACAAGTCACCGTGTCAGTGCACAGTGACAAACCACTGTTGACACACCTTTCTAAATTCAGCATGAGGAAATATAACAAGGAGAAGTATGAGACCAGGATGTAGACCAAAAATATTCTGCTATTTATATCTGGATGAGCTCAGGTGGAAAACGTCAGAGCTTTTCATATTGATGTGTGAAGCTTGTCTTTGTCACCAAAGTAGTTTTAGACCGATTCAGCAGTTTTTGAACAAATGATATGAGTATTTCTGCTGATATGTTTTATGATGTTGATCCCGACCACAGCATGTTAAACCAGTTATATTTGCAATGGTAGCACAACGCTCCATTCTGTTCCGTCGTCTTCCGCTCAGCCAGGGTCGGGTCGCGGGGGCAACAGCCTCAGACGGGAAGCCCAGGCTCTCTCTTTGGCTGCGTCCTCCAGCTCACCCGGAAGGATCCCAAGTCGTCACCCGGCCAGCTGTGAGACATAGTCTCTCCAGCGGGTCCAAGGTCTGTAAAGCTCTCAATTTACAAGTTGAGCTACGTTCCCACCCTCACCTATGGTCACCAGCTGTGGGTGGTGACCGAAAGAATGAGATCGCGGATATAAGCGGCTGAAATGAGCTTCCTCCGCAAGGTGGCTGGGCTCTCACTCAGAAATTGGGCGAGGAGCTCTGCCATCCAGGAGGAGCTCGGTGTCGAGCCGCTCCTCCTCCAAGTCGAGAGGAGCCAGATGGGGTGGTCAGGGCATTTGGTCAAGATGCCCCCCAAGCGCCTCGCTGGTGAGGTGTTTTGGGCACGTCCCACCGGGAGGAGACAGAGAGGCAGACCCCGGACCCGCTGGAGAGAGTAGCATATCGCAACAGGTGAAATTGTTTTTTTTTTTTTTCATTTTTACATACTTTATTGATCCCTCAACGGGTAAATTTGTGTGCTGCATTTACACCGCAGCAGGCTGCCAGGACGGTGACAATGGTGGGAGAAACAGGGGGTTTGGTGTCTTCTCCAAAAACACCTAGGCCCAATCTCAAATAGACCATGTGAGCACTCGTGAGCTTAAACCCCGATCCCTTAAAGACTGAATGACACTGATGCGTTAAATCCTCAAGTGTGAGAGACTTCAAGGACTCCAGTTTTTTTCAATAGAAATGGGACACTTCTTTAAAAACCTGCACCGCAAGGAGACAGGTGAGAGTGCGCAACAACAAACGTGATGAAATTAAAGGATTTTCTTTCTTTATTTTATTTATTCAGCCTTTATTTAACCAGGTGGTCAATTGAGAATAATTTCTCTTTTAGAACGATGACCTGTTCCGGAGCAACTCTCTGTTGTACGTCACTCTGCAATGATTTTTGGGTAATTCTTCGGTGAAAAGCCCTCAGACGGGACCTTTAGAAGATGACACTATTTTATTATCCTGTCTGTCCAAATGATAATGATTTAATTGCAACCTTCAGATGTTTCATGTTGTTTTGAATAGACTTTGTGTTTTTAATTAACATGATGTGGATCAGATGTTCCTGACTCACCCAGGTCCTGGTTATGGGCTTTTTCCTGGCCTTCAAAGTACAGCAGACTGTAGCCGTCCCACAGTTTGGACATTCCCACAGGACACATGGGTGTGTCGTCGGTCTGGCTGTGTTTCACAAGCAGGTAGCCCACGCTGACACTGCGGCCAGCCATACCCGGTAAGCCGGGGATCCCAGGGTTGCCGCGGCGACCTATTAAGGGATGATAGCTTTATGCAATTGTGTTCTGGACTGATTACTAATTACATAACAGCTCTTTCTAAAACTATTAGTATTGTTGTGCTTCGACTGAACCAGCCGACCTGATCAGTCCTTTAAACATCATTCTTGAAGTTCACACAAAGTAAACAGACCTTGCTGGTTCAGTTAATTATTCAAATTTCACCAAAAACTTCTGTAATTTGTTTTTGACTAAACCATCTCTTAATCTTTTAATTCAGGTACAACCTAATCTCAAATGATATCTGTGTGTCAGACTGACCTTCCATGCCTCGCATACCAACGTGGCCTTCACGTCCATCTTCTCCACGGAATCCAGGTGCTCCTGGGGTTCCGCTTACCCCAGGCATGCCTTTCTGTCCTGCAGGTCCCACAAAGCCTGCACAGTAACAGAACATGAGTATCACTGAGCTATAAAAAATCTGAAGTATAATTAATCTACTCCAAATCTCCCGATTCAATCGGGAGTCCCTTGGTTTAAAAGTTCAAATCCCATTCTCACAATTAAGTGAAATCATTTCCAGATACAATAAAAACAAAAAAAGAACTTCAAAAATACACAAAAATAAAATAGTGAGAACTTAAGAATTCCAATCGGCTTGTCCAGTTAAAAAGGTTGGATTACTGTATATGTAAAATCTGTTTAGGAAAAAGCTAGTATTTAACCTTCATCTCCAGGTGGGCCTCGAGGTCCTGGGTTTCCTCTAATCCCGTTTGGTCCAGATGCCCCCTTTGGTCCTTGAGGACCAGTCTCTCCTGGTACTGTAATAGGGACTGGAAGAGGACCAGGGTTGCCCCGAGCTCCTGGAAAACCTGCAGAATGGATTCATCGTTTAACACCTTTAGTAAAACTTTTATCATGATCCCCTCACCAGCCACCAGAGGGAGCCCTGGTCCTTCCCTCATCACCCTGATTAGGGACACCTGAGGGATTAGTCTGATGACACTCATCTGTGGGTCATGCTACCTGCTGCCTATTTAAAGGCAATCCACCCAGACTTTCATGTCGGGTTATTGTCATCCTTCCCAACCGGGTCCTTCTGGCTGTGTGACCAAGTTTATCTTTGAACTCTGTTATCATTTTAAAGACATTCCTTTGTGATTAATCCTATGCCTTTTGCCTTAAAGTGTAGCCTGACTTCTGTTAAATAAATTCTGTTTATGTCCTGCATTTGGCTCCTCCTCCTTCCACATCACAACAACATTAGGTTGGTGATTTAAGATAATTACTGATTTAACTAACCTGGAAGTCCAGTTACTCCTTTCGGACCTTTAGGTCCTCTTTCTCCTTTTGAACCAAGATGGCCAGGAACTCCCATCAGCCCGTGATCCCCTTTTCCTCCTGTAAAGAAATACAATTTATTGATACAATTTAGGAAAAACAAGTTGTAAGGCTATCAGAAGTGTGAATACCAGTCCTTCCAACCCTTCCCATCGCTTCATGTCTCAGATATTACCTTCCATTCTTCCAGTAGGTACAGTGCAATTCAAACTGTCTCTCTCTTCCAGGCTGCCTGATGTCTAGCTCCCAAGGGGGTAACGGTACTCAAAAGTCATGGTTCTATTAGTACTTTCATTTTTAGGTCAGGTTTGTTTCGATTTCGGTTGAGTTTTGGAAGCGATAACTCAGTGGTAGAACGCTCGCCGTTGAACCGGAAGGTTTCTGGAAGTTCGCGGGATCGAATCCCACTGTGCACATGTGTACATGTCCTTGGTGAAGACACCTAACGCACCTTTTGTCCCACCATTGGTGCTGTCCTGGCAGCCTGCTGCGGTGTAATGCAGCACACAAATTTCCCTGTTGAGGGATGAAGAAAGTATAATTCTTCTTCTTGTTTTATGTGTGTTTATTGAATTAGTTTGAACTTAATTTAATTGGGCAAAGAAAACAAATGCAAAGAACTGCGTGGTAATTGGTTAACTAAAATATTCCCAAAAAGAGAAAAATAATTTTCATATCCTTGTTGACAGTAAACAAAACTATCAGCGACACAGTAAAAGATCTTAGATCCTATGCAAAAAGGAGTTTAGTCCCAATCTAAATAAAGAGGAACAGGCTACTTGAATGCAGACCAGCTGTATTTGTACATTTTTTCTCAAAATACTAGAGATATTTACTCTGAATTGGTGCCGTTTCAGGAGAGTTATCAAGTTTGATTTGGTATTCAAACCACACTGAACAGTGTCGGCAACCCACCTTCATTTTATGTCTGTAACAAAATTGATCCAGAAAGTGTTCCCTAAATGGGAAACTTTAGCTGCAGGGGAGGGTTGCTAGCTGTAGCCATGGTTGCACAAGCAATTTTAAAGGGAGGGCTCTTTGACAAAAGGAAACTGTAACAATGTGATGAGGAAAATTCATCACATTGAATTTTCCTCATCAATGTGAGGAAAATTCAATCATTTGTTAGTAATCACAAATGATTACTGAATCATTTGTGAAAAGCTCTGCATCAAACCCAACGCCCCATGATTTGGCATGAAGATATGTAACATTACCCCCGACTGGTTTCTAATGGACGTTCCACGGCCATGTGGGGCTTATCTGACCTCTTCTGTGTTACTGTGTTGGCCTGTGGGTCTTCATCTTTTTATCTTCTACCTCGTCCCAATACTCAATCCAGATCAAGCCCTTCTGCCACATCGTACAAACCGAATCCTGCTGCTGTATCTTAGATTTGAGTGCAAGTATGGTCATCTATTATTTCAAATACTTTCTCATTTACAAACGTTCCTCATCTGAAACAATATTAGACTGTATCTAACTCAATCACTCTGTGGTTTTTACCTTTCTTGCCAGAGATGCCATGAGGACCCCTGTATCCAGCAGGACCGTTATCGCCTTGAAATCCTTTAGCACCTGGGAATCCAGGAAATCCTCTTATTCCTTCTAAACCTTTTTCTCCAGATTGGGCATCAAACCCTCGAGGTCCTCTGTCACCAGGAAAACCTGATAAAAAAATGATCACTGAGTAAATCGAGTGGCATAAGTTATATTATAAATAAACAAGATAAATTTTTCTATTATCGTCAGTATTGCCGTGGTTATTAAAAAAAAAAAAAATGAAGGGACCACTAACGCTGTGGTGGTGGACCGTTCACCCATGTCATTAGCTAAGGAGAAATCACTGTTTCTGAATTGTGTAAATAGAAAAGAAGACCAAAGGGGAGAGTACATATCCTTGAGGAGCACCTGCGTTGAACACAAATAATTCTGATTTCAAAGGAGAAAGTTTAATGATCAAATCATGACGGTGTAATTAGGCCTTTTTCAAATCAAAACAATGTTTTCAGGACGTCTTCAGCACTAACTAGGACTTCACACATTTGCAAAAATTTGAGAAACCTTATATGTTTTTTATAGAAAGTATTAGCAAGAAATGATCACTAACCAGGGGCGGATCCAGGATTTTCTAAAGGGGGGGCGTGAGGTCATTGATAAAACCAGTATAGCAGGGACTGGAGACATTCCTACCCCAGTACATTTTGAAAAATAAGAGTCTTTTTTCTGCATTTTGGTGGCCCATTCGCTGGCCCAGCAAGGGGATATCTTGACTAGTCCCCTTTCCTTTCTTCTTCTTCTTTTTTTGTGGACCAAAAGGAGGACCAGGGGACCCCCAGCGCCCCTGGATCTGCCCCTGCTAACATAAAATTAAATGTTTAAATCTTGCCTTCAATGTGTTTCACAGGGCTTTGCTTTTGTGATCGAGAGAATTGATTCTTGCAAGTGTTAACCCAATAAAACTAGGATAAAATTCTTTGTTATTTCTTGAACCATTCTTTTCCTTTTCTGATGCTTTCTTTCATTGCTTATATTTCAATTCAGCTAAATCGTGCCCTTTTACTTTTTCTTGTTTATAATGAATAGAAACTACTTAAGTTTTTGTAATTTTTACGCTTGATAAATGGCTCTCTGACTGCATGCATGGTTGGTCACCACTTTATCTCGTTACGTACTGATGATCTGTCAACGATGGGCATCGCCTCTCACCTAATAACTAGTTGGGATAAGCTCCAGGACCCAAAAGCTGCTGGGACTTAGTTTAGTCAAGCAATTCAGCATAATTAATAATAGTGTATACAGTATATGTAGATAGCTGGAATACCATTCACTTATTAGAGTTGTTTAGAGTTAGAACGTCGTTGTTTCTTAAAAAAAGACCCAACAGTTGACAGAAAACATGCTCTGAGGTAAGACCAGGTTCAAGTTTGATGATGAAGAACAGTTGGTTATTGCCTTTTCTGATAAAGAAGATAAGATTACAGTCAGGCACAAAGGTCATACTGATCTAAAAATGTTTTTTAACCAATTAAATTAATCATGAGCAAGTTGGGGAATGAACACAAGAAGTTGATTTTGGAATCAACACAGAAAATATTAATTATGCTTTTTAATTGAATAATACAAATTTACACATTTTTATTCACTTATGATATTAGGAAAAAAATGGGAAGTAAAGTTTTTTTTTTGCTTGTTTTTCACCAGAAAAACAAAACTCTTATAATTTAGATTTCATTTTCATTTCTTTAAAAATATTGCAATAAATTTTCATCTCTTTATTACATCACTGTTTCAGGATTTACTTTGTTTTCCTGCTCCAATTATTCTGAGCCCTTTATTTTAAACAGACAAACATATTCTTCAATAATAACTTATTTAAACTTTTTAAACCTTTAACGGGCAAAAGTTTTACAGCTATCTTATTCTGAAAGGGCGCAGACGCTTTTGAACTAACAAAAAATGGAAGTGAAAAACTTCCCTTCTTGATTAATCTCGATTTCGTCCGTTTTGCCTGGTAACTACTGCGTCCGCTTTCGGCCGCTACACCCTGTAAAGATTAAATCAATATTTCTTTTCACCTTGCCGTCCTGTCGGTCCTGAGAATCCAGGATCCCCTCTTGGTCCTGGAGTGTCTGCAATGCCTTCAGCTCCTTGTGGTCCACGTAATCCAGGCAATCCCGGTTGGCCATAATCACCTAATCAGAATAAAAACATTTTATTATCTCTCTAGAACTTTAGATTTTAATGGTAGTTTCTTTTATCCATGTTTTATCCTCGTCTGTCCACAGGCTGACAGACAAGGTTAGACAGGAATCTCCATGGACAATGATGTTTGCAGATGACATTGTGATCTGCAGTGAGAGGAGGGAAGAGGTGGAGGAAAAGCTGGAGAGGTGGAGGTTTGCACTAGAAAGAAGAGGAATGAAGATTAGTCAGAGTAAGACAGAGTACATGTGTGTGAATGAGAGGGATCCAAATGGAAAAGTGAGGTTACAGGGAGAAGAGATAAACAAGGTGGAAGATTTTAAGTATCTAGGATCAATAGTCCAGAGCAATGGAGAGTGTGGAAAAGAGGTGAAGAAGCGTGTTCAAGCAGACTGGAACAGGTGGAGAAAAGTATCAGGTGTGATGTGTGACAGAAGAGTTTCAGATAAAATGAAAGGAAAAGTGTACAAAACCGTGGTGAGACCCGCCATGCTGTTTGGTCTAGAGACAATGCCACTGAGGAAAAGACAGGAAACAGAGATGGAGGTAGAAGAGATGAAGATGCTGAGGATCTCTCTGGGAGTGACCAGAATGGACAGGATCAGAGGAACAGCACATGTTAGAGGTTTTGGAGATAAAGTCAGAGAGGCCAGACTGAGATGGTTTGGACATGTGCAGAGGAGAGAGAGAGAGTACATCGGAAGAAGGATGCTGGGTTTGGAACCACCAGGAAAGAGGACTAGAGGAAGACCAAAGAGGAGGTTCATGGATACAGTGAAGGAAGACATGAAGATAGTTGGTGTGACCAAAGATGATGCAGCAGATAGGGTTAGATGGAAGAAACTGACTTGCTGTGGCGACCCCTAAAGGGAAATGCCGAAAGGAGAAAAAGAAGAAGAAGAGGAGGTCTATTCTGGACCAGTTATAGGAAAGAATTTTGCTCACCGAGAGGCCCCTGAAAGCCTTTTGAACCTGCCGTGCCTGGAAAACCGGGTTGGTTGTTTGGGTTGCCACTTTCTCCTTTATAACCTTTAAGACCAGATTCTCCAGCCGGCCCAGTTTTGTCCAGACCTGAAAAACACCAGATAGCAGCTCAATCCCTACTAATGAGACTAATTATGAAATCCAATCTAATTTTATTCAGATTAAAACTGACGTTTATTTAAGTCAAAACACTGGTGGAACTTTTCCAGGATATAATCTCATACCTGGTGATCCTGGGGCACCCTTTTGTCCTTTAAGTCCATCTAATCCAAAAAGACCCTCCAGGCCAGAGAGACCTACACACATTCACTTCATTAAATAAACAAATGTTCTTTCATTTATTAAAGAAACGGTTCAGCTCGTCTCTTGTTACCTTTGGTTCCTGGGAAACCTGGAATGCCTGGTCTTCCATTCTTTCCAGGGAATCCAGGAAAGCCTTTTTGACCCTGATTACCAGGAAATCCTGTCATCCCGTCATTACCTACAACAATAAATAAAACAAGGTTGTACAGATTGAATAAATGTGATCAAAATAGAAGTAAATAAAATAGAAGCAGGTATGTGTTTACCTGGAAGTCCTTCTATTCCTTGTTCACCGGTTAAGCCTTTTTTACCTTTAATACCATCAAACCCAGGAAGACCCCGATCCCCAAAAGTTCCATTTAATCCTTTCTGGCCTGTAAAATGAATGTCAAAATTAAAAAAAAAAAAAAGTTGTTATTGGTGATAAAATTTAAATCAGTAAAATGTGTGAAAGATGCTGCACCTGGTTCTCCAGGTAATCCAACCTCTCCTCTTAATCCAGGAGATCCAGGAAGGTCTACGCGACTTCCGGTTTCACCTGGAATATTTACCAGAGGTTACTAATCTCTAAAAATGTTTTCCTCATTTTCACCCTTAAATTTTTCCATCTTCTTGACGTTTAAAGTGAAAACCTTACCTTTGGCTCCTTTGCCTCCTGATTCACCAAACGCACCATAAGAACCAGGTTTTCCTTTGAGCCCCTTGTTTAGAAAAAAAAAAAAAGACATTTGAAAGCAAAATTTGAGATTACTGCTTGATGTTAAATTTACTGGGTATTAGGAGATCCAGGAAGGTCTATGTAAACGTATTCTGTCATGCAGTGGTGGAACGTAACAAAATAAATGTACTTCGTTACTGTACGTAAGTAAAAAAATTGTGTATCTGTACTTTACTTAAGTAAAATTTAAGACCGGTACCTTTACTTTTACTTCACTACATTTTTAGAGCAAATATCTGTACTTTTACTTCGCTACTTTTTAAAAGTGTGTTTTACATTTTCGTTACATTTTTGTCTTTCAATTTGAAAAATACACCGTTTTTTTAGCGCATCTTGAAGCCGCATCGCCAAAATCAAAAGAAGCAGTTGATCGGGAGAAGAAGTCATGAATCGAGAAACATTTTCCGCATTCATTCAAAAACCTAACATCAAATATAGTACAAATTAAAAAGAGTCAGAAGATCGTTGTTCGTTGTGTTTACTTCTAAATAAAAAGTTGAGCCATAGTTACACAGAGCAGGTGCGGATCTAGAATTTTCCAAAGGGGGGTGGGGCTTTGACAAAGCCAATATATAGTGACTGGGGGGCCTCTAACCCAAAACATTTTAAAAAATAAGTGTCATTTTCCTCCATTTTGGCGCCCATTCACTGGCCCTTCTAGGGGACAGCTTGACTTGTCCCCTTTCCTTTTATTTATTTATTTATTTATTTTGTGGACCAAAAGAGGCCGGAGAGGGGGGTCATACTCCTACAGAGTATTTATCCTGGTTACCATGGTGACACCCTATAGCAAAACAAATAACATTTGAATTATGATCAAATACTTTTACTTTTTACTTAAAAAGTACAATTTACACAAACTACTTTTGTACTTTTACTTAAGTAGATTTTTTTATTGGTACTTTTACTTAAGTAAATTTTTTGCCTAATTATCTGTACTTTTACTTAAGTACAAAAAGTGAGTACTTCATCCACCACTGCTGTCATGTACGTTTTGGGTCTATTATATGCTCATTATGCTCATTAAGAGCTCAAAAAACTTGGACTCAACATGTTTATATGAAAGATTTTAGTCTTGCTCACTTTGTCACCAGTCATGCCGTCAAAGCCTGCAATGCCTCGATTTCCTGTTGGTCCTGGCATTCCTTTGAACCCTGGCAGCCCCAGAGCCCCTGGATCTCCATGTTTACCTTTCTCCTGGCTAGGATCCCCAGGGAGACCGTGAGTTCCTTCATAACCTGGCACACCAGGGAAACCTTTGGGACCTGTAGAAAAAAAATGAGATGTTGCAAATTAAAAATGGGCAAAATGAATGATAAACAGTTTCAGACTGAATATACACACCTCTTGGTCCGGTAAAACCGTGCTCTCCTCGGTACCCGATGTCTCCTTTGACTCCTTTCATGTCAACAATTATTTTAGCAGAAATCGTTGGTTTGTCTCCTGGTCGTCCGACCAGACCACGATCCCCTAGTACCAGAAATATGGTCTCGTTAGAAAGTTTTTACATCTGAGTTTTGGTGTTTCAATCACACATTCTTTGTGGGATTCGGTCAATTTTTACCCTTTTCTCCACTATTTCCAGTCACTCCTTTTGGGCCACCTTGTCCAGGAATTCCAGATTCTCCTTTCAGTCCTCCTTCACCCCGTAACCCAAAGTTACCCCGTACCCCTTCAAACCCTGACATGCCCTGGGACCCTTTGAATCCTAAAATTTTCACAGAAAGACACACATATATATATTTTTTTAAAAATTGCAAGAAAAAAGTGAGATTTAAACTTTTTTTTTTTCATTAAAAAGGATGTTCATGTTGTGAATTTACCCTTCATTCCTGAGAGTCCTGGGCGTCCCCCTGAACCTGGCTGTCCCGGGTTACCTGGTGTGCCAAAGTCTCCGATGGCGCCATCATTTCCATACTCACCTGGTAACCCCTTCATTCCAAATGGACCTGGAGGTCCAGGGTCTCCTTCAGATCCCCGGTTTCCTGTGAGTCCTGATAAACAAGAAAACAGTTTTTCCATCAGCAAATAATAGCTTAATTTAAAGGGTGTGTCTGCTGGTTGTTTTTGCTGACCTGGCTCTCCAGTTGCTCCTTGTGGTCCAGGTAGCCCTGTTCTACCAGAATCACCACGGAAGCCAGACTTTCCAGCTGGCCCAGGTCTTCCCTCCTCCCCAAACAATCCTGAAGGTCCTTTCTCCCCTTTAAAGCCGATCATACCAGGCATGCCGGGCATTCCTGGAAAACGTAATAGTGGATTAATTCCTTATTCTTCAGCGTTTATTTAGCCATTAAAAGCATATTTTACCTGAATACCCTGGTTCTCCTTGTTCTCCTGGAAGGCCTTTCTGCCCTTGAAATCCCGGTTGACCTGGGTCACCTGGTTGGCCTGATGATGCCCCCATGATTTCACCATGAGAACCTTTTCCACCTTTAAAACCGTATCGACCAGGCATACCAGCCAAACCAGGATTCCCAACGGAACCCTTTAGACCAGGAACTCCTGCATCTCCACGAGGACCAACAAAGCCTGCATTGGACAATTTTTTTTTAATTATTAAGTAATCTGTAATCTGGGGATATCTGGGGATAAGTAATCTGGGGACTCATTTATGAAGCGTGCTTCTGTGCAAACCTGTGCATGCATTAACTTCTAAGTCGATGGTTTAGACTGGCAAAGTTGGTTCATTTTTTTATTTCACTGAAAGATCAGTGTGTGTCAATCCATTCTCCTCTGCTTGTGGGTGACGTCATCATTTCACGTGCCACCAGCTCATTTGAGGACCATTGCACAGCCATCCTGTCATTTGTGTGATCCATATTTGGAATTCTAGAGACATGGTTGGGGGATGAACTCCGAGTTGGCTAACACCTTAGATTTGTCACAGGTGTGTTTTAAGAAGCTTGAGTTGTGTAAAGGCACCTCAGGGCCCCACAAAGAGTAGAAACTTTTAAAAAGGTCTAAAGGCATTTCTTTTTAATAAGCCTTTTAATTTTTTATTATGTGGTTTTCTGTTTTTTTTTTAAATGTAAGTAAATGCAAATATTTCACTTCTGTGATTTTTTTTTTTTTTTTACACAGACATTGGTTAGTTTGATAAGAAGGACTAAAAGGAGGACGTCGTGGCAAGACAAGTCTCCAACTGAAGTTTATCAATAGAATATATCTAAGGTAGCTCATTTTAAAATATCCTACCAACATCTTGTAAGGCCTGGACATGATGGCACCGACATTGTCATCCTGGCTGCACAGAAGCTAGCACTAAATACCAGAGCCATAGAGGCCAAGATCTACTACATCAGGCAAGATCCAGGGCCCTGGAACAATCCGACACTTAACTTTTAGGTCTAAAATGCTGGTAATAATAAAATACATGGAACGCCATAATCTGTGGGTGGTGACCGAAAGAATGGGATCGCGGGTACAAGCGGCCGATATGAGCTTCCTCTGCAGGGTTGCTGGGCTCTCATTCAGAGATCGGGTGAGGAGCTCTGCCATCCGGGAGGAGCTCGGTGTCGAGCTGCTCCTCTTCCAGGTTTAGAGGAGCCAGATGAGGTGGTTCGGGCATTTGGTCAGGATGCCTCCCGAGCGCATCGCGGGCGAGGTGTTTCGGGCACGTCCCACCGGGAGAAGACCAAGGGGCAGACCCCGGACCCGCTGGAGAGACTATGTCTCACAGCTGGCCGGGGAATGACTTGGGATCCTTCCGGGTGAGCTGGAGGATGCAGCTGGGGAGAGAGAGGCCTGGGCTACGCGTTCGAGGCTGTTGCCCCCGCAACCCGACCCCAGAACAAGCGGAAGATGACGGAACGGAACGCCATAAGCCAGGTGGCTGGGGTAGATAGGGACATAAATGAGCCCACATTCAGTTGTGCTAAATGAGGACTTTAAACACATGGTGATTTAAAGGTCCCCTATTATGCCTTTTTTGTCCCTTATTTCATCCTGTTGAATTTTTACCCGGAAGTCAAAACAGCTTGTTTCAGTCTTTTTTTCTTTTTTTTTTTCCCGGGACCCGCCCCGTTGGTTGCGATTGGTTGTCATTCATTGTGATTTCCCCACCCACCCAGCACAGCGTGGAGCGGGAGGGGCATCAGCACAACCAAATTCACATTTTCTCTTTGTTGCCATGGTGTATACAGCTTTTGAGGAGAACAAATACCGCCAAACAGATCCAAGTGAAACAACAAAGGCAAGGAGCCAAACAAGAGCTTTTCACAGTAGAGTGAAGCACGGAAATGGGTGGATATCAGGGTGGAGAGCAGGTAGAAGTGGGGGAGGGTGTTTGAGCTGCAGGGGGCTGAACAAAAAACAGATGTACGTCACTATGTTCCACCAGTCGTTAGAGGTTTGGAGAACACGCCCCTTACTTTGAATTTAAATATCTCAAAATAGCATGAATCACAATAAAACACACTTTGGGAGATTGTTTGGGGTAGTACTAAGTAAAATAAAAGGTTAAAACCTCATAAAAGTCAGTTTTGCATAATAGGGGACCTTTAAGCCAAGCTGCAACATCCTGTCCTGTCAAAGACAATGTTGCCAGATCTTTACCTGAAGCAGAAAAAAAGAGTTGTGGACAAACTAGTAATTAAACAACAGTGTGATGAGGCTTGTCTTCTTTTTTTCTGATTTGATCTTTGACGATGATCTGAAGGACCAATTGTTATACGTTGCACGAGTCTACGTGAATATCTGCAGCCAGGTGGCGAATTTCTGTGAGACATCTAGTTCTAGACTGATGGAATAGTGATGACTCAATCAGACATTGTGGGGATAAAAAGCAGTGAATTTAAATGTGTGTGTGTTGAGCGGTACAGACATTCAATAAGCATAGAGTCATTTTTTGACTTGTCAATCCTCACCCGGTGGTCCAGGCAGTCCACCTAAGCCTCGCTCTCCTTGCTCTCCTTTTTCTCCAAACACTCCAAATTCTCCATGTGGTCCTTTGTTGCCAGAAGGTCCTGTGGAATCACAGATGTAACAGAACCTTTTAAACTCCCAACAACAAATGGGATAACTCATGACACATAGTGCAAGTCTAAGTGTTAGAATCAGAATATACTTTAATGATCCCACACATGGGAAATTTGTGTGTCACAGCAACAACTTCCTATCTGCTAAGTGAGTCGTTGTAGAGCCCGATCACGTACGGAAAGAAAGACCTTCGGTAACGAGATGTTCTCGAACGGAGCTGTCTGAGCCTCTTGGAGAAGGAGCTCTGCTGTTCGTCCAGGAGTGGGTAGAGAGGATGGTCATGATTGTCCATGATGGACAAAAGTTTGTTCAGTGACCTCATCTCTACCACTGCCTCAAGTGAGTCCTGTTTGCTGCCAATGACAGAGCCAGCCAGTCTGATTGGTTTATTCAGTCTGTTGGCATCACCGGCTGCGATGCTGCTCCCCCAGCAGATGACAGAGAAGAACAAGGTGCTGGCCACCACAGACTGGTAGAAGGTCTCTAGGATCTTGCCGCACACATTGAAGGACCTTAGCTTCCTTAGAAAGTAAAGTCGGCTGCAAGTCCTCTTGTACACAGCAGTACTGTTGCTCCTCCAGCTCAGTCTACTGTCGATGGTCACTCCCAGGAATTTGTACTCCTCCACCACTTCCACATCTCTACCCAGAATGCAGAGCGACTGCAAAGCAGTCCTCCTCCTCTTCCGGAAGTCAATCACCATCTCCCTGGTCTTGTCTACATTGAGCAGCAGGTGATTCTCTCCCGCCCACACCACAAATCCATCCACCACCCTCGTGTACTCCTCCTCCTGCCCACCACTTATACACCCTACAACTGCTGAGTCATCAGAGAATTTCTGTAGGTGGCATGATTACCTGGGAGACCTGGAAATCCAGTAGGCCCTGGAAGTCCAGGCAAACCAGGACGTCCAGGAACAGGTTCACATGCACCTGAAAAATACCAGAAATACATTTTTAAGGCCAGATTAAAAGTGTTGGTGAAAGGGGCTAATTTAAAAAAAATAAAAACGTTTTGGTGCTCTTTGAAATTTGCCCAGCGTGAGAAGTTTCAGAATCTAATATTATCTTTTAAATTCACCATGAACTGTAAACACAAATATCATGCAATTCAGTCAAAAAAAAAAAAAATTCCAAAGGCAAAGCAAAACTTAGAGGTTCAAAAGAAAGCAATAAAATAAAAAGGTTTTAATACCAGCTACCTGTAACATCCACCTGTCCTCCATCTCCTGTTGGACTACAGCCGCCTTTCAGATGCAAATGAAGGAGAATAAAAGAGAAAGGCATTCGAAACAAGAGTTATTCCAAAGCACAAGCATTATGTCAAACAAGCTCAGCTGTAGCTGGTTTGAGGGAAGCAGTCTCTGCATAAAGAAATCAGGAAGAAGAAGAGGAGCAAACTGGAAAAAATACTCATCATGCTTCCTTCTTCTGCAAGCAATTAATCATTTTCATTCCAAATATTTCACTTTGCAATGAAAGAGTTTAGAAAAGGGCAGGGTCTAAATACTTGGAGTGAAAACAGGAAAATTTGATAGGTCAGGAGGTAGAGCACCCCCTCTCACCTGGGCTTCCAGGTGCTCCTCTGACTCCTGCATAGCCAGTAAGGCCATCATCTCCAGGTAAACCTCGTTGGCCTTTGATGCCTGGAAAGTCTTCGCCTGGTTGTCCTCTAATTCCAGCTGGACCTGGTCCACCACGTGTTCCTGAAAAACCTCTCTCTCCACGTTCTCCCCAAGGTCCTTCACCCTGTTTGAGTTCATAAAAATAGTCACACACCAGACTTTCCACCCAGAAATTGACCAAAAAAAATATTTTTTTCTGGGTGTAGATGAAAAACAAGAAACTGTGATCATGACTGAGCGACTCACTGGAAGTCCAGGACTACCAGGTGGTCCAGGAAGACCGTTAGGACCTGGACCGCCTGACCGGCCAGTTTCACCATCTCTTCCTGCATCTCCAGGATCACCAGGTTGTCCTGGTGGAAAAAACAAGTAATAACAGTAAAAACCCACAATCCCACCATTTGGAAATATTTCATCAATATTAACGAGTAAAAACAAATTAACACCCATTTGAGATTCAGAAATTTTTAGGCCAGCAGAGAAAACTTTAAAAACATTCAGTTCCACCATTGCAGCACCTGCACAGTACCGGATACCACAGTAGTGCAGCATGACAGATACGTGATGAAAAAATGGTCACGTAATATCATTCTGTCACCTTTGTTTTGAGGAATAGTTCTATCTCCTTTTCGACCTTTTGGACCGGTTGCACCAGCCAGACCAGGGGGTCCCTATAACATAACAAATTGGGAAGGACTGGTGAGGGGCTTTTTTTTTCAATATAAATACATAAAAACCTGGTGTTTCTTACAGCATATCCATCTTGTCCATTGGCTCCCGGGTCTCCAACATCACCTTCATAACCAAACTCCCCGGTCATTCCTGGATCACCCTGATCTCCAGGAGGCCCAGGTAAAGCAGATGAGGGACCTAAATCACTGCATTCACACTCTCCATGATCACCTTAATATGAAACAACAAGCATCATGAAGAGAGCTTCATCTGAACATCAGAAAACCCTCACAGCCTGACCGGCTGGATGAACAGATCTGTAAACTTCACCTTTTATTCCTTTAAAGCCTGCACTGCCAGGTCTCCCCCTCCCACCTGGAGATCCTTTGAAATACTCCTCCCCTACAGATAAAGACAAATGCAATAAAAATATTATTTTTATTAATCAAATGATGGTAAAGCTGAAATTTTTAATTTCACTCACATGTTCCTTTCGGTCCAGAAGTACCACGTTCTCCTGGAAAGCCGTCAGTTCCCGGAGGACCCGGAATGACAGCAGGTCTTCCTGGTTCTCCCCGCTGGCCCTTATCTCCCAGCTCTCCTTTGAAACCAAACGGAGCAAAGGAATGCCACTCTGAAAAGAAGAAAGAAGAATTTTATAGTTTGATCTCAGTTCATCAAAACATGACTTGGATGCTCCAAATCTGTGTCGGTCACAGGCAGTTCTCATCCAATTAAATTTATACTATCGTTTTACACAAGGATTGAAAAAAAAGTGGGAGAGTAAAAACCAAAAAGAGTAAAACAAACAAAAAACATTAGAAAAGAAGAGGAGCATCTCCTTTTAAAACAATACAACCAAACGCAAATCAAAACGGGTATGGTCGTCCCAGAAGGTTAGTGCACTTCAAACAGACCACTTGCACAATCATAAAAATACTTGATTAAAAAAATCAAAATTAGTTAAATTTCTAAACATAATCACCTTGATCCTGTCCTTCGGTTGCCGGTTTTCCAGGCAGTCCAGGTATGCCTTTGTCTCCCAATGAGCCTTTTTCTCCCTGTGGGCCTTGTTCTCCAGGGGGTCCAGAAGAAGCAGCTACAGAAGACAAAGAGAAAAAAATATTACTGAATGATGATAAAAAACAATGGGAATGAATATTTGGGAATGACGAGGATGGACAGGATCAGAGGAACAGCACATGTTAGAGGTTTTAAAGTCAGAGAGGCCAGACTGAGATGGTTTGGACATGTGTAGAGTGGAGAGAGGAACCACCAGGCAGGAGGTCTAGAGGAAGACCAAAGAGGAGGTTCATGGATACAGTGAACGAGGACATGAACCAAAGAGGATTCAGGAGACAGGGTTAGATGGAAGAAACTGACTTGATGTGGCGCCCCCTGAAGAAAAACGCCAAAAGGAGACGAAGAGTTGACAAAGATTTATCTTTTTATTTTGAAATAACACAGTTTAGAAATGGTATTGAAACATTTTTAGAGAATAAAATTGGGATGTGTTTCTATTTTAGATGTAAAACATGATGCTTTTTGTGGTTGTATTGGAGTGTTTCTTAAATTCTGAGTTTGGTTTTGTCTTCAGGATGGACTCACAAAAACTGGAATTTGCAGCCCAATTCTATTTTCAATGGAATCAATGTTTTTTTTCTTGTAATTAGTATTTTCTTGTAGTCTGAAGATGTTTTTGTTAAGATTCATCCATAAATCAATTTTGTTCCACTTTACGTCCCCTATCTCCTCTTGAGTTGGATACTCATCCCATCTCTATTAATAAATCCATTTGCGATTGAATTGAATACAAAGATTTTTCTTTTTCAGAACCTCTTGAGAACTTTTCATGTAGTTGCACATCATCTCACCATTCGAGGACCAGGGCCATAACGATCCTGATGGAACGACTTCACCTGCGTCACCTCTGCCTCCCTAAAAGACAAATGAATCGTTAATATTAGGGTCATAGCAGACTGAGATTATTTGGGATTATCAGACATCATTAAGTGTATAAATTAGCAGCAGTCTCACCTTAATGCCATGTCTGCCTTTTTGTCCTATTTCACCAGGATCTCCCTGAAAGAAAAGATTTGTTTCAAATCAATGAAATTATGACGTGTTTTTAGATTTGATCTTATAAGTGAATTATGGATCATCTTTAAACAGACTTACTTTTGGTCCAGGAGCTCCATCGATGCCACTTTCACCCTACAAAGAATTTATGGAATGAATAAATTCAAGAGTCCTGATGGAGGAAAATTAAAATGTGTAAACTGTGTACATGTGGTTTTGCTGACCCGTAATCCAGGGAATCCAGTAATACCAGTTTCACCCTTAAATTCTAACGGAATGATCTGAATGAAAAAAAAAAGATGAACACACTGAGCTCAGATTGAAAAAAAAGCTGAATTTCTGCTCTTTTATTACATACAATGTCTCCTTTTTGTCCTTGTAAACCTTTCTCTCCAGGAGGTCCCTGAAATGATAAGATAATGTAATCTTTGTCTCATATTTATTGTATTATTTAATAAGTTACACATGCTGCAAACACGGCCGAAATGAGCTTCCTCCACAGGGTGGCTGAGCTTTCACTCAGAGATCGGGTGAGAAGTTCTGCCAACTGGGAGGAGCTTGGAGTAGAGACACTCTTCCTCCAAGTCGAGAGAAACCAGATGGGGTGGTTCGGGCATCTGGTGAAGATGCCTCCCGAGCACCCTCGCTGGTTAGGTGTTTCGGGCACTTCCCAGAGGCAGACCCCGGACCCACTGGAGAGACTATGTCTCACAGCTGGCCAGGGAACGACTCGGGATCCTTCCAGGTGAGCTGGAGGATGCAGCCGGGGTGAGAGAAGCAAAGGCTTCTCGTTTGAGGCCCCCGCGACCCGACCCCGGATAAGCAGAAGACGACGGAACAGAATGGAACATGCTGCAAACACGATTATAATAGGGATAAAGAAAAAAGAAATAATTATTTACAAAGGGGGGCCAACGTTGCTGAGGTGTGTAGTTTCCTGGGGGGCCTTGTTCTCCAATATCTCCCTGGGGTCAAAACAGAAAAAAATATATTCAAAAGAGTCATTTCTTTTTCATTTACTAAAAAGCTTAAAATTTTGTCACATAATTTAAACTAACAAAAAGTCCAAGGGAAATCATTTTTTTAATTAACAAAAAGTCCAATATTTTAATAAAATCTCATGTTTTTCAACATAAAATATATTTTTTTAAATTAGATAAAAATTATCATCAGTCAACTTTATTTGACAGAAAACTGAAAAGAAATAATACAATTCCAAAAGTAAAAAAACAAAACAAAAACACATTTATGAGATAAAAAAGTTGTTAAAAAAAGTCATAATTGTGAGAAATAATAATAATAAAAATGATTAGATTGAAAGTTTTGGTTGTGAGATGAAAATTAAAAAATACAATAAATATATATAATTACAACACAATTATAATTTATTTAGAAATATTAATTAAATCTGCTTTTCATGCTGATTTAATTTGGCTAATAATTGTGATGCCAACCTAACTACAGGACACGTCTCGGATCTTAGAAGTCTGGTCGTAATTGGCCGAATCATGTATATAACTATATTTCTTTTGATTCCTTTTCTGACTGTTTTCCAGATTTCCCTGGTCCTACATTCATTCACACTTCTGTGCATACATTTGTTAGATCCTGGCCACTCATAGGTGGTGATCTCTATTCACTAAAAAAGCATGTAGCTTTTTAAAATCAAGTTTTGATTGGGTTTTTATCATTATCAAGTGGGGTGTAATGATACTTTAAAAAAATCCTGGTTAGGTGTGTATTTCGGTTTCAAGGTAATGGTTCTGAGACTTAAGAATCTAAACATTGCTAAAGTAAAACTCTGAGACAGTAAACACTGGTGTTAACTATTACCAGACACAAACCCTATGATTCATTCAATCATCACTCATTATCCCTATCTGGTTTGCGAGGTGTTCCACAGCCCATCCTGGCTGATTTCAGGCAAGAGGCAGGATACACCCTAGACATGAAACAGAGATGGAGGTAGCAGAGATGAAGATGCTGAGGATCTCTCTGGGAGTGACCAGGATGGACAGGATCAGAGGAACAGCACATGTTAGAGGTTTTAAAGTCAGAGAGTCCAGACTGAGATGGTTTGGACATGTGCAGAAGGGAGAGAGAGTGCATCGGAAGAAGGATGCTGTATTTGGAACCACCAGGAAAGAGGACTAGAGGAAGACCAAAGAGGAGGTTCATGGATACAGTGAAGGAAGACATGAAGATAGTTGGTGTGACCAAAGAGGATGCAGGAGATAAGGTTAGATGGAAGAAACTGACTTGCTCTGGCGACCCCTGAAGGGAAATGCCGAAAGAAGAAGGTAGGATACATCCCGAACTGCTGGCCATTCTGTTGAAGGGCCACACACACACACAACCATCCATCCACACACACACACACACACACACACACACACACACACACACACACACACACACACACACACACACACACACACACACACACACACACACACACACACACACACACACATTCCTAGGGACAATTTTGTAGAGGCCAATCAACCTAACATGCATGTTTTTGGAGAGTGGGACGAAACCAGAGTACACAGTGAAAACCCACAGAAACATTTGGAGAATATGCAAACTCCACACAGAAAGACCAGTGTTTCAAGCCTCACCTCCACACAGGTACTCGGACCCCTAAACTTCTTGCTGTGAGGCCACCGTGCTAACCCCTGCATCATCGTGAAGCTCCCAACCCTCATAATAAAAATTACTTTTTTGCTACCCCCATGAAGACGGTGCATATTTTTTCACATCAATATAAAAATGAGACATTGTTTTGATGACTCAACCCTGTACGTATCAAACCGTTAAAAATGTGTTTGTTTTTTCCTTAGTTTGTCTGCCTATTGCTGCTGAACGTCGCTTCATGTTTAATTGCGCTTGAAGACATTTTGTAACCCACCTGCTCTCCTTTGACCCCCTTCAACACCTTGATCATTGCACCCTGCACATTAAAAACAAAAGCTCATTGAGCAGAATCACTTACATTTTTATTAAGATTAGATTTTTAGTTCTACATAAAAACTAAATTTCAATGAATAAAAAAAGTTGCATGACCATTTTAAATGTATTTGTTTGCACTTTCTTACCTTTGGTCCGGGGGGACCTGGAGGACCTTGGGGACCCTGACAGAGCAAACAAAAGCTTTAGATGAATTCACTTTTTAAATTGAAGCACTTGAAACACGTAAGAGACGTACCTTTGGTCCATACGGACCTCTGTTTCCTTCCCATCCTCTCTCCCCTTGAGGTCCCTGTAAAAAAATAAAAAGATAGAACTTACTTCTGAGCGATCCTGGGTTCAGAGAATCATTCAGGTTAGAGGTCGTACCCTTATTCCGATGGACCCTGGTGTACCTGGATCGCCCTGAAGGATACATGGGGAGAATTTGTGAGCATATTTTATAATTACGTTAATCCTTTAAAAAGACATATATGGTATGAAGTTGTTGTTTTTTACCCTGAAACGCTGCATGTACACTTGGATGTCCAGAGCTTCACCCTTCTCACCTTTCCGACCTGCTTGTCCCTGAGAATTTCAGCCAAAAACGAGCAAACAATAAAGAATTAATACCAAAGCAATCTTTGTAAATTAAATTAACATATTAATGTTGTAGGATTTACACACAGGGAATCCAGGTCCACCATCATAGCCGGGCGTTCCGGGGTTGCCCGGCTCGCCTTTAGTCCCGTTACAGCCATCAGCACCAGGTTTCCCTCTGGGTCCGGCATGTCCTGGGTGACCCTGCAGAGGAAAAGCATTAACTTCTATCCTGTTATATTCACACAAAATATAAGAGGGACTCACAGGAATGCCGTCATTTCCAGAGAACCCGGGCACACCAGTCATCCCCTGGAAAAAAAATAAACACAGAAACAAATTCATTTACTGTCTTTTTATGTTTGTTTGTTTTTTAATAAAGTGTAAAAGGATGTCTCACCACGCTGCCCTTCGGACCTATCGTTCCTTGATGTCCTTGGTCACCTTTCTGCCCCTTTGGTCCTTGGATGCCTGGATCCCCCGGCCGTCCTGTAGACCCCTTTGGGCCCTGAGGACCTATAGCTCCAGGCTGACCCTGAAATAAGAAAAGTAGAAAATATTTAAACGAGTTCAAGTTTTTTTATCATCACACAAAAAGCGAGAAATTAATGCATCATCACAATAAAAACAATCATACATAAAAACATAGAATTGATAAAAGTGAAAAAACATGGCCTCTTTAATCCGAAAACAAAGTCTGTTTTTGCTGATCAGAGAGAAGCTGTCCCTCAGAGCTGCTGTAAGAAAATATCAAATTAATTAAATAATAATAAAACAAGGTCAACATTTCAGACATTTATTCAGATTGGGCAAAAAAAAAGAGATTGATACAAACAACATACAAAAAGACCTCAGATAACAACGTTGTAGAGAGGAGGCATTGGCGCATTGGTAGAATTTTCATCTGAAGACCGGGATAACCCAGATTGAATCCACTTTGACCCAAGTTTAGGAATCCCACAGGCACATTGTTTGTTACTTCATATTTCAATCCAGTGGGTGAAATGAAGGAAAATGAATGAGGGGTGAAGTTTATTTGTCTTATTCATAAGTGAGAGTTTCTTGGTTCTTTAGATTGCTGTCTCTGATTAAGAATTTGTTTTCAGTTTATTTTCAATCAGTTTGTCATCTGTAATAATTTGTCATTTTTAATCTGTTTTCAAACATCATTCCATTATCGAACTTTTCCGTGAACTGCATCAAACACAGATTTAAAACATGACTTTTTGTCCAGAATGACATCCAGACATTCTAAATCAGTGTCCTTCATTCTTGTAATGATGAAGACATGTAGTGTCCTCTGGAAATCTATGACTACAACCTTGGTTGTTTAATAAATCTAAACAAAAAAAAGAAGCATCCCATCACTCTACTGATCCAGGATTCTGCCTGTTACCTGATACAAGTCTCACAGTCACAAATTAGACTTTAAAATGTGTTTGTTTTGATGGGAGCTGCACTGCTAATCAGTGTAAAAAATAAACCAGTGGTGGCAGACCAACACATCTGTGCACAATTTAAAAATATTAACAATCACTTAATTGCATTATTCACATTTTATATATGATTTAAATGACCTAACTCAGTGAGATGCAACCAAAAAATATGTTATTTTTTTAAAGTGACAATACAGCTTTTTGAGTCATGAATCTGTTTTTCTCAAACACACTTCAATTCAATTTTATTTGTATAGCCCAAAATCACAGAATTTCTGTCTCAATGGGCTTCACTTTGAGACAGAAATTCTAAGTAAACTGTCTCTAGTTCACTTATATCTGCTTGTAAAAAATAAAATAATAAGCCTGTCCAAATTAATATCCAAATTAAATTTAGATGTCAGTCTCTAAAAGCAGAATTAAAATCGTGTGTCTTTACTTTTTCAAGATGACCAAAAATAAAGTGGATGCCCAACATTCAAAATGAAATCAAGTGTCTTTTTTATTTTAAGATCTATGTAGTATTTCATCACTTTTTTCATACTTTTACAGGAATTTATCACCATCTTAACTTTTCCAGATGTTTTATGAGTTTTGTTCCGCTGATGACTGAGGAAAAGAAGATTTTTACAGAAAATAAAAAGTAAACCCCCACCTCCCCCAAAAACTAAAATTATGCAACGAAAATATTTAAACAAATTTAATTTATAAGGATGTTTATTTTCCTCATAGTAATTTCTAAAATATCTCCTTTCGGAAATGAAGTATTTGAATGGTGGGTCATTATAACATAATAAATAACAGATATATATATATATATATCAGTCATCTTCTTATCCGTCTGTCCCTTTCGGGGTTGCGGGGGTGCCAGAGCCCATCCCGGCCAATTTAAGGCAAAGGACAGAGTACACCCCGAACAGGTCGCCAGTCTGTCGTGGAGCCACACACATACACCCATCCACACACCCATTCCTAAGGGCAATTTGGCACCGGCCAATCAACCTAGTATGCATGTCTTTAGAGGGTAAGAGGAAACCAGAGTACCCGGAGGAAACCCACAGGGAGAACATGCAAACTCCACACAGAAAGGACAGTGTTCCAAGCCTCGTCCCCACCCAGGACCTTCTTGCTGTGAGGCCACTGTGCTACCCACTGCGCCACCGTGTTGCCTATATATAGATATATATATATTTATTATATCTTTATTATATTATTTATAGATATTTTTTAGATTGAGGATAAATTGTGCCGCTGATAACTGAACAATATATATATATATATATATATGCAATAGGTTGATTGGCTGCTATGAAATTGCCCCTCGGAATATGTGTATGTATGGATGGTCGTTTGTTGGTGTGGCCCTGCAAAAGACTGGTGACCTGTTCAGGTGTACCCTGCCTCATACCTGAAATCAGCGATAAGCGGTTCGGAAGATGAATATAATATGTTTATATATCAAATATAATATATATATATATATATATATATATATACATATATTGATTTGATAAAAAAACTTTAAACAAAAGTGACACAAAAATATTTCAACAAGTATAATTTACAGAACTGTTGATCAATAACATTGTAATAATTTCTTGATAATCAGTTGTACTTTTAGTTCGGACCACTAGACGGCAGCAACAGCTTTTACTTCAGTCCATTTGCTGCTGCAGGTTCTAGTGAGTTGTTTCTTCAAGGTTTTACCATGTCCCACTTGACTTAAATTATTATTATTTGACAGCTAATAAAATTCTGCAGACTTACTCTTAAATCTTAGTCAAATTTATTAAAGTAAAAACACACTGGAAAAATAAAAGCATGCAGCCCTCCGAGTCCGAAGCTGGATGTTATGACACTAAACACTCATCCAGTTGCTAAATTGTGTGATCTGATCTGTATTAGATTAGATTATTAATAAAATCAAATCTGTGTTTGCTGTGAAAAGTGCCTTTAAACTTTTCATAGCTAACCCACATTCTTTAAAAAATGAAATAGTAAATCTAAACTCATTAGTGAATATCGTGTAGCCTCAAAAATCTCATTTAATCTCCAACTTGAGGCTTGAGTGATTCACTAAACCAGTTTGAAAAAGACATACAAGGTGATGAAACATAAAGGAGGGGAAAAAAACACTATTTTGTCTTGACTGCAGCATTTTGATATTTATCACCTAGACGTGTTCAGGCCATGTTTTCAGGGTGTGTGAGAGGAAAGAATTGATCAGCTGGACTTCCCAAGAGCTGCTGTTCAAACACACAGCTCCCCATCGGGGCGGATACGCAAAGACTCATTTTACAAAGATCAGAAAACATTTGGAGCAAATGAAAACATGATCATTTGTTCCTGCTGGGTTTTTATGTGTTCAGTAAGTGAGCTTTCCAAAGGAACTTCTTGTACGAATTAACAAGCTTATGATGTTGTTTTCAGTCTTACGAGCTTGAAGAACACCAAAAATTATATTAAACAAGCTAAGACAAACGAGATGGTCTGTGAGATAAACTCCTGGATGATCTCATGAATGTGTTGAGCTCGGGCTTTTCCTCAGAAGTCCGTCTGTGGAAAACTTTTGGAAGAGGTGTGTGTTTTGTCTCTGCTTGATATCAACCCTCCAGCTGTTGCCTACAGACCAGACAACTGGCAACAGTGATGTCAAAACAAATCAAACCCCAAATGAATTATGGCTTCAACACTCTACGAAGAGCCTTTTTTTTTCTGTACCATATTTTTCATTAAAACATCCAAACTGGTGGTTTTGTGGTTGAAATGGTGCAAACTGAACACATGATGCATGAAACTGTTGCAGGGGAAAGTTGGGGCGTTGCTTTCTTTAGTAAACATTTAGTTTAGTTTTATTATGTAATTTATACGCCCTCCCTCCTTAGAGCCGTGACTCCCTCTATCAACCCTAAATTTACTAGCCTGAGTTCCCACAGAAAAAAAACCCATATTGTGTCATGGAAGGTGAAGAAAATCAGCTGCAATAAACATATCTGATTAGAAGAAGACTGATTGGTGATTGGATTGATTAGTGATTAGAAATCGTCTCGATGTTGTGGTTTCAGACTCAATCAGAATAACTTCTAAATCAGGACTCAAAATGTTTTTATTGCCATTATTTACTTTAAAATCAGAGGCTTTACAAAGAATTAGCTCTGTTGTAATGGAAGATTTTAAGTACTTAGGATCAATAGTCCAGAGTAATTGAGAGTGTGGAAAAGAGGTGAAGAAGCGTGTGCAGGCAGGCTGGAATGAATGGAGAAAAGTATCAGGTGTGATGTGTGACAGAAGAGTTTCAGCTAAAATAAAAGGAAGAGTGTACACATCCGTGGTGAGACCGGGCATGCTGATTGGTTTAGAGACAGTAGCACTGAGAAAAAGACAGAAGATGGAGGTAGCAGAGATGAAGATGCTGAGGATCTCTCTGGGTGTGACCAGAATGGACAGGATCAGAGGAACAGCACATGTTAGAGGTTTTGGAGATAAAGTCAGAGAGACCAGACTGAGATGGTTCGGACATGTGGAGAGGAGAGAGAGAGTACATCAGAAAAAGGATGCTGGATTTGGAACCACCAGGAAAGAGGACTAGAGGAAGACCAAAGAGGAGGTTCATGGATACAGTGAAGGAAGACATGAAGATAATTGGTACTTGATACTTTATCGATTCTCATTTTCCTAGTATCAATATTCGCTCCGTCCATCAGAGTGCAGCAGAGTGGAAACACACTGTGTCCTTGATCTTCGACTCAGATTACAAGCTCGGTTTACAGTGACACCATCTTCTCAACTTGAGGACCTCAAGCTAGCATCTCCTCCAAAAACATAGAAAATTAGTAAAAAACCCCCCAAAATTTAATAACAATAATTATTGTAATTCAGCGGGACGTCAAGTCTTTATGCAGTTTTCTAGTTCACAAGCTTTTGATCAAATGTACTTAGTCACGATTACGTAATCCAAACCTTCATTTATTTCCGGGCGTCGCCATCTTTGATGACGTAATTTTTGGTGACACCATCTTTGATGACCTGACGGCGTCATCGTCCAAATTGTATTTCTTAAAATAAAAAAAACTAACATAGCACAAACAAAACTTTTTACAGTACAAACGCAGCACAAACGATTGACATATTTTTTGTTTATTTTTGTTTATATATATGTTTTTAAGAGTAGCCAGCTTTACGGAGGTGCACTGGAAGCCCACATGAGGTAGTTCAACCAGTTCAATCACCATGTCAAACCTTTACACAACACTATAGATCAGTGAGAAAACTTGCCATTAAAAAAGAAAAATATCACATGTAATCAAAATCAACCACCAAAACAGCAAAATAAGAGTAACCTAGTCATATACATCATGAAGGACAGTTGTGTTCAGTATTTTGCCAAAGGGCACTTAAGGAACGGAGGCCAAGAATAAATCCACAAATATTCTACTTTGGCCTCTGCAGCTGTACGACGACCCAAATAGTTGTAAAAAAAATTGTGGCGTTGACTGCCTGTAGATTGTGTTGTGAAAGGGGGCTGAGAATGTATCATAGCAACAGGAGGATCCCACATAGACATAAAAAAGAGACAAAGATCTCACTTGTGTGCATGAGGGATGGTTTGTCTGGAACACTTGCATGAAACACTTTTCAGTATCTTTCTGCATTCCTATCATGGAACGCTGATAAATACTTGCTTTTTCATGTTACTGGAAATGCCTAAAAGTGTGTGCTAATTTGGGTCTGCAGCTATTCAGAGTGCATGAGGTTTAAACCCTTATATTATGATGGAAAAAGCGAGTGGCTGATTTTTTTTTTTTTTTTTTAATAACCTATATTTCTGCTCATTTGGCCAAAGTTTGTACATCAATGATAACAGATTATCTATTTGTGCTATCAGTGAGACTACAATAAAACTTTTACACTACTTTTCTGCACATTCTATTACCATTTATTACCTTGTTAAAGTACAGTGTGTATGATTTTACTTCTAAAAAAACTCTTTACGCTCTCTCCACTAAGCTTTAAAACTATAAATCCATCCGTCTTCTCATGTCTTATCAGCTCTCATTACTTCAGTCGATCATTTCCTTCCCTTCTCTCCAATCTCCAGTATTCCCACATCCCTTTTCACATGTCTTTCCTACCCTCCTTTGTCTTCAGGTCTTAGTTTCCTGTAACAGGGCAAGGGGTGACGGGCATGTAAACCAGATACTGTAACACATGATCGGTCAAAAAAAAAAAAAAGAGATAAGAAAAATTGAGCTATTAAAGGACAATTCTGAACAAAGAGTTTGAGATTAGAGGTAATTGGGTTCCTCTTCAAGCAGACTTGGATTTAGTGAGTGAGGGAATACTGGTCTGTTTAGGTTTAAACTCATTCTTTGAAGTTTGGTGATAACTTTAGCAGATCTTGGAGCACCGTACACACAGTCCGGCCTAAGAGACCCAATCCATCACCCTGATCCAAGGAGCGATTCAATCTCTGAGTTTTTATTATCTATTGCACCCCTGGTTTATATTTATGTATATAATGTAAACTGGTTAGACCTACTCAGTACCAACTATGGATGAACTGATCACATTTTCAGGCTCTTGTGACAACATTTTAAGGTCCCAAAAGTCAGGATCAGAAATTCTAGCAAACACAATATCACCCTAACCCTAATCCTTGTAACTGCACGCCCACAGTTACTCAATCTTCTTCATCTTTCGGCATTTCCCTTCAGGGGGCACCAAATCAAGTCAGTTTCTTCCATCTAACCCTAACTGCTGCATCCTCTTCGGTCACACCAACCAAGACGGCAGCACAGTGGTTACCGCGTTCACGGCCCACAGAGAGCACGTCTAGGGTCCTTGGAGAAGACACCTAACCCCCGCTTCTCCCACAATTGGCGCCGTCGAAGGGCCACCTGCTGCGGTGTAAGGAGTGCAGCACACAAATTTCCCCGGTGAGGGATGAATAGAGTAATTCATTTGTTTTTATTTTATTTATATTCATGTCTTCCTTCACTGTATCCATGAACCTCCTCTTTGGTCTTCCTCCAGGCCTCTTTCCTGGTGGTTCCAAACCCAGCATCCTTCTTCCGATGTACTCTCTCTCTTTCCTCTGTACATGTCCAAACCATCTCAGTCTGACCTCTCTGACTTTATCTCCAAAACCTCTAACGTGTTGTTCCTGCCCACAGTTACTCAATACCAACTATAAATGGCCTGATCAGCTATTCAGGGTCATGCAAACAACGCTCATGGTTACAAATTCTTGTGAACACAAAATTTCCCGGATCGTCTTCACTAAACTGTGGCTAATTTCTGAAACCTGTGAGAAATTTGCGAACTTTTTCTCACTCAGCGAAACGCGGTCAGTTTTTTTTTCTGTGTACGGCGGTATGTTTGTGTTTCTCAATCATGAATCTAATACAAGCATCTCTGTCTGACACCATAAATTTTATCTGGGCTCAGAATGTCCCCCGGGGTGGACGGTTTGGGAACAACCCGATAAGAACAGGATGGGAACGCAGAGCTCAGCGTGGAGACCTTTGAACTCTTAGAGGAATAAAATAAATCGATAAACAACAGGCCGGAAACTTGCTCTGTTTTTTCATCTGTCTGTCTGCATAAACTCTGAACTATGGTGGACATTTTATATTGTTTACACAAGCGATGATCGTAAATGACTAATTAAAACATTAATAATGTCTGAGAGGGGGTCAGCAGAGATTTGGGTTCCAAGAAAAGCGACTTATCATGTGTTTGAAATAAACTAAAGCATGATTTATTAGAGTTTGGACTGAAGTAGAAGTGAATCTGACTTCTGATTGCTTTAATTATACGAACTAAATCTACAGATTTAACCTTTTCCAGACCCCTCTACACCCCCGCCCCCTTTTTCTGTTATTTTAAAACTGATTGATTACCTGTTCATCTTTTCAGTTAAACATTTCCTAACAACGTTAGAAAATATGTACCGAATCTGTTCAGAAATAGAACTGTAACCCTAACAGAATCTATAGTGGTGAGGGAGGACTGATGTTAAACGTTGTGATGTCATGCAGACCAACATGCACACACGCAACACTCACTGATCTGAACTCATCCTGATTGGTTGAGAAGCAACGTAAGCCACCTGTTACAGGAATGCTAAAACAAATGTCAGAAGAGAGAATTAAGAAAAAGGATTATACCAGGGGTGACCCATCTGTTTTGACCCAAAAGATACTTTTCAAGTTACAAACCTTCTGCGCTCTACCAGTCCGGCGTTAATATCGCGAACCCTGACAGACCGCTTCCAGCCTGTTGTGACAACCCACACAACATGTTTTGTTGTAGTCACTCAACCATTAAACATCAAATCACAAACCCATCCTCTGTCAAACGCACACACCAAAAAAATCCTCTCTCTCGCTCTCTTTTTCTATCTCTAACACACACACACAAACAAGTTCCTCTCTCTCAAACACACAGACAAACTCCTCTCTCAACCTCTCTAAAACAAACACACACTTCCCGATAAAAGTCCTCCCTCTCGCTCGCTCTCTTTTTCTATCTATCCGTTTCCGCAAACAAGTTCCTCTCGCTCAAACACACACACACCAACAAAATCCCCTCTCTCGCTCTCTTTTCTATCTCTAACACACAAACAAGTTCCTTTCTCTCAAACACACACAGACAAATTCTTCTCTCTCTCCTTCTAAAACAAACACACACACACTCACACACAAACACACACACACACACATTTCTTTCTCAAACTCACACAGACAAATTTCTCTTTCCCTCATTCTTAAACAAACACACACATCCCAACAAAATCCTCTCGCTCACCTGCTCTCTTTTTCTCTCTCTACCACACATTCACACACACAGACATCATGCGCGCACACGCAGCTCTTTGCGAGGGGCAGAGGCTACAGCAGCAACAGGTGCTGCTTATTGATTGCAGGCTTACCAACGTGATTTCAAGTTGCAGACTCCAAAAATTTTCTATAATGCCAGAAAAAGCCACTAGATTGAAACTTTTTTGAAAAAAACAAAAAAGCGCTTGATTCGCTAAATTTTAGCAACTAAATTTAGGCACTAAAGTAGCTCGCGGCAGCTAGAGGATCTGAAGACTCGTTAAATATAGCATCAAATTTGCGGAGTTGGCAACACTGACTTGATTTAATTTTTTTTCTACACATCTGGCGGTTGGACTTGAAATCAGTCCGAGAGCTACTAGTAGACCGCAATCGACTGGTTGGGCACCCCCAGATTTTACCGTCAGATTTAAATGTTACGTCTTCATTAGATGCTTAACTTAATGTGATGAAAGTTTTCACAATTGCAACAACTAAAGATTAATAAAATACTAATAAACATGCCTTTAATTTTTTACAACATTAATGTTGAAACATACATTTTTACAATAATATCTAAATATTTTTTTCTGTATCCGCCTCTCTATCTCTATGACGACGCGGCTGTCTGTACTTCTATAAAACTTTTGTGAATATGAAATTAATAAGATTGGTTAAATGAACTAATCTCAATACAGAGAAGACCAAACAAAACGACCAAAGAGAGTCAAATTAAATAAAAAAACAGAGAATAATTAACAGATGTGATGAAATTCGAAGGAAAAAATATTTGATAGAGCAGACAAAAGAGATAAATGGAGGGAAAAAGAGGAGATTGTGATGGTGATTTAAAGCAATTCTAAAACGTCTGCCTTTTCTCCACAACTCGTCCAATCCCTCTCAGACGCTTTAGTGGATTTGATCCCTCTGTTCCCCGAACATATCTCATATATTTTCCTTGGACACATTTTTCATGAACTCATTTCCTCAAAAGTTGCTTCCCTTTATGGATGATGCGTTGAGGAAAACCGGTCCTCAGCTCCCTCTGGAGTGCTGAATGTCAAATTAAAGGGTTAAGAAACAGGCTGGAGGGGCCTCGCTAGAATGGCGCAGGGGTACTTCAACTTGATGCTCTGAGAAGAACCGAGCAGAGTAAATAAACATCTGCAGATCATGTTTGGATATGTAATAGAGCATGTTTAGATCTGGATCCCCTGGATGCAGTCAGGAAGGTCAGCTTTCAGAGGACTCTGAGAATGTCCCTTAAATCCTTCATGTCCCTTTTGGATTAGAGAGAAAAACACTCAAACTAAATCCTTTTTTTTTGTTTCCATGGACACAGACTTCCTGAAAGCTTCACCAAAACAACTAAATTGGACATTGTTTGTCTGACTCAATCTTTTAAAATGTTCTGTGTTGTTCAACAGAATGACAAAAACAGATGTCGTCCGTTCCAAAGTCCATCTTTTCTTCTAGTCCTTGTTTCTCATGAGTGTCTGATGGTCTTTGTTTTGTCATCCAGCACATGGCCAGTTGGACGCGATGAGACTGGTTTATATTAGAATTAATGTGTTTAGACTTTCAAATAACTGCTGCATGTGCATGAGCATGTGCATGCAATACGACAACCTCCAGAAAAAGCAAAGTCCTGCTAACGACCTGGAGAGTGTGTGTGAGGGAGACTGGTCTACTTAGTTGAACATCAAGACATGTGGGGAGACCCTTGGCTGAGAACAGAACAGCTCGGACGTTCAGTTTCCACAAAGATCTCTGCGATCGGACACCTGTGCTGTTGCCTCACTTCAGAGGAATGAAACATCTAGAGTCTGTGGTCCAAACACGTGCATGTGAGTAAAACACAGCTGCAGCCTAAAGGTGTGTGAAAGAGAATATGTGCTGCACAGTTTTCAACGAGGTGTTGCTCTCACGACTGAAATCAATCTCAGGGGTTGCTGGTGTTTTATGACAATGTTTCAAAGTATAATGAAGTCCATCAGGAGTGTGTCACCCCTGAGTTCCCATCGTTGCTTTTATCACTTCAATTAAAATGTCGTTACAGCCTCCATGTTTAAATCCCACCATCAAAATTTAATTTCCTCTAAAAAGATGGTAAATTATAGTCATTTCACTCCAGGGCACAGAGGTATTTAGTTTATATTAAATTATACTGAAAGTTTGAAAGGCCACAGGAGAGATTAGGGGGCTTGAGAGGACGCAGTTTGAAAAGGACAGAAAAAAGGGAAAGAAAATGGTATGGTTTCTCTATTGTTGAGAGCATTTTCAGAGATTTTCTGGGTTCTGTAGATGAGATGTCAAAACTGTCTTCTGTTAGAATAAAGTTTGTTATTTGTTAGTAATTATACTTTTCAAAAAATTGTTTACACTAATTACAAAAAAAATTAAAAAATAATATGAATAGACTTTTTTCACCAACGAGAATTTCAGTGAATCTGTAAATTTGATTTTTTATCATCGGTCCGTTAACTCTAGGGTGGCACGGTGACACTGTAGGTAGCACTGTGGTCTCACAGCAAGAATGTCGTGGGTTTGAGTCCTGGGTGGGAACGAGACCTTTCCGTGTGGAGTTTGCATGTTCTCCCTGTTTATGCGTGGGTTTACTCCAGTTTCCTCCCATCCTCTAAAAACATGTATGCTAGGTTGATTGGCCTCTATGTGACTGACCCTAGGATTGAGTGTGTGTGGATGGTTGTATGTGTTTGGCCCTGCGACAGACTGGCGACCTGTTCAGGGTGTACCCTACCCCTCACCTTGAATCAGCCCAGATGGGCTCCAGCACCTCCCCACTTCTTTAACAGATAGACGGTTAAGAAGGTGACTCACTGTCAGGAGAGTAATCTGTGTCCTGTTTCCCCCCTCCCTCTTGTCTGTGTGTGTGCAACTAGTCACACCTGAAACTCATCTACTCATCTGCTGGAGAATAAATGGAGCAGTTTTTGACACACTCTTCGCCAGATCGTTGTTTTTCATGCTTGACTTGTTACCCAGTTTTTGGCTCCAGCTCCTACATCAGAACCTGCCTAGTTTATCTGTTTTTGTCGTCTTTATGTGGACTTTTTATCAATCTAATAAATCTGCTTGTGATTTTTCATCTGAGCCTGTCTGTTGTGTCAAGGGTATATTTTGGCCTCAGCTCCACATCATGACAGACCGTTCACGTTTAAACATGTTTTCAAAGCTACCAAAGTAGATTTTCTACAAAACCTCTCTTTTAAAAGCTCATAGTAGCTGATACTAAAAAAATAATATGTTTTAAAGGGCTGAGGTTTTTTTTTTCTTAAATTTTTTAAACAATAATTAAGATCTTCCATGCACCTTAAGATTAGTTACAGCACATAGTGATCTTTTCTGGCTTTAGACGTGTCCAGGGTTCATGTGTGCATCTTGTTGCTTCTTGGCATTTGCTTGACTGTAATAAACTTTTCACCTTGTATTTCAGACGTATTAATGACCGGTAACATTCGGCATTTGCAAGCAGCACAAAATAATAATAATCATACAAAAATGAATGACTGAGCTTTTATTTATGTTAATATTTTTCAAATTTAACTGCACCTATTTATAAAAATAAGTCGACCAATGAAAGTAGTTTTAGGAGCTTTTGCAGAAAAATGAATTTATAAAAGTCTTTCAACCACCTTCAAAACTAAGACACGATTTCAAGTGGACTGTTTCACTGACTTCCCACAATATTTTCTCATCGATAAGGCTTTGCATGTTTAAGAAAAAATAGAAATAAGGTGACAGGAACCAAACTAGAAATACTTGTAGCCATACAGTTGAGTGCAATAATTACATGTACAGTTGGGAAAATGGAAACAAGCCAGCAACCTCCACACCAGAGATAACCATGTAATCCTCTGGTTCTCACACTGCACTCTTTGACCAAGACCACCATCCAGTCTGAGACTCTGGGAAAAGTTTTCTCATGAATATAGCACCCAGCCATTCCAGCTTTAGCACATATCTGTGGTAAAATCGTATGAGGTCTATTTGGAGCAAACGTCCCTCCACAGCTTTCACTCAGTCCATAAATTATGAATTATATGATTTTTTTTTTACATTAACTGTGCATGTAAACTACTTCATTTTAAATCTTTTATCCAGATACACATGATCAACATAACTAGTGACATTTGGAAATGAGTTTAAATCATCTGAGCAATTACAGAGTCACAAAGCACATATTGTACAGCAACAAAACAAGATCAAATATCGTGTCCGGACTTAGAACAAGTCTTTCTCAGAAAATTGTGGAGGATATAATATGAGAAGACTTGGAAGGGATCGGGTAGTTTCCTCTTCAGTGGGTTTCAAAACAAAGCCTGATGGGGAAACACATGGAGTTTCTGTGATGACCAAAAACTCCTGTTCTTCCAACTTCTGTTCCTCCTGACACACACATTTTCCTTTAGAGGGATCAATAAAGTACGTCTGATTCTTTAAGAAACTTCACTGTTCACCACATGTTGGTGAATAATAAATATTACATAACACTTATAATGAATATTAATACTGTAAACTTCTTTTAGTGCAGTTTCAAAGTAGCAGACGGAAATGATCGATACGGACAGCTGGTAGCATGTTTCAAGTTTTTTTTACATAGAACATGGATGGAAATGGATGATACATCAAGACATCAGGCTGAACATAATAAAGAAGCCTACCGTGACTCATGAAAGAAATTTAACTCACCATAAAACCATGTTGCTGATTTATTGAGGTAAAATATGAGGGGCTACTCTGAGACAAGATTATGCAGAAAACATAGGCTTAATTAAATTATTATAAATTAAAAACTCAATATCTTCCGTTCGCTTTTCATTTTTTTGCTCCGAGTGTAATTTTATTTTTGCAACCTTTTATATTTCACGTGTGTTTCAAAATTATTTAAATAATGTGTTTCTAAGTGTTTTACTAGCAGATTTTTTTTCCTTCAGATTTTGATGTTCAACATGACATGAAATTAAATCCTCACACTTACTTCCATGTCAGGATGAAGCCCATCTGCTGCTCAAATTAAAAATGTTATAATAGAGTACTTGAGGATTTACACTGTGTTAAATTGAACAAAAAGAAGATAAAAAATATTTGACTGAGAAAACTTACAAGAATGTCCCCCTAAAATTTTTTTTAAGGATCCTCGGGGCATCCTATAATATATCTTAATAACAGCCAATGTAACTCACAAATGTTGAGAAAAAATGTAATTGTAGGCGAAAAAAACAAACAATAAATAGATTAATTTACATGATCGGCTCATGTTTGGTTGGACAAATGAGAAGGTTTGCCAGGCTAGAGTTTGGCATCTCTGCCATAAAGCGCGTGTCACAGAGTGTGATAACTATACGTCAAACATATGGAGGTTTTTGATGTCTAATAATACCAAGATAAGCACCACCATATTGCGTTCAAGAGAATTTGTGACCACAGTTTTATTTCTGACCTTCACATTCGGTCGCATGAGCCTAAAACGTAATCAGTTAATATATAGCTGGTACTAACAGCAGTTTAAGTGGATAACTTCCAAACAGATTTATACCATCTTTAGAGTTAATGTCGTCCCATTTTCAAGGTCATCCATCTTTCTAATTATTCATCTACACAAATCTAATGTAATTATTTAGAATTTATAGACGTACTTTGGGGCAAAGAGGACTCTCTTCATCCGCACCCACAATAGTCTACTTGTTTCTAAAGAGCACCTATCATCCTAAAGTATGAGAGACACTTTTAAAGGCTCTTAAAACCGAACCACAGCTGGGTGCTGAGCTGCTGGTCAAACCTGACTTTGAAGAGGATGAGAAAAAATTTGACTAAAATGTTCTTCGTTCACTCTCTTTGGTTTTTAAGAGTTGGTCTGAAACAAATATCAGGTGTCTGTGTGATGTTCATGTGAAGAATACAGAAAAAAAAACATCTTAAAGAGAGATTTCATGTTCTGTTCTGAACCCTCAAACAAGCCAGGATGTGTTCAAAAGTTTTTAGATCGACTCAATAATGATTGGATTTGCAAACTGGACTTTTTGACCAAAAAATGATTTTTTTTTTTTTAAAATAAAAACAACAAAATATTGTTGTGGTGCAATGGGTGGCACAACCCATTGTGCCACCCATTGCAGCACAATGGGTCTTACAGCATGAAGACCGTGGGTTCGAGTCCCGGGTGAGGACGAGGCTCAGAACACTGGCATTTCTATGTGGAGTTTGCATGTTCTCCCTGTGTCTGCGTGCGTTTCCTCTGGGTACTCCGGTTTCCTCCCACCCTCCAAAACATGCATGTTAGGTTGACTGCCAGGTGCCAAATTGCCCCTAGGAATGAGAGAGTGTGTATGTGTGTGAATAGTGTTGCGTGCGTGGCCCCGCGACAGACTGGCGACCTGTTCAGGGTGTAACCTGCCCCTCGCTTTGAATCAGCCGGATGGCCTCTGGCTACCCCAACAACCCCGTAAGGGATACACGGTCAAGTAGGTGACTGAATGACAACAAAATAAAAAAAAAGGGGGGGAGGCAGTGGCTCAGTGGTGAAAGCATTTGCCTGCAGACTGGAAGTTTGCGTGTATTGCACGTCTAGGGTCCTTGGAGAAGACACCTAACCCCCTGTTTCTTGCACCATTGGCGCCGTCGTGGGCAGCCAGCTGCGGTGTAGGAGTGCAGCACACAAATTTTCCCGGTGAGAGATGAATAGAGTGAGTAAAAAAAAAAAAAAACAGAGTTGAAGCAGACACGATGTTTCTCATCTAATCCAGTTTAAGCTTTTCTGGAACAAATAAAAAGATAATTAAAAGACAAAAGAATTTTTTTTCTTATTATTTGAAGGTCCTGCCAATAATTATTTGGCATCAGTTTAAAACATAAACAGATTAACCAGAAGTTTTGCACTAAAAAATGATCCCAGCAGCAAAGCCGTTAAGTTTTACTGCACGTCTTAACGTGCTTGTTTCCAGATGCAGGGAAAAGTTGTTTTTGCCAACTTTAAAGAAACTTTTAGGCAAACGAAACCAAACAGGAAGTATTTAGGTAAATTTTAATGATGTAATGAGAAATGCAAAAGGCATTTTAACTCCAGGAAAACCTCTGATCAGTGGAGTTATTACATAAAACATCATGTGATAAAAAGTCCTCATTTTGTTTTTAATTTATTTGTTGTTTTGTGAGTCTGAAAAAGGTTGTGTGGAGGTCACACGACTCATAGATCATTAAAAATGCTACTTTATAGCATTGAATTTTTGTCTTTAGAACATGTAAGTTGTAGTTTTATTACTCAGTGATGTCTCACACTTTCTTTTTGGCACGTTTCACTGGTTTAAAAGCCAAAAACAGCTGGTAGGTACCAGTTTGTCCAAGAAACTCCCCTGACGTTTCCTACAAATCCACAGCTTTAGTTTTCACATTGACTTTGCCAAAATAAAAATTCCTGTAGAATTTATCTTTCCAACAATCTCAGGGGGAAAAACTCCTCCCTTTCAGGGGGTTAGTGATAGCAGCAGGTTGCTTCCGTGACACATTTGGAAGCCTGAGCCAAGATCTACATCAAGGAAAAGCATCTTTTAAACCAGCCTGGGGTGGATTTCAAGTTTGAATGTTCATTTCTCTTCTCGTGTATCGAATTGAACTCTGACTGGAGCAAATTAAAAAAATATCTCACTAATCCATCAGCTTCTCTGATGTCTCATAAATAGTTTTTTCAAATGAAGAAAATCAAACACATTTGGTCGAACATACCAAACACAGCTGGAAGAACTGATCTAATCAGGATAAATTAATAAAAATGAAAGCAAGAGGGTATTTTTTTTTTTTTTTTTCATAAATTAGAACACGGAAGATATGATTTATTAAAGCAAAAAATGCCAAGAATCATCGCAGATAAACTTCTTTCGTTTCATGTTTTAAACAATTCATCCATGAGGCGGTCGCGGGGGTGCCGGAGCCTATCCGACAAGAGGCAAGGTACACCCTGACAAGTCGCCAGTCTGCCTCCACACACACTCTCATTCCTAGGGGCAATTTCATAGCAGCCAATCGGCCTAATGTGCATGTTTCTGGAGGGTGGAAGGAAACGGGAAAAACCCACACATATACGGATAGAACATGCAAACTCCATACAGAATGAACTGTGTTTCAAGCCTCGTCCCCACCCTGGGCTTGAACCCCAACCTTCTTGCTGTCAGGCCATCGTGCCACCCACAGAAAATCTACTTTAATGATAAAAACAGATGGTTTTTAATATATTTTTTATTTGTAAAGTTTATTTCCAATATGGTTAAACAAAAAGACATTAATCAGTGTCGATAATATTCAAGACATTTTACTTTTAAAACAACGTTCTATTTTCTAAAACAAAATATATTTTAACGCACATATTTGGACATCCTGAGCAGACAGGAAGAATCGTGCCAGTCGTGAGTCCAGCTCACAAACCAGAGGAATAAACTTGTTATTATGGAACAAGGAAATCTGTGACATGTAGAACAAAGGAGCCAAACGGATTATCTTTTTCCCACAAAAACAGAAGCTCACTGTATTAAAAAAAGATCAGTGAGCTGTCATTGTGCTAAACTTCCTGAGACGTGTGTCATTTCCTGCCCTGCATCAGCTGTGGCGGTATGCTCCATGATGCATGAGAGCGTCTGTCATGCCGAACCTGGCAGGTTTAACGTAGGTTTTTCCCTGCTTGTTTAGAGGCCAAAAGATTGGAGACTCTAAGATCATCTTTATGACATTTTTATGCATTTCTCTTCAATGCTTTTCTGTTCGTCCCGTTCCGTCATCTTCCGCTTATTCCGGGGTCGGGTCGCGGGGGCAACAGCCTCAAGCGGGCAGCCCAGGCCTCTCTCTCCCCGACTGCATCCTCCAGCTCACCCGGAAGGATGCCAAGTCGTTCCCCGGCCAGCTGTGAGACATAGTCTCTCCAGCGGTTCCGGGGTCTGCCCCTTGGTCTCCTCCCGGTGGAACGTGCCCGAAACACCTCGGTGGGCATCCTGACCAGATGCCCGAACCACCCCATCTGACTCCTCTCGACCTGGAGGAGGAGCGGCTCGACACCAAGCTCCTTCTGGATGACAGAGCTCCTCACCCGATCTCTGAGTGAGAGCCCAGCCACCCTGCGGAGGAAGCTCATTTCGGCCGCTTGTACCCGCGATCTCATTCTTTCGGTCACCACCCACAGCTGGTGACCATAGGTGAGGATTGGAACTTAGATCGACTTGTAAATCGAGAGCTTTGCTTTTCGGCTCAGCTCTCTCTTTACCATAATGGACCGATGCAGCGTCCTAGTTATTGTTGATGCTGCACCGATCCGCCTGTTGATCTCCCGCTCCATCTTTCCCCCACTCGTGAACAAGACCCCGAGATACTTAAACTCGTCCACTTTGGGCAGGACCCTGTCCCTGACCTGCAGGGGGCATTCCACCCTTTTCCGGGCGAGGACCATGGTCTCGAATTTGGAGGCGCTAATTTTTCAATGCTTTTGATTCTTTTAATGATAGAACGATTATCTGCATAAAGACAATTACAGAGTCGTCATCCACGGAATTTTGTGCTCATTTTCTCACACTGTTCTGTTTTTTGAGACTGAAAAACAGAAAAACGTCCAGTTTTGTTGCACTTTCTCGCTCGCAAAACTAAACATTCTTACATTTTTATTATCGGGTCCTTTATTTTATTTGTAAATCTGACAACTTTACTATGAACATGTTCTTAAGCTGTAAATAAAAGCCATGCAAATCTTTCAATCCATTTTCTCACCATCCCGTTTCAGGGAGCTTGTTTTGTTTTTTATAACAATCTCATGAGTCCAAGTCTCTAATGATGCTGAGAAACAATGCAGGCTTTGGATGTTTGCAGTGGGGGAACAGATTTGTTCCTGCTCGCCAGCAGCGAAGAGTCAAGCTTGCCAAAATCTCTGTTGCAGCAAAAAACATAAAATGAACAATCTGTTCATTCTTCTTGTCTCTCACTGTGTTCCTGAGTGAACATCTTTGTCACTCTTTAAACTTAAATGACCTTCTGAAGACCGAGTGTGTGCATGCTTGTTTAATGTACCATAACTGGACAATCTTCACTGTGGTTAGATCGATAGGCAGATACACAGACGGTCGAACAGACGAGAAAACAGACACATTAAAAATGAATGAGTGATTATTTTCCTCCTTCTCCAGCAGCTGAAGGAACCGTTGGCCAATCTGAACAGCTGCATCAGATCATCTTGACCTTCTCAGTAAAAGACTCGTAAGAATGATTCGTCATGTGGGAACGACATGGACTTTACAAAAAAGTGAATAACGAATAAAAAAAAACCTGTTTCGGTTTTCTGTTGATTTCAATAATTTAAACGACAACTAAAACTTGAGAAACAGAAATTCTACTTTTTAAAAAACTTTTCAAGTGGAATAAAAACTGGATCAAATCTGTGATTTATGTGCATTAGGATCCCACTGATTTATTGCCTGGTTTATTGAATTGGGTGACACTGGTAATCGGTAAATTGTGTTTACGAACACTATGTACATAGGTACATAGTGTTCGTAAACACAATGGTCTGTAACATCGTACGGCAGGCAACGCTGATTCTGCTCCGACATGGAGGAAGAAAGCAGAAACAGACCTTTTTTCCATTTTGTTCATTCTTCTGTTTGTTATTTGTACAAATAAGTTTTCTTATTATTTTGCAGGATTTGAAAATTAGTTGAAATGTTTGTGTCTGAAGATGTGCATATGCTGACAGTATCAACTTTATTGTCATTTGTTGCCATAATTTAAGTCAATAAAGTTTTATATGATAAAGAAAGGCTGTGGTAAAAATGGAACAAATAGCCACAAATTAATGATTTATTTTTTCCTCCGTTCGAGTTTAAATGACCATTTGAACAGATAACACCATGAGTTGGTAAACATTGACATTAGTCTAAACCAGGTAGGGGCAAACTATGGTCCGTGGGCCAATTGCGGCCCGTTAAACGTTTTAATCCGGCCCCCGGACTTGAAAAAATTTAATGAACAAATCTTGTTAATGTTTTATTTAACCTGCAATTCTGATGTTTCCTTTCAAGATGACGTAGTCTAGATTTATTGGTTTTGTTGAGAAAACAACATTGCACATTATAATGTGTGTGTCTCCAAGTTGTTGTCAAAATAAACAGCAGATATGGAAAGCCAGCGAGGCCAATACGCGCACGTAAACAAGTGCGTTAGATGTCAAACCTACATTTTAAAAACTACTGCACTGGATTTTTTTTTTAAGCGCAAGTGAAATTTGACATTTATGCACTTGATGTAACATCTAGCTCACTTGTTTGCGTGTGCGTAGTAGCCCTGATGGCTTTCCATACCTTGATCAAATATAACGTGCTCCACAAACTCAAGAAATCCATCATATACTTACATGTGTATTTTTTCAGCAAACCATATTCTGACCCCTTTGTCAAATGTTAGAACTCAATGTGGCCCGCAAATTTAAAAAGTTTGCCCACACCTGGTCTAAACTAATATACTGTATAAAAAAGATATGTTCATGTCCATACATTACTGGTTCTGATTGAAATGAAGCAGCAGGAGTGAATGAGGACATCTGACCCTTCATCAGAGATCTGCATCCTTTAGATGTGGAATGTAGAACTTCCTCTCCTGTCGGTGTGGGGTTTCCTGAGTCCATTTCGAGTGCACCTTACAAAAGTCAGAACTGCTGTAAAGTTGCTCCAGTAAATTCTCTTTTTATGCCAAGAATACAGTCACTAAGACATTCCTGTCTACGTAAGTAAAACATCCCACAGGAGCTGTTCTAATAGTTTACAGGGGATTTTTAGAAGGCTTGATTTCAGTCTTTGTGTTCACTACATCTAACAGTGGAATTGAAACGTTTACAGCTCCTTTGAGAATGATTTGCAAGATAAGAGAGACAAAGGAAATGAGTCAATTTGTTATCAGGAACGTTTATTTTTTGCCCTATTTTAGGAACGAGATGTGCAGCAGTTATCGTAGATCCATTTATTTAAGCTAAAGTGGCACACTTAAGCAGTAAGTAAAAGTTATTTACTTTCAGAGCCTAAAATAGCCTCATGTTGGAATTATGTGAAAATAAAAATGGTAAAATCCAAAATTCCAAATTTGGACGTAAAATAAATGAAAGAGTGATTTTATTTTGAAAGCATCAAAATCCTCATGAAGAGAAAATATCTCTGGACTCATTTTCAGTTTTTACAGCAACTGTTACAAAGTTTGTTTCTAATCCCCACATTTTTTTATTTAATACAAAAACTAAAAGCTTCTGACAGTGATTAACCAGTCTATCAGTTCTTTGGCACATTTTTTTAACAATAAAAAAGCCTCCGTCCACATCATTCAGGCTGTCCATGCTTCTGTAACACCATTTTGATTGCATTATATCCCAAGAGATTTTAATAAAACTGTCCACAGTTACTCAGTACCAGCTACAGATCAATGAGTAGGTCTTCAAAGTCCTGCGACTAAAAGTCAAGGCTACAAAAGTTGTCCGTGCTACCATTACACTTTTGTGAACTCAGTATTACCTAAATCAGTAAAAGGATCCCAATCCTAGGGCTGACACAGTTCTTCAGAGCCAACTACAGTATTAGGTTTTCAAGGTCATGCAATCCAAAGTCAAGGTCGCAAGGGACAAGAACACAAAGTTATGTGAATGTAACATCTGTACCGGTGAAGGGATTTTATAAAAACTGCCCACAGTGTAATGATCCCCTCCCCTGCCACCAGAGGGAGCTCTGGACCTTTCCTCATCACCCTGATTAGGGACACCCGAAGGTGATTAGTCTGACAACACACACCTGTGGATCCTGGTACCTATTTTAGGTAATTACTCCAGATGTCTTTGTCGGGTCATTGTTGTCACCATCCTCACCATTGCTATTCCTCCCAGCCAGGTCTTCCTGGCTGGCCATAAGTTGCATCCTTGAACTCTATTATAGTATTTGAACTTTTGATCAAATAATGTTCCGTTCCGTCATCTTCCGCTTGTTCCTGGGTCGCATCGCCGGGGCAACAGCCTCAAACGGGTAGCCCAGGCCTCTCTCACCCCAGCTGCATCCTCCAGCTCACCCGGAAGGATCCCAAGTCTTTCCCCGACCAGCTGTGAGACATAGTCTCTCCAGCGGGCCCAGGGTCTGCCCGTTGGTCTCCTCCCGGTGGGATGTGCCCGAAACACCTCGCCCGCGAGGCGCTCGGAAGGCATCCTGACCAGATGCCCGAATCACCTTATCTGGCTCCTCTCGACCTGGAGGAGGAGCGGCTCGACGCCGAGCTCCTCCCGGATGGCAGAGCTCCTCACCCGATCTCTGAGTGAGAGCCCAGCCACCCTCCAGAGGAAGCTCATTTTGGCCGCTTGTACCCGCGATCTCATTCTTTCGGTCACCACCCACAGCTGGTGATCATAGATGAGGGTTGGAACGTAGATCGACTTGTAAATCGAGAGCTTTGCTTTTCGGCTCAGCTCTCTCTTTACCACGACGGACCGATGCAGCGTCCTAGTTATTGCGGATGCCGCACCGATCCGCCTGTCGATCTCCCGCTCCATCCTTCCCCCACTCGTGAACAAGACCCCCAGATACTTAAACTCCTCCACTTGGGGCAGGACCCTGTCCCCGCCCAGCAAGGGGCATTCCACCCTTTTCCGGGCGAGGACCATGGTCTCGGATTTGGAGGCGCTAATTCCCATCCCGGCCGCTTCACACTCGGCAGCAAATCGATCCAGCGAGAGCTGGAGATCATGGTCCGATAAAGCCAACAGGACCGCATCATCCGCAAAAAGCAGAGATCCGATCCCGATCAGATAATGTTCACATTGGCAGCTGAATTCTGTCTAACTGGCATTTTGGCATAGAAAGTTTGACCATTTAAACATTTCCAAATACTTTGAAGGAACTGGAATTTAGAAAAGCAACTTTTCGGAAACAGACTGGGTGTAGAATGTGTGACTATTGTAAATTAATCAATAATCCCTCATGCGTGTTGTCAGTTATTTAAGATAAGCCATTGTGTGTTACAGCCCAGAGGAAATGGAGCTCAGCCTAATGATCTGGATCCGATTCAACACGTGTCGGGTCAAAACACTCTCCTCAGTCATGCAAAACTCGCTTTAAACTTTTTATCTTAAGATGTTTAGTCTACGTCTGTCCCTCTGGTTTAAAACTGACTTTCTTTCTTCTTTTTCACTCCTCATAGAAATATCTCTCCCACACACTCTCCACAATGACCTGAAGTTCATGGTGTGAATTTCATCATTCTGACTAATAGAAAGAGGGATAAGTGTTTCCTTCTAATTACTTTCTGCAGTACAGAATCTGGCCAAAAGCTGGGGTCAAGATTAGCCATTCACATAGAGGGCACGCCAATGTGCATGCTTTGTCAAAATAAATTCCATGTACCATATGAAACCTGCATTTACACAGCTACATGGCAAACCAAAGGAGTTGAAATGTTGAAGCGCTAATTTTGCAGCAGCACAAAAGGTTGAAAAAACACCATTTTATTGCTAAAAAAGTTGTTTTACAGAGAAACACAACTTTTTATGTTGCAGCACACAAAGATGCGACTCACACACCGTGAGTCTGGAACAAAATTTTAGCAAATTTTTAGCTCTGATATGATCTTGGTTGTGAGTACTGATTCTGATCACTTTCTCCTGGTTGCTGCACCTGGACAAAAAATGAAGAAACCTGACTGTTTTTTTTTCTCTAATTAAGAATTCAGGCACCCAAAAGGCTTTTTGATAAACAATAAAATAAAATAAAAATAAAATAAAACAGCCCCATACACGACAGTGACCGATGTGCATTTATTTTAATCTATCATTCAGCTGTTTTTATCACTGGATGACCCTATATGATTTTTGTCTTGATCCCCTCCACTGCCACCAGAGGTAGCCCTGGACCTTTCCTCATCACCATGATTAGGGACACCTGAGGGTGATTAGTCTGATTACACACACCTGTGAAGCCTGATGCCTATTTAAAGGCAATCACTCCAGAGACCTTTGTCGGGTCATCGTTGTCACCACAATCACTATCCCTTCCAGCCAGGGCTTCTGTCCTGGCTGTCTGACCATAAGTTGCATCTTTAAACTCGGTTTTAATTTTTTGAACTTTTTGATCCCAAGTCAATCCTGTGCCCTTTGCCTTACAGCCTTATTGGACTTTTTGTTAATAAATCCTGTTTTGTTGTCGTGCATTTGGGTCCTCCTACTCCTCCTTCTTTGTCCCATATCCTGACAATTTGTATTTTGTCTCCTGATGCAGTGAAAACTGAATTAGTTTTAAAATGATAATATTGTTTAATATTATAAGCCTTATTTTATTGATTGAATCCATTGAATGAGCACATAATTTGACCAAAAATTTGATCATCTAATTTTAGTAGTGTTCATGTGTAAATATTAATTGTCCACAAGGGGACTTTAAATGTTGCTGCGATTCGACATGACCGCTAACTTTTCACATGAACTGCATAAAGACTAGAAAAAAAATGTATGGAGTTTATTTAAAGTTTTCAGAAACAAAACACAGCTGTAAAGTTGATGGACATCAAAGAAAGAAAAAGGAGTGAAAATAAAGAAAGACATGCTTGCAGAACTATTTCAGACTTGTGTGGGACTTACCCTGGCACCCTTTTCTGGGAAGCATTTACATCCTCCACTGCAGTCTCTTCCTCCACAGGGCCCGCTGTGCTTCTTCCCACCCTGTCAGACACAAAACAGGCAACATTACGGTCAGATTTGTTCTATTACAGGTCAAAGTATAGATGTTATGTATCCAGAGCATTGCTCCTACATTTACTGAAACATAGCAGACGTATGGCTTCACATGCAAACCACGAGACATGATCAGAGATAAACTGCTGTTCATATAAGCAACTGGGTTTGTTCGCTCTGTGTTTTTTCACATGTATTACTTTGTTTTTATTCTGTTTATGCCATCAGCTCTTTTAGATCAGACTGTTTGCTTTGAATGAATCATGTGAGTTTACTGCACTGACACGATGGTTTGAATTCAAATGCGTCATAATGAACTTTCAGACGTTCGGACATTCATGTGGGTTAGAAAAAAGACCAGGACAATTCTTCTTTAGATGTCTGCATTCCAACTAAGCCACCCACCATCACACACCAATCTGTTCTGGACATGACACAAGCACACAAAGCACATAGAGTCCTCACAAGTAGACATGATCAAAGAAGGTGGTAACATTACCCCAAAGGTCAGAGAAGTCAAGACCCTGAGCTCGCCAGAAACATTCATTAGAACCAAATAGAGTGGCATTGATCAATAAATCCTGCACACATTCATTCATCTTCTGAACTGCTTATCCCTGTCAGGGTTGTGGGGGCACAGGAGCCCATCCTGGCTGATTACAGGCGAGAGGCGGGGAACCAGTGTTGTAAGTCTGACTTAAGAAATGCAATTAAGTTATGGTACAAATTTATATAATGTCATGTTTCTCAAAAAATAACTTTTGTTGGGTCCTCTGAACCACTTACTCGTAATGGGGGTGCAGGACTGATTTCAGGAGAGGAGAAGGGTACACTCCAAACAGTTCGGCAGTCTGTTGCAGGGCCACACACACAGACAACCAACCACACACACTAATTCCCTGGGGCAATTTCATAGTGCCCAATAAATCTCACATGCATGTTTTTGGGGAGTGGGAGGAAACCAGAGTACCCAGAGAAAACCCACACATACACGGGGAGAACATGCAAACTCCACACAGAAAGGCCATTGTTTCAAGCGTCATCCCAACTCAAATCCTAACCTTCTTGCTGTGAGGGAACTGTGCTAACCCCCAACCCATATTATTGGATGGCTTGTCATGACGTCACTTTTGTTTCCTAGCTGCTGCAACTAAATGTAAATTCAATGGATGCTGCTAAATCACCGGTTTTGAATTTTTCAGCCTTGTTTTTTCCGCTAACTTCCTAAAGTCAGTGAAACGGGTTCTGAACTCCTTTAACTCAAAAAAGTTGTAGATATTTAATATAAAATGCCTTCTGTTTGGTTTATATTTTATTTCCAACAAGGGCTTATAATCCCAATCTACAACACCGTTCGCAATCCCGCTATACTCAAACAACGTTATTCCCAAAACTGAAGGGTACACTCCAAATAGGTCACCAGTCTTTTGCTGGACAACCTAAATACATGATAAACACAAATTTTTGCAGTAAATTTGAACTGCATGCAAGAAAATTGCAAGAATCCAAAATTACAAATATTACAATGAGCCTGGAATACGTACGGTAATTAAATTTGAATAAAAAATGGGATTTTAATAAGAATTATAAGAATAATGGATACAGTTTTCTGCTCTGATCAATTGTCACATCTCTGAATTTAAATAGAATGTCATTTTAAAAGCTTCTTATTGTTACACACACAGGTCACTGCAGTTAGAAGGTGAATAACTTGTGTGTGTGTGTGTGTGTGTGTGTGTGTGTTTTAGTGATTGAAATCCAATGCAAACTGTTCAGAACATGTCGATTATTTTTGTAGTTTTCAAAACAGAAAAAAGAGAAGTTAAAAATGATGCATGAACTGTATTTAAATCTAAATAAAGATAAACTGGAAAAAGTTCTTCATCAGCTTCTAAAAGAAAACTTTGCTGATATTTTAATTACTATTTATTCTTTCATTGTTTATACTTAATGAACCACAGGACACCCCATAGCAACATGATCCATGGTGTGTTCAAAAACAGTCTGGTTGGTAACACCATGAGGCCACACACGGTTACAGGAACCCAGTCTGAGGCAGATGGATCATTACAGGGATGGATCTCACTAAAACAGGGAGATATTTAGGAGAAAATGATTTTTAACACATTTCATATCCGTGCATCTGTGCTTCCTTAACACGGTTGGAAACAACTAAGAGGTTTTAACAAAATGATCTATAGTTACTCAGTAACTATAGATGAACTGATTCGATTTTCAGGATTTTGCATTCAAATTATTTGCCTGCCTATAAAAAAACAGATTTTTTTTTTTAAATTAAACTGCCCACAGTTACTCAATACCACCTACAGACACACTGATAAAGTTTGTGATGATAAGCAAGCGGAAATAAAATTTTCAATGCCCTATTGTGGACTTATTCTTGTTTTATTCTAGAAAGTCCAGCTCTAAAGTTGTCTTCTGGACAGTGTATCGCCTGGTCGAGATGATTCGACTTCCATCAGGAAATCATTCTCAGACCGAGAGGGTCCGGGCCTTGACTTCTGTCACCCCCTGGGCTCGCCTAGGGCCGTGGGGTACGGTTACCGCATCTGCCCCAAGACCTGTGGGTCCTGGCATCGGGGAGGCCCGTGCTCCTTGGTGCTGGGGTGGCCCTGGCGGGGGTTTCTCTATGCGCCTTGCTGGGTGGGTGGGCGGCTCCTCGGCCCGGCCTCGGGGTCCCAGGATCTGGATGGGCGTGGGCCCGGGTAGCGTGTGTCTCTGCCTCCCTCGTTCCCATCCTTTGGGGCTGGTGACAATCCGTTGGTCCTAATAAGCACATGGTTCACATCGGCAGCATGCATGTACTTTCACTCACACTCGCACACTATATCACTCTGTTTACTGTCCGCTATGTTCCTTGCTTCCAACCAATATTATTATAACTCTAGTAACATGTGTTTGTGTTCTACATCATTTGCTATAGAAGGTTTTGTTGTATGTGTCAGTTTTATCACTGGTTTGAACTCTTGTTTGTACTTTTTTTTCCCCTCAGATAATCCAAAAAAAAAAAAAAAAAAAAGGAAATCATTCTCAATCAGTTTGATAGTAACAATTCAGACTGATTAAAATGAACAGACTTGAGGGTAACAGAAACAATTTATTAGACTCTGTTTTGTCCTCGAGGCACTGTTTTCATTTAGATATACGACTGGAAAATCCTCCGTTCCATTGAAGCTATTGTGCCTGACAGTGAATCCTAATAAAGACCAAAAATAGATGTCGGAGCATTGTGTTCCCTTCAATTAGTTCGAGTAAATCTTTGATCGTTGACGTCAAAAAGATGGTTGACGTCTTCCTCCTGTCCGCCAATGTTCCCCACCTACACGCCCATACCATCGTCATGCTGAAACACCCTTCCTTCTCACTTATTAAAAACATCAAAATGAGAACTTTATGCCCACTGTGGCGACAAAATGTATAAAGAATCGGAATAATTTTCCCTCCTCAGTTTGACAGCGGAGCCCAGTAGCCACACTTACAAAGGCCACATTGAAACAGATCTTCCGACACAAAGACCTCCTTTTTACCATCCAGTCATTGTCCTTAATGATTCCCTATCTTCAACAAAAAGACCCTCTTGCTCTCCGTCGTGGAATGCTCAAGGCTGCATTTTTTTTTTTGCCAGTGATCAGAGGATCTGAGGCTTCCTTTCATCATGCTCTTAGATATAACCAGAACATGATGTTTGTTGTTCAATTTGGTACCCGAAAATAGAGGGAAGCTCGATTAGCTGACAAGTAACATCTTTAGCTCGAAATCCAAATTTTGGGTGGATAATATCCAAAGTGGGAACACCCTTTTAATTCTTTTAGTTTCTGACCTGGAGATAAAAACTTTCAAAGTCTTTTATCTTGGTGAGGATGTAAAAGAATGACGGCATGACCTTTCCTCACATTAAGGTGGAAATCCGAAGCACAGACAATAAGAATGCGTCATCTCAACTCAAATCCACATGGGACTCACTCCTATAAAAGCTGTTACACATCATAAAGAAATGCAGCATCAATTCAACTTTGCAATTTACGAGCTGAAAATAGCTGGTGGTCGTTTCTGTGGAGAACAATGAGACTTTGGTACAGTATCCTGTTTTCTCCACCCACACTCACAATAACCCACTGTGTGACAAAATCACCTTTTCCATACTTTTGGTTTGTCCTGGGAACAGAATTTACTGCAAAAGACCAATGGAATCATTCACAGCACAAACAAATAAAAATCCATCACGCAAAATGTGGAGTGGAGTGTGGAGTTTGCATGTTCTCCATGTATATTTGTGTTTTTTTTTTCTGAGTACTCCGGTTTCCTCCCACTCTCCAAAAACATGCGTGTTAGGTTGATTGGCCACTACATGACTGCCCCAAGGAATGAGTGTGTAGGGCCCCGTGAATGACTGGCGACCTGTTTGGGGTGTGTCCCACCCCTCGCCTTGAATCAACCGGGATGGACTCTGGCACCTGCCGCAAGCCCGCGAGGTATAGAAGGGGACTGACTGACTGACTGTTCTAGGCTGTAGATATTTTTCTCTGCCGCACCCCCATTCTAATGTAAGCAAGAAGCATTTTTGCAGAGTGCATGCGCTCTGCTCATGCTCAGTCCTTGATCTGTCATAAAATGTGATAAAATGTTGTGATCCCTTCTTGTAGCAAATTTAGCTAAATAAAGTTCATATGATGTCTGAAATAGAAAGTATAGATTTCATAAACTTTGAACCAACTTTAACATCAACGATTCCGGCTGAATTCATTTCCACAAATAACAGTTGCTAAAAACGAGCAAAGGACTTTTGTATGTGGAATTGTATGTGGAATCATGTGGACTGAGAATTAACTGACTGATTTGATAACTTTGTTATCCTGAATAATAAGAACATCATGAAACCAATTTGGATATTATTAGTATGTTTCTCTTGGTTTTTTCTTTTGAATGAGAAGCATTCAATATAAAGTGAAAATTGAAATTGTGAAACTGTGGTCATAAATCTGAACTTGTGGCACTTTGATACAAATTTTAACCCTACTCGTTTTATATAAAAAAAATCATTTTCGTAACACTATGATTAAAGTTAACATGCAAAGACCTCCGCATGGTCATGGCCGTGTGAGCCCAACGTGGTGTAAAACAAAAAACACTTACTGCAGACCCGCACGGGGTGGGACACACCAGCAATTAGGACCTATCTCACGCTCACCTTCCAAGGATAATAAAACTCCCTAATGATGAACAATCTAGTGCATTCCATGAACATGATTGGGTATAAAGAGGCTAAGCACATGGCATCTCCTGCTGCTGCAGCTGTTCATCTGAAAGTCGCTAGTAGCGACGTGATCTAATGCCAGTATTGTTTTTGATGAACGTATGGAAGAAGTCGGACTTTGGAAACGCACAATTTTTCAGCTGTTTTTTTATGTTTTGAATGGTTTGTTTTACGCCAACTGTCATGGCAGGTGTTGTCCATTGGCGGATGTGAGGTCATGCTCCTCCTCCTTTTGGCCACGCCTCCTCAAATTCCCTCTCTCCCCCCAAAAAAACAAACAAAACAAAAAACAAATGAACAAAGAAAACCAAAACAAGTCTCTCGCTTGTGAAGCATCTCTGTTACTGAGATGTGCTTTAATGATTCATCTGTGTTTTCCAATCACTAATCTTACAAAAAAAAAAAAAGGGAGGGAAACAAATCACACTCTGGTTAATAAATCCGTCTTTGTATATCGTTTTACGGCAGAGACCACACAGGAGAAAACAAGCCAAATAAAAAACTGACTAAAGTTTTCCACTGATCCGACTCCACCTACGTTCTGACATGTCTTAAAATATTAATTAGATTATCATCTATTTACTAAAACAACACAAGTAGCAGATCAAGAATGTTAACTTGAAACATTTGTTATGCTTCATAAATCTAAACCTTCTGCTTCGTGGAGAAATAAGTTCAGCCATCCATAAGTTCTGATGATTGGTGCTTTTATTGAAATATAACAAGAAATCTTCGCTCGAGTCCAAAGCAGGTGTGAGCAAAGTTTTCGACATAAACGGTTCTTATCAGGCAGCCAAAGGGCCAAACCCAGAAGAGATATATGGTTTGGATTGATAAACAGTCTTAAAGGAACAAAACCTAAATCAAATATGTAGAAAACTTTCCATCGCGACCCCGACTGGATTAAACAGTCGAGAAGATGAATAAATGAATGTATGAATATTTTCCAACCACGTTAATAGTTTTTTTCTCACTAATATTTTACATCAAACCTCCCCCTTATTTGATACTAGCCAATAAAAAAATATTAAATTTAATAGACAATGTGTCAAAGGGGGGGAAGAATAGTCTTAAATGTGACTTTTCGACTGGGAAAATGAACAAAAACACCCCAAATAAAGGAGAAAATAACTAAAAAAAAGTCTAAAAAAACCAATAAAAAGTTAGTCGCAAAATTTCTTCTTGTTCTGCAGTTTAAATGATACATATATAAAAATATGTAAATGATAAAAACCAACATGTTTGTTGCTCTTCTTTAAATACTTACTTTTTTTTTCACCACTTCTATTTTAATGGAATTTAAAATTTCCAGATCTGTTTTTGTAAGACACAGCATGAGTTCTACTTTTTTGGGAGCTTCTCCCACATCTCTGGTTTTCCACCAGTTGTCATATTTCCTCAGACAAAGCTCAATGGGTTAAATATGAGATTCTAAAAAGCACATGAGTATGTGTGTGCTTGTTTAGTTTGAGTTGTCCTGGTCTACACTGCTGACCTAACCAGGATCTAATTATCTTTGATTCACTTTGACGAGTTAGAAAGAACAACATAGAACTAAAAAAAAAAAAAAAATGAAGAAAGATGCATCTCCTTTTTGCAAGTAACACAAATGACAGAAGTGGACTTAATGAAAACAACATAAAATAAGAAACAACAAAATGGACACATCGTTCTGTGTATAAATCTATTATATTGTGTTCAATTTGGACTTAAATCGAGCAGTTTAAAAAAAAAAACTGAAGAGAATTTGAAGAGAACCATCCCTGTTTGACATGATGACGCTGAGGGGTCGGTAGTGGGAAGGAACACACGAGGGTGAATAGAAAAAAAACTTTTTTTCTATTCATTTTACAACAAATTTTACCCAGTAGGGATAAGTGGTAACAGATAAGTTCAGGAGACAAAACAAAACTTTATTTTTTGCAAAATGAATGAATGATACTTAATATTAATATTAAGTATTTTAAATCCCAGAATTTCTGTCTCAATGGGCTTCACATTGCAGAGTCACAAAGAAAAAAAAGAGGAATGTATCAACACAAACACACAGCAAGAAAACTAACTAAAAAATGCTAGCTAGACAATACTAGCACATTCCTGCCCTTAGACTCTCCTTCTCGGTGAGGAAAAACTCCTAAAAACCCATCAGTGGGGAAAAAATTAGAAACCTCGTGGGGATCCACACGAAAGAGAGATCCCTCCCCAAGGGCGAGCATCCAATGTGTCTAAGACTATTGTTTAAATATCAGCTTATTCTAATCTACAGCTAAATATCTAAAGAAGTCAATAGATGTTCTTCATCCTGATGGAAACACGGGGGACTCCTCAGCCCGGTGATGCCCAGGACGGGGATGAATAGATGGATTACATCCTGATGGAGCGGGGATGATGAAGCGTGGAGTCTCCTCGGTCTAGCCATTTATACTTAATTCATGAGGAAATTTGTGTGCTGCATTACACCGCAGCAGGCTGACACGACAACGCCAATGGTGGGAGAAACAGGGGGTTAGGACTCTTCCCCAAGGACACCTAGACATGAGCTCAGTAGGATTCGATCCTGTGTACTTCCGGAGAACTTCCGGTCCAATGGGCAAACGTTCTATCACTGACCTATTGCCTCCTCCCATTATTGTTTAGGGTACCAGATTTGTCCCAAAGAAATGTCCCAAAACTTCTAAGCTTGTCTGTGCTTTCCAAATTTTGAATATGTTCTAAAGCTGAAACGATATGATCTACGTAGAACTGAAACGTTTAATTAATTAAAAATCCAGAATTTCTGATCCGAGATCATGAGCAGTATAAAATATTCATGGCTTGATAGTTTAACAAATCTTTCATTTTGTTCAGAATTGCTTAATTTTAACTTACATACTTTTTTCATTCAATTTTAAAACATGTATTTTGTATCTTAACTTCTTCAGAACTTTGTGATTTATAAAGTGAGTTACTTTTTGAGTTTTTTTTTTTTTTTTTTTTTTTGCTCGTGCATGCCTCTTGCAGCACCGAACATTCAGACATCATCACAGATGAGTTATACTGTTTGTTTGAAATCATTCTGACTCATCGTAATCCCAGATTTCATTAAGACAGTGTTTAGGTTAGGTTTACCACAGACAAAACCATCTCCTAACACTTCCTAACAAAGTTTAAAAAATCACCTAAAATCAACAAAGAACTTAAGTCACAAGATGATAATACACACAGACACACACACACAAATAGAAATAGAAGAGGAATAACATTTATTGTGATTTGGAATGAATAACGAGGGATGAGTTCTAATCTTTCGTTTCGGAATGTTCTAATAACTTAAAAAATATGGGAAATATTATAGAAGGATTAAACTAAACATCTTCATAATCTAAGTATAAATTCAATCTAAACAAGACGTTAAAACGAGGCCAAAATATTATTTAAAAGTTTTGCACATAAAACATCTTTAAATGGAATTCTAAAAATGCATCATCAATGAGGCGTTAAAAGGCAGACATTCTGTAGATACGGCAACAAATCCATCAACGGGGCACACAGCTGGCCTTTCTCCAGCTCCTCCTAAATAATAGAACATCCCACAAACAAAGAACATGATTATAAAACGCTAGATTTATTAAACATGCCAAGGATAAAAGATATCTTTGATCAAAGAGAAGTGTGGTAAAGAAAGGATCTTCTCCACATGGAGGAATTCCTCACTGCAGATCTCATGACTAAAATAGTCAGGATTCCTGTTTATGACACAGATGATGTTTCATTTCAGGAGGAAAGTGTCACAGAATAACCTTGATGGCTCGGGCAGACCGTCTCTCTGAGCTGAGTTCTCATCTTTCACAGACAAAAGAATCATAAACGATGTTTGTGTGTAAAGGGATCAGGTAAAGAGAGATCACAGAGTGCACCGTGTCAGGATGAGTGTTTGATCTGTGACCGCTGCTGACGCTAACTCCCCTTAGGAGGGGAAGAACATAAAAAGAATGATGGAAAATCTTATTGTATGATAACCTACAAGGCTACAGCGGTCAGCAAAACAAAAGCTACAGAACAAAACCATAATTGGTCAATCTGTCGGCTGGTTGGTCCAACCATGGAAACTACAGTTTAAAAAAAAAAAAAGAAAATACAATGTTATTTACACGATTTATGTAGGACTATATAATTGTCCTGCCCAACTGGAAGAGTTTAGGTATTTTGGGGTCTTGTTTACAAGTGGGGGAGGGATGGAGCGGGAGATTGACCGACGAATCAGTGCAGCGTCAGCAATAACTAGGATGCTGCATTGATTCAACGTGGTAAAGAAAGAGCTGAGCCGAAAAGTAAAGCTCTTCATTTATAAGTCGATCTACGTTCCCATTCTCACCTCTGGTCACCAGCTGGGTGTGGTAACCGAAAGAAAGAGATTGCGGCTACAAGTGGCCGAAATGAGCTTCCTACACAGGGTGGCTGGGCTTTCACTTAGAGATCGGGTGTGAAGACTTCTGCCATCCGGGAAGGGCTCGGTGTCGAGTCGTTCCTCCTCCAGGTTGAGAGAAGCCAGATGGGGTGGTTCGGGCATCTGGTCAGGATGCCTTCCGAAACACCTCACCGGTGAGGTGAGGTGTTTCGGGCACGTCCCACCAGGAGGAGACCATGAGGCAGTTCCCGGACCCGCTGGAGAGACTATGTCTCACAGCTGGCTGGGGAACGACTGGCTGGGGTAAGAGAAGCCTGGGCTTCCCGCCTAGGGCTGTTGCCCCTGCGACCTGGCCCCGGATAAGCGGAAGACGACAGAACGGAATAATTTTTTAAAAATTTTTTTTAAATTTGGCTTACTAACTGAGACGCCAGCAAACAAAGTTTTAAAGTTTCTCTTTTGTTCTTTTAAAGATTTCTTCTCTACATGTCGGGGTATTATCTAGTGCTGTCTATCGGCATGGTTACAGCTGCCTTCAGTCTCACTAATAAGACAGATGTCAAAGAGAAAAGGAAAACTTTCTGAATTTAAAACACCTGCCTGGCCGCAGAGGTCTCTGACTAATACGTGTGATAGACATGCACAGTTATGACGTGATAAATATCAAGAGACTTTGTGTGGAGATTGGGATACTCCCTTCACCAGCTGAAGACACAGTGCATGTATTCATATCAAACTGTTTTGGTACGGAAAGTTGCAGGTGGTTCACAGCTGTGGGCGAGGGATTTGCGTAATTTGTGTGGGTTTGCAAACCGCCACTGTTTGTGTTTGTGTTGTGGCTCATTGCTTGACGATAACAGAGTCGTCCCTCCTAAAATACCTTATCGAGTCTATTTGGACTGCTGGTGCTGCATCTAGACATGTACCATCTTGCATGACCATACAACATGTAGAAAAAATGGTCTTAAATTGGTCAGCAGCTACTAAATTTAAAGCCAAACAGAGAAATGTAGACTGAGAGCTGGGATGACCTAGTCTGGAGGGATAGGGTTAGCGGCTGGTGATAGCAAGATTTAGCTTCTCACATTTTTTATTTTCAAACACATCTATCTGTGTTCATTGGAGTGTTTACAAGAATTTTGAAAAAGAATATTTCATACAGTGTAGGGAGGCGATAGCTCAATGCTAGGATGTTCGCCCGTAGATGTTCTCCAGAAGTTCACGGGATTGAATCCTGCAGAGCTCATGTCTAGGTGTCCTTGGGGAAGACACCTAACCCCCGTTTCGCCCACCAATGGTGCCTTCATGGCAGCCTGCTGCGGTGCAATGCAGCACACAAATTTTTCCGTTGAGGGAAGGGCAGTATCAGACTTTGTGTGAGAGTTTGCCAGACATACAGAAACACACAACGACAAGAAACCAGAACAACAAATGACCTGAAAAAGGAGTGAAGGACCCTTGGTCTTATATGACTTATAGAATACGAGACACTGGTGCAAATATTTGGGAACAAGAGTGAGGAATCAGGGCCAAGAGCAGAACAAGGGGGAAGGAGAAAGTGCCAGAAAGGAGGAGGATAATGACATTAAGCTCAAACAAAACCTCAAAGTACTCTTTTATTTTTTCAGTAAAGGACTTTTTCATAGTTGTAATCAAAATCCGATGGTTAAGCGTGAAACACAAGATAAGCTTTTAACCTAAATGCTCCAGAGTCAGAATTTAAGCAAAACATGGATTTTTTTAATCACATAGTTTACAACCTCACCAAAAAACCTCAGTAAATCTATGAAATCATTAGGTGGAATCTGCGGTGAGGTGCTCAGGATTTATGGGTAAAAAACAGAAAGAAGAAACACATCTAATGACCCCTGTGACTGTGAGAAGGTCTAAACACGAAGCCACAATCGACTGTGTGAATGAGGCAATGAGTCTGAAAGGAAATGACAAAAGCCAGTGACCTGCTCAGGCGGGTTAATGTTGATGTCTGGCTGTGTGATTCATATCTGTATTTTCACAGTAAAAAATGTTGAAATGAAGACGTTTTGGGGATTTCTTAAGTGAGAAACTCCAAAAACTTTTAAAGAAATTCTTAAGCTGATTTTAAGCAGCTGATTGCTTTATTTTTTAGCTTAAAATAAAGAAGAAAAAAAGTTGAAAAGGACAAAAAAATGTAGGGCAACGTGTCAGGAAGAAAAAAGTTTCTGTTCAGCTTTTGCCTTCCGGCAATAGTTTAACATCGAGCCGGATTAAATAATCAGATTTTAGCAATAAAACAAATACAGACACACAGAAGCCGGAAAATGAAAACATCAAACATGGCCGTGTTGGTGTTGGCCTGCTTGTATCAGGGCTGATCTTTGATAAAACAAAAAAAAAAATCTCCGTCATGGTGGAAACATTTATAGCAGCAGTACAGTAAGATTTTTTCTAAACAATGCAGCTTGTGTGCACGATTGTTTTATTTCCATCTGCTTCCAGCTACGCCGTTCCAGACTTCCCGTTGGAGACGCTACACGGGGGTTGGATGGTTCTCTGATGAGAAGACCAGACAACGTTTTTTAACATATATAAGCAAAAAAAAAAAAAAAACCCACAAAATTTATGATTGTTAAAGCAAAGAAATAATTTGATCCTTTTAACCAACAATATTGCTCTTTTTTAATGAATAAATAGCATTTGGAGCAAAACAGACATTTTTCTGTCTTTTCAATTAATTTTTTAAAACTTTTTATTTAAGTGTGAATCTTGTAGAAAAATTCAATTTGGGGCCAAATCATTGGCTGACCAACTTTTATTTTGTACAAATTCTAATCACATTCTATATATAAGGAAACAAGCCACTGCTCATCAGCTCAGAAATGCAAAAATTTGCCCCTGCAAAAACGTATAAATACATTTTTTTCAGTTTCAATTTTGTTTTCGACACTGTGAATTCCCTGCTCCTCTCGTTCCCTAATCTGCCCCGTCCCCTCAGCACATGCACAACACAACCTAAACCTCATTATAGGCTGCAGTTAGTGTAAAGTGCTTCTAACTGTGCATTATTGCTGCAAAAACAATTCTTTATTACGCTAGATTGTGGGTGTGGTGAAGAACAAAAGGCATGGCTGGGAACAACCTGGTGTCTGAAAGATATCCAAGTACTGGAGTTTGCAAATTGCACAGGAAAAAAAAAATACACTTCAGGTTTGTTTTTGATGCGGAAATAACATTTGAACATCTTAAATTCCTCCTAAAGTAGTACCACTTGCAGTTTTCATATTGGTCGTTTTGGCAGAGCTTTGTTGGCCAAATACAATTACTCTGTGGGCCAGATTTGACACCTGAGAATATACTGACTTCTCAAAGTTTTTCTTCTTCTTTCGGCATTTCTCTTCATAGGTCGCCACAGCAAGCCAGTTTCTTCCATCTAACCCTATCTGCTGCATCTTCTTCAGTCACACCAACTATCTTCATGTCTTCCTTCACTGTATCCATGGACCTCCTCTTTGGTCTTCCTCCAGTCCTCTTTCCTGGTGGTTCCAAATCCAGCATCCTTCTTCTTATTTACTCTCTCTCTTCTCTGCACATGTCTAAACCATCTCAGTCTGGCCTCTCTGACTTTATCTCCAAAACCTCTAACATGTGCTGTTCCTCTGATCCTGTCCATCCTGGTCACTCCCAGAGAGATCCTCAGCATCTTCATTTCTGCTACCTCCATCTCTGTTTTCTGTCTATTTAAATTTATTAGAAATAAAATCACAACCTGAAATGATGTTAAAGGTTATTTCTTTTTAAATTTATTTACATCTAAATAAATCATGACTTTTTAAAATTTAACAAAAATCTTGATGTTGCAACCTGTAACATAAACATGCTACGTGACCTGAGATTTAGGTGTGTGTGCAGAGAAAGGAAGGTCCAGGGTCAGAGGGTTAGGGTGACTCTGTGGGGTGCAGGACATGACTTTAAAAAAGAACATGAACGAGAGCCTAGGGACCTGAGAGAAATAGGACAAAGCAAAAACTCCCAAAGAGCTTCTGTGGCTGGGATCCAGTGCAAACATGGCTCTGGTTTCTGCGCCGGTCGACAAAACTTGACCTCAGGTCACACTAAAAGACCCAACTTCTCTTCCCTCTGGACGATACGTGTAATCAGAACTTCCTGCTATAAACCGTGGAAAATTAACCCAGGATTAGAATCATTTTGCTACAGATCCCGATGCAACAGGCAGCCTGTCAAATGCTGTTAGGCTGAGGCTGGTGCTGCTTAGTCTGCTAATAGGATGATCAATCACATCCAGATGGAAGGATTCGTTCAGTTACATGGAAACCTGAGCAGTCTGAGAACAGAATAACCTGTTATTCCATCAGTGTTCACAAGTTAAAACCTGACAAATGATGACCGACTGTCAAAAAAAAGAGGTACAAGCTGATGTTTTTTTTCTCAGGGGACCTAATCAAGATGCAGGATGAACTGTAAGTGATTGGAAAACCAAAATTAAAGGTAGTAGACAGGTTGGAACAACCTTTGTTACTCCTTTGCTTTGGATTTAAAGACAAAAAAACTCCAAACATTTTATGTTAGTGGTGGAATTTGTGGGAAAGCTCAAGAGATCATTAAAACGATTGAAGATACTCATTGGCTACCATAAATATTTGTCCTAAATTTAATAGTCAAGCATAAAATAACTTTTGAGATATGTCTGAACCTCTGCTATCTTCTAGAAAAAGAAAAAAAATGGCAGACAGGGCATGTGAGCCAAAGAAGAAACTGGACATGGTCACGTTAACTCAAAGTGTGCATTTAATTTTGTTAACATTCTCCCATGACAAGAAATAATTCAGTCTAATCAATTAGACTGCAGCTGGAATGGAAAGTAATGGACTATGATTCATTTCCAGGAAGAAAAAAAAATGCAAGCGAGATCAGTAAACGTCTTATCGGGATGAAAAATTATCGGTAAAACTCGATCATATCTTCTACAGCAAAACAGATCCTTGCTTTTACTCTCACCCACATGACTCACATTTAAATAAATGAGTTTAGAAATGAAATAAAATTGTGGGCACCTGATAATCCAAACATTAGCAGAGAAAGAGTGTGCATGCCTTTTCTGTAAACACAGCTGAAGCAATCCTTCCAATCCTTAAAGCTCACAGAGGACCCTCACCTCTGCTGAGCACGTGCAAGACGAGGAAGGAGAAAAAAGCAGAGGGAGGAACTGTAAAAGACAAACCGTCTTCTGAGTGTCTCAAATAGGGACAGATGTTGGGACAGTGAGGGGACAGAAAATATGAGGGAGATAAAAATTAGAACGGGAGCAGAATGAGGCTATAAAAGGAAGCGAGGGACACCAGAGGAGGATGGAAAATTTGGAATTCTTTCAGTGTTTTTATGGGACCCTAGTGTCCCTCCATTAATCACTTTTTGATGGAGTGAGGGCAAAAGGCAGCCGCATAAACTGTATATGCTGTATGGAGGGATTTCCTGAGGAAAAGAAAGGATTCTAGATCCCAGTGAAATAAAGTGTTGCTATGGAAACGCTCTCAACTTTGTAACAACCCAAACAAACCATCAACACTGATTAAATGAAATAATCTAAATATAAATGAAAGCATATAAAAAAGTTTTGAGCTTTTGAAGAACATTTAGAGAGTCTGTGAGAGTTGGCTTTAAGAAAATTAGTAAGAATGAGACTAATTTAGTGCTGAATCTGGTGGGAATGTTTTAACCAAAACGCTGGTTTATTAAAAAATAATTACCAAGGAATGGAAAAAAAAAAAAACTCTTCATAGTGTTTCACAGTCAGTCCTAATTATCTCTCACCAAATGAGTTCAGTTTCTAATTAGCTCGTCTGCTTTTCTTTAAGGGTGACTCGATGGTGCAGTGGGTTGCACAGTAGCCTCACAGCAAGACGGGCGAGGGTTCTAGTCCTGGGGTGAGGAAGAGGCTTGGAACACTGGCCTTTCTGTGTGGAGTTTGCATGTTCTCTCCGTGTATGTGCGGGTTTCCTCCCACACTCCAAAAACATGTATGCTCGTTTGATTGGCCACTACACACGGTGGCTCAGTGGTAGAATGTTTACTCTTGGACTGGAAGTTAACCAGAGATTCGTGGATTCGAACCCACTGAGTTCACCTCTAGGGTCTTTGAAGAAGACACATAAACCCCTGTTTCTCCCACCATTGGTGCTGTCGTGGCAGCCTGCTACGGTGTAATGCAGCACACAAATTTTCTTGGTGAGGGATGAATAAAGTATACTATTACCCCTTGGATGTATATGTGTGACCTCGTGACAGACTGGGGACCTGTTCAGAGTAGGGCTGAAACAGTTAATCGATTTAATCGATTATAATCGATTGTCAAAATAGTTGTCGACTAATCTGGTCATCGATTAATCGTCTATTTTTTTTTTTGCTGTCAACTGCACTTAAATTGGTCTCCATGTGGGGCAGTAGAGAGCAAATTGATGATGTGCGCTACCAAAATAGGAGGAGAAGAAGATAGCAGCCAAATATTGGCCTTCATATTACCCCGCCTCACGTGATCAGGCAGATTTAACAAGATGGCGGAAAGAAAAACACATACAAATTAAGCCGAAGTTTGAATCATTTTCCGCTAAATTTGAAAATAACTCGCGTTGATATGCAAAGTTTGCGAAACGAACACGTTTTGGCACGGAAGCATAACGACGCTGCACGAACATATGAAAAAAAAACATGTCGGACTCGGAGCGGGAGACAACAAACCGGAGCGATACACAGTGTTATTTCTAATAAAAACAATTTTACAGGTCGCAAAATACACTTTTTATTGTCTGCAAAACAAAAAAAAACCCAACATGGACTATTTTCTGTGGAAAACGGTTGCACTCTGCAGCAGAGCGCTTCTCTCAGGGACGTAGGAAGACGAGGGGTTTAAAAAAAAGATCGCTAAATTCAATCCAGGATACAAGACCCCCTCCTCTACACCGCAAAACACATTTTTTCCCACAAAAAAATGAGTGCTGGTTGTTGGGCACCCCTTTACCAATTAGTTGATCTGTGTTTGTAATATTATAAGTGGCAAAGATGGACCCAGGTCATTTTATTTAATAAAGTTACTATTTTTACAATAGAGATGATGTTTTTTTTTTTTTTGCACTAAAACTACACAACTTGAATGTTTTTGTATATTTTTTTCTCATGTTAATCTGGGCCTTTTTTTGCACGATACCTCTGAACAACGTTACATTTGCGAATCCAGAAGTGTTAAAGGTTTCTCGTTTTCAAATGTGATCCAAGAGTTTAAATTTGATGTATTCTTAGCCAGTACTATTAAAGCCCATTTTTTGGGTGCTTATGATTTACTTTTACTGTATACAGTAAGTTATTATTTTCTAGAAATGATGATATTCTACCTCTTTATTTGACAGAAAGAGAAACATTTGCTCTTACTGTAATAAACCCAACGTGTTATTTATGTGGTTATGAGTTGTGTTTTACACAATTACATTCTATAATATGCCAAAAAAGTCATATTTATTAAATTGTCATTGTTATCCGATTAATCGAGTAATCGACCCAATAATCGACAGATTAATTGATTACCAAAATAATCGTTAGTTGCGGCCCTAGTTCAGAGTGTACCCTACCCCTTGAATCAGCCGGGATGACCTCCCTCATGACCCCGCAAGGGGTGGACGGTTAAGAAGATGACTGACTAGACTGCTTTTCTTTAACAATGTTTCTAGTAAGATAATTAGCTGGTAATAAAATCTTTCTGAGAAATCTAACTTTAATTTATTCTTTTCAACCCGTCTTTAAATCATGCTGCAGCTCTTTTTTATGCTTTTGTTTGGTTTCCATAAAAAAGCTGAACTCTCGACTAAATATAAAAGTTCCTCCTAATCAAATCTGTGTAGTCCCTCATTCATCCAGGAGTGATCGATAGTAGAAAAAGTTTCAAAAAAGTCTTCTGGACAGTTTAATTCTTCAAAGAGACGTTTCGACTTCCATCCGGAAATCATTTTCAATCTGAATGAAATGGACTGAAACCTGGATCCATTTATACTAACCTGAGTAACAGGTAAAAAAATAGTAAGAAGGGCTCGTCCAATGAGCCTGTGTTTCTTAAGATGGCCGTGAATGGCTCCTATTGTAGCCACAGACCAGTAAACAAACCTATTATAAAAATGCTAAAAGCCTAGTGAAAAGAGAAACCTGCTAACGAGAGGCGTGAAACTGAGTCACGAGGTGTCATCTTTAGTCCATGGCTTCAAAAGGCTGCTATAGATACCGGGCAAAACGTATCTAACGCCTCCACTCCGATTCAGTGAGGGATTCTCTTTCATCACAAAGATGGCTTCCTTCACCCCTCTTTCAAACCATCCTTTCTCTCTGCTTAGTATCTTCACCTCACTGTCCTCAAAAGTGTGTTTGGTGGATTTAAGATGCAGATGTACGGCAGACTGTGGACCACTAGAGGCTTCTCTTCTGTGTTGGTAAAGTCTTTTGTGGAGTGGTTGCTTTGTTTCCCCAATGTAGTTTTCTTTGCAGCTCCCTTCACTGCACCGGATCGAATAAACTACATTGCTCTGTTTTTTCCGTAGGCATCTTGTCTTTAGGATGTACTAGTTTTTGACGTAATGTGTTGACCGGTTTAAAGAAAACCGGGATGTCATGTTGTCTGAAGATTCTCTGTAACTTCTCGGACAGTCCTGACACGTAGGGAATAGAGACTCCATTTTTTCTCTTCTCAGTTTCTGTTTCCCTCTTCTCATGTTTCTTGGACGCTCTCACCCTATTCAGGGCCCATTTGGGGTAGCCACAGACCGAGAGGGCTTTTTGGACATGCTGTGTCTCCTTCTCTTTAGCCTCTGTGCTCGTGGGTACCTCCTCCGCCCTGTGTTGTAAAGTTCTGATGACACCCAGTTTGTGTTGCAAAGGATGATTAGAGTCAAACTGTAGGTATTGGTCTGTGTGCGTGGGTTTCCTGTATACTTCCAGTTGCAAATTCCCGTCCTCTCCTATGATCACAGCGCAGTCTAAAAAGGCCAACCGGTTGTCCTTGGAGTCTTCACGTGTAAACTTGATGTTAGGATCCACAACGTTGATGTGTGAAGTGAAGGCTTCCAGATCTTGCTTGTTGATCTTCACAAAAGTGTCATCAACATAGCAGAACCAGTGACTGGGCGGATTTCCTGGGAATGTGCTCAGGGCTTGCTTCTCGACCTCCTCCATGTAAAGATTAGCTACAATAGGAGACACTGGAGAGCCCATCGCACAGCCGTGGATTTGTCTGTATAAACCACCACGAAACTGAAAGTAAGTGGAGTTGAGACAAATGTCCAACAGGTTGCAGATGTGTTCCGGAGTCAGTTTGGTCCTTTCTTGCAGTGTGGTGTCCCCTTGTAGTCTTTGTCTGACTGATGTTACAGCTTCTTTTGTAGGGATGCAGGTGAAGAGTGATACAACGTCATAAGAAACAATGATGTCATCTTTGTCTATATGTAGATGTTTCACTTTCTCTACAAAATCTTGTGTGTTCTCCACGTGGTGTTCTGTGTTACCCACTAAGGGGGCCAAGATGGTTTTCAGGTATTTGGCTACGTTGTAGGTTATAGAGTCAGTGCTGCACACAATGGGTCTAAGAGGAACATCCTGTTTGTGGACTTTGGGTAAGCCGTAGATACATGGAATGGCATCACCAGGATACAGTCTGAAGTACAAAGCTTTATCAATCATGTCGTCCTTTTCCAGCTTCTGTAAATAGTCAATCACCTTCTTTTTGTAGCCACTGGAAGGGTCCCGCTTGAGTTTTTGATAAGTGGAAGTGTCTTCCAGGAGGTTGTTCATCTTGGCTTCATAATCCGTGGTGTTGAGAATCACAGTGCAACGTCCTTTGTCTGCTGGTAGAATGTTTATGCTGTGATCTTTCTGCAGGGCTGACAGTGCTTTCCTCTCCTCTGGTGTGATGTTGGACGGTGGAGGTTTCGCATTGTCAAGTGAAGCGGTGACTCGTAGCCTTAGATCTGCAGCTTCTGATCCAGACAAATTGTTCTTCTTTATGGCTGCTTCTGTGGCTGTGATGAAGTCTACTGTGGGGATGTCTTTTGACGTAACTGCAAAAGTAATCAGTTACATCAAAAGACGTAACTGACGTTACGGGGGGGTGGGAGGGAGGCGTGGCCTCGAGAGCAGTGGGAGGGGCCTGTGGAGGAAAGGGAGGGTTTCTCTTTTCACTAGGCTTTTAGCATTTTTATAATAGGTTTGTTTACTGGTCTGTGGCTACAATAGGAGCCATTCACGGCCATCTTAAGAAACACAGGCTCATTGGACGAGCCCTTCTTACTATTTTTTTACCTGTTACTCAGGTTAGTATAAATAGATCCAGGTTTCAGTCCATTTCATTCAGATTGAAAATGATTTCCGGATGGAAGTCGAAACGTCTCTTTGAAGAATTAAACTGTCCAGAAGACTTTTTTGAAACTTTTTCTACTATTTTCCTCCTAATCAATTAAAATGACCGTTTTTATCACAATGTGCAAACTTTGTTGTCTTTTGCATCAAAAGAAAAACAAATAATAGTTTATTTTATCACTTTACGACATGAACGTGATCAGAAAACATGAACTAATGTGACCGTACTTAGTTCTTGCGGTACAAGTCTTAAAAAAATAGCTAAAATAAAGCTGCAACAATACGTTTTTGGGGTAGATGTTGAGCGTTAGTTACATACTGGTGGTTTGTTTATCAGCAGCCACATGGATGCTAATGAACCTTATCAATCCTGCCTAAGGCTGAGACTGTTTTTAAAAGGCAGTCATTCTGTGTTTGGATACATAGAAAATAAGGCTGGGGTAATGCCGCTGTGTTTGTTGGTTGTCATGCATGACTGAAAATTAAGCACGGTGGTTGATGATCCATGGAACCAAACCACTGAAATTCTTACATCTACAATGGCCTCTGTAGCAGCTGGAGAATTTTATTACATGGTTTTTATAGTTTTATTCTGCATGTTTTTAATATCTTGTGTTTTCAGCATGTTTTAATAGTCTTAATTATTTTGTTTACTTCACCTATTACTAAGAAATGATGCGGTCCCTGACTACTTTACAACAGGCAGCTGGGGGAAGAGGAGAGAGGAGAGCAGGAGCGGCAGCCAAGAGAAGCCCTCCTGTTGAACTATGGGCTGGTGGTGCAGTGGTGTGTCTGCCAGCACACCACTGCGCGGCGAGGGCTCCCCCTGAAAAGAGACATGGGGTGTCCTTCACAGATCCCACCGGGCCAAGAAGGTTCCCTTAGTCAGCGGTCGAGACGAGTGGGTCTGTAAAGAACGAACCCGGGACGATAAATGGGCCTGTAAGGGGTAGACACGGGACGATGAATGAGCTCATAAAGGGCGGATGAGGGACGACAAGTGGGCCTGTATAGGCCGGACTTGGGAGAATGAATGGGCCCATATAGGGCGGACATGGGACGATTAATGAGCCTGTAAAGAGCGGACCTGGGTCGACAAATGAGCCCATAAAGTGCGGATCCAGGACGACGAGTGGACCCGTAAAGGGCGGATCCGGGACAACAAGTGGGCTGGAAAGACTGCGGATCAGGACGAGGAGGTGCTGGTGGGCTAAACCCCAACATGTGAACTCTATTTTAAGGACTGCTAATCTAGTATACTTTAATAAATGCTGTTGCCCCCGTGACCCGGCCCCGGATAGCGGAAGACGATGGCCGGAAAAACTCAATCTAAACATGACAATGGTGGAAAGGGATTCAATGCAACCATACATATTTGTACACTTTGTGTCCATGATTTATACGGAGGTTTCTTTATTTAATCTGCATAATTTCCTCTTGGTTATCGCTAAAAAGTTACAACAACCTGATTAATACAATTTTTTTTGTTATAGAGCATCCATCTGTGTTTGAATTTTTTTTTTTCTCATAAAAACAGATCTACAACAACAGATTGCGTGCATCCCGACCATCCTATGAGAGAAATCTTTTGATTCAATCCAAAAGTTGCAGGCTGGAAAATACTGCAAGAAAACAGTCTTATCTAGTAAATCACATCTAGATCTATTCTTTTTCATTTTGCATCATTTACTTTAAACAGGTCAGAGTTTACATTAAGATAATAGAGTTCGGCGAAGCAAAGCAGTGGAACTATGCGGGGTCCAGCAGGGCTGTAAAGAAACTCTGACCCACATAACGCCACCCCCTTCCTTTTCCTGTTTAGAGAGCTTGTCTGGATAATCTATTTTCTCTTCACACAATTCACCATCCACTCAGGATGTTTCCCATAAAAAAAAAAAAAAAAAGAGATACAGTAAGGACACACTTTGGAGTTCAGCTCACTCTTTCTGTACGTGCACTGAGTTGATGAGAGAGAACAAATGAATGAATAATTCAAGTGACTTTTTAGTAAAACAAAATGCTGCTCCAACACCTAATCAGCAATGTTTAGTCTTGCTCGTAAACATACAGCTTAGTTTTGTTGGGAGGGGAGTGTGGAGCCGCGAGGCTCGCAGCCAAATGCAACAACTAAACAATCACCAACACAAAGTCACGTTCACAAAAATAAAAGGAAATTTCTGATGAAAGAAAACATGAGCAAACAACTGTAACACATTAAATCCATCTTTTCGCATGCAAGCACAAATATCCAGAGGTCACAAAGTCCGTCTCCGAGGTAAAGCCAACACCTCAACGGAAACTACTAATCCCTTCTACCTCATACCACACCAGAGACAGGGAAACCCCTCACTTCTCATCTGATGCTGCTGCTTCCTGCATACCAACAGAATGGGCTCTTCCCCTGATTGTTGAAGTTCTCCATTTGGGCGGTGGATGTGACGGCCATTTTTTCCTCCCTATCGGCAGACATCTTTTCCTCGACCCGGACAAACACCGTCCTCCACAACAATACAATTAAACTCAAGAGGCCGGTCACGTGTCCGCTTTTTATACGGTGCTTCCATTAAACGTACATCACTCAATCACATCCTGAATTACTCATGAAGCATTTTAAATGCATTTCCACTGGTCCCTGATTTTTAAATTACGCTTGGTTAGATTTAATTTGAGCATGTGTTTGCAGCCCAAAAGGCCCATGCAGAAACAACATTTATCACTATCGTCCTCCAAGAGAAGAATGGGGGTAATTCCTAAAGCAGATGCTGCTGCTGAGCTTCTAGCAACAATCTGCGCCCAAAGTGGTTTTTTGCCAGTTTCGCCCCCTGATCCCACCAACTCACATGCATCTTGAAATATATTCACATGAGAATCAAATCAGACCTATATGAGACATCCTGATCACATTACAGACTGAAGAGCCGTCCTTTCTCTGCCAACAGACACAGATAAATGTTGAATGTAAGCGTGTTCAATGTGTGTGTGTGCGGTGAAGGTGGTGATGATCGTTCCCCACTATTTCAGAATCCCGTTTTCGCTCTCAAGACTTAAGGAAACTTTTCCCACCTTTCCCATCAGACCACAACAGCTCCCAGTTGATTCATTACAGGAAAGGAGTGAAATAGAAACTGACCCATCAGTCACGGTAAATTACGGGTGATTTTAAAGGGGCTCGTCTTACTTTAAACTACTTTAAAAATCATCATGTAGGAAAAGCAGAGGTTTAAAGCTGCATTAAAGGTTTATGGTGTTGGATTTGATTCAAACATATATCAACTGTGGAAGCGATTGTGTGAAAATAGGAGAACCATGATGTGAACATTTAGACCAGAGGTGTGCAACTCCAGACCTGGAAGCCCGGTGTCCTGAAGGTTTTCAAGTGTTCTTGCATCTACACACCTGATCCAGTTTATTGAATTAACGTGCCAAATTTTATCAGCCATTGATCTCACTTTATGTACATCAGCTGTATTGAACCAGGAACGCATGGAAAATTTTTAGGACCCCAGTCTTCCGGGACCAGAAATAGGCATCCCTGATCTAGACAATTACAATATTAAAAATGACTTAGAAATTTTACAGTTTAATGTCAAGCCAAACAAGCAAAAAAAAAAAAAAAATCTTCCAAATACTATTTGAATTTTAACGTTTTAAACAAGATAGAACCATTAAAACCATTCTATCAATATTTGATTGAATATAAAACCATATTGAATTATTTTTAAAACCTTGTGTGTGGATATTGAAGTAGATTAAAACAATTTGGGTTGAATGTCTGTGGTTTGGACATTCAGCACCAGAAAAAGAAGCATAAACAAATTTGACTGATATAAAATATGCAATATGATTAAAAACAAAACTGTGACCAAATATTACATAAAAAACTTTGTTCCAATTGAGTTTTTTTTTTTCAAATTAGACAAGTTGTTGAGCATAATATGCTTTTAAACTTTACTATTCAGTGTTGGGTCTAATATTACCGTTTTTACATTATTGTATCATGTCTTATCATGTGTAAAAAATCACATTACAATGTAAAAATGTAAATTTACAGCTATTTTGTGTAAAATGCAATCTCCCCCTCTTACAGTGATGTTTGACTCTTTTGGCTTTGCATATACAGTATGTTTCACATTATGACATGGAGCACTTAAAATATACTTTTTTTTTAGAGATGACGGCAACTATCACAGCACTTATGTGGATTAGTCAGCTGCCTTGTCATAAAAGTTTGAGTTGAAAGTGTAGTTAAAGAAATTTTCAATTACTTACGAGTCTGTCAATTATCATCCGAATCACTGTTTCATAGCAACCTTACTTTTCTGTGTATCTGATCTTTGGTTTGTTCTTGATTTAGGACAAAAATGATTCCTCAAGTAAACTGAAAAAAAAATGACTGAAAAAAAACATTGTTGATTAATTTTGAGCCTTTGTTTAATTTTCATTCATCGTTCTTTTTGTAATGTCCTGAGCAATGGAGAGTGGGGAAAAGAGGTGAAGAAGCATGTGCAGGCAGGCTGGAACGGGTGGAGAAAAGTATCAGGTGTGATGTGTGATAGAAGAGTTTCAGCTAGAATGAAAGGGAAAGTGCACAAAACCGTGGTGAGACCGGCCATGCTGATTGGTCTACAGACAGTGGCACTGAGGAAAAGACAGGAAACATAGATGGAGGTAGCAGAGATGAAGATGCTGAGGATCTCTCTGGGAGTGACCAGGATGGACAGGATCAGAGGAACGGCACATGTTAGAGGTTTTGGAGATAAAGTCAGAGAGGTCAGACTGAGATGGTTTGGACATGTGCAGAGGAGAGAGTGAGTACATTGGAAGAAGGATGCTGGATTTGGAACCACCAGGAAAGAGGACTAGAGGAAGACCAAAGAGGAGGTTCATGGATACAGTGAAGGAAGACATGAAGATAGTTGGTGTGACTGAAGAAGATGCAGCAGATAGGGTTAGATGGAAGAAACTGACCGTAGGTAATTATGTTATATTTAAAATGCATTTTTTCCAACACTGCTGCCAAGTGGGAAAAACTTTGAAACAATAGTTCAAAAACTCTCTCAAATGTGCTTAAACATAATTATTATGTAATTTTACAAGCGTATGATTCCCTCATTAGCCCTACAAACCTTTAGCTTTGACATAAAGTAGCAACCAGAAGGCTGGTTTTTGCAGCATTGGATGGTGCAACATCATATTTGGAGCAGCTGCTTAAATGTCCTGGATGAAGGTTTCTATTGTTGGAAACACAACCAGGTGCTGGGCACAGGGGCAAGTGTGTGTCCTCATCTATACCACACAGCAAGCACAGAGCCCCAAACACAAGTCATTCGTTGGTGTGGAACTACAAGAACTTTGTGTCAGTTTGCTTATTATAAGTATGTAGAACTGGGCAGGTGGTTCGTGTTCCAAGGGGAATGAATCAAACTCTTCAACATCATGGTTGACAAGAAGTCAAAGGAATTTAAATGCATGTATGATACGAATTTGCTCACATTTGTTTCCATTCATTCCAGTTTAAACTCAAATGAATCTGTGCAAAGACAGAAAGAACTTTTCATGCTCTACAAATCGATGCCAGATTTGAACTACAAACGTTCTTGCAGTAAAGTAAAATCTGACTACCAAACACACATGTAAATTCTGTTCCAATTTCTTCCACGTATCCAAGGCCAGGTCATGGGGTAACAACCTCCTACGGTAAGCTCAGGCTTCGCTCACCCCGTCTGCATCCTCCAGCTCACCCGGGGGGACCCAAAGTGTTCCCTGTCTAGCTGAGACATAGTCTCTCCAGCGGGTCTTGGGTCTGCCTTTGGGTCTTCATTGCCGAGACGTGCCTGGTACACCTCACCATCCTAAATAGAAGCCCGAACCACTTCATCTGGCTTCTCTCAAACCAGAGGAGCAATGGCTCTACTACAAGCTCCTCCAGGATGGCAGAGCTCCTCTCACCATTTCTTAGTGAGAGCCCAGCTACCCTGCGGGAGAAGCACATTTCGGCTGTTTTTTTTTTTTTTGGTCACCACTCACAGCTGGTGACCATAGGTGAGGGTAGGAACGTAGAGTGACTGCTGATCAAGAGCTATGTCTTTTGGCTCAGCTCTTTCTTCATCACAACGGACCGATACAGTGTCCTACAGGATGTAAAATCCCCTCTTTTCCAGGAAAGGACCATGGCCCTTGATTTGAAGGCATTGATTCCCATCCTGGTTGCTTCACACTTGGCAGGAATTCGGTCCAGTGAGACTTCTAGATTAGCTGAGATATTTAAAAAAAAATCTAAACAGAAATTTGATGAAAAACATTAAACTGCTTAATATGTGAATGCTTAAAAAAGACTTTTCATGGTTAACTACGCCTGTACCCCAACACAACAGAGGCTCTTTCTGCTGAAACACTGAGTCATACGGAGCACGAGAATGTGAAATTTGTGGGAATCCCCAATAAAATCAACTGCTAAAGATCGTGAGAACTATAGTTTCAGTAGTTAGAGAAATTCCAAATGTAAATCATAAACATGGAGGTGGGTGGTGGGAAAGAAATGGACTCTGTGTTGGTTCAAAGCGGACAAACGATCCCATGAGTCTAATTTAAATTTTATATTAAACAGGAACATTTTTTTCCAAGAACCGAACTGCATTGAGAAATCACAAGTCAGCTGGGAGTGATGAGAGTGGGATAGTTTTCTTCATTCTGGAGTATCTCAAAGCACCTTTTTCCTTACTCACGGCCACCAAAGATCTCTCCTCACTTACATCATGATTTCTGCAACCAGGAGAAATTATTTACCCCAAACAGTCACATGCTGGCTCAACGTCACACATAGAAACAAGTATTTTAGAAATTTGCTTTTAATGAATGCAAGACGTTTTCTCATTTCACAGTTAACTTGTCAGCAAAGAGCACATGGCTTATGTCAAACTAAATTTAGCCCACTGTCTCCAGGAACTACCGACTTGCAGAGAAGCTACACAATACACAGAGGAGTTGAGCCGGGTCACATGCTTTTAATCAAGCCCTGACCAAATTTGATAAGAACATTGAACAACAAGGTCTTTTCTCTGTACACAAGAAAATAACTTTTCATCTGGGAGCACTGAGTATGATATTAAATATCTGGGAGAATCACCAAAAAGTACTGCGCAGACACACGTAGTTTGCTAGTTGGTCTTAAAACGGAATCTCTGTACTACAATAAGAAATACAACAATCTGTCTTATTAATTACTTCTAGAAAAGGAAATTTGGACTGATTTCTTCGATGAATGGTTCAGTAAAATTTTTAACGTCTAAATGACAAGTTTCCGATTTCTCGTAAGTCAGACATGTTTTTATCTCATCTGTGATTAAAACTCCAAGATGGCAGCTTTTGTGATTGGTCTAAGAATGATGAAGAATGATCTCGGTTCAAAATTTATCAAAGTTAGCAATTGTCGACTGTACCGTTCATTTCATTATCTCAATTGTCATATAATTTTTCCAAGGATCTTTTAAGGGTTTCTTTGCCTCACTTATTTCCACATCATTTTTACAGATCTCTGACTCTTTAATGTCATTAATACAAAATGTATTTATGAAACAAATTTGGTTTATCTGGAGAGCGTCATAAAGAAAGATTTGATAAGCAAAATAATTCCGAGTGCTATTCTCACTGTTCTGTCTCTAAAAAATAAAACAAGGATGAATCATTGAAACAGTCTCTGGCGTCATGTTTCGGACGGTATTTCATTGGCTCATATCTTGGCACATCGGCATTTGTTCTTTCTCTCTCTTCCTGTTTGGCAAACGGCACAGGACACCTGGCCTCTCTCAACATCTTTCTCTTTATCACTTTCCACTTTCAGCTCATCTGCTTTTTTTCAATGTCTACTTTACAACTCTGGGTTCATTGCCTGTTTGTCCAAGGACGGGATCCTTGCTTCAGCCGGATCTCCATGAGTGTTCAGAATCAGAATATACTCTAATGATCCCACACATGGGAAATTTGTGTGTCACAGCAACAACTTCCTATCTGCAAAGTGAGTAGAAAGAAAGACCTCTGGTAACGAGATGTTCTCGAGTGGAGCTGTCTGAGCCTCTTGGAGCCTCTTCTCATTTTTTCACCCAATGTATTTGGGGATCACCTACTTCATCGGCTCATCTTCCTGATCACATCCCTCCTATTAGCGTCTCCTGTTGAAGTCTACTATACCAAAGTTTCTACATATTCTGTACTCAATAAATGTGTCTCTTGAGTCTCTCCTCGTAGAATTATGTATTTTCCCACCATTTGTGTTGAATATTTTAAACATTCTGCCAAAGATTTGTTTTGTACAACGTCCAGTTATTTTTTTCCTAATTTACGAGAAGCTAAAAGACACATGTTTTGTACATCAGACTGTTTCCCTTTTACAAAGAATTGACCAGGAAAAATAATCCATAAGAATTCTTTTCAAACACTTTTACAACTGCAATAAAAATGTCATAAATCAATGACACTTTCTGTAAAGTAAAATTCACAAAATCCCCATCTCAGGCACTTGGTGACATCTATCTTTGTTGTTAATTCAAGGTTTTTGTAAATAATACCCTTCTTGGCATGAAAAGCTAACTAAATTAATTGCAAAACTTTTTTTTGTTGTTTTTTAGTTGCAGCTTCTAGAAACGTGACTTGAAGTTCTCCTGCTGAGCCACATCCTGTATGGAAGTTATGCTAATGGTACGAGTATGGCGATGCTGTGCATTCGTTCATAGTTTGAACCCTGTGCTCTCCTGGTGGGAGGAACTTAGAGAGAAAAAAAAAAGGCACAGAAAGGTTTTCACTCTTTATACTCTTCTTGCTTGAAATCTTTGAAAATCTTTGAAAAAAACCCAACAGATTCACTAAAACATTCAAACAACTGGCAGATGGTGATAATGCTGTATCCTCCTAGAAAAAAAAAAACTTTCTTCCTGACATTCACGTGAATGTTATCTCTACAGTTACCACATCCCTAAACATTTCTGCAGACAAGTCACACTTCCATGTGGCAACAGCACTTCAAAAGGAGACGTCCCTGAGCAGAACAGCAATGAGCTAAACAAAATCCTGCCAAAGATGGACTTAAAATCTGGTCCATGGTCTTTAGTTTTCACGTCAATGCTTCAACCAGTCAATGATCATCTGGCATTGCAGCGGAATTTTCTCTGTTGAACCTAGAAATATCCTAATGACAAACTGATGTCAATTGTATTTTGGTCATTAGTATTTATAAAATATTTCCAAATGCTCTGTTTGTTTTCTTTCATGGGTTTTTCTAATAGCCATGCTGCTACCAAATGTGGGTTTTTGTTTCGAAGCGTTTGACATTGTACACACATTTACGCCAGCATTTGTTGCAAGATAGCTTAAAATTCCTCTATGGCCATTAGAATCTGTTCTGATGACTCTCTTCACAGAACGTGATCAGACTTTTGCTTTAAAAAACAGATTTCGACCTGATCCCGTGGACCAAGAAGACAACGTACACTGCTCATTCAAGGCTTTCTACTGCTGATTGGACAGTTGTAGAGTTTAAATTGTCTATGGTATCAATGTAACTGGAACTGTGACTCTTTATGCAATAAAATCTTTGCTTAAACAGCATGCAACAAGTAAAGGAAAAACACAAACAAACTCTGTGGCTTATTTACTATTGAGCTAAGGCCTAGGCCACATTGCGGGCGGAATTACTGCGGAACATCTCAAAAGTACCTGGAATATGTCTAAACAACCGTGAATGATTTGGGCTTAATACGGCATCTTTCACTGCCCGATTTGGGAAATTTTGGCAAATTTTCCAGCTTTTGGCTGGTATTACTGGACAACTGATACAGAATGGGCAAGAAAGAATCACGGAATATCTGTAAGTACTGCGTAAGAACCAAGAAACAAAACACAGAAGTATCATGGAAGACCCAGAAAAACTATGGAAGAGCCCTGTAAGTCCATGAAAGGGTGTACACATAGGCACTACAGAAATGCTACAGAATTTTCTGAAAGAGCCAGGAATCACTTTTGAAAAGGCGTTCTCCCCAAATCCTGGGACCACCCGGAATCTCCTTGGAAGTCATTAAAATTTCCTGAATCACCAAGTGAGCACTACGAATCATCAACGATGTACTACAGAAGAACCATGTTTCATCACTGAAGTCTTCTTCTCCTTTCGGCATTTCCCTTCAGGGGTCGCCACAGCAAGTCAGTTTCTTCCATCTAACCCTATCTCCTGCATCCTCTTCAGTCACACCAACTATCTTCATGTCTTCCTTCACTGTATCCATGGACCTCCTCTTTGGTCTTCCTCTAGTCCTCTTTCCTGGTGGTTCCAAACCCAGCATCCTTCTGCCGATGTATTCGGTCTCTCTTCTCTGTACATGTCCAAACCATCTCAGTCTGGCCTCTCTGACTTTATCTCCTAAACCTCTAACATGTGCTGTTCCTCTGATCCTGTCCATCCTGGTCACTCTCAGAGAGATTCTCAGCATCTTCATCTCTGCTACCTCCATCTCTGTTTCCTGTTTTTTTTTCTCAGTGCCACTGTTGCTATACCAAACAACATGGCCGGTCTCACCACGGTTTTGTACCCTTTTCTTTTCATTCTAGCTGAAACTCTTCTGTCACACATCACACCTGATACTTTTCTCCACCCGTTCCAGCCTGCTTGATCAACTTCCTTCAGATGAACATCATAATGATAAAGAAAAAAAAATAAACAATGAAAAACTTTTAACTCACATTTAAGCTGAAGGAGAAAATAAAAGTAATTATAGTTGCTCCTAAAAAGGTAACTTTGTAACACTGCCGCTGAGCATGTAAAATCTGTTTCCTGAAAACCAAACAACTTTACCATTCAGCCTGAAGAGGTCACAACCTCACCCCTCAGCAGGTCAAGAGGTCAATTAAACACAACATAACCATTCTTTAGGATCACATTTCTATTTGTTCACTTTGAAAAAAAAAAAACTACACATGCACAGGAAATATCTTAATTTCAGCAAAGTGATTCTCTAATATTCCCTGGTTTTTTTTTTTTGTTTTTTTATACAAGCATTGCAAAAATCCATAAAAAGAGAAAACACTCCCTAACATGGACACTCCCAGTGTCCGCCACAAACAGACATCCCCAAACAAAAAGACAAGAGGTTTATGTTTCTACCATAAATGCACAACAGCAGGTACTGAGAATGTTTTTTTAAATGACCAGTTGGGGAGATGAAACTTACTGCATGTGTTCCTGAAAGCAGGATGGCGACAGAGAGACAGAGAAACAGGAGCCTGTTGATGCAAATCACAATGTGGAGAACATTTTAATAAATCAGTCTGATGGAAAATATAAATAATAAAATTAAGAAAAATGAGATTAAATAGTTCTAACCTCAGATTATTGATCTTTTTGATGTGCAGCCACATGTTTTACATGGACAAAACTTCTTCTAGTGGAGATCCTAAAGCATGACTTCTGGATCTAATGCAAGAAAAAAATTAATCACTCTCATTATTACTATAATAAATACATTTTATACCTCATAAATATTCAGAAAGTTACATTTGTAATTTTTTGTAACTTTTATCAGAGGGTCGCATCGCACATGCAAACTCTCATCACATTAAATCACATACTTTTTACACTTTTTAACAAAAAAAATCATTTGATTTCATTCTATTTCAACACAATCTGTAACTTACAGTCTGATAAATCCAGCGCGTTGATTCTGATGATTGCAGAAAAGACGTTCCCGCTGAAAAGTTTACCAAAAAAAAAAAAGAAAAAAAGTTTAGAACAAACTTTTTCTTTTTCCTTTAAATGCACAAAAATAAACAGCATGGAGTTGTTCCTCTCCTTACCGAGAAAAGTCAAAGTGTTTGTAAGAACAGCAAAGTTGAGGACGATTGCATGAGTGAGGGTGGTCGGGTTTTTTTTTAGGGGGGTGTGGTGCGACAGAAACAAGAAGGACTTGCATTGATCAGGACTTCACATCGTCTTGGATAAAGATGCAGCTATACGTGCTGCTTTTGCTCTGTTAACTATTCCAACAAACATTTAATAATTAGAGGATAAGAAGCAGTGAGCAGGTGGACTGAGCGACTTTCTGCAGCATGCTGACTGGTGCGCTCTTTCTACTGGGGGCTCTCTTCTCCAGGACACAGGCTGAGGTAAGTCTGCAAAAAAGAGATGCATTCAAACTATAATCATGTCTCTTTTTTTACTCCTTTTATTATTTCTAACATTTAAACTCATACAACCCACTTTAAGAAAGTCTTATACAATATAATGCATACTTTATTCATCCCCTGATGGAGGTGTATGGATTGAAATGAAGATCATTTTGGTTTATTATCTGTTTATTTGGCATATTTTTAGCCTTTTATGATTTATTTTACTGGTAAAGGTTTTAGATAAAATGTCTTCATTCTGCTGTGGAAGTTTTTTTTTTTAGTTGGAGCTGCTGAGTTTCTGCTAGAGAAGAGAGAGGAGAGAGGGTGGGGCTTTTTACACTGGTAGCTGAAGTTTTTTTTTCACATGTCTGAGTGTGAATATGTGTGTGTGTGACAGAAATGTCTGGGAAAGTCATAAGAAAGAAATATGTTTTTGCAGTTGATCATTTGCATGCAAAGATAATCAAATTCAACAAGTTTATGTCTGGTTTTCACAGTTTTTTCTCACACAGAAGCATCTTTTTGTTTCAAATGAAAGTAAAACCGTAAAATATCTATATATTTTTTCTGTTCCTGATCCATCAGAAGCTCTTTTAGACAACTTTTATTTCGATTAGGAATGAACAAACCTCATTTCTGTCATGAACTAATTTTAGAAATCCTGAACAGCTTTAACAGGGTTGAACTTTGGGTCAGATGTTTGGATAATTTATTGGTTAGTTTGAGTGGCTTTGCAAATATGTGAATTCTTCTGAAAATAGCCGAGGACATTTAAATGAGATAAATACAGTTAAAGAAGAAAAATGACATCAAAAGATCTCTGGAAATACCCGAATTCTAACGGTTTAAGGAAATAAAGACTTAAGAAAGTCACCTTACAAACAGTGGACAAACTTTTTTACATAATATAAGTCATTTAGTTTCCTTAAAAGATTTATGGAGTCAAACTCTAAAAACTTTGATGGCATATAAAGGGAGAAAAGATCTGAATTCTCACGTGATTAATAAAAGCATAAACGGGTCAAAACATGAATTGACGTTAACAACAAAAAACAAACTCAAATTTAGCCTCTTGCTGAGGACATTATTGAAAAAGAAATTTTTTATCTCAATGAGTTCTTTTAAAAATCCTGGTTAAATAATAATAATAATAAAAACAAAACAAATAGAGTCAAACTAACTTCAACAAAGTCAAACTTTTTGTGCCACCTGAGTCCCACCACGTAACCCAACAGGTGCCAGCCGAGAACAATTCCTCAGACAACTGTGGGATTGTTTGTTCTGCTGCTTTGACTTTGTCTAAATTTTATTTCTTAAACAGAGACACAACATAAAACTAGTTGCAAATATATCAAGAAATCAATAAAAACTCTAATGCTTAGTGTCTGATCAGCTTTGAACAATGTGGTGGATCAATGGTCTCTACGTGTCGTGTATGCTAATCAAATCAGTTTTAATTACATGGCCAAGTTTGTAATAAAATCTGACGTGATCAACTCTTCAGTCAGAGAAATACAGAGGAAACTTCATGGAGACCCAGCTGAAGGAGGGATTCTTTCCCAGGTCAATTACACAATGATATAGTTCAAAATGGCAGGGTGCTACTGATGAAGTGAGGAATTGGTACAAGTGGGATTAGCTAAGGTCCAGACGTGTGTGAAATTCACCAGGAACAGTCCACACTCACCTACAGACCAATGAAGAGGGTCAACTGTAGTACTACCTTTCAGACTGCCTAACTAGGAGATTCAGACCTTTAATATATTTATTAAAGGTTCGTCTTCACAACCTAAATGAATAGATTTACTGTTTCATTTATTATTAAAACAATTTTTAAATTTTAGATAAAGATATAGAGAATACAGCACGTTCCAGAAAGCAGAACTGGACTATAAAATTTTGTTAGCATGATATATTGTATACTACAGTTTCACAGTTATAAACATTAAAATGATTATAATAAGAAAAAAATTATCTACTTCTCAGAAAGAGAATTATTATTGAGTATGTAGGTTTTCCACAAAAATCTCTCCGAATAAGAAGCTTGTGGCAAATTATTGTATCTTCGTACGTTCTGTGACTGTCTTGTAAATATTTGAGCTTCGACAGAAGCTTGAAGAGTAAGTCTCTTTCTTTTAAGTAGATGAATCTAGTTTGTATGTTTTCTGTTTATTCAAATTTAAATTTGCACTTCACTACATTTACATGCAGAAAAAGTAAATAATCTGTTATTTATTCCAATGAATGAGCTTTTCCCCAAAACAGTCGTAGGTGTTTTTGCAATTGCAAGCAATTTGTAAACAGTATTTTGGCATGAAAATGAGACCTCATGAGAGCGTAATTAATCAGAACTAAACAAGAAAGCCAGCGAGAGGTCCTGGGAGTTTCTACAAATGTCCACAATTGTTAAATCGAGAAATTATGTCTTGGTTTTAGGGCTTCATGATAAATTAATAATAATAATGTATAATGCTGCATCACACCGCAGTAGGCTGCCATGACGGCGCCAATGGTGGGAGATTTGGGGGTCAGGTGTCTTCCCCAAGGACCCTAGATGTTAACTCACTGGGATTCAAACCAGCAAACTTCCGGTTAACTTCTGGTCCAACGGCGAACGCTCTACCACTGAGCGATTTCCTCAAATCACTGGAAATGACTCATTCAGTCATTTAATTAGTTATTTATTTTGTATGAAAATGAATTTCACACCATTTCCAGCAGTTGCAGTGTGGGTTTTTCTCACTTGCAACTACAATTGAAAGTGTTTTACTTTTATTTATTTGTTTACAGACTGCGGATTCTGTGGGACTTTGAAAACTTCAGACAATCTTTTTTGTATGTTTTACATAAACCCGCAGCCTTTCAGTAACTCCAACTTCCTAGTTTTGGAGATAAGTAAATCCAGCCAGAAACCATTAGAGTGGATTTTATTACTTCTGGTATCCACAAAGATTTGCTGAATTGTCAGCGTTAGAAGATCTTCCATATAGCCGTTGAATTTCTAATGTTTGAACAATAGCAATGCTGATTTAATTATTTACACAAGTATAAAACACTCTATAATAAGATCTACCTTTTTTTCTGTAATCGATTACAACAGCCAAAAGATTCGATTATAAAACTTTAATCATCCCGGTCCATTCGGACCAGAACGTCCCGCCACAAAAACAGCTTCTTCCCTTCTGCCGTTGGACTTATGAACTCTTTATAACCTGGATCCCCACATCTCTTAGTCACCTCCCTCTTGTCACTTCACTATCTTTATTATTTTCTATTATTTTCTATGACATTGCACTACTTTTCTTTTTCTTCTGAGCACTCTTAGTTTTGTAAAAATTATTATTATTTTTATTTATTTTATTTTTATTATTTTTATTTTTATTTTATATGTTTGCACACCAGTACCAGAACAAGTTCCTAGTCTCTGATGTTTTTCACTGACATGGCAATAAAAGCATTCTGATTCTGATTCTGATTCTGATTCTGAAGAAAATCCAGTTCTTTTTTATTCACTTAGAATTTGAATGCATTCACACAGACAAATATTAGCTCAGGTCAACCGTCAGAATGAGATTAATAACTTATGATATTGTTCATATTAGTAGGATGTATAAAAACGTATCCTGCAAACTAAAGTTAAACATCCTTCGTAGAAGCTTGAGAAAAAAAACATTACTGATTTTATTTATGACCAAGAGTCTCATTTTTAACCACTGCATTTTTTTGTAATAAAATTGGGAGTCTTTGAAAATTTACAGGCGGATCAGTGCGGTGCCAGCAAAAACTAGGATGCTGCCTCAGTCTGTTGTAGTAAAGAAAGAGCTGAGCCGAAAAGCAAAGCTCTTGATTTACAAGTCAATCTACGTTCCCACCCTCACATACGGTCACCAGTTGTGGGTGGTGACCAAAAGAATGAGATCACGGATACAAGCGGCCGAAATGTGCTTCCTCCGCTGGGTTGCTGGGCTCTCACTCAGACATCTGGTGAGGAGTTCTACCATCCAGGAGGAGCTCGGTATTGAGCCACTCCTCCTCCAGGTCAAGAGAAGCCAGATGGGGTGGTTCGGGCATCTGGTCAGGATGTCCCCCTGAGTGCTTTGCTGGCAAGGTGTTTTGGGCACGTCCCACCAGGCAGAGACCAAGACGCAGACCCCGGACATGGTGGAGAGGCAATGTCCCACAGCTGGCTAGGGAACAACTCCGGATCCTTTCGGCTGAGCTGGAGGATGCAGCCGGGTGAGAGAAGCCTGGGCGCCCCATCTGAGGCTGTTGCCCCTGCGACCGGGCCCCGGATTAGTGGAAGAGGACGGAACAGAAATTGAGACTTTTGCTTACTTCTTTTTCATGTAGAATTTTGGTGCGAACCATTTTGAAGATAGTCACAAACCTAGAGAATAAAACTCTGGATTAAAACGATAGCGTTAATCTTTCCTGCAGCTGTCCTGTCTCTCCCAAACAGAAATGTGGAAACAATATATGTTACCAAGTGTAAAAACGATGGAGTAACAGGCTGTACAGTAAATCATTTCTAATATGATGGAGGATTGTTTCTGAACCAAGTAACACTCAATTAGGAGGAGTAGCTTTATCAAATTGTCCTCCAGGTTTTGATGTCGTGTTGATGTAATTGCAAAGAGCCTACAATCAAATCAAACTTTATTTATAAAGCACTTTTCATACATTAAATGTAACGCTGAGTGCTTTATGTTTTAAAAACGCCGGAACACAGAAACAAAATGAAAGCAAGTCCCACACCCACAGATAAAAAACCCACTTACGCACACACACATCCAAACATGTATAAATATATAATATATACACATACACACATTCAGGCATGCATACTCAAAAGAATGTACACAGGCACACACACGCTCACTTAAAAATGCACGTAGTAAACATGAGCATTTATTCAAACAGATCATTTCAGGTTGTACGTTGAACCTCTTGACTTTTTGCGGTCCTTCTCATTCTTTTGAGATTTTCAGTATTTAAAAAGCTTCATTACAAATAAAATTACAATCAGAAATTTCAGCCCTCCCCCAAACTGACCCCAATCAACACTTAATTTAGTTTTATTCTTAAATACTGTAATTGCATTTCCCATGTTATCACTTTAAATCATAGAAAAATAATGGGCTACTTATTTGTCATGTCAAGTGGTCTGTTAAACTGGGCCAATTTGTTAAAACACGCCCCACGGAACTTAACGATCTCTGGTCGATTAATAACACCACTGGGAACACACACTGTAACTCCTTGAAAACCCATCAGCTTTTTACGCTCTGAGCCTCCCTCACACAGTGTTTTGTTCAAGTTTTTACCAGCTAACGTTAAACCTGTGCTTAAATGGAAACTGTTTTTCATAGTTTGTGTTTTCATTACTCGGCCTATCAGACGTGTGAAGTCAATTTTTATTCAGTATCAAAAATTGATTTCAATTCAAATTTTTCTGATGCATCAATAAAACACATAGTAAAAGTCAGTTGAAGACCTCTCGATGGACACTTCATCTTAAAAATCAGTCAGTCAGTCACCTTCTTACTCGTCTAACCGTCTATGGGGGGACATAGTGGCTCAGTGGTTAGAGCGTTCGCCCGCGGACCGGAAGTAAACCAGAAGTTCGCAGGTTCATGTCCTTGGAGAAGTCATCTAACCCCCCATTTCTCCCACCATTGGCGCCGTTGTGGCAGCCTGCTGCAGTGTAAGAGTGCAGCACACAAATTTCCCCAGTAAGGGAAGAATAGAGTGTCTAAAAAAAAAAAAAAACCTTACGGGGGGTGCCGAAGCCCATCCCGGCTGATAGGAGGCGAGTGGCAGAGTACACCCCAAACAGGTCGCCAGTTTGTCGCAGGGCCACACACACACTCAGACCTAGGGGCGATCATGTTCTGGCCACTCAACCTCAGATGCATGTTTTTGGAGGGTGGGAGGAAACCGCCGTACTCAGAGACAACCCACGTAGACAAAGGGAGAACATGCAAACTCCACACAGAAAGGCCAGTGTTCTAAGCCTCGTCCTCACCCGGGACTTGAACCCACAATCTTCTTGCTGTGAGGACACTATGCTACTGCACCGCTGTGCCGCCTTCTTGAAAAAAATCAAGATTCTGAAAAACTTAGATGCATGAAAGTTGAATTATCTGTCCATCGTTGAATTTAAGGATTATGACACATTGTTATTGAGTTAGCAGAGCGGTTTTCTTGTCGTTGTTTCTTCCTGAGAGTTGCATAAAATTGTTCAAAATTTTGTTTTGTTTGGTTTCTCAGTTGTTGCCCAACCGTCTGACTCACCAGCTTTCATTGATCCTTTTTTTTTTTTTTTTTAATTCAAGAAGTTTTGAGAAACAGAATGTTTCATATGAAGTGAACTAAAGCCATCGTATTAACTTTTATGGCTTGGATTTGGAGACAATATTAAGACAGACTCTGAACATCTGGTTTAAGATGACGGGGCGGTGTAGTTCTGAACACTTTGTTACTGATCAAATGTCACCAGTCAAATTGAAGGATTTTAGAATTCTTGATTTATGTGAAAGTATTGCTGTTTACCCTCAAGAGGTCCACAGTAGGAGGTTTGTTATCCCTGTTTGGATTTTATTCCATCCAAACCTGCTTCTCTCATTTGATTCTTGTAAAAAGAAGCAGATTTTCTAGACTTTGATCATTTTAATATAGATGTTAGCGCGGCCATTTTTTTTTAATGCTTGCTTCATGGAATTTATATTTACTTTGTTTAGTCATCTAAAGATTTTAAATTTGATCCTCTATTGGTTATTCTCAATCAGTAAGAGGTCTCAGTAAGGCAATTGTGGGTTGATTGGAGGAGCTTAGGAATCACTTACAAACATAATGATTGTAAACATTGATCCAAAGCAGGTCAGGCTGACCTTAGGAATCAAAGAAAAAAAAGGTCTCAAAGTGTCTCATTTTTCTTATTCTTGTAAAGTTAAAATCACAAGCACTTGAAACTCAAACTTTTTCACAACATTCACTATCTTTGTGGTCTTTTAATCTGGACAAAATGAATCTTTAGCAATTCCTAAAGGAGTTTGATGCAGAGGAGGAAAAAGGAGAAGCATGTCAGATCGGCAGATTCCTGGGTCGAGAGTTTGTGTGTGGGATGTTATGGGCTTGGATTGGGAAATAACGCTCTTCGGTGAGAAGCTTGTCTCTGCTTTCCAAAGTCTGAATATGTTCTAGAGTTGAAACACCTAATCGATTTAATCAGTTAAAATTTTGTTCATTTTCTCTCCCATGATGCACTAGGGCAAGATGAACAAGACAAACAGTACAAAAAAAAAAAAAAGAGGACTGTTTGCAAGAAAGAAAAAATGATAACTTTCAAAGTGTATCATAGTTTGTTATAACATCTCATAAATATGTTCTGTTCCATTGTCTTCCGCTTCATTCGGGGCTGGTTTCAGGGTCTTCCGCCTCAGGAGGGAAGCCCAGGTTTCCCTCCAGCTCAGGGGGAAGACCCAGAAATACTTAAACTCGTCCACCTGGTCCAGGACACTAACCTGCAAAGGGCACTAAACCCTCTACCAGGCGAGGTCCATGGTCTCACACTCGAGAGATCACAGTTTGATGAAGCCAGTAGGACAACATCATCCGCAAAAAGCAATCCTTCGGTCACCGAACCGGATCTCCTCTGCACCTCAACTGCTTCTTGAAATTCAATCTTTAAAAGTAATGAACAGAATTAGTGACAAAAGGCAGCCTCGATGGTGTCCGACTTCACAAACTGTCATCAATATTTTAAACAATTTAATATCACATTATAATAATGAAAAAAACATACATCAGTGTATGTTTATTTTGTACTGGTAAAGAAATGTATAATTTTTCGGTTTCTGAATGTTTTTTTTGTTGTTGTTTAATTCGATTCAATTTTTTAATCCAACAGAATATAAAGATTTAAATAAAAAAATTGACGGATTACAAATCTAATAATTGGTAAATTGAATAAATGATCAATAATTCAATCATTCAATTCAATACTTGGAGGATTCATCAAATTTTCAATTTAATAATCAATACATTAAATCGTTTATCAAAATAGTCAATAGTTGCAGCACTACTATGTCCAAGAAAACATCACCAAAAGTTTAGATTTAATCCTGCCAATTTTCATGCAAACAACTTGAAGCCCATTTCTTACGTAGGCCACAAACCAACGATGTCTACTCCTCTGAATAACCCCTGCAGTTAAACGGTTGACCGACTGCGACTCATTGACCCCTAGAGAAAAGATATTTTGGTCTCTGTAGATAAGTCTATGCAGAAAATTTGGGCTTCGGCTAATTTGTTTCCTCTGTTGACCACAAGTGCCGACATGGCTGTTAGAAGCTGTGAGTGTGAGTCTGATTTTGCAGACACCCCCCATGAACACAACAGCTGAATCTGTCTTTGTGGTGGGCCACCAAGAAAGCATTGCCCCCTGGGGAAGCCACAACCTGCCTGTTGTAAAAATGCCTCCATTTGGATGAACCCTGAATTTTTCTGTGCTCCTGTTTTGACAGGGAACCTAAAAGAAGCAAAGGCCTGTGGCAGGTATGTCCTATTTCAGGTGGTGCTGTTTAAGTGTGTGTTCGTGTGGATGGTTTTGTAGATTTTCGTAAGGTAGAACGGTCGTAGATGAGTTGGTTATGCGTCGTTCGATTCTCCCATTAAGATTTTTAAAACCTTGTAGTTTCTTTTACACATAAAAACACGCACTGGTTTTTCACTACAATCCACCCACTCAAAATTGACTCATAATTATTTCTCAACATCGATTCCTCCCTGTGGTGTCGTATAGTGATGAAGGTGCCATTTGGCCTTTTCAACGTGTAGTTGGTGAGTCATACACGTCATTTGTGGCTTTGGGTGGTGACGATGTAATGGATATAGCGAACTAACATGGAGGTGGAGAATGATAGAGGGAAAGGAGGAAGAAGAGGAGACGACTAGAATGTGAGCCCCAAAGTGGAGGAATGTGTGTAGGAGCCAGTGATGATGCCCCCGTGGCAAATCTGTTAGTTTCACTCTCTGGTCCTTGACCTAAACTTCCATCTTCTGCTGCCACATTGTCCAGAAAACGACATTTAAGACAGTGATGATAGTTCAGTCAGATTGATGCTTTTCTCTTGACTCTCTTTTGGCTGCTTTACCTTCCAGCTGTTCTTGTTTGGACCAAAATTCTCCTTCTTCATGTCACACTTAACAATGAAGGATTCTTTAAGATTTCCTTAGAAAACAATCAATTGTTTTGCAGGGTTTTTTTGTATTAACGACGTATTTTAATATTTTTGGAACCAAAACTAACTTGTGTGTATCGTGTGATGAAAAATACTTATTTAATGACAAATAAATACAACTCAAATGACCAGCTGTCGAAAGAGGCATTAGTTTTTCTGGGAAATTCTGGTGTGATTCATATTATGAATGCACATTGACTCAATTTTGAGGGCATAAAATTGGTGAGTGAACAAAACCTTTTTGTTTACCAATAATCTTTTAAAAGGGTTGGGATTGTTTCTTAAAAGGGAGAATAAAAAGTTCAGAAAAAGTTGAGAAAAACAGTTTTCAAATTTGTTTGGCATTACACTGAGTTTTCTTGTAATGATATTAACATTATATTTTTGTTTTGTTTGCAGCACAATATCTAAACTTTTTAGGTAAACGGCAGCTTTGGCCAAAGTGGTTTTACATTTTCCTTCCTGTCTATTCAGAAAAGTTGATAGACCAGTTAATCTGTGGGTTCGAGAGTGTGGAAAAGAGGTGAAGAAGCTTGTGCAGGCAGGCTGGTACGGGTGGGGAAAAGTATCAGGTGTGATGTTTGACAGAAGAGTTTCAGCTACAATGAAAGGGAAAGTGTACAAAACCGTGGTGAGAGCGGCCATGCTGTTTGGTCTAGAGACAGTGGCACTGAGGAAAAGACAGCAAGCAGAGATGGAGGTAGCAGAGATGAAGATGCTGAGGATCTCTCTGGGAGTGACCAGGATGGACAGGATCAGAAATGACTATATCAGGGGAACAGCACATGTTAGAGGTTTTGGAGATAAAGTTAAAGAGGCCAGACTGAGATGGTTTGGACATGTACAGAGTAGGGAGAGAGAGTACATCGGAAGAAGGATGCTGGATTTGGAACCACAAGGAAAGAGGCCTAGAGGAAGACCAAAAGAAGACATGAAGATAGTTGGTGTGACCAAAGAAGATCCAGCAGATCGGGTTAGATGGAAGAAACTGGAGGGAAATGCCAAAAGGAGAAGAAGAAGTAATCAAAATTCATCCACGACTTTTTGATCTGTGTTTCTTCTCAAAAACAAACCCACAATTGAACATCTCTTATCGTTATTACATGACAAGCAGCATAATAACGAACTACTATATCTGTTACAAGATTTTTTCCCCCACAGAACTCATATATGTGTTGCTATACGTAACTTTCCAGAAAGACAAGAAGGTCTCAGAGTCGAGCCTCGAGTCTCACAGGTGTGATTCCTCACATCTGTTCACAGTGCACACATATTAACAAGTGTGACGTACATGTGGATGTAGATATTTAGGGCACATAGACACTGTTTGATCTGCTCCACTCTGACCTCGGTCTGCTCTCATAAATTTTACAGTTCGTTGGAGCAGTGTGAGTTACCGAAAATGAGGCGTAAACCAAAGAAGAAAACTCCTCCTAAACCCTGAGGTGCTTGGTTCAATGAATGAAGCCAATCAAGATTTGCTTTGAGAAATTAAGAGTTCTACCAAACCATGAGTTCTTGGTTTTTATAGAAATTCTAAATATTAATTTTCAAAAATAAATTCTAAATATTAATTTTCAAAAATAAATTCTATATTATATCATATGAATTTGCCGGATACAAGCAACTGAAATGAGCTTCCTCCGCATGGTGGCTGGCCTCTCACTCAGAGATCAGGTGAGGAGTTCTGCCATCCGGGAGGTGCTCGGTGTAGAGCAGCTCCACCTTCAAGTCAAGAAAAGCCAGATGGGGTGGTTTGGTTATCTGGTCAGCATGCCTCCCGACTGCCTCGCTGGTGAGATGTTTCGGGCACGTCCCACCGGGAGGAGACCACCATACATTTGTTGAAGCCATTCATTTATTTATTGAGGTTCAGGCTCTTATCTAGATAGAATCAGGGCAGGGCACACCATGTCTGCAACCAGTCTGTTGCAGAGTCAAAGAAAAAGAAACCTTTTCTCTCAATTAGACAGATATGAAACACTTGACCTGATGTATACTGTAAATAAATACTTTTTTATTGATTCCTCTTCTGAACCGCTTGTCTCTTGAGGGTACCAGAGCCTATCCTACCTGACTTAAGGCGAGAGGTAGGGTACACCTCAAACAAGTCGCCAGTCTGTTGCAGGGCCACACACACACACAACCAAACACACACTCATTCCTAGGGGCAATTTGGCACCGGCCAACAAACCTAACATGCATTTTTTGGAGGGTGGGAGGAGACCAGAGTATCCACATGTACACAGAGAGAACATACAAACGCCACACACAAAGTCCAGAAATTCAAGCCTCACCCACACTTAGACCAGAACCCCAGACCTTCTTGCTGTGAGGCCACAGTGCTAACACCTATGACACCATGCAGGATGGATCATATTTAAAATGAGTCAACATAAGTTTAAAGGTGAAGTTGTTGTGTGGATGTTTTTCTGATACAAACTTGACTTTATTCACGATTAATCTGGAAAACATCCCACTTTATTTCTCAGTGTCTTTGATCGGAACTCATTGCTGAGAAAGATGCCTTTGTATGGATTTACAGATTGTGCATTACATTTTTGGCTGTGTATGTAAGTAAACAATCACAGTCTATTTCAATGGTAACTTTTCTATTTCTGGGGAATTGGAGTGTGGAGTCCCTCAGGGCAGTTGCCCAGGGCCTCTGCTTTTCTCTTCTTTTAAAATGGACTTTTCTTCTTTTAAAAAAATTGTCCTTAACAATTTATGCTGATGATTCAACACTACAATATTCAACAGACAATCTTGACAATCTAAAGGAGATGTTACAGTGTGAATTGGAGACAACTGGGACCAGGTGGAGTCAATCGGGAGGAAGGATTGGGCCAGAAGGCTTGGGAAAAAGGAGAACAGGGAGGATTCCTGACATTTTAAAAGTTATTGACGAAAGAACTTTGCAAGAATATAACTCTTTTGTTTCGTATTGTTGGTTTATTTCATATAAATTTAACTATCATATGCTTATATTTTTTGTGTCGGACCTCAGGAAGACTAGCGACTTGTATGATTAACAAAAAGTCCCGAATGACGGACAAATTTTTGGCGAAGTCACGACATGTATTAGATACGATCTGAGACATTACACATGTGTTCAGGTTCATGCTGCACATGCAGATCGTTTCCTCGCTCACAGCCAATTATTTCCCATTCTGGAGACATATTGGATATTTAGTACTTCCTGAATATGAGTTGAGGCATTTAAACGCATCCACTTTGAACAAATAACTCTAGTCACAGTGACGTCTCAGACGAAGGATTCACATGCTTTATATTCATCTAAGATTAAGTTGACATTTTTACACGCAAGCTTACAGGACGGGTTTCCTTTCTGTTTGACCTTTCTTGCATTAAAATAATGCAGATATTTCTTGACTTTATGATGTGAATCACCTCAATCTGCTGTTATATAAAGACCATTTTTACATTTCTTCTTTCATCATCAATAAACTGGTGCTGCTCTGTTGATTGTAGAAATATTCAAGCAGATTGATAGAAAGAGCAGATTGGGAGTCAGATCCAGCTCAGAATGATCCTGCATTCATGTCTACAACCTTGGAAGTCTTTCCTGTCAGAACAGATGCTTTATTCATTTTCTTTTCATTCTCCTTCTGCTTTCTGGACAATGAGGGCGTCTCATTTGACTTAAATCAGATAACCTATAGAAGCAAATGAGCTAATTGGATCATTAAAAAGGGAATTTTCAGGAGAATTGCTCATCATTAAATGAATGGCTGAGTTAGGAATTTTAAAAACTGATCGGGAACAAATTTATAGACAAAGTTTGGGGTCCCTAGAGGAAGAAGGGGGAAGTCTGTGAGGTCAGTGTCTATATGTTCAAAGAGCAATGACGTTATGTTGATGTCGGGGATAAGAACATGCATGGAAGAATAAAACCAACAAAGAGCAGCACTGTCTGCTTCCTACAAACCGGGATGTATGGCACGATAAAGAGGCTCAATAATCTGTTTGTTACTCTCAGTTATTTTGTGAAGTTCCTAAACAAAGGCTTTCTTTTTCCAGTCCTGGCATTTCTCTCACATTCTCACACTTACGTAAAAAAAAAAAAAAAAACTCAATTGTGTTGCCAATGGGGGACGACAAATTTACAGAAATGACTTCTCCTTTGAGGGCGATGAATGAGAACACATGTTCATCATGAACAAGTGAATAAACAAGCTTAAAGTCGACACGCTACACAACACAAGCAAACAGATTTTCAAAGAAATACTATTATATAACAAATGATTTTTAAGTGTTTTTTAATGCTTTATAAAAGCAGCATGTTTAGTTTTTAATAGAAGGTAAGAATGATTTATTTCTCTAACAATTACTGTGAGAAACTCCTTGGCTGAAATGATTGAGTCGGTCTTTAAGTCAAAGAGGTCGTGCCTTGTCCTCACGTGCTGACGCTATTCCCAGATACTGGAGCACTCTTAAGGGAGACGCAAGACTGACCCAACCCCTTCTTGTCTTTGTGAGCATAAAAGGCAAGGAAGAGCCTTTCCTCCTCAGAGAAAGAATGGCTTCCTCAATCCTGTATCCGGTGACAAAGTGCTGCACATTCACAGAGGAACTACTAACACAGCTGAAGTATGCACGAACTGAACAAGGCCTTTCACAAAGAAAATAAACACTACAACAATGTATTTGTTGCTCCCAATTTCATCACCGTTTTCTTTCTTTCACCACAATCAAATCAGATATTTTATGTGGTGAGAAAATATCTTAATTCCAAATGTTTTATTTGACTTGATTGAACATTTCAGTGACCACATGGACAGGATGTTTGAGCTAGCTTGCCAGATTCTTGTACTTTTTTGCATTCAAGTGCTAGAAAGTGTTATTTTACTTACTTGCAATCAAGTAAGGTGGAGCATTTAGGAGTTTTGTTGCCTTGGCGATAGACTAAACCTTCAACAGGTCTCACTTAAATGATTAGGGGAGGCGATAGCTCAGTGGTAGAACGGTTTGCCCTTGGACCGGAAGTTCTTGGGATCAAATCCCACTGAGCTCATGTGCTAGTGTCCTTGGGGAAGACATCTAACCCCCTGTTTCTCCCACCATTTCTGCGGTCCAATGCAGCACACAAATTTTCCCGTTGAGTGATGATAAAGGCATCACTTTCTATTCTTTCTTTCTAGATAAAGTAGCGTTTCATCCACGGCAAACTCTGACAAGGACTCACTTTATCAAAATTGTGTTAAAAGTTCTGTAATCCCCTCTAATACCCTGGCTTAACGTTGCAGGTCAACAAGATGATTCAATGAGGCTCAGGTTAGAGGTCAAGATGGGATGACGATAGACACAATGATTAGAACTTTCTGGGTGCGGTGATGGTAAACACTCATAATACAATCATCTTCCGATGTGTTATTAAGTGCTCAAAAAGAAGAAATTTAATTTATACTCTTTTATTTCACGACACATTTTCACATTTTTTCAGTTTGTATACTCTTAATAAATGCAGGCTGGCTTTTCATTAATAGTTTTTTTTTAACATTTCTCTGGATCTCAAGCCTGTGCCTGTCATGATCCCCTCCCCTGCCACTAGTAGGAGCCTTGGACCTTCCCTCATCACCCTGATTGGGGACACCTGAGGATGATTGGTCTGATAAGAATCAGAATATACTTTCATGATCACACACAAGGGAAATTTGTGTGTCACAGCAACAACTTCCTATCTGCTAAGTGAGTCGTTGTAGAGCCCGATCACGTACGGAAAGAAAGACCTCTGGTAACGAGATGTTCTCGAGCGGAGCTGTCTGAGCCTCTTGGAGAAGGAGCTCCGCTGTTCGTCCAGGAGTGGGTAGAGATAACACACACCTGTGGATCCTACTCCCTGTTTCAAGGCAATCCCCCAGAATCCTTTGTTGGGTCTTTGTCGCCTTCCCAGCCAGGGCTTCCCGGCTGCCTGACCATAAGTCTTTGAACTCTGTTATAATATTTGAACTTTTTGATCCTGAGTTAATCCTGGGCCCTTTGCCTAACAGCCTTACTGGACTTTTGGTTAAATAAATCCTGTCCTGCATTTAGGTCCTCCTCCTCCATCCACACCCCCACATCCTGACAGTGCCTAATGATAGTTTTGGTTAACTGTATATTGTTTGATAAAAGTTTCCTTACCTCGTTCCTACGTCTTTTTGGTTTCATGTCGCGTATTGTTTGAAAAAATATTCCCATGGAACCAATCCTGCCATAAAGCTTGATAAGCTTTAGTGTAGATTTGCACGATGTCTGGAATCAATTTAGTTTACATCTATTGCATGCGTGTGTTTTTCATTTATGGAGGTATGAGCTGTTGCGTGAGCGTCTGTGTGTGAACAAATTCATCTGCTTTTGGTTAAGGAAGCTCTAAATTATTTTTGCGGTCCAGAGGAATACCTGTTGCCTGCAGGCAGAATTACTTGTGTTTTATGTGATGCCGGTATTAACAAATAAACGCTACAAAACTCCTTAAACAAAAACAGAAAAATAAGTTTGTTTTATTGCACGAAAGAGCATTTAGGTTTCGAAAAACAAATGATTTTGGCAAACCGAGTAACTGTTGAGTAACAACGACATGAAGTTGTGACTCATTCATTTGACTAAATAGAAGCAAAGCCAACTTGAACACAATAACCTAGATTAAAAAGTAATTCTGGTTTCCTGTAAAAATGGCCAAACAGAACATATAACGTATGTCCACACAATTAGAACTAATTTTTTATGTCATTTCAGTAAAATCAGTGAGTTCAGGTATGCAAACCCTTATTTAACAGTAACACCAGGTTTCCCGGATCGGTGCAGCATCAGCAAAAAATTGAACGCTGCATCGGTCCGTCGTGGTAAAGAGAGAGCTGAGCCGAAAAGGAAAGCTCTCGATTTACAAGTCGATCTACGTTCCTACCCTCACCTATGGTCACCAGCTGTGGGTGGTGACCGAAAGAATGAGATCACGGATACAAGCGGCCGAAATGAGCTTCCTCCGCAGGGTGGCTAGGCTCTCACTCAGAGATCGGGTGAGGAGCTCTGCCATCCGGGAGGAGCTCGGTGTCGAGCTGCTCCTCTTTCAGGTCGAGAGGAGCCAGATGGGGTGGTCCGGGCATCCGGTCAGGATGCCCCCCGAGCGCCTCGCGGGCGAGGTGTTTTGGGCACGTCCCACCGGGAGGAGACCAAGGGGCAGACTAAGGACCTGCTGGAGAGACTATGTCTCACAGCTGGCCAGGGAACGACTTGGCCAGCTGTGAGACATAGCTGGCCAAAGTTTGCAAAGTTTGCAAAGCTAGCAAACTAACATTTCTATTCTTATTTTAGTGAATTTACATTAATATGGCGCTCCATGTTGGGACCAAACACGAGTACATGTTTAGCTGCAAAAAAATTCCCGGTAACATTGGAGTATGGGCATGGCACGGAGCAAAATGCATGGCCAAGAACAATCTGGCTTTTGAATGGTTTCAAATTACTCAAACATGCATGATTGAATTAAATAACCCTCCTGGACATGTCTTTGGTGTGGGAGGGATGCTCAAACCCCACTTTTATTTCCTAATTGGTCTGTCGTAGTTGTGGAGTACAAATTCGAGTACCGTAGTAGAGGCAAAGCTTGGAACGCTGGCCTTTCTGTGTGGAGTTTGCGTGTTCTCTCCCTGTATGAATGGGTTTTCTCCAGGTACTCTGGTTTCCTCACACTCTCCAAAATTATGCATGTTAGGTTGATTGACCACTATGAAATCACCCCTAGGAACGAATGTGTGTGTGGATGGTTTGAGTGTGTGGCCCCGCAACGGATAGGTGACCTGTTCGAATGTACCCTGCCTCTTGGCTGAAAGCAGCCAGGGTAGGCAGTTATTTTGCTTGCTAATTTGTAAGATTTATTCAGTGTTATTCTAGAAAAAAATGCCAAAATATTAAAGTTGCATCAGACTTTTGCAGAATTCCAACAGACACTGAACTAGGAAAACACTCGGAGAGCCCAGACCACCATCGAAATCAGCGGAAAAAAGGGGCGGCCTTTTTTCCGTGTGCCAGTAGGTGCAGATTAACAACCTGAACTGATCACCACTCTGTCTAAGGGCCACATGGAGGGACAAGTCATGTGCACACTCACCTGTTGCACTAACTAAACAGCTCATTAACAAACTAGAACCAACAGAAAATTAGTCCCACCCCTTCTTTCTGCCTGCCACTCGACACGTTTCCATGGAGACAAGAGTTCCACTGTTCTGCGCTCCGCCTCTTAAAGAGCCAGCATGTGACAAGACTTTAAGCAGAACCTTTAAAACCCTCCTGGACACAAACGGTGAACCAAATTCCCCGAAAAAACCCTTTTTTATCTTCCCATTGTGGGTAACTTTCTGAAAATTTGATGAAAATCCACTCCTAACTTTTTGAGTTATCTTGCTCTCACACACACGCTTCCCATCACATATCGTTCTCAGTGGAGGTAAGAAACTATTTGAAATAAGAATTATTTTGTTAATCATTAACTAAAATTATATTTTATAATTACTTGCCGTTTGCAAAGATGAACATTCTCTTCAGCTAGTGGACAAGTCGCCCGCCCGCCCACCCACCCTCACACAGACACACACATGCTTGTTTACAGAGCAACTTGGACGCAGAGCCTTGTCTTCCAAGTATGGCAGTCACATAGAAAATTCCCCTCCTCCACGACTATTCTCTCATCATCAGGAATGTCAGAGCGACACAGTTCAGTCCAGTGCAGACTAAAAAAAAATATCTGGACTCTATACTCATCTTTTATTATTTTAGCTTGTTCCTGTTTAGTTTACTCCTGTTGCTTCACTATGTGCAGCCGTCACGAAAACAGGATATTTGTGGCCATTAGTACTTGTGATCATGAGCATGAAACAGCACTCAAACCACAGCAGAGCAGAAAGGAAATGTCTTGTTTTATGCAGCTTTAAAAGATTAATATCAGCTGTGTGACCACAACACAACATGTCAGGTCAGATTTTATATCAACAGGTGTGGTACTCGCTGGGTGGTGTTACGCTCGGTAACATTTCAGCTTATTTAGCACTGCTAAATGAGTCCAGCTGCCGAGAAAGATCATTAAATCCTCAAGGGATGAAACCACCTTGATTGCGTCTGTACAGTAGCTATGATGATTTGTAGTTTAGTGTAACTTTATGGCTGACCTACAAAGATTAATCACGTGTGTCACTGATTTAAATTGGCCATGGCTGGTTTGGGTCATATGACTCATAATGAGGAATCTGCACACTTTGAAATAGCCTTGTAATAGTGAACGTCTAGCATGATGCATCAGACTGTTTCTGCCACTGTGTGGGAACAGTCGGGCCTTGCAGCACTGTGATTTGTTCTCTCCACAGTGGGAGGGTACTAGTTGGTTTTCACCAATCACTGCTTTCTGGTTAGGACTGGATGTGGTGTACAGGTGTGCAATGTGTCCAAACAAATGGGACCAATTCCATTTCAGTTCATTTTCTTTTTCATTTTTTTTAAAAATAGGCATTTTTTAAAATGAACTTTGAAGCATATCGAGCCAACTTTCTCATCATTTTCAAATTAAAAACATAAATAAATAAAAAATTAATGGCTTTTACACACTTTTACAGTATTTTTTTAATAACAATAATTTTTAGGCGTTTTTGAATTGAACTTTAAAGCTTTTTCAGCAGCTTTCAGGTCATTTCCTGCATCAGAGGAGAAAAATGGGGTTCAGGCATTGTATGCTTTGTTTCTCCGAAACAGCTTTCTCTAGTTGGTTTTCACCAATCACTGCTTTCTGGTTAGGACTGGATGTGATGTACAGGTATCCAATGTGTCCAAAAAAAAAATTTTATTCCGGAAACCAAACCTTCCCCATCAGCAGCAAAGCCACATCTTTTCCTCTGTCTTTTAAATTTGCAATCTTGGAAGTAGTTGCCATGCCAACCGTACGACTTGGCAACCAAACTCCAAACATGGCCCGAACGATGTTGTGTTTCTTGTGGAGTCACTAGGTAGCGCCAGCCAGGCTACTGAATGACATGTGATGACAAGAATCATCTCAAAAGAAAAATACATGTTCTATTGTTTATGATTTAAGTCGTTCCAGAAAGAATCCAGATGTTTGGTTGAAGGATCGCTCATATGTTAAAGAAACAATATTTACAGTCATGACACACTCCATTAGATACGCCAACATGAACCTCAAACTGCTGAAAACTTCTGTAATCTGAACACAAAACTCTTCAGATCATTTCTAATTTGTGAAACTGGTGATTTTAAACTTCTAAAAAAGAGTTTTAAAGGTTTTGTTTGCATTAGTTTCTCTCTTATTTTTGACTTGAACATTCCAACATGCACATCAAGCATAAAGTCAGAGATAACACATTCAGTATTGAATGAAGTATTTGGTAAAGAGTTAAATATTTATTGTAACTTTGACTTTTCAATGCATCATCCATTTTTAAAAAAAAGCCTATAGAAGAGATTTTCCAGTGGGATTGCGTGAGGAATGCAAAAACAAGTTCAACTAAGTGAAAAATGTGAGACTCGGTTATCTGCTTTGCTTCTCGGTTAAATCCATATCAATGTGGAAGGAAGACTCCTCTCCACTCCCCCACAGTTGAGGAAATCACTTTAAACTCAAAGCCCACATTTTTCAATCTACTAATCTGTAAAGGAAGATATTAAATAAACTAATGAGGGCGGAGTTTTAACAAAGCTTTACACTGTTTTTACATCTCTGTACCTTCATACAATAAACGTAGATAAACTGTGCATTAGAGTGTAACAGTCAGGCCACATTCGATCTGTCTACACTACTGATGTAGGTGAGCACAGGAATACAGTAAGACGGTAAAACCTTCAGCATTTCAGTGCACAGCTCCACTGGAATACCCCTGAGGTTTGTAAAGTGCTTTAGCAGTACTAGAAGGTTACGGTGTGTGGAATGTGGCAGGAATGTGATGTCGTTTTAAAGAAAAGCTTGCTGATGACATTGGCCAGATGTTTGTGTGATCTTTAGTTTCCTTTAACATGGAGCTGCAGCTGTTCTTCATGTACAGTCCTGCAGAGCAGCTGGGAAACTTTCTGCCACCATGTGGGAAGAGTTAGGACTGCGTGAAACTGTTGAACGCTGTGCACTGAGTGTGAAGCAGTTTTGGATTTGTGCAAATTTTTTGGGTTTCTTTACCAAGAAAAGCTCTGTGATCATTTAAGATGTTCTAAATGGTCAAATTAATCACATGTTTAAAATTTTACTTGAAAGAATATAGAAAGACTGAAGAGTCAACAAAATTTAACAGACCCTCTGATCGCTTACTTATCTATCATGCACAAATCACAAACATGTTCCGTTCCGTCATCTTCCGTTTATCCGGGTCATGGGGGCAACAGCCTCAGACCGGAAGCCCAGGCTTCTCTCACCCCAGGTGCATCCTCCAGCTCACCCAGAACAATCTGGAGTTGTTCTCCGGCCAGCTGTGAGACAGGGTCTCTGCCTCTTGGTCTCCTCCTCCCGGCGGGACGTGCCCGAAACACCTCACCAACGAGGCACTTGGGAGGCATCCTGATCAGATGCCCGAACCACCCCATCTGGGTTCTCTCAACCTGGAGGAGGAGCGGCTCGACACAGAGCTGCTCCCGGATGGCAGAACTTCCGTTTCGTCATCTTCCGCTTGTTCCGAGGTCAGGTCGAGGGGGCAACAGCCTCAAACAGGCAGCCCAGGCCTCTCTCTCCCCGGCTGCATCCTCTAGCTCACCTGGAAGGATCCCAAGTCGTTCCCCGGCCAGCTGTGAGACATAGTCTTTCCAGCGGGTCCGGGGTCTGCCCGGATGCCAGAACTCCTCACCCGATCTCTGAGTGAGAGCCCAATCACCCTGTGAAGGAAACTCATTTCGGCCGCTTGTATTCGCGATCTCATTCTTTCAGGTGGGAACATAGATCGACTTGTAAATGGAGAGCTTTGCTTTTCGGCTCAGCTCTTTCTTTACACGACAAACCTATGTAGTGTTCTAGTTATTGCTGACGCCGCACCAATCCACCAGTCGATCTCCCGCTCCATCCTTCCTCCACTTGTGAACAAGACCCCAAGATACTTAAACTCCTCCACTTGGGTCAAGACCCTGTCCCTGACCTGCAAATATGTACCTGATGCTTTTAAAAAATAAAACAAATTAAAACCCAAGTTAACAATCAAATCTTCCACACAGCTTATTGACCAGGGTTGGCGGACCTACCCGCTCCAGCTTGTTGTAGGAGTTTAAGCATTGGGATGCATTAAAAAACGTCTCCCACGTTTTGACACAGTTCATACAGTGACTACAATTAATGAGCATCATGGTGCATTTTCAAAACTGGGCACAAAATTGGCAAAGTACCTTTACATTGACAACAAAAAACTACAATCATCCAGAGTCACTCTAGCATGGTTGATTTCAGGCGAGAGGCAAGGTACACCCAAACAGATCACCAGTCTGTTGTGGGGACACACACAGACAACCATTCATTCACAAATACAGTACAACTAGGGACAATTTCATTCACGCACACAAGGAGAACATGCAAACTCCACACAGAAAGGCCAGGGTTTCAAGCCTTGGCACCCCTCCAGGATTCAAACCCCCCAGCGTTCTTGCTGTGAGCTGACAGTATTAACCACTGCACCACCGAGCAGCCAATACTTCAATCAAACAAAACTATTTAGTAAAATTGGTGACTTTTTTTTACAAAAAAATCCCATTTTTTAAGCCTTTGTTTTTCAAAAATCCATCATGTTGTTTTTTCCGTGCGTTCCTCGTCTTCTGATCGAGCGGGTGCTGAGTGCAGGCTGGATTGACCCATTGATTGCAAGTTAAAAAAAAAAAAAACAACAACTTTTTTTTGCAATAAGTGAAGTTTTCAGATTGATCTGTTTTTTGTTTTAGTTTCTTCGGAATTCACTTCACTTCTCATTCTTTACCAAAAAAAAAACCAAACACTCAGTTGAAATGTTGGTTGATTTTCTGCAAATTAAACACAAACTAATCAACAAGTTGATATTTCTGACCCATAAACAAGATCCATAAAGAGGCAGATGAGTTTAAAATACATTATATACTACACCATAAGTTCCCGTGCTTCTTCAGTTTGCATCCAAATCTGTTTTACATTAAAGGTGTTTGTCTTTTGACCCGTATTTTCCATCTGAGGCGTCTTCAGTCCCACAAGCAAACATGACTCACTACTTCTTTTCAGACCATATGATGCCAAACTTATCGAGCAGGTGTGGTTGAATCATCCGGCCTTTTGGGACGCGGCTTCACCGCCCGTCTCACATATAGCATCAAACACCAGCATACATCAATCCACACTATTGTAAGCTGAGAATATATGACATATTTTACACCTATTCAATTTTCCACTAATGATATTTTTGCTTTTTGGATTTGTTACTTTTCTGCTTTGCGTTGGCTTGCCAACACCACCTGCTGTAAACCATCCCACACACTATCATATCCAGATCATTATGAACAGGAAGTGTTTTGTGCTGTACTTAGTGAGGCTTAGTAACTCGCCAGCACACATCATGCCAATTTTCACAGTTTGGGGATATCTAAACGTGGCATTCAGACTTAAAAAATGACAAAAAACCCTTGGGACACTAAGGCAGTCTGCTTTACAGATTTGACACGGTTTGTGGTCAGATTTGTGAATCCCAGGCTACAGAATTTTTCTCTTCAAGCCCTGGGAAAGACTGGGAGAGATCCTACTATTTAGAAAGGGCAAAGAAATCTCATTTTGAACAACTTATATCTTGAACAAGGAACAAGTTTTGAGAGTCAAACTTCTTCTTGGCTGCTCTTTGTCACTGATTCCATTCACGATTTTTATTGTCGGAATTTCTAGATGCAGTCAAGGTGGTTGGGTATTTAGTTGGTAGCTTCAGGATTTGCTTTTTGCAGATGATGCGGTTCTTTTGGCTTTATCGGGCCAAATTTTATGAAGCCGATTTGCAACCGAGTGTGAAGCGGTCGCGATGGGAATCTATACCTCCAAATTCAAAACTGTACACCTTGACTAGAAGAACATTGAGTACTACTACATGATACTTGTTGACAGTAATGCCAGGTCGCCTGTCTGTCGCAGGGCCACACACACACAACCATACACCCACATTCCTAGGGGCAATTTTGCACCGGTCAATAAACCTAACATGCATGTCTTTGGAGGGTGGGAGGAAACGGAGTACCCAGAGGAAACCCACACATATACAGGAGAACATGCAAACTCCACACAGAAAGGCCAGCATTCCATGCTTCGTCCCCACAAGCTTCTTGCTGTGAGGCCACTGTGCTACCCACTTTGTTATCCACACGCCACTGTGCTGCCCAAGTTGTATTTCTTCTTCTAAAATGCAAATGAAGTATTCCAAAACTCAAATCATCCAACATAAAACTACACTTATTTGCTTCATTCACACAAAACAATAAACAAGAGCAAAAAGGTCTGTTTCTGCTTTCTTCCTCCACGTTTAAACAGAGTCAGGATGGTCTGTGTTTCCCTTCTTAGGATGCTGATCCTACTTGACCCCAAGTTGAACAAGTTTTCTGTCCTTAAAACAACCAACAAATTCAAGCCTGGCTAATGATCTGCTTTTATTTTGATGCTTCATTATTGAGGATTTGAGTCATGAAGGTTTTCTAATCTGCTCACCTCTTTTTGACCTGACATCCCTTTTTGTCCAAATTAGTCCAATAAGTTAGATGTTTTTGTTATGGTTTGAAATGACTGTGATGCAGAATCAAATCTAGTGAACATCTCCTAAAATTTTGATGTAGAAGCTGCAAACAAAAACCATCAAATGCATGCGAAATCTGCGGGTGAATGCACAGTTAAGTCCATAAGGCCATTTTATCTTCATGTCGGTATCATGTGGAAACCCTCATTCTTCTATTTGTTTGATGGTTCAAAGAATCGGATGAGATGATGAGCCGGTACAAAGCTCACACATCGAATCAAACAGATCTAATCTGTGGTTGCAGGAGTCATTAACAAGACACACTTTTTGTGACGATGTCATGAGGGTGTTGGTGCTGTCAAGCCCGTCGGGTGTTTGGGTTAATGAAGAAGCAGAGAAGGAAAACAAGTTGTAAAATCAAAGATGAGCTGTCTTGATCAACCTGCAGATTACTGAGATGTATTTAGAGATCCAACCAAAGCATGTAAGCAGGTGAAGTTTGTTGTCATTTTATTGTGTGAAGGCGTGTGCTGCGCTGTCTGAGAACGACGTAAACCCACAAAGGGCAACTCTGAGGGACAGAGACGGAGACAGACGAGGGAATATTTACCCAACAGCTGAGTTCACCCCACCAGTGGCACGTGTGTGTAATCATGTTCCTTTTCTGTGTCAGTGTGCGTTACTTCAGTTGGTGAAATGCCAAAAAAAAAAATCCATAAATTCAGCACCAGCTGCTTTTATTAACACAAACAAATGGGTTTGTTCTAATAAAACACACATGTACTCCGTACTTAAAATCAATATTCATTTCCTTCATTTGTTTTGTGACACTAAGCTAATCTGAGGCAGGTGCTTGTGATGTATGCCTGGCACAAAAAAAAAAAAAAGCCATTAAGAAACCGGAAGCAGTGAAGTTGAAGTGAGAGTGATGTGTTTTAGAGGGGAGCAGTGGGAAACAGGCGACACAATAATTGGTGTGCTGGGGTTCCTGTGGTTTCCCAGGGTTTATGGTGCCACATACAAGTTTGATTAACAAGTTCATTTGAATATAAGTGGTTAAGTCCTTGTTGGATTTAAAGCAAATGTTGGAATCGAAGAGTTCACAGACAAAATCTGAAGTTTAGAAAGATAAAATGTCATGCTTAGTGACAGATGTTTGTTTATCATGCCTCTCTGTGAGAATGGGAGACGGAAATATGTGTGGTTAGAAGTCACTGTTTACTCTCTTCCCATGCCTGTGGGGCCAGTTCAGAGCCCTGACAGGATTTTGGCTGCTAGCCTTACACGTGAGTCTGACAACAGCTGGAGGAGGGAGAGAAATAGGAAGAGAGGAGCAATGGAAGACAGAGCCAAGAGGTTGCAGGCCAGTTCCCATACTCTGGCCTCTGGAGACCTCTGAGGAAAGGAAGCAGGGCGGGGGTCGATGGTGGGAGGAGAGGGCTGGGGGCAGCTGCAAGAAGTTCCACAAATAGGTTGCTGATTAATGGGAGTTTACAGAAACCAGATTTTCATTCCTTCGTTGTTAAATTATTAGAGATAGTGAGTCAGAAAGCTATTGTCTGAGATTCAGTTTCATTTTTACCCAAATATTTTCATCAGGTTTTTTAATTTGAACTTTTTGTCATTTTTTTTAAACTGTTTTTAAACTTATCTTCTGCACAATGAACACATTTTGCTCTAATAACTCACAATCACAAAAAAGTCTGTGTATTGTTTTTGCCAAAAGTGGTATTACATGCTGATTTAATTTGTTGGATTGACAAGTAATCTGAATGTTTCTCTGCAGGGCTGTGGAGCATCATGTGGAGCCTGTGACTGCAGTGGTGTGAAAGGAGAGAAGGTGAGATTGAAATGATTTGATATCTCAATCACATTTTTGCCCGATTTCATGCTTTGATTAAAAGTAAACATAAAGAGGTAGAGTCAGCATTGGAGGGTGATGTTCTCACCAAGCAGGGGGCTGTTCTGAGGAAAAGAAATAATCTGAAGGGCTTCAAGAGCTGAACAATGATCAGCTAGAATTAGAGCGTGTCCATGCACACAGCTGGACCTTTTCCCATCAGATGGAAAGATGGAAGCAAGCTGAGATTTACAGATGTAGAAGAAGCCACAGACTGGCTGTGAGGCCTTGAGCTGTCAGCACTGAGTGGAAACATAGAAAAAATCCATCAGCTGTGTATTTTATGCTGTTATAGATTTCAAAATTTACAGACGTATAAGACAGATCCTGAATGGATCACAGGGATTTTCTCTTTAAAATTTGTGCCATCTTTGAATTATTTTCTGTCATAACTACAGAAGCTAAAAATTCAAATTGCCTATAAACATTAGTTTTAAATGTTGAAAATTTTCAGTCCCTTAAACAATCCAAAGTTACTTGGGCAGGTTAAAAGACCTTCTAACTAACTAAGATTAATTGCTTTCCTAATCTTACTTGTGAACACTTTTTCCAATAAAGTCATCATTTCCTGATAGCTCTCAGTAGAGGTTTGTTATGGTAACCCAGTGGGGTTTCCATACAATTTGTAATGTTTGTTCTGACTCATATTTACCAGGTGTTTGTGGGATCACTGGGAGTTTTCCAGTTTGATTCTATGGGTTCAAAACTCACACCTTTGCTGCCATCTAGTGGTAGACGGAGTAACGACAAGTTTGATTTTAGGAGTTTTTAAGGACCCCAAGTGACTCCTAGAGAGGGTCCCCATAGACGATCATCTTATGTTTTCTGAACATTCTTTAAAAACTTTAACTTACCAAATCATTTAGTTTTGTCTTCTGAACCACTGATCCCAACTGATTTCAGGCGAGAGGCAGGGTACTCTCTGAACAGGTCACCAGTCTGCTGTGGGGCCACACACACACGCTCATTCCTAGGGACAATCATACAGGGACCAGTCAACCTAAAATGCATGTTTTTGAAGGATGAGAGGAAAATAGAGCACTCAGAGAAAACCCACACATACACGGGGAGAACATGCAAACTTCACAGCGAAAGGCCAGTGTTTCGAGTCTCATCCCCTCACTGGGCCTCGAACCCTGACCTTCCTGCTGTGAGGCCACTGTATTAAGCACTGCACCACCATGCAGCCCACCTCAAAAAGTTCAAAATTTTTGTTAATGTTTGTTTATTCTCGGGCCATAAATCAAAATGATTAGGTGAAAACCACATTCTGAGTGTTTTCAAATGTACTGTATGTTTCTAATCCTGTCTTACAAAGAGGTAGTTGACAGGATGTAGAAAATAGTGAGATGAATATTAACAATGGTTACAAAAGTTTGCAACGCTAATCAGCATGTTTGGGAAAAAAACTTGAGTCACAAAGTTAAAGCAATTTAATCTATCCTTTTTTTAATGTTCTGCATGAACACTGAAGATCTTTCTGAAGTTTGATGATGTTTAACTTTTTATCTAATCAAAGTAGATTACAATGTGTTTCTTGTCCTATGCTGACATTATAATTGTTGATTTTCCACAGGGGGAGCGTGGGCTTCCAGGTCTCCAAGGTTATGTGGGATTCCCCGGGATGCAGGGATCTGAAGGGCCTGCTGGACCGATGGGATTCAAGGTCAGCACACAGTCTCTCAGGGCTTTTTATAATTAAATATTGCAACAGTAAAAAGACAAAAGAAAAACTAACAAGATTAAATCAAATAATATGCCTCCACCAGCCCTGTATCATCAGAAGATTGAAATAAAAAAATGAGACCCAAAATGAAAGTTTAATCTGTGGAGAACGTGCTCCGTTAGTTAAGCATCAGTGTGGATCTAAAACAACTCACCATCAGGTTCTTCAAAACAACAGCATTTCATGAGCAGTATTTTTAACCCAATCGTGTTTATTAATAAGTCAAATTAAAATCTGAGGAACAAAATAGTGCTTTTAGTCTCCTTTAGACTATTTATAATTAAACTGTTTGCAGGATGTTTTCCGTTGTTTTCGGTTATGTGGCAGAATGTTAGAGAGTCAGAGAGGCCAGACTAGGATGGTTTAAACATGTGCAGAGGAGAGAGAGAGAGAGTACATATGAAGAAGGATGCTGGATTTGGAACCACCAGGAAAGAGGCCTAGAGGAAGACCAAAGAGGAGGTTCATGGATACAGTGAAGGAAGACATGAAGATAGTTGGTGTGACTGAAGAATATGCAGGGGATAGGGTTAGATGGAAGAAACTGACTTGCTGTGGCGATCCCTAAAAAGAAATGCCAAAAGGAGTTTTCCAATCTGTTTTTTAACTACACATGCCCATAAATTTAAATTGATTTAATTAATTGCCATGGACAAATTTAGCTTTTCCTGGTTTTGATCTTCTTCTGTGCTCCAAAAAAAAATGAACTCTTCAGTTCCGGGGTGAAAAAAGATGATGGATAGAAACTAAAAAACAATTGCTTGAATTGTACCAATATCCCACGATGGCACTTCAGAGATTTATAAATGGGTGTTTTTATAACGGTATCAAAATATGTTCAGACAAAAGTGAAAAAACTCTAGATATGAGACTTTCAAGTATTCTTTTTTTTTTTTTTTAAAAAAAAGAACACATTTTTAGGCTAAAAATAATAAGTTGTCTTTTTTCACAAAGTACGTAATGTTGTGTGTTGTTTGAGGAGTGAAATCAATCTCAACCCTTGTATTTGGAACAACATAAATGATTCATTTTAAAGGAAACCAGTATTGATTTTAATCCAGCATTGTTTTCTACAGTCCTAGTGACTCTGGTCTATTTTGTCTAACAGGGAGACGCTGGTGCGAATGGACCTGCTGGTCAGAAAGGAGTGAGAGTAAGTCAAAATAAAACATAAAATCACACATTTCTGTCTGTGGTAAATTAATTACCTGCCGTTTTACTTCTCTTCAAGCCACCAACTGATCCTTCACAACCTTTAATTCTTTTATATTTAAATAAATGTTACCGTCCTAATTTTTATCTGTATATGTTAATATTTTCATGAAGATTTTTTAGTTTTTCCAAATTTTCCAAGTCAACAAAGAATTGGATCAGTGTGTGCATGAACTGATGTTTCATTAGGTCTTCTGCAAACCAGGATCGAAATGACATTTTTATGATTTTGCAGGGTCCTCCTGGTCTGCCAGGTTTCCCAGGAAACCCAGGACTCCCCGTAAGTTCCTAAGATCTACAATCATGTTTTACATTTTTCAATAAGGCAGTGTATTAACAAAAAATAAGCTGTGAATAACAGTTCCACTGTTAAAAAGAGACATATATTATTATAATGTATGATAATGTTCAACAGGGAATCAACGGAAACGACGGTCCACAAGGTCTGCCTGGCATACCGGGATGCAATGGAACAAAAGTAGGACAATTTTAATTCTACTAGATTATATCTACTTTGTATTTCATTTTATTTCTTTACTTTTTTTTTTTTTTAAACACTGTTTTTGTGTGTTATTTGTGTTGTAGGGAGAAAGAGGAACGACAGGCTCTGCTGGTTTTCCTGGTCTACAGGGTCCTCCAGTAAGAAATCACATTTCACAGCCAACACACAACACCCCCAAGCCATCAATCTGAGAATAAAATCAAAATTCCAGAGAATTATAGAACACCACAAAATAAAATGAGAGAAGCTAGCTGCTGCTAAAACTAAACTGCACAACCAGAGCTTCTAGCTAGCACCAGATGCTAACTCCAACCTCCCAGATTAGGTCATCCCAGCTCTCAGTCTGCAGCTGTCCGTTGTGTAAATGGTTGTAAATTCAGTAAATAATAGATAAATTGAGCAAGACACTGTAAGTTTAGATCAGGCATGGACAAACTACAGCCCATGGAGCAAACTTGAAAAATTTAAATAAATAAACTTTAATGCTTTATTTTCCCTGCAATTTTGATGTTTCCTCACTAGATGGCACATTCTATGATATGGAAAGCCATCAGGCCCAATACACGCACATAAACAAGTGTGTTAGATGTTAAAAAAAGCAAAATGTTACATCAAGCGTTTAGATTTTAGTCCTAGCGCGCTAGATTTGAAATTTACCGTTCTTGATGTAACATTGTAAGCTTGTTTAAAATCTAGTGCGTCATTCTTTAGGTCTAATCTAGCGGTTACCAATCCATCTGCTCCTGCTGCGGCCCCTTTGTCAAATGTTAGAACTCAATGTAGCCCGCAAGTCAAAAAGTTTGCACACCCCCTGAACTAGATGCAGTGCCAGTGGTGCGAATAAACTCGACAAAGTAGTTTGTTATTCATGAGGTAACTTGTGGTAACATGCAGTAACTCTACTACCATCACACTTGTTCTCCTAAATCATCCATGCGTACCTTTAGACTGACACAAATGGTCAAAAGGCACAAATACAGATACTGTGGCACCCTTAATACACTCACAAGCTTGAATTAGGAAGGTGAAACAAACATCCTCTAAAACCATTTCAAAGCTGATGTCTTTTTTTTTTTAACTATCTTTTCAGGGTATTCCTGGACTACCTGGGATTAAGGTATGATCAAATTTTCATCCAAAAGTGTTTTATCAAGCATAATTTCCTATTTAAAAAAATGTAAAAAAAAATAATTTTCCTACTCAAAATAATGATTTTGTTTCCTCACAGGGTGACCCTGGAGGTGTGATTGGAATCGCTCCCCTAAAAGGTGACAGAGGCTTTCCTGGCACACCTGGAGCTCCTGTATGTGATATTTCTGTTTTTATAAGTTTAAAAAGAAAAACTCATAGTCCTTGCAGAATGAATACATTTCATTAATTTTTTTTCCCCAGGGACAACCAGGTTTTAGTGGACCTACAGGACCTCCCGGCCCCCGAGGATATCCAGGAGCTAAAGTCAGTTTTGTGTAGAGTAATCAACGCAATGCTTGTTTTCTGCAAAAGAGTCATAAAACATGTTGAATTGAATTAAATGTGTACATTTAGATAAAATTTTGTACAACATTATTTTCATTTGACTTGTGTTTATAACTGATTGATTGATTGATTAACAGGGAGATGCCGGCCCCCCGGGACCTCCTGGAGAAAAAGTAAGAGCTCATATGTGCAAACATGTTTTTAAAAACAGCATCTTTCACTAGTTTGTGTTTTTTAAACATAGTGATATGTTTGAATTTCCTGCAGGGTGACAGGTTGGCGTTTGTGAGCGCAAAAGGAGACAAGGTGAGTTTATGGAAAAAAAAAAAAGAAAAATAAAATAATATTTCTGACTGGCTGGTAATGTGACTGACTCAAAAAAAAAATTAAAAACATGACAATATTGTTAAATTGTGAACATCTGTGAACCTGTCTGCTCGTGTAGCAGGAGACAGTGTAGCCAAACAGCATAGGCTGATGGTGTGTCTGATGACCCTAGTGGTGAGGAAGTTTAAGAAGATGAAGGGAGTGCAGAAGACTAAATGGTGGAAGCTGAAAAAGGAAGAGTGCTGCAAAAAAGAAAAAGATGCAGCAGATAGGGTTACATGGAAGAAACTTACTTGCTGTTGCGACCCTTGAAGGGTAATGCCGAAAGAAGAAGAAAGTCTGTGGGCGTGGCCCAGAGTTCGTGTTGTACGGACAACAACCATTGATTGATACTTCCTTCACGTTCATAAAAGGCCAATAATGCAGATCATTTTCAATGCAGGAAAGACATTTTAGGTCTTTCATTTTAAGAAGAAGGATTGCTTTTGCAAGTTTGCTGGTAACAGTTGTGGCTTTTTTCTTCAGGGTGAGCGAGGACTCAGAGGTCCACCTGGTCCTCCTGGACCTCCACAAGAAGTTGAAGGGTCACCAACCACAGTATACCTACCTGGACAACCGGTAACCACTTATCAGATAAAATGCAGATTTTCCTTATAGATTAAAGTGATCAATGAGATCTGTTGTTGACTTCTGACACTACTTTTGTTTTCCTCTTAAAGGGATTTCCTGGACCGAAAGGGGACAAAGGAGATAGTGTTAGTAGTCTTCTCTCCGAACATTGATTAAGATAAATTTTGGTTTATGTTGAAATGTAAATTTTTGTTTGTTTTTGATTTGCAGGCTCTTTGCATACCTTTCCAAGTAGGAGCGAAAGGGGAACCAGGACCTGCTGGACCAAGAGTAAGTAGGAGTCTATCAAATTTCAATGTAAATAATAATACGATGTGTAATATTGCATCATCACAAAAAAAATGACAAAATTGTTCCGTTGCTTCATCTTCCGCTTGTTCCGGGGTCAGGTCGCGGGGGGAACAGCCTCAAGCGGGAAGCCCAGGCCTCTCTCTCCCCGGCTGCATCCTCTAGCTCACCTGGAAGGATCCCAAGTCGTTCCCCGGCCAGCTGTGAGACATAGTCTCTCCAGCGGGTCCGGGGTCTGCCCCTTGGTCTCCTCCCGGTGGGACGTGCCCAAAACACCTCGCCCGCGAGGCGCTCGGGGGGCATCCTGACCAGATGCCCGAACCATCCCACTGGCTCCTCTCGACCTGGAGGAGGAGCGTCTCGACACCGAGCTCCTCCCGGATGGCAGAGCTCCTCGCCCGATCTCTGAGTGAGAGCCCAGCCACCCTGCGAAGGAAGCTCATTTCGGCCCCTTGTACCCGCAATCTCATTCTTTCGGTCACCACCCACAGCTGGTGACCAAACAAAATTTTTCCCTCCGTAAAATTTTCTCAACTTTCTCAAGCTATGCAATCCGATAATCATGGATTACTGAACTTATTTTGATATTTTAGGGTAAACCCGGAAAGGATGGCGAGACTGGTTCAAAGGTAAAAACAACCTGTCACAGAATGAAGCTAATTTCTGCCATTATTTTTACACATTAAAACACAACACTGTCTTATAGGGAGAAAGAGGCTTTGCTGGACCACCTGGATATCCTGGCGAAGTGGTAACAAATGTTTTTTTTTTTTTTTCACATTCTGTGCTTTTATAAAAAATGACATAAATATTTAATGAGTAACTTTTTAAAAAAAATCTTTTTTAGGGTCAAAAAGGAGACAAAGGACCCCCTGGTCATGTAAGTGATCTAATTAATTTGTATTTTCTTTGTCACTAGTGTTAATGTGTGGTTTAATTTTAATAGTTTTAATAGTTTTAATAGTTTCATTTCTACTTGAACAACAGGGTCGCCATTTATTCCCATTCAGTTTCAGTTCACTCACCAGGTCTCACTCTCTGGTATATTAAAAGTAATAAGACACACAATCGCCCTCTAGCGGCGGATCTATTGAACTCACTATCTACATACAATATTGCATATTGTTACAATTAGATTTCATTCAAGCTCATTTAAATAAAAAAAAAAAAAAAACGACAAATCAAGTTGACATTAAACACAAATTTAGACTTATTTTTAATCCTTGTGAATGAGTTACTTCTATTATTCAGAGAAAAAGACAATATTGTAAAATTGGATGGGAGTTTGTATGTTCTCCCCGTGTTTGCGTGGGTTTCCTCCGGGTACTCCGGTTTTCTCCCACCCTCCAAAGACATGCATGCAAGGTTGATAGGCCGGTGACAAATTGCCCCTAGGAATGAGTGTGTGTGTGGATGGTTGTATGTGTGTGGCCCCGCAACAGGCTGGCGACCTGTTCGGGGTGTACCCAGCCCTTCACCTTAAATTAGCCGGGATGGGCTCCGGCACCCCCACAACCCGAAAGGGATAGACGGATAAGAAGATGACTGACTGACTGATTTTGACTTGATAGAGGCAGAAAAAACTCTCATGACTTTTTACCAAAATGTAAATTTATGGTTTTAGGGAAGTGGTCCACCTGGTCCACCCGGTCCTTCTGGTCAGCCAGGATGGAAAGGAGAGAAAGGTACGCTAACATCAGCATCATGTGTTATATTTATAGATTTGTACTTTTTTTTGGTTTAAATATCAAGCCTCTTTTCTGGTTTTCCTTCAACCTGCAGGAAATCTTGGTCCCCAGGGAGAGCCTGGTCCACCAGGTAAGGTTTTAACTAACTTTTAAACTACTGAGCCCACTAGAAAAAAACAGGCAACATCAAAAATAAAACTTCTCTTACATCTGAAATTTAAACATAAAAATATGAACAGTCTTTCATTTCATCTGCTATGATGGAAATCAGAATCCGATAACCCAATGAGTAACTGTTACTGTCTCAAACTTACCAAAATAAAATGAGTCAAAGTTAACCGGAACAAGTGCAGAGGAGAGAGAGAGAGTACATCGGAAGAAGGATGCTGGGTTTGGAACCACCAGGAAAGAGGCCTAGAGGAAGACCAAAGAGGAGGTTCATGGATGCCGTGAAGGAAGACATGAAGATAGTTGGCGTGACCAAAGCGGATGCAACAGATAGGGTTAGATGGAAGAAACTGACGTGCTGTGGCGACCCAATTATTTTTACATTTTAAATGTGTTTGTTTCTGGGAGTACTTTGAGCTTTCTTTTGAAAATTTTTTGAATAATTTTGAATCTAAACATCAGAAGATTTGAGAAATAACATGTGCTTTCGGCATAAAATTTGATGAATTCTTGAACGCAAATACAAATCGAGTTCTTCTTTTTTTTGGGAAAAGGTTTTTTTCCAAAAAGAAAAAACTATGAAGAAAGTAAAAGTTTGTCTTGTTTGCAGGTCGTCACGTTGAAGGGCCTCGTGGTGAGAAAGGTGCGAAGGGAGATGTGGGAGAAAAAGGTGAAAGGGGTGCCGATGGAGAGTCTCTTCGTGGACATTCAGGACAACCAGGACCACCGGGACCTCCTGGAGAGGCCGGGTCACCACGTAAGTCTCCACAAACTGTAACGGCACTCTTCATAATCAAGTTAAATTTTAATAAGAAAGTCTTTTTGTTTGACCTGCCCAGCTGACCCGAATGAGTGTAACATTGAGAAAGGTGCTCAAGGCCCACCAGGAGCTCCTGGTTTGCGAGGGGAGGTGGGACAGAAAGGTGAGCAGGACTTTAGTTACAACAATGCTGTGTATCTCAATTTAATTTCAGAAATTTGACAAGATGGGTTTTACACGTTTCTTACAGCAAACGACCATTTCATTCAGAACGTTTGAAAATATGACTTGAGTTTTTTCTTTGACTCAGGCGACAAAGGCGACACTTGTGTCAGATGTGGGACAGACGGACAATTTTCCTCTCCAGGCCCAAAAGGAGACAGAGGTAAGACTCGCAAGTTCCACATGGATAAAAATGACCAAATTAAAGCCTTGAAAGTCAATATAACATTAAACTTCCACTGTTTTGGTTACAATATGGATGCCATTACGATTCTCTTTTTTTTTTTGCGTAAATGCATAAATTTTTTTTTTTTTAAGTGTAACTATTTTAATAGTTTATATTGACTAAACAAGAACTTTAACACGGTCTTCTATCAAGATCTGTGGCCTCAACGAGACCTGCGACCGGCCGCAGATCTCGATAGATTGGCGTTCCGAAATCTAGCCCTAACTCTAATATTAATTCCAATAGAAGTATGGCTGGTCGCAGATCTCGATTGTTAGATCATCTGGAAGGGAGAGTAAAGTTCTGAGCTGTGCAGAGGTGCAAAGTTGCAGATCTCGATAGTCGCAGATCACGTCTGGACACTGGCAAGACACTGGATGTTTAATTTTGAAAAATACAGATAATACACATTGTTAAGACATTCTTATGCCATTGTGATTATTAACTTGACCAATTTAGTTCAAAAACTTGTTTTCAGTCTCTAATACGACCATTTCTGATGAATATTAGAAAAAAAAATTGATCTTATCATTAAATTTTTTTGGGAAATCCATTTTCATTTGACAGGACCTCCTGGTCCAGTTGGCAACAAAGGAGAAAAGGGTCGACCTGGTGTCCCCGGACAACCTGGAAGACCTGTGAGTAGAATAATCTACTATAAAGTTGCAATAAAATAATCAAGGATTTGAAGCTTCATTAAACAAAAACAGACATAAAGTACTTTTAGGAAAGTTTTGTTTGCTATTTTTCTTTATCTAGGGCTCTCAGGGAGATCCTGGACTGATGGGAGCACCTGGACCAGTAGGTGAACCAGGAGATATTTTTATAGCTCCTGGTCTGAAAGGAGAGAAAGGTCTACCTGGTCGTAATGGTTTCCCAGGACGTGAGGGACTGGATGGCTTACCTGGAAGAGATGGACTACCTGGTCAACCTGGTCTGAAAGGAGAACCAGTGAGTTTACTTATTTCTTACCTTCACCAAGAAGGTTATGCGTTGGGGGTGCGTGTGTGTGTGAACAAGATAACTCAAAAAGTTATGGGTGGATTTTTATGAATTCTCAGAACATATCCACATTGGCAAGATGAAGAAATTGTTACATTTTGGGGGTAATCGGGGTTAACCTCTGGGTCCAGGAGTATTTTAAAGATTCTGTTTAAAGTCTAAAATCATGACAGACGCTGGCACTTTAAGAGGCGGAGCAGAGAACATTGGAACTCTGCTCTCTATGGAAATCTTAGGATGTGTCAAGTTCCTATTGGTTCCTGCTAATTTCTTAATCTGAACCCATTGGCTGGCAGAAAAAAAAGGTGGCTTTTTTCTGCAAACTTTGATATCAAGGTCGTCACTTCCTAACTGCGCTATTTTTCAATGTGTTTTTCATTAGATCACAAATGGCAATAAATTAAAATTGAACCACATTAACGTGGATAAAATATTTATTGAACACAAGTCAAGAAGGTCGGAAGCACTTCAAGTGCAATTAGAAACACTGACAAAAAGTTTTAAGATGAACAAATGAAGAGCGCTAAAATAATCCAAAGCTGTTAAAAATTGTAAGAATTTAGGTATGGTATTCTAGTCATAGGGTATTTATTTTTTTAAATCAATTTATCTATAGTTGGTACTAACTGTGGTCAATTTAATAAAATCCCCTATGTGCCATGGGATATGTTCGCAGTGGTGTCAAGTAGCGAAGTAGAACTACTTCATTACTTTACTCAAGTAGAAAATCTTGTTATCTTTACTTTAATGAAGTAATTATTTTTTTGTCTACTTTTTACTTTTACTCACTACTTTTATTATGCAATTATCTGTACTTTTACTTCGTTACTGTTATAAAAAGTAGTCGCTACTTTCGCCATTTTGTCACCGTTAAATATAAAGAAAAAAGTCATTAAAAACCAATCCGGATCAATTGCGCCATTTGATTTGAATGTGGTTGGATGAGGTGCGCTAACGTAATCTCAATACGACTTCCTCTTGCTTTAACACTTCAACACATGACACACAGCACGCGCGCATGCATGTACACATACCCTCTCCCCTGCTGTGTTCCAGATGTCACGCAGGCTGTATGTGGCACTCCCAACCTTAGAAACTTGTGAAAGACTATTCAGGTGTTGCCTTAAAGAACTTTGAAAACTACCTGCCTTCAAGATTTAAAAAAGCCTGTTGTTTTTTTTTACATTGAGCGTGCTTGTGTCTGCTGAAGTTGGTTAAATTAGGTGATGCAGAGTGAAGCTTGGTAGCTGAAGGGACGTTACATAATGCCCTGCTTATGTTAATACATTTGATTGTTTTCATTAATCGATTTCCAATACAGGTTATTAAGAAATAAATGTTTCTGATTCATAAAGTTTCACACCAAAACACTTTCATTTAGTTATTATATTTTCTGCTCCTTAAAGCATGTGATAATGGTTAAAAATATGTTCATAGGCTTTTGTTGATAATATTTCTTTTTCTTGAATAGTACTTTTACTTTTTTACTTTAAGTAGTTTTGAAAATAGGTTACTTTTTACTTTTACTTGAGTAAAAAACTTCCGTTGATACTTTTTATTTCGGTATCTATACTTCTACTTGAGTAGAAAATGTTGGTACTTTTGACACCTCTGCGTGTTCGCAAGAATTTCTGTCCTCAACCCTTTTGACTTTAAACTTTGGTCACTTGACCCTAGATTTAATTGACAAAATTCCAATGTTTTCTTTTCACAAAATTCTCTCAGGCTAAAGATGGCATTAAGGGTGAACGTGGACCAGGTGGTGAACCAGGTCAAGTGGGACCTCAAGGAGAAAGGGGGCCACCGGGAATCCCAGGGTTCGGCCGACCAGGAGAGCATGGAGAGAAGGGGAGTCAGGGGAAACCAGGACTTCCGGGAGCTCCTGGTCTACCTGGTCAGTATTTGATTTTCCTCAAAGGATGAAAATATTCCATTGTGCTGCTTTTAGTTCTGCAGAAAGTCTAATAAATATTTAATGGTACTAACAATGGAATTTACAAAAGATGCACAAAAAAAATTACTAGTTCTTATATTCACCAGGTGCAAAGGGTGATCCAGGTGTAGGTGTTAGCATGCCTGGACCACAAGGAGTACCTGGACCACGTGGAGAGACTGGCATACCTGGCGTTCAAGGTAAGAGACAATTAAGTACAAATATTACAGTAAAATTAATTCAAACTAAAAATGCTCATTTTTAAATGAGTCTTTCTTAAACCAAAATTTTAAAATGATCAAATAATCCCATGCAGGTTGCTCCGTTTACAAAGTGTTTTGTCTTTTGCAGGTGATAGAGGACTGCCAGGAGATCAAGGGCAACCAGGTTTTCCTGGAAATAAGGGAGATCAAGGTCCACCTGGGATTGGATTTCCTGGACCAGCTGGTCCTAAAGGTATTTACATGTTCACTTTTATGTACGTCATAATTCATACATGTAAAATTCTGAGATTCCATTATCGCCAAACTATCATTGCAGGATTTAATGGAGCGCCGGGGGTCCAAGGAACACCTGGAGAGCCAGGAAGACCAGGAAAAGATGGTTCGACTGGAAATCCTGGCCCGCCTGGACAAAAAGTGTGTATTTGTTCACAGTTATTCACTCATAAAATTGTTTTATTATCCTCCATTCCGTTCCGTCGTCTTCCGCTCATCCAGAAACGGGTCGTGGGGGGCAACAGCCTGAGACAGGAAGCCCAGGCTTCTCTCTGTCCGGCTGCATCCTCCAGCTCACTCGGAAGGATCCCAAATCATTTCCCCGGCCAGCTGTGAGACATAGTCTCTCTAGCTGGTCTGGGGTCTGCCTCTTGGTCTCCTCCCGGGGGGACGTGTCCGAAACACCTCACCAGCGAGGCGCTCGGTGGGCCAGATGCCCGAACCACCCCATCTGGCTCATCTTTCTCTGGTGGAGGAGCGGCTTGATACCAAGCTCCTTCTTGATGGCAGAGTTCCTCACCCGATCTCTGAGTGAGAGGCCAGCCACCCTGCAGAGGAAGCTCATTTCGGCTGCTTGTATCCGCGATCTTATTCTTTCGGTCACCACCCACAGCTGTTTTTATCACGTCAAAACATTCAAATAAAACCTAGCATTAGAACAACTTTTGTGCTCAGTTACACACTAAGTAACTATTTTTGTTCAGTTCATTTTACACACGAACAAATAGTACCGGTCACATACTAGGACAAGAGTTGTGGTTTAGATCTGAGTTTATTTCTCAACCTCACAGGGTGAACCAGGACGTGGTCTTCCGGGGCCAAAAGGTACACAAGGCCAGCCAGGAGTTACTGGTTTTCGAGGAGAGAAAGGAAACGCTGGATATCCTGGCGTTCCTGGACGAGAAGGACAAACGGGACCACCTGGACAACAGGGTTTTAAAGGTACTGAAAAATCTTTTCCTTTGTGACGTTTAAGAGGAGAACATTAAAGAATGAGTTGATGGCAAGGCGCTGAACTAAACGCCTACATCTCCCTCATCAACTGACAAATTTACTGTCACAAAATTTGATTTCTGGAATCCAAAAATCCTGAGTTACAATGCAATCTAGATCGACCGTTCCGTTCTGTCATCTTCCGCTTGTTCCGGGGTCGGGTCGTGGGGGCAACAGCCTCAAACGGGCAGCCCAGGCCTCTCTCACCCCGGCTGCATCCTCTAGCTCACCCGGAAGGTGGTGGGATGTGCCCAAAATACCTCGCCCGCGAAGCGCTCGGGGGGCATCCTGACCAGATGCCCGAACCACCCCATCTGGCTCCTCTCAACCTGGAGAAGGAGCGGCTCGACCCCGAGCTCCTCCCGGATGGCAGAGCTCCTCACCCGATCTCTGAGTGAGAGCCCAGCCACCCTGTGGAGGAACCTCAATTCGGCCGCTTGTACCCGCGATCTCATTCTTTCAGTCACCATCCATAGCTGGTGACCATAGGTGAGGGTAGGAACGTAGATCGACTTGTAAATCGAGAGATTTGCTTTTCGGCTCAGCACTCTCTTTACCACGAAGGACAGATGCAGTGTCCTAGTTATTGCTGACGCCGCACCGATCCGCCTGTCGATCTCCCGCTCCATTGACCAATCAACCAATCTAGATCCGTTTGCGTTATAATTTGGAACACATTGTCGTTGATACTGATTATTTGTGGGCAGTTTATTTTAAAATCCCTTCATTGGTTTGGGAGATATTGCGTTCACAGAAATTTGTGCCCCTTGACCCTCGGTTGCCTGACCCTCTTTGAATACCTATTCTAAATGAACTGATTAGGCAGAGACATTTTTCAGTTTAATTAAAATCCCTTCAGCTGTTAAACGTGTCACGTCCACAAGAGTTTGTGACCTAGACTTTTGTAACCTCGACATTTATTGGGATGACTCTGAAGACTAATCAGTTCATGTTTAGTTGGTACTGACTAATTGTCACCAGTTTAATTAAAATGCCTGCAGTTGTTTGAGAAATTTTGCTTTAAAAAAAGTGTTCTGGAACAACGGACGGACAACCCCAGTGCTAAATGAGGACAGACATACAAAGTAAAAATACAAATATTTAGTTCCTGGTTTGATTATCTCTGTTGTTGTTTTTATTAAACAGGTGACATTGGTGCCCCAGGACCTCCTGGAAGGGTTGGTCAACCAGGCCCTCCTGGGAAAGGTTCTCCTGGAACACCTGGACCACAAGGACCACGTGGAGAACCTGGACCTCATGGTGAGCATGAACTACATTGAAAGAAACTGATGAATTCTTTCTGATTGAGACGTTGGGGTGTTGTATTGTAATGTGTTTAACAAACAGGTAGAGAAGGTGTGAAAGGGGAAAAGGGCTACCCAGGTCCTCCTGGTCTTGACATGCCAGGACCTCAAGGAGAGAAGGGCACTCAAGGATTTCCTGGAATCCCAGGAACTAAAGGTCTTCCAGGCCCACCAGGCCAACCAGGAAGAGATGGACAAGTTGGACAACCAGGTGGGACAAAAAATGTGGAGAAGACTAACTTTGTTATGTGGATTATAAACGGAAATTTTGTCCATGGAAAAGTTTTGTAACTTTTTTTGTAACCCACTCGTCCTACAAACGAAGAAGTCTGGTTCCTTTAATTAGATCAATTTAATTGTTTTTTTAATAAACTAACCTTGCCTTTTACAATTAAAATAAAAACAGACAAAAAAAAAAACTAGGACGCTGCATCGGTCCGTCGTGGTAAAGAGAGAGCTGAGTCGAAAAGCAAAGCTCTTGATTTACAAGTCGATCTACGTTCCTACCCTCACCGTGGTAACCGGGATCTACGTTCCTACCCTCACCATAGTAACCAGGATCTATGTTCCTACCCTCACCATGGTAACCAGGATCTACGTTCCTACCCTCACCTTGGTAACCAGGATCTACATTCCTACCCTCACCATGGTAACCTGGATCTACGTTCCTACCCTCACCATGGTAACCAGGATCTACTTGCCTACCCTCACCATGGTAACCAGGATCTATGTTCCTACCCACACCATGGTAACCAGGATCTACGTTCCCACCCTCACCATGGTAACCAGGATCTATGTTCCTACCCTCACCATGGTAACCTGGATCTACGTTCCTACCCTCACCATGGTAACCAGGATCTACGTTCCGACCCTCACCATGGTAACCAGGATCTACGTTCCTATCCTCACCATGGTAACCAGGATCTACGTTCCTACCCTCACCATGGTAACCAGGATCTACGTGCCTACCCTCACCATGGTAACCAGGATCTACTTGCCTACCCTCACCATGGTAACCAGGATCTACTTGCCTACCCTCACCATGGTAACCAGGATCTACGTTCCTACCCTCACCATGGTAACCAGGATCTACATTCCAACCCTCACCATGGTAACCAGGATCTACATTCCTACCCGACCATGGTAACCAGGATCTACGTTCCTACCCTCACCATGGTAACCAGGATCTACATTCCTACCCTCACCATAGTAACCAGGATCTATGTTCCTACCCTCACCATGGTAACCAGGATCTACGTTCCTACCCTCACCTTGGTAACCAGGATCTACATTCCTACCCTCACCATGGTAACCTGGATCTACGTTCCTACCCTCACCATGGTAACCAGGATCTACTTGCCTACCCTCACCATGGTAACCAGGATCTATGTTCCTACCCACACCATGGTAACCAGGATCTACGTTCCCACCCTCACCACGGTAACCAGGATCTATGTTCCTACCCTCACCATGGTAACCTGGATCTACGTTCCTACCCTCACCATGGTAACCAGGATCTACGTTCCTACCCTCACCATGGTAACCAGGATCTACGTTCCTATCCTCACCATGGTAACCAGGATCTACGTGCCTACCCTCACCATGGTAACCAGGATCTACTTGCCTACCCTCACCATGGTAACCAGGATCTACTTGCCTACCCTCACCATGGAAACCAGGATCTACGTTCCTACCCTCACCATGGTAACCAGGATCTACATTCCAACCCTCACCATGGTAACCAGGATCTACATTCCTACCCTCACCATGGTAACCAGGATCTACGTTCCTACCCTCACCATGGTAACCAGGATCTACATTCCTACCCTCACCATGGTAACCAGGATCTATGTGCCTACCCTCACCATGGTAACCAGGATCTACCTTCCTACCCTCACCATGGTAACCAGGATCTACATTCCTACCCTCACCATGGTAACCTGGATCTACGTTCCTACCCTCACCATGGCAACCAGGATCTACTTGCCTACCCTCACCATGGTAACCAGGATCTACGTTCCTACCCTCACCATGGTAACCAGGATCTACGTTCCCACCCTCACCATGGTAACCGGGATCTATGTTCCTACCCTCACCATGGTAACCTGGATCTACGTTCCTACCCTCACCATGGTAACCAGGATCTACGTTCCTACCCTCACCATGGTAACCAGGATCTACGTGCCTACCCTCACCATGGTAACCAGGATCTACTTGCCTACCCTCACCATGGTAACCAGGATCTACTTGCCTACCCTCACCATGGTAACCAGGATCTACGTTCCTACCCTCACCATGGTAACCAGGATCTACATTCCAACCCTCACCATGGTAACCAGGATCTACATTCCTACCCTCACCATGGTAACCAGGATCTACGTTCCTACCCTCACCATGGTAACCAGGATCTACATTCCTACCCTCACCATAGTAACCAGGATCTATGTTCCTACCCTCACCATGGTAACCAGGATCTACGTTCCTACCCTCACCTTGGTAACCAGGATCTTCATTCCTACCCTCACCATGGTAACCTGGATCTACGTTCCTACCCTCACCATGGTAACCAGGATCTACTTGCCTACCCTCACCATGGTAACCAGGATCTATGTTCCTACCCACACCATGGTAACCAGGATATACGTTCCCACCCTCACCACGGTAACCAGGATCTATGTTCCTACCCTCACCATGGTAACCAGGATCTACGTTCCTACCCTCACCATGGTAACCAGGATCTACGTTCCTATCCTCACCATGGTAACCAGGATCTACGTTCCTACCCTCACCATGGTAACCAGGATCTACGTGCCTACCCTCACCATGGTAACCAGGATCTACTTGCCTACCCTCACCATGGTAACCAGGATCTACTTGCCTACCCTCACCATGGAAACCAGGATCTACGTTCCTACCCTCACCATGGTAACCAGGATCTACATTCCAACCCTCACCATGGTAACCAGGATCTACATTCCTACCCTCACCATGGTAACCAGGATCTACGTTCCTACCCTCATCATGGTAACCAGGATCTACATTCCTACCCTCACCATGGTAACCAGGATCTATGTGCCTACCCTCACCATGGTAACCAGGATCTACGTTCCTACCCTCACCATGGTAACCAGGATCTACATTCCTACCCTCACCATGGTAACCAGGATCTACGTTCCTACCCTCACCATGGTAACCAGGATCTACTTGCCTACCCTCACCATGGTAACCAGGATCTACGTTCCTACCCTCACCATGGTAACCAGGATCTACATTCCAACCCTCACCATGGTAACCAGACGTGGGTGGTGACCGAAAGAATGAGATCGCGGGTACAATAGGCCAAAATGAGCTTCCTTCGCAGGGCTCTCACTCAGAGATCGGGTGAGGAGCTTTGCCATACGGGAGGAGCTCGGTGTCGAGCCGCTCCTCCTCCAGGTCGAGAGGAGCCAGATGGGGTGGTTCGGGCATCTGATCAGGATGCCCCCCGAGCACCTCGCGGGCGAGGTGTTTCAGGCACATCCCACCGGGAGGAGACCAAGGGGCAGACCCCAGACCCGCTGGAGAGACTATGTCCCACAGCTGGCCGGGGAAAGACTTGGGATCCTTCCGGGTGAGCTGGAGGATGCAGCCGGGGTGAGAGAGGCCTGGGCTGCCCGTTTGAGGCTGTTGCCCCCGCGACCCGACCCCGGAACAAGCGGAAGATGATGGAACGGAACAGACAAAAACAATTCAACTGCTGCTGTTTACAATAGTGATCCAAATTCTAGATTGCTTATTCATTTTTGGGTTACTGGGTGTACCAGATCTTTTCCAGAGGTGGGACTCCCCACCAGTTGATCACATTTCATGTACCTCCTTTTTAAAATTTCAACCTCGAGTATTTATCATAATGTGTGTATTCTGTAGGTATTAAAGGTGAAATGGGGGTCATTGGAACACCTGGAACTCCGGGATATCCTGGGCCTCCAGGAACCCCTGGATCTCCTGGCTTAAGAGGTGAAAGCAAATGTTAAAACTCCCTGATTTGCATCTCAATGGATTTCTTCACCTTCATCAGCAAACATTTAAACTTTCCCAGGTGATCCTGGTATTACTGGACCTAGGGGAGACATTGGAGAACCAGGACCTAAAGGTGAAAGAGGGGAGCAAGGTCTTCAGGGGCCTCCTGGAAACATGACTGATGCTGAGATGGAGCATATGAAAGGAGAGAAGGGAGACGTGGGAGACCAAGGTGAAACATGAAGAGTAGCCCGAAATCCATGACTGTCTGCTAATTCAGATTTAATCAAACCATTTTATATTTCTTTGTTTAATTCTTAAAGGTCTCCAGGGTGAAACTGGAGAAAGAGGTCATGAAGGAATTCAAGGTGATCCCGGAATGCCCGGAAAAGATGGAGAACCAGGATTACCTGGACAACCAGGTGAATTATTTTGGTCTTCTCAATTCATATTTTTACTTAGATTCACATCACTTTTTGTATTTAACAAAAAAATTAATCATTTCAATACCGTCGATGTAATCAGGTGACAAAGGAGACCGAGGTTCACCTGGAGAACCTGGCAGTATTGGAAATCCTGGACAGAAAGGCAGTTCGGGAGAAATGGGAATACCAGGTAAAGAACTCATAGTTTGTGATGTGTTAGGATGTCCGTGTAGTCCCTCATTCATCCAGGAGTGAACCATTGTAGAAAAAGTTTTAAAAAAGTCTTCTGGACAGTTTAATTCTTGATCGAGACATTTCGACTTTCATCCGGAAATCATTTTCAATCTGAATGAAATGGACTGAAAACTGGATCTATTTATACTAACCTGAGTAAAAGGTAAAAAAAATAGTAAGAAGGGCTCGACCAATGAGCCTGTGTTACCTATGATGGCCGTGAATGGCTCCTATTGTAACCACAGACCAGTAAACGAACCCTATTATAAAAATGCTAAAAGCCTAGTGAATAGAAATTCCTGCTAACGAGAGGCGTGAATCTGGGTCACAAGGTGTCCTCTTTGGTCCAGGGCTTCAGAATGCTGCTGTAAATCCCGGGCAGAATGTATCTAACGCCTCCACTCCGATTCAGTGAGGGACTCTCTTTCATCACAAAGATGGCTTCCTTCACCCCTCATTCAAACCATCCTTTCTCTCTACTTAGAATCTTCACCTCACTGTCCTCAAAAGTGTGTTTGGTGGGTTTCTATTCACTAGGCTTTTAGCACTAATACAATAGGGATCTTCTATTGGTCTGAGGTTACAATAGGAGCCATTCACGGCCATCATAGGTAACACAGGCTCATTGGTCGAGCCCGTCCTTACTATTTTTTACCTTTTACCTAGATTAGTATATATATATATATATATATATATATATATATATATATATACAGTTTTCAATCCATTTCTATGAGATTGAAAATGATTTCTGGATGGAAGTCGAAATGTCTCGATCAAGAATTAAACTGTCCAGAAGACTTTTTTTGAAACTTTTTCTACTATGTCTGTTTACTGACCTACAATCAGAGAAAAAACATTTTGACCCATTTTTAAAGATTTGATGATTGTACATGTAACTTTTATCTCCTTGTGTGTGTTTGTGCAGGTCCCGTTGGTCCAAAGGGAAAAAAAGGAGATTCCGGTTTGCCGGGACATCCTGGTTCCAGAGGTACAGATGGTGAAAAGGGTGAGAAGGGAGTGGCTGGTGAGCCAGGTATCGGGGTCCCAGGATATCCAGGAGAAAAGGTAATCCCTAAACCAAAACTAGTAGAATTAAAATTAGAATGAATGAATACCAATCATCTCGGTTGGGGTGTAAACGTACACAATAATGACGGTTTGGCACACACCTCTGTTTTGAAGTCACGATTCGGTTACTTTTCTGTACTCCTTCGATCTGAATTAGCAGGACAAGCTGCTTGAATGCCAACCAGCAGCATTTGTACGTATTTTTTTCTTGTGGTACCAGTGATATTTAAAAATGTCTACAGGCACCACCGATACTCTGGTTTTGGAGCATAATGTCACTGTTTCTGCAAAGTGATTCCACCCCGCCCCCCAATATTTTGTTATTTTACCTCATAAATGCTAAAACTACTTACTTTTAAAAGTAAGTTTCTAAGTTAGTTGTTGTTACTCTCAGATAAATTTATGACAATTAAAAAAGTAAAACCTAGGAAGAAGAACTGTGCGGAAACTAACCTCCCAGAGAGTTACTGCGTATAGCTAGCACCCGATGCCAACGTTAGCTTCACAAATTAGATTGTTGTTCCATTCCGTCGTCTTTCGCTTATCCGGGACCGGATTGCGTGGGCAACAGCCTCAGATGAGAAGCCCAGGCACCTATCACCCCAGCTGCATCCTCCAGCTCACCTGGGAGGATCTCGAGTCGTTCACCAGTCAGCTGTTAGACATAGTCTCTCCAGCGGGTCGGGGCTCTACGTCTTGGCATCCTCCTGGTGGGACGTGCCCGAAACGCCTCACCAGCGAGGCACTCAGGGGGATCCTGACCAAATACCCGAACCACCCCATCTGGCTTCTCTTAACCTGGAGGAGGAGTGGCTTGACACCGAGCTCCTTCCGGATAGCAGAACTCCTCACCTGATCTCTCCGCGAGAGCCCTGGAGGAAGCTCTTTTTGGCCGCTTGTATCTGCGATCTCATTCTTTTGGTCAACACTCACAGTTGGTGACCATAGGGGAGGGTGGAAACAGATCGACTTGTAGTTCGGTACAAATACTTATACTGTTACGCCCCAATGAAAACATACCCATGCTGTTAGATTAAGTAAAAAATCACAAATGATTTAGTTTAATGAAATAATGAGATTTACACAAAGTTAATTTTGTCATCTTACACAAAGTTTTTTCTATCCAGCTGGGGTAGTGTTACTCTTTTTTGTGCTCAAACTCTCAATATTCAATCTTCCTTTAAGCCTTTTTCATAATTTTTTCTGCAGCTTCAGTAATCTGTTTTTTAAAATGCATACAAAACAAAAACAACAGGAAAACAAATATATTTTTTTCTTTTTCTTTAAGAAATGATCGTTTTGCCTCTAAAGTTTTATACAAGAAGTTTCTAAAAATGTTCTCACTCTCAATTTTCTACCTGTATCAAAAACTTACTTTCGTCACTTGAATACCGTAGGGTCTGACCGGCCAGCCTGGATTCCCAGGTTCCCGTGGAGAAAAAGGTGACAGAGGTCAAGAAGGAATGCCTGGCAAACCTGGAAATCAAGGACCGAAAGGAGACAAAGGCAGCGTTGGTTATCCAGGTCGGACTTTACTTATTACTTTATGTAACTCAAAGAACTTAATAATAAGAGTCATATTTTTTGAAGGTTTGTTCCTATACTGACATGTTGGTGTGTGTGTTGTGCAGGCCAGGCAGGTAGGCCTGGGGACAGGGGGAATCCTGGACTTCCTGGGTCTGCAGGAGAGCCAGGTGGTGATGGTCGTCCAGGTGAGAGCTCCTCTATGTAATCTACTTAACAGAACCATGTGCATATTTTTTAAAGAGATTCCAAAATAAGATAAAAAAAGAATTCACCAGTCATTTGGACTAGTCACTCCACCAGATGGAGAATATTCTAAGTCCGGGGTGGGCAAACTTTTTGGTTCGTGGACGACGTTGAGTTCTAACATTTAACAAAGGGGTCGGAACAGGAGCAGGTGGATGGCATGCTTTAGTAACAGTTAGATTCGACCAATAGAATGGAGCGCTAAATGTTACATCAAGCACATTATATTTAAAATCTAGCGGTGCTAGGTCTGAAATTTAGTGCCATGTGTGTGAATGAGAGGGATCCAAATGGAAAAGTGAGGTTACAGGGAGAAGAGATAAAGAAGGTATTTTACTTAGGATCAACAGTCCAGCGCAATGGAGAGTGTGGAAAAGAGGTGAAGAAGCGTGTTCAAGCAGGCTGGAACTGGTGGAGAAAAGTATCAGGTGTGATGTGTGACAGCAGAGTTTCAGCTAAAATGTAAGGGAAACTGTACAAAACCGTGGTGAGACCGGCCATGCTGATTGGTCTAGAAACAGTAGCACTGAGGAAAAGACAGGAAACAGAGATGGAGGTAGCAGAGATGAAGATGCTGAGGATCTCTCTGGGAGTGACCAGGATGGACAGGATCAGAGGAACAGCACATGTTAGAGGTTTTGGAGATAAAGTCAGAGAGGCCAGACTGAGATGGTTTGGACATGTACAGAGGAGAGAGACCGAGTACATCGGCAGAAGGATGCTGGGTTTGGAACCACCAGGAAAGAGGACTAGAGGAAGACCAAAGAGGAGGTTCATGGATACAGTGAAGGAAGACATGAAGATAGTTGGTGTGACCAAAGAGGATACAGCAGATAGGATTAGATGGAAGAAACTGACTTGCTGTGGCGACCCCTGAAGGGAAATGCCGAAAGGAGAAGAAGAGGAGCCCTTAAAAATATTCATTTAGCGGCGCTAGGTTTGAAATCTTGAAATGCTCGATGTAACATTTTGCTTGTTTTCACATCTAACGTGCTTGTTTATCTGTGTGTTTTGGGCCCGATGGCTTTCCATATGTGCAAGCACTGTTTATTTTGACAACGTGCACATCACGGTGACACACACATTTTAATGGGAGCAATTTTTTTGTTTTCTCAACAAAGGCACTATATTTAGAGTGCGCCATCTAGTGAGGAAACATCAGAATTGCAGAAAAAGAAACATTAGCGTGGTTCATTTATTTAATTTTTTCAAGTTAGGTTTGGTAGGTAGATTAGTTAGGTAGATTAAAATATTTAACGTGTCGTATGTGACCTGTGGGCCATGGTTTGCCCATGCCTGTTCTAACTCATGGTCAAAAAGATTCCATACTCATGTCCAAAGCAGAAAGCAACACATATTATTGTCTAATCTACAATAATTAATGTAAAATTAATTTGATTCTGCCCAGGTGAACCTGGTCTGCAGGGTGCTACCGGTCCTCGGGGAGATAAAGGTAGCCCTGGCAGAGATGGCATTCCTGGATCATCGGGAGAAAGAGGAGATCCAGGTTGGTATTAAGAAAGTTTAATGGCCTCATGAATGGAGCGTGTGTAATGATTACTGTTAAGAAGAGTTTTTGTCAGAGAATCACTGTCTTTTACTCATTTATTCTGAAAAGGTTATATAGTCTTCAATTTTAACTTTTGCCCACAATGAGCTTTTTACTGGTCTGTAATAAACTTTCCTCTATTACAATCTCACTGGCACTGATCATTTCAGAGTCAATTCAATCAGCGATGACCCATTCCTCCCAATGTGTTTCCAAATAATGTCTAATGTTGCAGACAGACAGTTTTGTTGCAGTAATCACACCCTTTAGTCTCACTGGAACGCCAGTGACTTACACACTAGTCTGACTGTGCTGTCACCAGTCAACTGATTCATAACGGAGAGGGGACCCGCCCTAGCTGGGTCAAAGGGGATTATTCAGAAAAAATGAGGGTGGTTGATAAATATAAATAGATATAAGATTAAATCATATATTTAAGCGAGGTTACAAACGTCCCTACCCTCACCTATGGTCACCAGCTGTGGGTGGTGACCGAAAGAATGAGATCGCGGGTACAAGTGGCCGAAATGAGCTTCCTCCGCAGGGTGGCTGGGCTCTCACTCAGAGATCGGGTGAGCAGCTCTGCCATCCGGGAGGAGCTCGGTGTCGAGCCGCTCCTCCTCCAGGTCGAGAGCAGCCAGATGGGGTGGTTCGGGCATCTGGTCAGGATGCCCCCCGAGCGCCTCGCGGACGAAGTGTTTCGGGTACGTCCTACCGGGAGGAGACCAAGGGGCAGACCAGTGACCCGCTGGAGAGACTATGTCTCACAGCTGGCCGGGGAACAACTTGGGATCCTTCCGGGTGAGCTAGAGGATGCAGCCGGGGAGAGAGAGGCCTGGGCTGCACGTTTGAGGCTGTTGCCCCCGCGACCCAACCCCGGAACAGACGGAAGATGACGGACGGAACGGTTACTAACTTTAAGCAGCAAATATTTAGGACCTCTTTTAAAATAGATTGATTCGTCTCTTGTTCAGGTTTACCTGGTCAAGGCCAACCTGGACCACCTGGAGCTCTTGGAATCAAAGGTAACAACCAGTTTATCACTGACTTCAAATGTGTAAACCCACAAACCCACAATTCCCCCCACTAGAATGGTACTTACTTTCTTTTCTAGGTGACAAAGGTAGTCCTGGCTTCCCTGGCACACCGGGTCATCCAGGCATCCCTGGTATTAAAGGAGATAAAGGACTACCTGGCCCACAAGGACCTCAAGGAGAGAATGGAGAACAAGGTCTTCCTGGCATCTCACTAGAGGGTCCAAAAGGAGACAAAGGAGAGACGGGTCAACCTGGAGAATCAGGTGTTTGAAATTTCCAATAAGATGTTGGGTTTGTAACAGGATGATAAAATGCAGCTTATTAAACCCTATTAGATGCAATTATTTCTTACTTTTTATTTTCTTTCTATAAAATCAGGACCTTTGGGAGCGCCAGGTCCTTCTGGTGTGCCCGGCAGAGACGGTCGAAAGGGGGAAAAAGGTGATCAAGGTCTTCCTGGTTTCCAGGGGGAGTCTGGACGTAAAGGGGACATTGGAAACCCCGGTTTATCTGTACGTCATGACAGGTTTTCTCTTATACACTCTGTGTTTTGTGTTGGTTTTGTTGTGATGTAGAAGGAGGAGGACCCAAATGCAGGACTTAAAACAAGGTTTATTAAACCAGGAATCAGCAAAGCTGTAATCAAAGAAGAAGGATCAAAAAGGTTATCAAAGAGTCAATCTCAGTTTCAAAGGAAGTCTGCTGGGTCGGGAGTCAGCCAGGGTTGGAAGGCATGAAGACCCGTTGAGAATGCTGGTGAGGCTGCCTTTAAATAGGCAGCCAGGAGATTAGGTGCAGGTGATCCAATCAGGTGCAGGTGGTCCAATCAGTCAGAATTGGAGGAAAGGTGAGCTGGTCCCTGGCTCCCTCTGGTGGTGGTTGAGGGAACCACAACTGGTTTTGTAACATTATGTTTAATCAATGAGATTTTGAATTCGTAAGAAAAAAATACATAAAAGCTGCAAAAAATTTTTTTTTCTTTGGTAAATCAGGGACAACCTGGACTTCCCGGTATCGATGGTCAGAAAGGAGAGAGGGGATTACAAGGTGTTCCTGGTTTCCCAGGTGAGCCTACATTGTCTCTTTTTGTGATCCATCTCATGCTTTGTTTGATTTCTTTTAGCAGCATCTTTGTCAAATTTGCACATTAAAAAAAGTTGAATCCAAATGCAAATTCTGATAATGAAAAAAAACTGCTTTGAAAAGAACAAAGTTGAGATTTGACTTGAATGAGTTGCAGGTAAACATAGAGTTGCATTTTTGAAGTTTTATCCTTCCTCTATGTATTAATTTATGAAGCCACGTTATCACAGTCTAATTACAGTCTTATTATTAAAATTAAATGAATTACTCCACTCATCCCTCACTGGGGAAATTTGTGTGCTGCACTCCTTACACCGCAGCAGACTGCCTTTGGACGGCGCCAATGGTGGGAGAAGCGGGGGTTAGGTGTCTTCTCCAAGGACCCTAGTCGTGCTCTCTGTGGGACGCAAACCCGCGACCTTCCGGTCCGCACGCGAACGCTCTAACCACTGAGCTGCCGTCTCCTCCTCACATTATCATACCTGAAATGATTTTGCTCCATTTAAAAAATATAAATGAAAATTACAATCTACAGATTACAAATCTTTATTTATTTTTTTAAATAATGGTGTGGGTCCCAGGGGGCGTTGGCCTAGTGGCAGAGTTGCCATCTTTCGACCAGGAGAACCTGGTTCGATTTCTCCTGGGGCTGCTCACAGTTTAACTCAAATTGAAACACAAAGAAAAATAATAATAATGGTGTCATTTAAAACTTTTCTTTACCAACCCAGGTACGAAGGGTGATGGAGGTGAGTTAGGATTTCCAGGAGATGTGGGCGATCGAGGATTCCCTGGCGAAAAAGGTAATTGAAAAAATGAAACAAATTAAATTGTTAAAACATATAAAAATGTAACTGGTTTGTTGTTTGTTCTTAGGTTATTACAGTTTTTATATATATTTATTAATTATTAAATAATCAAATTGAATCATTATTTGTTTACTTTTTGTTCTACTTTCATGTGAACAGTGAATAGATTATTTTTGGGATTCAATATTTGTTTAATTTGCTCAAAACACATTAAAATCAAATCAAACGATAAAACTATCATTAATCGTGATTCATTTTGTGCCCATAACAAAACAACAGGAAACGACGGCCCTCCCGGTCCTCCTGGACCCCAGGTTTTTATTAAAGGACAAGTTGGACAACCAGGACCTAACGGCTTACCAGGACCCCAAGGACCTCCTGGACTCCCCGGAACGAAAGGACAACAAGGTGCACTTTTCATTTTTAACTTTAATCCTTCTTCGTTGTTCAGATCAATAACATTTTTCTTCATGTTGGTTTTTATCTCAGGTGTTACTGGTAAATCTGGACCAAAAGGTGCAGAAGGTATTCCTGGATTCGACGGTTTAGAAGGAGCAAAGGGAGAGCGGGGTCTGCCAGGACCAGAAGGTGTGATAAGAATAAAAGTTATTCAGATCAAAGTGGTTTTCTTTTTGATTTACTTTATTTCTTTATTATTTTTTAGGTCCCAGAGGACTTCCTGGACCACCTGGTCCTGATGGAGTTCCAGGCCAAGTTGGTCCACCAGGTCCGTCGTCCATGGATCATGGTTTCCTGGTTACGCGCCATAGCCAGACTGTAGAAGTTCCGTACTGTCCCGAAGGCACCAGGCTCATTTATGATGGCTACTCGTTGCTCTACGTACAAGGAAATGAACGCTCTCATGGACAGGATCTAGGTGAGAAATAAAACCTGTCTGTCGTGGTAAAGAGAGAGCTGAGCCGAAAAGCAAAGCTCTCGATTTACAAGTCGATCTACGTTCCAACCCTCACCTATAAGAATGAGATCGCGGGTACAAGCGGCCAAAATGAGCTTCCTCCCCAGGGTGGCTGGGCTCTCACTCAGAGATCGGGTGAGGAGCTCTGCCATCCGGGAGGAGCTTGGTGTTGAGCCGCTCCTCCTCCAGGTCGAAAGGAACCAGATGGGGTGGCCCCCCGAGCGCCTCGCAGGCGAGGTGTTTCGGGTACGTCCCACCGGGAGGAGACCAAGGGGCAGACCCCGGACACGCTGGAGAGACTATGTCTCATGGCTGGCCGGGGAACGACTTGGGATCCTTCCGGGTGAGCTGGAGGATGCAGCCGGGGAGAGAGAGGCCTGGGCTGCCCGTTTGAGGCTTTTGCCCCCGCGACCCGACCCCGGAACAAGCGGAAGATGACGGAACGGATAAAACTCGTTAAAAAGAAAAAAAAAAGCCCTTTATTTTAAAATTCCTAACCTGTGTTTTATTGTAGGAACGGCTGGCAGCTGTCTCCGAAAGTTCAGCCCGATGCCCTTCCTGTTCTGTAACATCAACAATGTGTGCAACTTCGCCTCTCGGAACGACTATTCCTACTGGCTCACCTCACCGGAACCCATGCCCATGAACATGGCACCCATCACCGGGCACAACATCAAACCCTTCATCAGCAGGCTCGTTTAATTTCCATATGGACGTTTGTATTTCAGTCATGCAATACTCTGATGCTGACCGTATTGTGTTACACATGTGAACCCAGATGTTCGGTGTGCGAAGCTCCTGCCATGGTGATAGCAGTTCACAGTCAGACCGTCGTGATCCCAACCTGTCCTGATGGCTGGGACTCACTGTGGATCGGATACTCCTTTGTGATGGTAAAATAAATCATTTTCTGAAGATTTACAAGATGGTTTCTGCTGTAAGACTGAAGGACATAATAATTTAACTTCTTTGTCATGCTAATCCATTTATCCATCTTTGTGTAGCACACCAGCGCCGGTGCTGAGGGTTCAGGTCAGGCTTTGGCCTCGCCTGGTTCCTGTCTGGAGGATTTCCGAAGTGCTCCATTTATAGAGTGTCACGGGCGAGGAACCTGTAACTACTACGCCAACTCCTACAGCTTCTGGCTCGCCATTATTGAAGATGACGAAATGTTTAAGTAAGATCAACTGCTCACACTGGTTTTCATTTATCAAAGTTGCCACTAAAACGGTTAAAATTTTTATTGTCATCCAAATTTTGACATTTGCATTTGCAACTTTGATAATTTGGTATATTTTTGTGTCAGATTCTTTTGCTTGTGCCAATTAATTATATTCTACATTCTAAAGTTTAAAAGCATCCACATGGAAACACATTTGCCATATTGGGGGAGACGGTGGCTCAGTGGTAGAGCGTTTGCTTGCGGTCCAGAAATAACCGGAAGTTTGCGGGTTTGATTTCCACTGTGTTCACATCTGGGGTCCTTGGAGAAGACATCTAACCCCCGTTTCGCCCACCACTGGCACCATCGTGGCAGCCTGCTGCGGTGTAGTAGTGCAGCACATGAATTTCCCCCTGAACGGATGAATAGAATATGTAAAAAACAAAAATTGTAAGAACACATATAAATGTAAAAATAAAAGCTGCGTGGTTAAGTTTGCGACCTCCTGCGAGTAGATTTTGAACACTTAAAGCTGATTAATTTGAATCTAATTTGCTTTACGTGTCCCAGATTAAACATAGACAATGAAATGTTTAATTTCGTCTTCTGAACCGCTTACCCGTAGTGGGGTTGCGGTGTGTGCCGGAGCCTATCCAGGATAAGTTCAGGTGAGAAGCAGTATACACCCTGAACAGGTCGCCAGTCTGCTGTAGAGACACACAACCACACGCACACGCATTCCTTGGGGCAATTTTAAAGTATGTTTTTGGAGGGTGGGAGGAAACCAGAATACCCAGAGAAAACCCAACCTTACAGGGAGAGAACATGCAAACTCCACTCAGAAAGACCCGGTTTTTGAGGCTCGTTCTACTCGGGACTCGAAGCTAACCTTCTCACAGTGAGGCCATGGTACCAACCCCTTCACCACAATGCTCCGTTCCGTCATCTTCCGCTTGTTCTGGGTCGGGTCGCGGGGGCAACAGCCTCAAACTGGCAGCCCAAGTCTCTCTCACCCCGGCTGCATCCTCTAGCTCACCCAGAAGGATCCCAAGTCGTTCCCCGGCCAGCCGTGAGACATAGTCTCTCCAGCGGGTCCGGGGTCTGCCCCTTGGTCTCCTCCCGGTGGGACGTGCCCGAAACCCCTCGCCTGCGAGGCGCTCGGGGGGCATCCTGACCAGATGCCCGAACCACCTCATTTGGCTCCACTCGACCTGGAGGAGGAGCGTCTCGGCACCGAGCTCCTCCCGGATGGCAGAGCTCCTCACCCGATCTCTGAGTGAGAGCCCAGCCACCCTGCGGAGGAAGCTCATTTCGGCCGCTTGTATCCGCGATCTCATTCTTTCGGTCACCACCCATAGCTGGTTACCATGGTGAGGGTTGGAACGTAGATCGACTTGTAAATCGAGAGCTTTGCTTTTCGGCTCAGCTCTCTCTTTACCACGACGGACCGATGCAGCGTCCTAGTTATTGCTGATGCTGCACCGATCCGCCTGTCGATCTCCCGCTCCATTTTTCCCCCACTCATGAACAAGACCCCGAGATACTTAAACTCCTCCACTTGGAGACCTCCACCACAATGCTACACTACGTGATAAAATGTGTATTTTTTTTCTTTTTTTTTTAAATGACTCAAGTTACTCTTCTGCTCAGTTTGGTATCAAATCAGGCAAACTGTTTCCTTCCTCTGACATTGTAGTTTTAATCTGACACATTTGTTTGTCCTGTTATTTTCCAGGAAACCTGTCCCTACAACATTAAAGGCAGGCAGTCTTCATACACACGTAAGCCGCTGCCAAGTGTGCATGAAGAGGACATAAAACTCCTGAAAACCAAAGTCCTTTATTCGGACACATCGGCAACAACATTAACGTCCTAGACTTTGCTTTACTTTCCGTTTTCAAAAGGATGGTGCTATTTTCTTGCATGGCATGTTTGAAAGGAGATGGACTAGAGACGTGGACGCAAAACAGCCAAAGATTGAACTTTGCAATCCCCCCCAAAAAAAGAAGACCAATCGAGCGGCCTTCCATGCAGAAACACACAATCACAACATGTTTCCAGAGAATGACATCCAGTTTGCTGCTGCACTGAGTTAAACCCCTGAAACTGGTAAACTGGTGTCCGTTCTGAAAGGGCTGTTTGTGTAAGCTAGGTGCTATTGAATTTTCCTTTCTGCGCTCCTCATCCACGCTACATGATTCAAACATTTAACTTCACTTTATTATAGACGTTCACACATTATTAGCTTGTTTAAACCTACTAATGTAAAGGATGGGACTGACCACTGGTTACAGAAGCTTTAGACTAACGTCCCCCCACCCACCCACACACACTTATAAACATACGCCAAACACTCCGTTGTAAATACAAAACATTCCTTTTTGTCCTAGTTACAACATAGTGTCCTCAGGTTATTACTGTATTATTTGTGTGTTATTAAGCCCAGTTTTATTTATAAGAATTATGAGAATATGTTGAACTTGATTTATCTGAAATTCCATGTAACCAAAAGCAGTGTTTTAATGTGTGACAGACATATTAACATAGAAAACAGCACTGAAATAGCAGCGACAGGTGTGTGTGTGTGTGAGAATGTGTGAGCATATGTGTGTGTGTTGAGACGATATATGAATGTGTTTAGCAAACTTTGGATATGTGTGCCGTGGTATGTGGTATGTACTGTTCCACACGCCTGGTGTTTCTTTTGAAACACGCAAATACACAAAATTATGACAACTTTTTTTCATTTTTGTCATCAAATGCTTCTGTGGATTTTCAAAATTTTCTCCTCTCTGATCTGATTCTAATAAAAAAAATCCACATTTGTAACAAATTCTTCATTTCTTTGCCTGGAATCCAGATTTTTTTTGTATATTGTCATCATAAAAATTTAGCAGTGAGGCTGGTTTCCAGGCAAACATCTCGTATTGGTTCCAAAATTTTTTTTTAATCATCATACTTTTCAATGAGATTAAAGAAAACAGGGTCGAGAATCTTATTAATTCAAACAGTGTTTGCTGAGTTTAATTCCTTATTATTCAAGTTTGGAAATAAATTGAGATGCAAAACAAACTTAATTTCAAGATTCAATCAGAACCATCAGTCAGGAACCTGATTTTGACCTTTCACACAGATGTTGCAACTATCGAACCATGCATCTAAAAGTTCTCCCTTTCTTCTCAACATAAAGTTTTACACCTGCTAAATAACAATTTTATTACCGCTGATGAGAAGAAATCCTCTTAAAAACATTTCAAACCTTTTAGTGTCACCAAATGAATTTCTCTGATCTTCTTCTATCGGGATTTTTCTTCAGGGGGCGCCACAGCAAGTCAGTTTCTTCCATCTAACCCTATCTGCTGCATCCTCTTCGGTCACACCAACTATCTTCATGTCTTCCTTCACTGTATCCATGATCCTCCTCTTTGGTCTTCCTCTAGGCCTCTTTCCTGGTGGTTCCAAATCCAGCATCCTTCTTCTGATGTACTCTGTTTCTCTCCTCTGCACATGTCCAAACCATCTCAGTCTGGTCTCTCTGACTTTAAAACCTCTAACATGTGTTGTTCTTCTGATCCTGTCCATCCTGGTCACTCCCAGAGAGATCCTCAGCATCTTCATCTCTGCTACCTCCATCTCTGTTTCCTGTCTTTTCCTCAGTGACGCTGTCTCTAGACCAAACATCATGGCCGGTCTCCTCACGGTTTTGTACACTTTCCCTTTTAAACAAATTTCTCTGATCATATAGTTCAATTGATTACTTTCAGAAAGTTGTGTGTTCTGTCAGTAAGAACAAACTAACCCGGTGAAAAAGTTTTCAGTCATCTCCTCTTTACTTTGAATTAAAGTTGAACCAACTCACTGCCAAAAATTTCAGAGATACTTATATATGGTTTATTTTTACACTCTGAGGAGTCCAAACTATATTAATAGATTTAAGCAGCTTAAGATCAGATGTGGTAGAATCATGATTATTCCAAGAAACTTTGAAAATATTACAAAACACACTAGATCAGATTTTTATATTTTCCCATTGCTTACAATGTAATTACTGAAATAAAAACATTTGTGGATTATTTTTTTCTTGGTGCATTATTTGTTTCAGATGACACAGAGCTCCAAAGCTGCCAGAAGAGGGCAGCTCATGAACACTGACATAGATATCCCAGTTAGAATGACTCAGCCTCTTTGTAATGTTCATCAGCCTCTTCTCAAGCAAAACTCATTCCAAACTGACACAAAACCTATCATGAACAATCATTTGAGAACAGCCCCTTACACCGTGTGGTGCAGCCACCACCTCAGCATCTCTGCTGGGACTCTGGCCAATGAACCCTGTCACCCCAGAAAAACACAAACCGATCGATCCATCCTGCAGAGGAACAGATAACCCCGCCTTTCAAGTCTGATCTCGTCTTTCATTTATTACCGGAATCCTATCCCTTGTTTCCTCTTTCGTCACCAATGAGGCACACTGAGCCCTTGACCCCTGGCTGTCTTCATAAACATGTCTGATAAGGCCTTAACCCATGACCAGAAATCAAAAGGTCGCTCAGGTGGGAGTCAGACTGCATGGTGGTACTACAATGAAAGGTCGTACGTTTAAATCACAGCCGAGACACGAGCAAGACTCTGTTCATTTGCTGCAAAGCTGCTATGTGTGTTTGGCCAAAGGTTAGATGAAGAGAAGTGATTGAAAAGAAACAGCTCTCCTTGCTTATCTGCTAGTCAGTGTTAAAATCGTTAGAATTACAAGATAACCACGCTGTGTAAAACAAAGACAGATTGATGGACTTAAAAGCAACCCAGATGTCTTTTTTTTCTCAATTGGTCGTGTCTTCTAAGCTGTTTTCCCTCAAAAATGAACACATTAGTTCGGAGGCCCCCAAATAATTTTTTAACTTAATAAAACTTTTTTTTTTTTTTGCTTTTCATGGTTCAGCTTGAAGTTAAACATGTGTTGAAATGATGGATCCCAAGAAACGGGAGGCTCACCACTGCGATGACCTTTTCCATTTCTGCCCTTGTTTGACTCCATTAAACCATCTAGAAACATTGTTTTTAAATAATTCAATCTAACGATCAAAGTAAAAAAAAAATCCATTGAATTCTTAATTAACTGAAGCTAATTTTAGGCTCAGAAAGCAATTGGATGAAACAGTTAATTAAAATAATCTAATCACACTGAGGCCCCGTCCACACGTAGCCGGGTATTTTTGAAAACACATACATCTGCTGTCCTCCGTTTTAGGCAAATGCTCGCGTCCACACATAAACATTTTCAAAATATCCACGTCCACACGGAGCCATATAAATAAACTTCTGAGTGCGATTGTAAGCATGCCAGGCCAGAAGTTGGCAGTATTGATGTAGAAGTAAGTTCTGAGCTATCCAATCAGTGCTCTGTCGTCATTTCCGCAAAACCTGAAACATGGCGCCAGGCATCTCGTTTTTGTGGACCTACAAGGAGGTGGAATTGACTATAAAGTTAATAAAACACAGGAACATATAGATTGGGTCCATGCTGCCCAAACCTTGTTTGCGATCCAAACAAGGACGCACACGAATGACGTATGTGCATTACTTGTCGCAGGTAGTGATGCATAAAAACGTGAATCTCCGTTTTCACACTTTCACATGCAAACGCAAAGACAGAGTTTTCCAAAATCTCCACTTTGGCCAGAGTTTTCAAAAATACCGATCTTCAGTGAAAAAAAACCCTGTTTTTGTGTGGACGGCAGGCCAAAATGGATTAAAATATATGCGTTTTCAAAAATACCCGGCTACGTGTGGATGGGGCCTGAATCCATATAAAGGTTTACTTGATGTATTTTTTTACTCAAAGACAAAAGAATTGATAAAAAGATTTTAACATTAAAACTCAAACTGGGTGAAATTTTGTGACAATGCAAATCATTTTTTTTGTATTAAGCATTTACAAATTTGGGCTTTGGAGATTGGCCCTAAACGTAGTTTGTGCATGCAGGTAGGGATGTGTTTCTCATGCATGTATAAGAGACAACGATCAGGCCATGCAAATGGTTAAGGTCAGTGCTTAGCCTCACTCAGAGGTTTTCAAAGGTTTAACCTCTTTAAGTAACTTAATCCTATAGGTTGTTTGCTAACACAGCTAAATTGAGACCCAACTTAAGAGTTACGATCACCTTCAAAGGTCTGTGGTTTAAATGTCTGCAATTATGGGCCGTCATGTTATTTAGGCATCAAAGTGACAAACTTCAAACTGGTTCATTTCAGTCAACAAACTTAACTAAATACTGACTCGGAGTTGTACGGAGTCGTGACAAAATCCAGATGAATGCGTATCTTTGTTGGTGTATTTGATAAGTTGTGTGTTTACGATACAGTGTGGGAATGTGTCAGGAGGTTTGTGTGGCCGTGAACTTTTCTTTGGGCAGTTTATGTGCAGAGGAGGCTTGACCCTCCTGAGCTAGGTCAAACACAGATTAGCTTGCAACATAGCGCGTAATGCAAAACTCATCAAAGGTTGTGAGGAAGAAATGTTTACCATTATCCTCACAGATTACAGAACGGCTCTAAGCACCACTTTTTCTGCACTGTTGTAGGTTTATGAGATTATAAAATGTTTCTGAAGGTAAATTTAGTAACAAGGTAAGTCCTTGTCGTCTTTATTAACGTTTCTGTTTTTAATCACAGACAAAGCAGCTCTAGCTGAGAAGACTTCATTGCTTATTCAGGATGTTGTGTGACATGATTTCACAATCAGCTCAAGGGGCACCAGATCAGTTTGCAGAACAGAGCTGGTCTTATGTTCCAGATTGTTCAGCTTCTCAGACTCTATCCCTCCTACCCAAACAGATGGCGGCAGAGCCGTCTCTACAACAGACCTATAGATAGACCATTTGAAACATCTTGGTGCAAATATGGATGAATCCACACTTTCTCAAGAGGAAAAAATGACTTGTTCTCATCTTTATGAACTGGGTTACCATTTTTTATTTTTTTTTGGGAATTAGCGATATAAACTAAAAAGATTGATTTGTTTTTATTAGAGTGTGATGCACGTAAGTAACCGACCCTCATCAGCTTATAAGACTCACTATACAAGTATTATTTTACAAAAAAGCATCACCCTGGGTATAACTTTTGCTGTCTTCGTTCAGCCAAAACAAAAATAATTTCTGCTACATTTCAGAATAAAAGCTTTTTGCTGCATAGCAAACTTCCTTCATCATTTTGTCAATATCTGAGAAGCACGAGGTTGCAAGTCTGTCACACACTTAAACATGTTATCAATGTCAATATTTATTTTGATCATTTTAAAGTATTTAGGACCAACAGTCCAGAACAATGGAGAGCGTGGAAAAGAGGTGAAGAAGCGTGTGCAGGCAGGCTGGAACGGGTGGAGAAAAGTATCAGGTGTGATGTGTGACAAGAATTTCAGCAATTTCAGCTCCCAGATCTCTCCGGGAGTGACCAGGATGGACAGGATCAGAGGAACAGTACATGTTAGAGGTTTTGGACATAAATTCAGAGAGGCCAAACTGAGATGGTTTGGACATGTGCAGTGGAGAGAGAAAGAGTACATCGGATGAAGGATCCTGGGTTTGGAACCACCAGGAAAGAGGCCTGTAGGAAGACCAAAGAGGAGATTCATGGATACAGTGAAGGAAGACATGAAGATAGTTGGTGTGACCGAAAAAGATGCAGCAGATAGGGTTAGATGAAAGAAACTGACTTGCTGTGGCGCCCCCTGAAGGGAAATGCCGAGAGAAGAAGATCATGGCATGACAAATGCTTACTGCAGGAACTGTTCATGATGCCTTCCTGACATTAGAATTCCTAATTTGAATTTACTTTTATTTTCAGATGAATAAAGCTGGTTATGGGCGTTTTGATACTTGTATGCTATTGAAACTTATTAGGTTTGGTTAGTTTAGGAAATGATTGGACGTTAGGTTTTAGAACATGAAGAACTCACATTCGGGTTCCTCAGGTTTAAAACTCTTGTTTCTATGTTGGACTTTTAATGATCTCGTGAATTACGGGTGTTCTGCTGTATTAAAAATGATCAAATCCAGTGGACCGGTCCCAGAATGATTCCACTTGTCTCAAAAGGGTCCAGGATAAAAGTGGACTTACAAACAAATGGATTAAAAATGTCCTAAGTCCCTGTGCAACAATCAAAAGGTAGTCTGTCCACTAAAGTTTTTCTTAAGACATGCATTTACAGTATTTGTTTGGAACATCTGATTTAAAGCTAATAATTACCAAAGAATGAAATAAGACAGCAGCTTTATCCTTGGCCTGACTCAGATTGAACAGAAATAGGTTCATTGTGACCCCACATTGATGGTTTATGCTGAGACCCAGGACTGATGCCAGCTGCTCTTGCAGCATTTTCTTCTTTTAGTTCAGCTGAGTTTTATGTCGGGCGGCAGTGTGTTTTTCTGTTCCTAAAGTGGGGGAAATGTCAAAGTCTGGTTTAAAAATCAGTCATTCTAAATCAGACACATCTCCAGTTTGTGTCAAAACCAATCTCAGTTTGAACTGAAAGACACATTTCAATCCATTTTTAATTAAAAGACAAAAAATAATCAACTGAGAAAATAATTTACACTTTTTTTTAATCTCATTGTGCATTTTTGAAAAACAAAAGTAAAATAAAAGCAAATAAGTCTAGTTTTGATATTTAGATACACTTTAAAAACTTATATAATTTTTAAAGAAACTTTAAGTGCAAAAATGAATGATGTGAATTTTATTTTAACAACTCAACTTCATCATCCAAAATCAGTTAAAATTGTAAGTACTGGCTTGTAGGATATTACTTTTAAAAAGTTTTGTGTGAAAAGCTCTTTATGCATTGAAAATACAAGTCAAGAAAGCAGTTTGTGAAAAAATTGTGCAACAAAGTTGTTTTAGAAACTAACTCCAGTTCCTAAATCAACTAGGACGCTGCATCGGTCTGTTGTGGTAAAGAAAGAGCTGAGCCGAAAAGCAAAGCTCTCAATTTACAAGTCGATCTATGTTCTTCCCTTCACCTATGCTCACCAGCTGAGGGTGGTGACCGAAAGAAGGAGATCACGGATACAAGCAGCCAAAATGAGCTTCCTCCGCAGGGTGGCTGGGCTCTCACTCAGAGATCGGATGAGGAGCTCTGTTATTCAGGAGGAGCTCTGTGTTAAGCCGCTCCTCCTTCAGGTTGAGAGGAGCCAGATGAGGTTGTTCGGGCATCTTGTCAGGATGCCCCCCGAGCGCCTCGCTGGTGAGGTGTTTTGGGCACGTTCCATCGCGAGGAGACCCAGAGGCAGACCCTGTGATGTGAATGTGATGCGAAAAAACCCTGCAATACACAAAGTAATAAAGTAATAGTAATAACAGATGTTATTTTCTTAAAAATTTAAGAAAAATTTTCTTCCCACCCTCCAAAAAACATGTGTGTTCGGTCGAGGACACCCTCAAAAACGAGGTGATTCATATCAAAGGGCTTATCCTCCTAACAAAATAAAAATTAAAATCTACCAGTTAATTTCGTCTTTGATTTATAAGAGAAATCTAAATTAAGCTCTGATTCTTGAGACAAAGTTATACTATGCGACTTTCTTATCGGACTCCATAACATTCTAAAGTACAGTAAAAGTTAAATATATGAGGGTTTTGTTTGTTTAATTATTCGTGAAAGGCTTCAAGACACACCAAAACTATCGTCTTCAGTTTTTCTCATGATAATAAATTGTTTGATGTGATTTTTCCAACTCTTGCGACGATCAAAAATGGGTAAACTTCTTCTGTGTTTTACAACATGTTATTTGGTTTTAAATTCTTCTGGTCTGTTTCCCTCTGAAATGTGGCTACGCTAAGCTTTTGATGACTCCTGGGAAACATATTAAAACTTCTTTGAGTCAAATGTTTCCCAGTTTTGTTTTAATTGTTACCAACACACTTTTTCCGAAACTTGTTGTGTCACCTGACACACCAGAGGGTGCATTCATGAGAAGAAAAATGCTCACAACAAGAATAAGTCAACAGCAAGGCAGTGAACTGTGTTGTCGTGATCCCCCTCTCATTTGGAACCCTTCCTCCCACCTATTCTGCCCTCAGCCCTAATTTGGCACACCTGGTCCCAATCCCCAGGTGTGTCTTGATTCCCTTTGGACCATGTAAGCCCTGGTGTCCCTCACTTCCTGGCTGGATCATTTCTCTGCTGCACACTGCTCCTCTGGTCTGCAACACTGCCTTCTTGCAGCCATTCTGGTGCACCCTGTTTTCCTGGTCAAGCATCCTGCTGTCCTGGTTCCTACCACCGGCTTCTAGTGTGCTCTGCCTTCCTGCTGAGCTCGTATCTCTGGTCTTTCGTTCTGATGAGCTCATATCCCTGGCTCCTGGTGCATCTTGCCTTCCTGCTGATTTCATACCTCTGGTCTTTTGTCCTGATGAGCTCATACCCTTGGCTCCTGGTGCATCTTGCCTTCCTGCTGAGTACATACAGTACCTCTGGTCTTTCGTCCTGATGAGCTCATACCCCTAGCTCCTGGTGCATCCTGCCTTCCTGCCGAGCTTCTCCCATCTGGCCCCTCATTGTTTAGCCGAGCTCCAACATTCTGGTCCCTCAACTTGCTGAGTTCTGTCTGGATCTGCTTTCTTTTTTTTTTATAATAATCTTGTTGCAACTGGCAATGCATCTGGCTCCTTTTTCACCAGCCTCACCACCATCATGACAAATACAGTGAGTACACCTTTGATTGCTCTAATTCAAAAACTGTATTAATGACTAGTTGAGGCCTATGTCATGAGTACGTGAGTCTCCAAATGAACGGATGCTTTAACATGATATATTTTCCTTAAATGTCAAATCCGATCGTAAATGGTAAAACCCAACTAATGCCTTCCTGTCTAGACCTGACGTACATCATTCATCCCTTCATGTAAAAGGTTCAAGATTCTAAAACCAGAACATCAGTGTGAAAGAGTTGTTTTAAGATCCATGAATGAGGGTGACTTTAAAGATTTCAGTAAAGCTTTGGATCCAGGTCAAGAAGCATTAAGATCTTAGCATGGAAAGCTTGTGGTTGTGTCAAACATTTTCTGTCTCAGAAATCTATTTTCTCTCTTTGGTAACTACATGCTGTTTCTCAGGCTTATAAACTCTAACAAATCTTAAAACAAATGTAACTTTAAATCTTTCCTTCAACTTTCTATTTGCTTCTTAGTCTTTCTATCCACTTGTGCATCCATAATTAGCTCTTGCACACATGGCATGAGCTGAAACTTAGAAATGCTACGCTCATCCCTGATTTTAACACCATCTGGTTTTATGGGAAGAGGATCAACTTGACTCAAGCCTGATCCTTCCTGGCTGTGCATGCAACCTTTGCTCTGTGCAGGACTTTCAATAACAGTCTCATCTGGTTGTCCTGTCGGTGTCTGGAGTTCACGTCCTTCTGGAGAGGTTCAATTCATCACCTCTAAAGTCACCTATAACTAGTCCGCGATTGTCATTTCATGGGAAAACATTTTAGACACTGCTTTTTTCAATTAAAACAAAATGGGCAACAATTTGACCAAATACATCTAGAATGTGATTATCTTTACACATAAAGATTACCGTAAATTTTTGTTAGACTCCTCTGGAAATTAAAGGTAAAGTCAATAAATGACAAAGATGTTATCAATATTTTAGTAGTTTATCCAGTTGATTGAACTCCATTAATGGACAGATTTTGACATCCCTGATTTAGATCAATTTTTACATGCAAAAGAGACACTGAATAAAAATAAGACAGAAAAAAATCTCAGTATAAAATAGAATCTGTCTGGTTCTGTCGTTTCTATGATGATGAAAGAAAAATGTTTCATCAGCAGTTTGAACTAACTTGAAATTAAATTGGTCTACTGGGAAACACTTTTCTCCAAACTTTACTGGATTTTAGAAGAGTTTGTTCCTCTTGATGTGATATTGTGCTGATTTAACAGTGAGTTGTAAAATCAGTGTAGTAGGATGTCGCAGCACACACATTTGTGTCTCAGTATGATTATCAGAAATGTAATACCATCTGCTGAGCTTGGATCATTCGTGAGGTCTGATCACGATCTCAGCACGATCGGAAATTTGATGTGTTCAGATGGAGCCAAACATGGTGCTTCCTCCTGTTCTTCCTCCACTGACATGTTAACTCAATAAAGGATGTCCGTTCAGGGGTGTGGAGGTAGCGTGGTACTGCATGAATGAGAGGAGAACAGAACACCTCCAAGGCTGAGTGGAGGAGTAAAAGAAGTGAACGTCACAGTAACAGAGAGTGCGTGGGCATGAGAGGAAGAGTAGGAGTGAATTTGTGGGAGGAATTCCAGTACAACTCTCAATCTGTCTTTTATTTTAGTTTCTCACAGTTAAATTTCTCCTTTTTCCTGAATGACTCTTCATTCCTACTCATTATTCGTTCATCTGCTAACCATGTAAAACGCAGACACCTCTCCGGTATTTCTCCAAAAGGCAATATGTCCTGTTTGATCAGCTAAAACATGTCATCTTACAGGCTTATCCTTAAATGTAGGATACCTAAAATTTAAAATGGGAAATTAGATCAAGTCGGCAGCACGGTGGCGCAGTAGGTAGCACAGTGGCCTCACAGCAAGTAGGTCGTGGGTTTGAGTCCTGGGTGGGGACGAGGCTTGGAACACTGCCCTTTCTGTGTGGAGTTTGCATGTTCTCCCCGTGTACTCTGGCTTCCTCCCACCCTCCAAAGACATGCATGCAAGGTTGATTGGCCGGTGCCAAATTGCCCCTAGGAATGAGTGTGTATGTGGATGGTTGTATGTGTGTTGCCCCGCGACAGACTGGCGACCTGTTTGGGGTGTAGTCTACCCTTCGCCTTAAATTGGCCGGGATGGGCTCCGGCCAATTTAAGACCCCAAAAGGGATAGACGGATAAGAAGATGACTGACTGACTGAAGTTAGATCAAACCAAAACTGACTGCAAAACCCTTTTATCAACTATCATTGAACCAAAACTGCACGTCTGCATGCCTGGATGAGGATGCTTGGATGTTTGAATGAACCAGACTCCATCAAGTCAGAAAATAAAAACTTTGAGGGAACGTTGGAGCTTTGAAAGAAAAAATAAACTATATAAACCTACGTCGCTAACCTGGGAGTCTTTTAGGATGAGTGTTAGTTTATGGTCTGCTTATAAAAACATACAGTACTTCCTCTCTGGAAGGCCCTACATCTTGATGTCAGTCGTGCTCCATGTTTGCTGCTTGGTAATGTCATTTTAGCAGCTGCATATTTGTCTGGCAGAATCCTTCTTCATCGTGCTTTTATCTACATGGAAATGTGTGAGCTCTGAGTAAGAGACAAAATTTTTTGAACCAGGGGTGTGAAACTCCTGTTCTTGAGAGCCCCTGTCCTGAAGGTTTTCCATGTGTTCCCGGTTCAATACAGCTGATGCACATAAAGTGAAACCAACAGACAATAATATGTATCTATTTATTTATTTATTTATTTCGGTCACAGTGTAATTTCACATTAAAGAAAGAAAGAAAAAAAAAAATTATATTTTACCAAAGGACCGAAAAGGTATCGGCTGAAGCAATCGCTTATTTTGCCGACCCTTTTTTTAAATCATCATAAAAGCAAAAAAAAACATATAAGTAAATACTTAGAAATCCATCATAAAACATAAATAAATATTTGGCACATTGACTCATTAACCTGGATCAGGTGTGTGGATGCAAGAACACATTGAAAATCTTCAGGACACCCTCGAGGACTGGAGTTTGATACCTGTGCTTTAAACGGTTACGTTTTCTATGTTCCAACAGCAGAAATTCTTTTTCTTTCCCAGATTGCTGGACATATTGCTCAATGTAACAATCTTTTTTTTCTTATTCCAGCCCTACTTCTTTTTGTTTGCAATTTGGGGAGATTTGTATTTGGGGAGATGGTGGCTCAGTGGTTAGAGCATTCACCCATTAACCGGAAGTTTACGGGTTCGCATCCTACTGAGTGCACGCCTAGGGTCCTTGGAGAAGACACCTAAGCCCCATTTCGCCCACCTTTGGCACCATCGTGGCAGCCTGCTGCGGTGTAGTAGTGACACCTAACCCCTTGTTGCTCATGCACTCTTTCAAAAAAATTTTCAATTGTCCCACCATTGGCGCCATCATAGGTGGCAGCGTGCTGCGATGACATGAAGCACATAAATTTCCTGATGAAGGATTAATAAAGTATATTAAAAAAAAAATCTATTTTAACTCTGTTTATCTCTTTAAGTGTTTTTTCTCACAGAACATACATTCTGAAAAACAGATGGGCTTCATCCAGACATGAACACAAGATTGTGGTTCAGTGGAGACTAAAACAAGAAAATCAGATGGAAAAGATTTAGTTTTTAATTTGAAATGATTGAATCTATGCCCATGTTTTTTATACATACCGTATCTCATGTTGTCATTTTTTTTTCACTTCCCCAAACTTTGTGGCCTTCTGTTCACATGATAGGAGCTTTGGTGGCCCAGATGTTGAACAGTTTGCCCACCCGTGTTTTAGATCATATGCTAGAAACATATGCCTCAGTCTTAGTTAACAGGAACCTGCATCTACGCAGTGATATTTACTCTGGTTTGGTGCTATTTTACGTGAGTTAGGATGTTTACGTAAATGTACTGTATTCATACACAATCACGTATCGTTATCTTCTATTGTTGCTGTTCAGACGTCAAGAGGGAAGAAAATATAAAGAATTATTTTCATTCAGAAGAAGCCAGAAATGTCACATAAGAAAGAAAAAAACTGCTGCTGATAAAAATACTTGAGCACAATAAAACTGTCCTTGCAAAACAAGTTGACAGAACACCTCCAAGGCTGAACACCTTCCTCAAGGTTGTATTACTTCAGCGTCTCATTATTAGTAGTTGCACCAGTTTTCTATGACATGAACAGAATGGTCTCAGTTTTGAATGGAGAAGATGACTTTTGAGACAGCTTCATTGAGACATACGTCTATCTCTGCAGGACATTGGATTCATTAGAATATACGCCTAACAAATGAAGCATATATTATTGTAAGTGCTCAACATTATCAGTACAAGGTGTCAAGGATCCAAAATTTGAATAATAAATTGTGATCTAACATTTGGGGACACTACAAGTGTAAAACTGGCAGTCAGGACAGGATGGCCTGTCTAGTCCTTCTGGGCCATCTGTATGATCAGATGGTTGAGTTTCATGGACTTGTGTCTAGCAACAAAAACACAGAATAGAACATAACAGCGGGGAACGTCAGACCAAAAAGCAGTGCCCAAACTTAGAGAAAATGTATGTAAACTTGTCCAGATGGAGCAAATAGATCACAAAGTGTTTGCATTCCAACTCATTAAAAACAAGAGTGAGGGTTTTAATTCTTCATTTTTATGTTCTTTAGAAATTCGATTCACATAAATAGAGAGACAAAGAGATTTCATTTTTTGTGTGTGAAAATTGGGGGAGGCGTTAGCTCAGTGGGAGAATGTTTGTTTTTGAATCCAGACAAGACAGCTCAAATCCCACTGAGCTGCCTCGGTGTCCCTGGAGCAGACACCCAACCCGCTTCTTGCTCCCACCATTAGCGCTGTCATGGCTGCCTGCTGCGGTGCAATGCAGGATTGCAATTTCCCCATTGTGGGACCAATAAAGGCTTAAATTATTATTTTTGGGTGTTTCATGAAGAAATGAATATTTTCCAAGCATCAGAAAACAACCTGAATTTTTAACGTGTGTTTGGTTGGTCTGAGGTTCCACGAGCAGTTCAGGTTGTTGTCCAAAAAATACAAACAAACAAACAAACAAAAAAGCACAAAAGAAAGGTACATTTTGTTCCGTTTGGTGTTCACACCAAAAAGGAATAGTGATTAGGAACTGTTCTTTATGTGTGTGACAAGAGGATTGTGGGTGAAGTGTGAACGCTAGCAGCTAATGGTGTGAAGATAAATAAATGGTATTTTCTAGTCGCAATGACCATTCAAAATACTTCATAGTAGAAGTAAAAATTAGAAAGTAGTACACGTTCAAATGGGAATATTTTTGGAGCAAAAATTTCTCTCAAAATCCAATTTAGAGCAAAAATAACAGGAAAAAAAAAAGAAAATAATACATCTTATGGGTTTTTTTTTTTTTTTTTTTACTCTAGATGCTTTTGCAGAAATGAATAGTGAAATGAATCAAACCCACAGGAAGTTTTAGTTTTAGATTTTAACAGGAGATAGCAGACACTTGGATGAAACTCCCCCAGGATGAGAAACAAGTGAAGATGGGAAGGGGGATGCAGAGGGTCTGAAAGCTAGCCTGCGGGGGAATGACAGAACAGAAGAGCGGTGTGTGGAGAACAAAGCTCTAAAAGAAGACACTTGGCAAGGAGATGACTAGACTGGAATCATGATGAGAAAATCAAGAATGAAGTGAGTTTCCCAGTGTGGGAAAATGGAAATTAAAAAGCCAAGCGTAGTAGGAATAAAAATCCAAACACTAAAGAAGGAGGAAACAAAAGGGACATGGGGCCTCGTTTACTAAGAATGGTGTAGATCTTTATCTGAAACAAGCTTTTCTGTTCAGCACTACGATGCTGTTCCTTGGGAATGATCAAAACCACCATAACTCTCCTCAAGCTTCATAAACCACATGGCATAAGCCACTGGAAATCCATTTTGCTCAGACCACGGCAGTAGGATTCAAAATATGAATAATGCTAATTTGATGCATATATGTATATGGGCCTGCCTGTATGGTAAAGTATTACTATTGTGCAGTCATGTTGATGTCTCCGATAAATGAAAGTGGGAGGCAGTTACCATGGCAACTCTTGGATTGACACACTTTGATCTGTCAGTGAAATAAAAGAGAAAAGGAATAAAAGAGAAAAGGTCTGACCTTGAACGAGTGAACGTAACACATTCACATGGAGTCTATGTCTGCTTGGTGGTCCGAGTAATTCCCTGCTTGATGTTTTAATGATGTGATTTTCATAATCAAATACAATTAGGCAATGAGCCCCATCCAGCGCTTATAATGTTGATGGCTGTTTATATGGCCATCATGTGATGCCAACAAAAATGTTCATTTAAATAGAAAATCATTTCTTTTTATATGTTCGGATTTGGACATTCATACGCTTCAAGTCTTCCAAACCAGACTTTTTGTTCATTCCGTTCCGTCATCTTCCGCTCATCTGGAGCCGGGTCGCAGGGGCAAAAGCCTCAGACGGGAAGCTCAGTCTTATGTCACCCCAGCTGCATCCTCCAGCTCACCCGGAAGGATCCCGAGTTGTTCCCCAGCCAGCTGTGAGACATAGTCTCTCCAGCGGGTTTTGGGTCTGCCTCTTGGTCTCCTCCTTGGGACGTGCCCGAAACACCTCACCAACGAGGTGGCAGGAGGCATCCTGACCAATTGCCCAAACCACCCCATCTGGCTTCTCTCAACCTGGAGGAGGAGCTCCTTCTGGATGGTAGAACTCCTCACCCGATCTCTGAGTGAGAGCCCAGCCGCCCAGAGGAGGGAGATCATTTCGGCTCGTTTTGCATGGATTACAGACTTTATGTACTTTGCAAAAATTATTCAAGTGTGAATATAAAAAAAAGTGAGATGCATCACATAACTGATTGATTTTTTTTGGTAAATTAGCAGCCCATTCTTTTTCATTTCCATCTTGGTTATCCTTAAACTCCGTAATCTGTTTTACTGTCATGTTTCTACGTAAAGATTAAGAGACGACTCGCGGCTCATTGAACAGCACACATTAGCTGTTGGAAATTTAAAAAAAAAAAAATCGAACTCCTCAATTCATCCTGCAAACACTTATTACACCAAGTAAACATCTCTTTACCATATTTCATGGTAAATTACCCCAGTTAATTGTAAAGTTGTGTGCTGGAATCTCATCCGGACTTCTTATCTGTACAGAGATCACACTTCAGCCCATTTTGGACGCATGGATCAAGAAGCTAGAAGTATCGGGAAAAAAAACGAAAGATGATGGAAAAGAAATAAGTAATGAACAAAGTGACCATAAAGCTTTGCAGGCTGCATTAAAAACCTCACTGAACTGGTGTGGGTCGCAGGGAAAATACTCTGCTGCTCTGCTTCTCCAATGACTTTGTCCACATTGTCGCTTTTTCAGTGAGAAGGATTGTTGTTTTCTCAGCAGCTGTTGAATTATTGAACAAAGCTACCATTACACCAGCAGACCAAGTATTTACAGTACGATTAGGATTGTTTTGTGCTTTAATGAGCCCTCCCATTAGACTCTGTGAAGGCCAGAGCAACACCTGCATCAACAGTAAACGCACACACGAAGACTCACAACACAAACACAAAGGCTATCACACATTTATGTTGGGACCCTCATGGGAGCGAGTTGTTTTCCAACAGTGGTCCTAGTACGTCAGGAAATGTGCTTACGCCGTGGCGACACATGCTGGCTCAACAGTATTACACGAGCATAGCTGTCCTTCAACATCTCAGGAGACTTCAGATTAAACAGAAAATTAGAAACAGGCACCCGGTGGCGACAGCATGAGTGAAGGATGTAGGGAATATGTTACTTCCTCTTGTGTATGCATGTGTGTTTCTGACCTTTCCTTTTCTGTCCATGACTCTTTTCTACTATTACTGGCAATGAGGGCAAAGTTTCCAAAGGGGTCAGTATCTATAACCCCATCCTCAAGAGAGTAAGAAAGCCTTTTGGCCTTTTATTTTAAAAACTGTGATTTAAATGATCAATGCCTGTCCTTCCCTTACATCAGCAGTTCCAACAGTTACAATGTAACACATTGTGGTAAAAAAAAAAAAAAAACATTTTTTAGCTAAACTCATCAACACACACATTTTCATAGAGCATTATGGGTTGGCTTGAATCTCAAATACAACCGACCAAATCGGTTCATCATCAGGATGAAATCCATCTACTCATCCCCGTCCAGGGCATCGCTGGGCTGAGGAGTCCCCCGTGTTTCCATCAGGATGAAGAACATCTATTGACTTCTTTAGATATTTAGCTGTAGAGTAGAATTTTTAAACAATAATCTTTGACATATTGATTGCTCGTCCCGGGGGAGGGATCTCTCTTTCACGTGGATCCCCACAAGGTTTCTTATTTTTCCCCAATGATGGGGTTTTTTTAGGAGTTTTTCCTCACCGAGAAGGAGAGTCTAAGTGCATAAATGTGCTAGTCTTGTTTAGTTAGCATTTGTTAGTTATTTTTCTTGTTGTGTATTTGTGTTAACACATTCCTCTTTTTCTTGTGAAGCCCATTGAGACGGAAATTCTGTGATTTTGGGCTATAAAAATAAAATTGAATTGAAAAAAATTGAAAAATGAGCTTCTTTTTCAGGCCGATCGGATCTTGCTCAGAGATACTGTCATTTTGCTGTTTCTCTGGGTGGATGAGGTGATTCAGTCAGGGTTCCTGACCAATTGCCCAAACCACCCCATCTGGCTTCTCTCAACCTGTGTGTGTATTATTTTTGTATTTCAACACTTTTTTCAAGGTAATTTCTCACAAATAAATGAAGTTGCAAAGCATTATTTTGAAACTGTACTTTTACCTTGAGTTGTTTTTGTGTCTGTAAATTATTTTGTCTCCTTCCCGAAAGAGCAGATGTTCATTTCCGTCTAATTGTTTGTCTTCCCTTGTGTCTGTTTCTGCTTTTCTAATCTTCTCCCCCTTCAAGTAACACTTTATGAAAAAATGATGAGTTGCAGAATTTAGTTTGAGCAATTAAAAGGTCGCGTTTACCTCCATAAATCTTAAATGTTTAAATTAATCTACTTTGCAATATTTCCTCTGTTTGAGGAAGTAATCATTTTATGAAGCACCGTATTACCACCTGCATCATTAGTAACAGTAATCTCTGAAACTTTAGAAAGGCTTGGATTGATATCAACAGACCAGTTTTGTTTCTGGTCTTTAGTTAATAAAGTTTTGACAGCGTGTAACTGAAAAAAAAAAATTTTGCTTATGAAGACCATTGGTGGCAAATCTTGCTATCAGAATTCTTCTTCTTTCGACATTTCCCTTCAGGGGTCACCACAGCAAATCAGCTTCTTCCATCTAACCCTATCTGCTGCATCTTCTTCGGTCACAACAACTATCTTCATGTCTTCCTTCACTGTATCCATGAACCTCCTCTTTGGTCTTCCTCTAGACCTCTTTCTTGGTGGTTCCAAACCCAGCATCCTTCTTCCGATCCACTCTCTCTCTCCCTTGCACATGTCCAAACCATCTCAGTCTGGCCTCTCTGACTTTATCTCCTCTAACATGTATTGTTCCTCTGATCCTGTCCATTCTGGTCACTCCCAGAGAGATCCTCAGCATCTTCATCTCTGCTACCTCCATTTCTGTTTCCTGTCTTTTCCTCGGTGCCACTCTCTCTAGACCAATCAGCATAAAGAATTGATTTGTAAATATATGTAGTAAATAAAAAAGTTGCTCTTCGACCTTTGTCCTATCAGGTAGAAACACACTTTCAGTAAGTCTCATTCAAACAACGGCTCTCACCCAATCAGATACGTCTCATTCTTCATTGCCTTCTTCTCTTAATTCTTTAACAAAAATCATTATATCTGAAAAGTGGGATTGGGCTTCATACATGCACCATTAGCCACCGTCTAATCTTTATTAGCTATGCTCATCTAAACAAGCCTATTACTGTGTAATGATTGAGATCTTAATGCTTTTCTGTGGCCTGTTCTCATAAACCTTACTGTTGGATTTAATGACTCTTCAAGGTCTCACATAGAAAATATATAGTTTCTGCTTTAAATTACCAATTGTTATCGATTCTGTTTACACCAGAGGATTATTTAACAGGGCTTTGCCTAAACTAGCATCAAATTTGCTTTTCGTTTGCTAAGAAAATGTAAGAAAGTATAACATTTTACCATCATGGTTTTGGGACAGCTTGGAATAAATTAATAGATCCTACAGCAACTATCAGAAGCAATTTAATATCTGATGCTCATTGCTGTTGCCATCACTACAAATTAATAGACCAAGACTCCTGGACTGCATGAAAATCACCTGAGAAAACAAATTATTTCCCTATATGGATGTTTTAAGGTTGAGCTAGCAGGCCTGTTTCACTGTACAGAAAATGAAAATTGAGCCACTTCATCATGAAACGTTAAATATTTAAAAGCCGCGGGCCTCCGAGCAACTCAAAAGGAAGGATGAGTAGAAATGGGAGAAACGGAAGTGAAGAAAAAGCATCCAGGATGACATAAAACTCCATCCTCCTAATTTCACTGCAGACTTCATTACATATTCATGTGATGGTTATTATATTATGTGCATGTCCACACAAGCCAAGGAACGTACATATTATCCATCACTTCCACTTTAATTGTGCTCGACCGATGGAGGGTGGGCTCATATGAATAATCCCTCTGTTATGTTAAAGCAAATATACTCATTTTTCAAATTATTTGCGTTAGCGCTCCCTATTGAGTCTTACATGAGTATATTTGTGCATATTTCTTAGAGTTGGCCGTAAAGCTGATGCATTTATGAGCACAACCTTTTGCTTTAATTGATTTGTGTGAGTCAAACAGACATATGCAGATTCATTTATATGTTCCTTTGTGTTCTAATAGACTATCATGTCCATCTGATTTATCAGATGAAGTCCAATTTAAATGTGGTGCTTGTTAAAGAAATTAAATAAAGCTGATGGGAATGTTCTGTAGTTGATCATTACATTTTCTGTTTGACGTTTTCTCCGTGACCAATACACTTTTATCACAAATCATGAGCAAGGTTAATAAAATTATAATACTTGAAAGACGAGTAAGGAGCTCTACCATCCGGGAGGAGCTTCGTGTCGGGCCGCTCCTCCTCTAGATCGAGAGAAGCCAAATGGGGTGGTTTGGGCATCTGGTCAGGCTGCTCCCCTAGCACCTCGCTGGTGAGGTGTTTCAGGCCCGTCCTACCAAGAGGAGACCAAGAGGCAGACCCCGGACCCGCTGGAGAGACTATGTTTCACAGCTGGCCAGGGAACGACTCGGGATCCTTCCGGGTGAGCTGGAAGATGCAGCCAGGGAGAGAGAAGCCTGGGCTTCCCGTCTGAGCTGTTGCCTCCGCGACCTGGCCCCGGATGAGCGGAAGACGACGGAACGAACAGAATGGAAAAATACTTGAAAGACTTGATGACCACAGACTGACCGAGGTTATGTGTTAATTACGTTCATTCATTAGTTAGAGATCACATACTTGTTATATATTTTTAGAGGTTGGTTCAAATCATCACATTACCATATGTTGTTGTTACTAATTATGTTTTATTTCTTTTCCAAATGCAGCGCTGTGGCTTTTATCACCTTTTTTTTATTGTTTAATCAATCTTTTTTGTCTGAGCCTGACTGTAAATCTGTCTTTTCTGGTGGGGATTATTTCACTCGTTTGCAATTAAAAAGATATTAGTCAAAGTCTAATAGATTATGATCACATTTTGCTTTGGTGCACACATCTCTACAAAAAAAAAAACAAGATAAGATTATTATTGGAATATAAGCATATGTTCAAAAAGTAAAATTTGCATCTCGTTTTTACATACACGGTCAACGTTTGGATTTTTTTTTTTTTTTTAATTCCTATGTTTTGTGTCCATAAGGACATAAAGACACCCGTGTGTGTTGTTTTTCGTTGTGTAGTGAGATTAATATGTTAATGGGTATGTTCATGAATGAGTTCACTAAAAAAGCTTGAACTATGTTTCGTATTTCATCTCAAGATGTGTTGAGGATGTAATTAAAGCCATACATCAGATCAGCTAATAACCCTCTAACGGGCATTTATTTGTTTACTGATGTCATTTGCTAACATACAAACAACCGCATTAAAGCCAGTTTGTGTGAATGGGAATGAACCTCCACATAAACAAAGTCAATCTAATTAATCTTTTCTGTTCTGTCGTCTTTTGTTTATCCAAGGCCGGGTCGTGGGGGCAACAGCCTCAGACGGGGCACTCAGGCTTCTTTCCCTCCAGGAGCATCTTTCAGCTCACTCGGGATCATCCCAGCGTGTTCTCTGCTCAGCTATGAGACATAGTCTCTCCAGCATATCTAGGGCATTTCTGTGAATTTCCTCTGGTTGGGACACCTCCATGGCAAGGCATTGAGAGGCATCCCAACCAGATGCCCGAAGCACCCCATCTGGCTTCCCTCGACCAGATGGGACGGTTGGGAGAACCTTCCTCTCCAATAGGAATAGGAGCCATTCCAATTGGAGCCATTCCTCGGAATAGAAGGAGCTGTTCCGAGGAGGAGCTCGGTATAGGAGCAACGGCTCTACTCTGAGCTCCTCCTGGATGGTAGAGCTCCTCACCTGATCTCTGAGCGAGATAGTGAGATAAATTGAAGTGAAAATTTTCAAAGCCCATTTTTTAAATTAAATAGCAGTTCACACAGTCACTGTTTTAATGTTACAGAGGGGGTGAAATATTGCACAGTAACACAGTTTGAAAATGAGTTTATCAAATCGACAAGTCGGGGAAGTTGTAATCCATGGTAATTTGTGGCTTCCTGTTCTTTTCTTTTATTCAGAGACGCGTCAGTGTGCATTGTGTTCATTAAAAGAACATTCTTGACTCTCTTTGGCCAGTAGAAACAACCGTTTTTTTTTTTTTTATCCGAAAGCAAATATTGAAGAATGTAGAGCTCTGCCTGCACCTGACTGTTCCCAACATTGTCAGCTTCCTCTTCTGAAGTTCATCTCCAAGGCAGTAGGATGTAAAGAACCTCGCAGCCCTTCACTCATCTCAAACCCAGGGCACATCCCCTGACTCTTCTCAGTTGCTTCTCCAGGTTGCTTTCCAGTGTATACTTCCATATTCCATGAATAGCTAGATATTGCACCACAGCCTACCCACAATTTGATGTCATACTTAGAAAGGTGCCTTAATCGACATATTTTTGGATTTCTTCTTCTTCTCCTTTTGGCATTTCCCTTCAGGGGTCGCCACAGCAAGTCAGTTTCTTCTATCTAACCCTATCTCCTGCATCCTCTTCGGTCACGCCAACTATCTTCATGTCTTCCTTCACTGTATCCATGAACCTCCTCTTTGGTCTTCCTCTAGCCCTCTTTCCTGGTGGTCCCAAATCCAGCATCCTTCTGCCGATGTACTCGGTCTCTCTTCTCTGTACATGTCCAAACCATCTCAGCCTGGCCTCTCGGACTTTATCTCCAAAACCTCTAACACGTGCTGTTCCTCTGATATACTCATTTCTGATCCTGTCCATCCTGGTCACTCCCAGAGAGATCCTCAGCATCTTCATCTCTGCTACCTCCATCTCTGTTTCCTGTCTTTTCCTCAGTGCCACTGTCTCTAGACCAATCAGCATGGGGGGTCTCACCACGGTTTTGTACACTTTTCTTTTCATTTTAGCTGAAACTCTTCTGTCACACATCACACCTGATACTTTCCTCCACCCATTCCAGCCTGCTTGAACACGCTTCTTCACCTCTTTTCCACACTCTCCATTGCTCTGGACTGTTGATCCCAAGTACTTAAAATCTTCCACCTTCTTTATCTCTTCTCCCTGTAACCTCACTTGAGATTACAGGGATGATTTGAACAACCATTTATCGAAATTAAGATGTTCTTAATTCTGCACAGATATTGCATTGTTTTTTATTTCTTTATTTTTACTCACTTTATTCATCCCTCATCAGGGAAATTTGTGTGCTGCCCAGAGCAGGCTGCCCACGACAGCGCCAATGGTCGGAGAAACAGGGGGTTAAGTGTCTTCTCCAAGGAGCTTAGACTCAGTGGGATGCGAACCCACAAACTTCTGGTTGACTTCCAGTCCGCAGGCAAACGCTCTAACCACTGAGCCACTGTCTCCCCAAAAAGACCAGATTGCACACACAAGTTCATGACCCAAGATGAAAAATAGTCACAGAAGAGTCAGATAAAAAAGATTAAAATTCTGCACAATAACTCTAATTTAAATGTAAAATGAGACTGGGCCTACAAATATTTGTCTTCTGAACCGTTTATTCCTAACAGGGTCATGGAGCTGAAATCCATCTCCAGGATGAAATCCATCTGCTCATCCCCGTCCAGGGCATCGGTGGGCTGAGGAGTCCACCGTGTTACCATCAGGATGAAGAACATCTATTGACTTCTTTAGATATTTAGTTGTAGAGTAGAATAAGCTAATATTTAAACAACAATTTTTGACACATTGTTTGCTCGTCCCGGGGGAGGGATCTCTTTTTCATGTGGATCCCCACAAGGTTTCTTATTTTTTCCCCACTGATGGGTTTTTTAGGAGTTTTTTCTCACCGTCAAGGAGGGTCTAAGGGCATAAATGTGCTAGTCTTGTTTAGTTAGCATTTGTTAGTTATTTTTCTTGCTGTATATTTGTGTTAATACATTCCTCTTTTTCTCGTGAAGCCCATCGAGACGAAAATTCTGTGATTTTGGGCTATACAAATAAAATTGAATTGAATTGAACGGGGCATGCCGGAGCCTATCCCGGGTAAGTTCAGGCAAGTCCATGTCTTTTTATTTTAATGATTAGATTTCCTTCATCATTTATTAATAAATAGATTTATTTCCTATTTGCTGGCCGTTCTATCTCTTCACACACCCAACAGCTATTGCAGTCAGCTCAGAAAGTTATTTTTTGTGTCATGACTTCACTGCGAAAAAGTTAAAACAACCTCAAGTGACCACGTTTTTTTTCACAATTCTAACAGCCTTTTTGTGTCAACAATTCTCAGGCTCAAAGTTTTATTTGTGGCTATTTTGTGGAAATGGAACCAGCCAAAAATCGACACACAAATCATCTTCCCTTGAAGTGATACCATAATCACGTCCAATTTAGAGACATTTCTATGGAAGTTGTTGAAAAAGCTCTTTGTCTGACAGCCGTGGTGTTAGAGGGCATCGAGAGGCATCTGTCGAGTCAACTGGAAGGCCACGACTTTCAAGCCGTCAACAGTCATTTTAAAACATTTGGTAGTCAAGTTATTACCCTTGACCTATAACACATGACCCAACAGCTGAGATCCTCTTTGACAAGTGCTGAGTTTATTTGATTCTTTTGATGTCTTTTTCTTTGACCAGTCACAAAATCTTCAAGGACACAAAAAGGTAGACTTTGTTCGTTTCTAAACATACTAACACCTTGTGACTCAGGTACTTGGCTTGTGGATTTGACACAAAGAGGTTGCTGTCCACGTACAGCTACAATAACCTTGCAGTGTTCTCCGTTTTAATGCTTTTTTTTCTGTCTGTAACTGTGATTTATGGAACCTGGCATATGGCTCAGAAGAAGAGGGAAAAGGCATGGTATGCTCTCTAATGGGTTTCTTTTAGCCCACAGATAGAGATCACTGTTTCTCTTATGAATCTGTTGGATCTATTTATAACCAAAGTGTGGTTTTGCTTTGTTTCCACATTAGATTCAGGTGGAATATGGTTCTGTGTCGGAACAGGAATGCATATCAAATGTGTCTCAAGTGACCATCAGTAATTGAATTTTGCTTCCTGCTCCCATTTGATTTTATCGCTGGGAAATCTGGGACTGTTGCTGCTAAAAAGAGAAACGAACACATTTGTTGGACTTTGAAGAATGAGGAAGGCTGCATTCCTGAGATGTAAAACCGAGTTTCCTGATGTTGCTTCGGGCTTGTCAGGATTGTCTGAACACAGATAGGGAGGTCACCGAGACACATTTCTACCTAAAGGCCCTTTACAGGATGGGCTTTATGTTAAGATAAACTTTTTGAATTTTCATACCTTGTTTGAATTTTATTCCCACATCAAAAACATTTGTTTCATTTAAATAAGTTTGAATAATTTGCAAACTTATACATTCAGTATTGGTGTGCCATCCAAAGCGCCAAGTTATTCTTAGCCATGGATTTTTTTCTCCAACACGCTCACATACAGATTTCAACATAAACAGTATGTATTTTTGTGCATGCAGTCTGCTCATGCTCAGTCCCTTTCCTATACAGGGTGCACCATTTTTATGAAATGGCACCGGCATATATATATATATATATATATATATACAGTATATATATATATTTTTTTATTTTTGCTGATGAGGTCGTGGGCTGTGAGTTTTCCCATGACATTAAAAAAGTTTCTTAAAGTTCACTGTATGTATTTCCGATTACGTATTTTTGTACGTGAAATTATTATGTATTATCAGCCTCTACTTGACTTCGTTTGTGACCTCAAATGAGATTTGTTTTGCCCATGCCCATGAAGGGAAGCGAGAGGAGGGGGGATTCACATTGTCAAAAACAAAATAGAAATTAACTAAATGCAACTATGAGCGGGGTACGGATATTACCTTTGTGAATTAACAAAGAGGGTCATATTCATTTTTAAACCTGATGAGAAAAGAAGTATTACCCCAAAAAAAGCACAAAAATCTCTCTTTAAAATAAAAAGGAATACATTTAGCTTTCCCTTTGCATGTTTTACTCCTTGTTTAAAAGCATGCTTGTCCTCTGAGTCCTACGCTGTCTCTTGCCTGCAATACAGTCACAGATTGAATCTGAAAACATTGCGCACACATTCGGCACTTCAGACCAAAATAATCTGGAAAACTAGCATGGGTTGTTCATGTGAGCATGCCTCTCTTTGTGTGGCTTTTAAATACAATCAAATGTTTTGTTTAAGCTTAATACGCCGACGACATTATAAAAATGAAAGTATGCTTTGATCATTTTCCAAGAATTTGTCTTTGTATAAACAGCATTGAAAAGCAGCTTTACACGGCGATGACGTGAGTTTGGCTAAACTTGTCATCAGTTGCCACAAGCAATGAAGTTGTAATAACGTAGAGTTTTTTTCCACTACGCTTTCACACGGTCAAAATATTTACTATGAGGTTGTCACAAGAGACAACATCATAGGCCAAAAATTGTCAGCAATTTTCGCGGACTTTGCCGAATATAATGACTGGATCTAATTTATACTAACCTGAGTAAAAGGTAAAAAAATAGTAAGGACGGGCTCGACCAATGAGCCTGTGTTACCTAAGATGGCCGTGAATGGCTCCTATTGTAGCCACAGACCAGTAAACGAACCCTATTATAAAAATGCTAAAAGCTAGTAAATAGATCCAGTTTTCTGTCCATTTCATTCAGAATGAAAATGATTTCCGGATGGAAGTCAAAACGTCTCGTTCAAGAATTAAACTGTCCAGAAGACTTTTTTTAAACTTTTTCTACTATAGATCACTCCTGGATGAATGAGGGACTACACGGATTTATATAGCTAATATTTCCAACTTACATTCCACAACGTCTTTAGGTAAACATATGGGTTTAGTTAGCATGATCAATAACTTACCGGATCCTTAATGTGTTCTAAAATCAATAACTGGTAAAATGTGGAAAACTGAAAACACAAAAGACTGTGATTAAGAGCAGCTCACACATCTGCTGCTTTGAGCCTGTTATGGAAACACTTGTCATTGTGGTTAGGCGCGGCTCACTGCAACTAATACATATTGATTTGTACTGGAAACACCCTAAAAATCCATCTCAGAGCTCGTTTTGGCCTCTGGCAGACTGCTGAGACAGATTCAAATCAGAATGGTTGTTTTTCCTGCTTTTTTAGAAATGCTGTTAAAAATAATGTTCTACCAAAACACGTCCATCTGTCTTTGGACTATTTCTCTCATCGAGGCTGACGAGCTTATTAATTCATTTTTCAAACCAATAACTGCATTAGCAGGTAGCTGAGGTGTAACGTACTATTCTGGCTAATCACATGCTTGAGGCGGGGTATACTTTGACAAGTGACCAGTTTTGGTCCACGTTGAAAGAAAGACTGCCATTAGTAATCAGATACATTACGAACTATTTAAATTAACAGATCAGTAAAATGTGCATATTTTTGGAGGGTGATAGAAAGAATGGAACATTAAAATCTTGATTTGTTTTTTTTGTTATGTTAACTACTCACTACTGTTGACCTTTTAAAATTGTCATATGCACATACGTGCCTGATTTTATGGCTTTTTAAGGCATAAAATAAAAGCAAGTTTATACTCAGCATAATTTTTTGCTGTCATGAGCTTTTCTAAAAAATAAAGCCAAACCAAAAACATTTTTTATACAGTCAACTTAATATTTTTCCATCAGACATAAAAAAACCACACTTTTTTCAAATAAATGTGAATTAGAAACCACAAAGAACTAAGTTAAACTCATCTTCTACCTTCCTCAAGTCACTTAAAGTTCATATTCTGTCCTCATCAAGGCCTTTCTGCTAATGGCCTTAAAAACCTTAAAAACAGTGAAGGACGGTATCTGTCCTTAACTGTGCACGGATCCAGCCCCGTTTTCTGCTTTGATTAAGTTGTACATGTGGTTCAGTTTGTTATTTTTTCTCAATTTTAAAAGCTATTTTCAAACTTTATTATAAACTGACAGATTCTCTCAATTTAGGTTTATTGCAAACGTCGCAAACTGAAGAGATTTGATTTAAAATACTCATTGTTACTCAAAACCAACTATAGATTTACTGATAATGTTTTCAAGATTATGCGACCAAAGATTGAAATCATCGAGGTTGAGGCCACAAATTCTTGGAAAGGCAAAATCTCTCAAACTACTGAAGGATTTTTAATTAAACTGCCCACAGTTACTCAGTATCAGAACTGCCAGAGGTTTGATTTTTGATGCCTTGATGTCAATTTCTTCTTCTTTGTTTTCTGCTACAATGACTTCTATTGCGTTAGGCGGCCATTTCCTCTCTGCTGAGGTATTTAAAAGACAACATTCCTCGCCGTGGCAGATGTTCAATAGCAGAAAGCAGTGACGACTACGTTTGCATATTTATGAGTGTGGATGTCACCGTGTACACAGAACTGAATATGTAAATGTGTTTATATCAGTGAAGACAACAATAGCGAGGGGAGCGGAATGAATATTCAATCAGCAGGTCAGTTTCGGAAGAGTCACAACAACAATCAATACACACAAACACACACACACATGCAAGCAAACAAGCAGGAATGGGTAACCGCCTACACACACCCACATAGTTCTTTTTAAAACCGGCACAATTCCTTTGGAAACAACTTACACCTACACACTTTCTTTTAATCTTTCTTTAATAATTATGTGGACCTTCCGCATCAACCTCGGCCTTCTGATTTGTCATCATGTAGGATGAGGTCAAAGTCAAACAACATGAGAAAAAGTTTTTCTTTAAATAAATAAGAGGATCTAAATCATTTAAAGCTCTTTTCACTTTTCACTGTAAATGTTCAAATGTGATTTTTTTTCAACCAGGTGATGAGTCAAATTAATCCCATATGAACTGCAACACACTTTTTTTCTTATTATTTAATGCCCTCCCTCCATCACAATCATTGCCTTTCTCTATTCTGACCGAGGCAGAGAGGTGTCTCCTTCATCATTGTCATTTATATCAAACCATGCGACTCCTGATAACGCATAATTATGACAAATGACTAATGATGGTATTATGGAGCCTGGATATCATACGCATTCATAGCCGTTTAATCAAAGAAAATATGAGTTAGGGTTCAGTATGGCGGGACAATGTCATATCTCTCTGTGAGGCCATGAGCAATTCATTTGGTGAGACATGTTCATGAATAAATATGATTTCTCTGTGTGTCTTTACTTTGCAGACATGCAATAGATGACGATGAACGGTCTTTTCAGCCACGGATATTTCAGCCACGGACATTTGAGCCAAAAAAACTGCAACCTAGGATATTTGAGCCACGGTGACTCGGAGATTTCAGCCACGGACATTTGAAGAACTGCAACCTGGGCGCAACTGTTTATTTACGATAAAAAGTTTTTAAATGACTAAAAGCACAATAAAAAATTTTAAGACTAAAAACAATTATTTTCTGTAGTGCAACTGTTTATTTACGATAAAATTTTTACATAAAATATCACAATTTTCTACATAAAATAGGTTTTTGGCCCAAATGTCCGTGGCTGAAATGTCCTAAATTCGGGGGCGCACATGGCTCAAATATCTTATGTTGCAGTTTTTTGGCTGAAATATCCGTGGCAGAAATGTCCTAGAACCATAGATGACTGTCTCATGTCACCTGTTTTATTTTTTCCTAATGAGCATGTTGAAAGAATATAACATTCGAGAAATCCGAGTTTAAAATGTAAAAATAATCATTTGAAAGAACTGTAATTAAATATGTAATGATCACACAACGGAAGTCACGCATTGATGACTCTCTGTAACTAAGATTTGCACGTCTGTGCAATCCTTTTATCCAATGCATGGACTATTTCATGAGTCTATACCTATAAACCGGTTAGCTGAAGTAATCAAAATTTTAATCACTTTGCTGTGGTTCAAATTAAGTGCCCAGGGTGATGTCCAATAACATAAAGATCTTTATCAGCACATATAATCTTTCTGCAGGTCAGGCTGCTTAGGATCAATCAGAACAAAAATTAACCAGAGGAGGAATTTCAATTTTACGTTGGTGTATTGATCAACGAATCGAGTCAATTACCCGTAACAATGTGAGACAGAATGAAGCAATCCATGCAGCGTGTGCTCAAGAGCAATACTGACTGCATCCAATATTATTCGAGTTTAGAAAAATACAATGTTATTAAGGAATAATCATTAAAAACGGACATGCTTAACAAAACTTATAAACAAAATGATGGAACAGATTATCACAACAGCATTGTTGGTGTTGTATGATCAGCATTGGTTGAATCCTTCTCAATGCGTAACTAAAAAAAACAGCCAAATGATAAATAGAAACAGTCCTTTAAGACGCCATTTTTTCTTGTAATTTGATAAATGCAGAAAAAAATGACATTTTTCGTCAAATGGAAAATTGATTTGTTCATCAAAGATGAAAAATTTCAAGTGTTTTTTCACTTCAAAAGGAAAACACAAAAATTCTACTTGCTTCCAAATAATATCCTGTTTTTCTCTTATTTGTGATCTTAAAAAAGAACATTACAGATCACTTGACTATGTTTTTGAAATAAAGATTAGCTGATTGTTACAACAGCAGCCAAATAAAGACAAAGAGAAAAACATTAAAAATCCTAAAAAAACAAAATCATCAGTTAAGAAATAAGACGGGGATTTAGTTCAGGTCAAAAACATCAAAACATCGGTGGCAAAAAAATATGAATCAGACACCCTGGGCTTCAACTATAATCTGTTTTGCTGTTGAATAATGAGCTGAGGTGGGTCAACGAGCATGTGTGTGTGTGTGTGTGTGTGTGTGTGTGTGTGCTCTCGTGCGTGTGTGATGTTTGGACACCAATTTTAGTACATGTTTGTGCTGTTCTTTTGATGAGAAGCTGAGCGGGGTATGACTGATCCTAATCTTTACCCCCTACCGCTTGTCCTTAATCTTATCTCATCAGTCCGGCTGTTTTAATCTGCTTTATGAAAGCTTATCAAACTAATTGTTGAATACAGTGACAGTGCAGTGACGGACCAAAACATTATGTGACTGTGACTCAGCAAACGCCACGAATGCAGATGTTTGTTCTCAGGAGCAGGTTTAAAGTAAATTGGTAGTATTGCTACTATTTCAGCATCACAGTTGAATACCCCCACTTTATCTTCAACCTGCTTGTTTCAGATAAAATGCATGGTACATCCTGCACAGGTCATCCGTTATTCTGGCTAAATGATTTTTCTTTTTTTTTCTTTTTTTTATGATCACCGATTGTGAAGTTTGTAAATCTAAATAAGAAGGACTGATCTGTTTTAAAGGATACCTCTTAAAGTCACAGCCCACTCCTTTCCAAAATAAATAAACTCATAAACATCTAATGGGTTGATTGCAGGAGATGACAAGAAGAGCCATTTAAACGCTTGTAAATCAGGTTCGCCTGGCCGTTTAATTAACTTGCAAATTAATGCACCATGCTGTGTAAATTGTAAGGAGATAAATATTCATGTAGTTAACTAAGAAAAGGGCAAGGACATATCACAGATGCAGCCGGATGGGCTTTGCAAGACGGGCCCAATAAACACCTTACTGGATTGTAAAGGCAGTTACTTTACATTTTCTCTCCTTCTAAGAAAAAAAATCTTGCTGCATCTTATCTACATCACAATAAACAATAGTAGGTCATAATTTAAGAAAAGAATTTGACATCTAAAGTAAATTTAGACAAATTTGAACACCATCTCACTCAGATTATAATTTAAAGAAACTTTGTTAAATGTGTCCAAGCAGAAGTTTGTCATCTAGAAAATAACAAAAAAGCACAGTAAAGCAACCTTTGTTATCCCTCAAATAGTGGTGGGTGGAGGGTGGAGACGGTGGCCGCGTGGTTAGCGCGTTCGCCCGCGGACCGGAAGGTCGCGGGTTCGCGTCCCACGGAGAGCACGTCTAGGGTCCTTGGAGAAGACACCTAACCCCCGCTTCTCCCACCATTGGCGCCGTTGATGGGCAGCCTGCTGCGGTGTAAGGAGTGCAGCAAACAAATTTCCCCGGTGAGGGATGATTAATTAAAAAAAAAAAAGAAACTTTGTTAAATGTGTCCAAGCAGAAGTTTGTCATCTAGAAAATAACAAAAAAGCACAGTAAAGCTACCTTTGTTATCCCTCAAATATGGTTCCAGGACATTTCAGCCTCGGAGATTTCAGCCACGGACATTTGGGCCAAAAAACTGCAACCTAGGATATTTGAACCATGTGCGCCACGAATTTAGGACATTTCAGCCACGGACATTTGGGCCAAAAACCTATTTTATGTAGAAAATTGTGATATTTTATGTAAAACATAGTGATATTTTGTAAATAGCCTAGGTTGCAGTTTCTTGGCCCAAGTGTCTGTGGTTGACATGACCGTTCACCCAGTAGGACAGTTATGTAACCCTTTGTGTTACGTGTGAAGTAGATATATTCTGAGCATATCTCAATATGTGGTATTCACACCTAACACAAAAGGGCATGAAGAAATTCTGATATTTTTAAAAAATTCTGATATTTTATGTAAAAATTTTTATCGTAAATAAACAGTTGCACTACAGAAAATAATTGCTTTTAGTCATTTTTATCCCATGGCTCAAATAAAAACTTCTGATATTTTTTAAAAATTCCGATATTTTACAAATAAAAAATTCTGATATTTTTAAAAATTTTTGATATTTTTAAAAGATTCTGATATTTTTAAAAATTTTTTGATATTTTATGTAAAAATTTTATCGTAAATAAACATTTTTATCCCATGGCTCAAATAGCCGAGTCACCGTGGCTTAAAATAGCCTAGGTTGCAGTTTTTTGGCTCAAATGTCCGTGGCTGAAATCTCCGTGGCTGAAAAGACCGTTCACCCTCAAATATATCAGAGGTCAAACAGTAAAGGACGCTACATCCATTTAGATCAGGTCATATTAAAATCAGGTAAACACTAATGGTAGAAAAGTACGTGAAATCTTTACTGTAAGGAGTTCGAAAAGGCTTTAAAGTTGTCGTTTCGACAGTTTATTTGACAGTGTGTCTGGAAATCCTTTTCAATCTGATAGGAGATTACAGATTCTACATAGAAGAGTCCAGAGCAATGGAGAGTGTGAAAAAGAGGTGAAGAAGCGTGTGCAGGTAAGCTGGAACGGGTGAAGAAAAGTATCAGGTGTGACGTATGATGGAAGAGTTTCAGCTAAAATGAAAGGAAAAGTGTACAAAACCATGGTGAGACCGGCCATGCTGATTGGTCTAGAGACAGTGACACTGAGGAAACGATAGGAAACAGAGATGGAGGTAGCAGAGATGAAGATGCTGAGGATCTCTCTGGAAGTGACCAGGATGGACAGGATCAGATGAACAGCACATGTTAGAGGTTTTGGAGATAAAGTCAGAGAGGCCAGGCTGAGATGGTTTGGACATGTGCAGAGGAGGGTGACCAAATATCCTAGGTTGCAGTTTTTTGGCTCAAATGTCCGTGGCTGAAATATCCGTGGCTGAAATGTCCTAGAACCGCAGAGGGGAGAGAGAGAGAGTACATCGGAAGAAGGATGCTGGATTTGGAACCACCAGGAAAGAGGACTAGAGGAAGACCGAAGAGGAGGTTCATGGATACAGTGAAGGAGGGAATGAACCCAAGAGGATGCAGGAGACAGGATTAGATGGAAGAAACTGACTTGCTGTGGCAACCTCTGAAGGGAAACGCCTAAAGAAGATTGAAAATGAACTTTGTATAGAACCAGTTCTCAGGTCCCTTAAAAAACTAATTACCTTTCTTAAGTCACATACCAACACTGTTACTAGCCTTCATATAAATAGATAATTACAGATCTATAAATGTTTTGTTGGTATTCACACATCATAGTTACTGGCCTGCTTGAGTAAATAATAAAAAATCTATTCTATCTGGAGTTTGTGTTTCATGTTGGCTGCTTGCAGGACTCAGTGTAATGCTTGTTTTGGTCAGTTAGAGTCACCATGCTGCTCAGTAGGGAGTCTGTTGGCCATCAGAAACTCTCACTCAGCTCTAAGCTGTATTTTATCATTACGCACAGAGCCGCTGACGCAGTGGCATCAGGAGAATTTTTTTTGGCGTCATCATGATCACGATTTTGCCTGACCATATATGGGCCTCATCTGATCTGTAGACTGGCTTAGTTTGCTGCGAGCTTTTTAACTCTCTGTGTTCTGGAAGGAGAAAAATAAAGAGGAAGGAAATCGTGACACTGCGCTTTATCTGTATCAATATATCGTTGTTTTTGAGCTTTAATCCCTGGCGTCTAATAAATCAGACAGGATCAAATCAATAAAGTGTTCTTGTTGAAGCTGCGGAGTGAATTTCAGAGCAATGCGCCCTGCTGCAGAGCTCTAGATGCTTGTTTACAAGCTGAATATCAGCCACAATATGACCAAAAACTGGATTTCCTTCTGTCTTCTGAACCGCTTATCTCTAACTGAGTTGCGGAGGTCCCGGAGTCTATCCCGGCTGATTTAAAGCGAGAGGCGGGGTACACCCCAAACCGGTCGCCAGTCTGTTGCGGGGCCACACATAGACACAGACAACCATCCACACCTATACTCATTCCTTCGAACTGCATGTGGAAAATTATGAATGAACTGAGATAAATTTCCTGAAAATATTCTGACTTTACAATAATGTAGTGTTTTGTAATCCACTTTAGAATGACGCATCGGAGGGTTTATACTTCAGAATAGTCTTATTTGCTGATGAAAAACATCCAGATCCTGTTTTTTTTTTTATAAACCAAAGGATGCATCATGAGACCAGAGCAGCTATAAATAAAACCTAGGCGTAAAAGAGTCGGAAGAGGGCAGAGTGATAGTAGGAGGTTTTTCACTCCAGCATTCATCCAGTTTCCACCAATAAGCCCAATGAGCTGAGGCGCACCGCCCACTGTCAGTGTGTAGTTTTTTTTTCTTCTCCTTTCCCTTCTTTTTTTTTTTTTTTATTAAACCAGACCTGGATGTGTAGATCAGATGGTCACATGTTCCTCTCTCTTCAGCCCGGACACATGCAGACATGTGTTATTTATTGCTCGGCAGTAGAAGAAGACGCGCGCTCAGAAATCCGCTCTGAAAATAAAGAATTCAATTAAAGAAACTCAAAAGAAAGAAAGAAGAAAAAAAGATTTGTGTCTGGAAGCGAAAGGATGGCGAGTCCTCCAACAACGGGGGATCAGACGTTTTTAACCAATGTGAAGAAATGTGGATATCTGAAGAAACAGAAACACGGACACAAGCGGTTTTTTATTCTTAAGGAGCAAAGTGAGGGTTTTCCTGCCAGGTTGGAGTACTATGAGAGTGAGAAGAAATGGAAAAACAAATCAGCTGCAAAGAGAGTGATTTCTCTGGACAGTTGCCTCAACATCAGCAAGAGAGCGGACGCGAAGAATAAATTCCTTCTTGCGCTTTATACTAAGGATGAGTATTTCGCGGTGGCGGCTGAAAACGAGCAGGATCAGGAGGGCTGGTACCGGGCTCTGACAGATCTGATGGCAGAGGGGAAAGTCTTTGACGGATCAGCGTCTAACTCTGCGTCCTCTCTGGTTGGCTTCGATGAGACTAGCTACGGTGTGATCACACCGGTGGCCGCCGCCTACAAGGAGGTTTGGCAAGTGAATCTGAAATCTAGAGGTCTTGGACAGAGCAGAAATTTAACCGGGGTCTACAGGCTTTGCCTTTCCAGCCGGACTATCAGCTTTGTCAAGCTAAACTCTGAGGTCGCTTCTGTAATTTTACAGTTGATGAACATTAGGAGGTGCGGCCACTCAGACAGTTTTTTCTTCATTGAGGTTGGTCGTTCTGCTGCCATCGGTCCCGGTGAGCTGTGGATGCAGGCTGATGACTCTGTAGTAGCTCAAAATATACATGAAACAATTTTGGAGGCGATGAAAGCTATGAAGGAGCTGTCAGAGTTCCGCCCGCGCAGTAAGAGCCAATCATCAGGGACAAACCCCATCTCTGTGCCCACAAGAAGGCACCTGAATAATTTGCCCCCCAGCCAGACCGGGCTACCCCGGAGGTCACGCACTGACAGCATGGCTGCCACCTCCCCAGTGAGCAAATGTTCATCCTGCAGAATACGCACAGCCAGTGAGGGTGATGGCACCATGACACGCCCAATGTCAGTCACAGGGAGCCCCCTCAGCCCAGGAGTTCAAAGAACCCTCCTGAGCAGATCCCACACTATCACAGCACGCCCCTCTCTGGCATTTGAGTCTTCTACCCTCCAGCACAGTAAGTCCATGTCTATGCCTCTGTCTCATTCACCGCCGGTGCCCACCACATGCACAAGCTGCTCGGACAGTGCTGCCCCCCGCCCTTCCAGCTGCAGTGCATCCTTCTCAGGCTCCCCAAGTGATGCGGGTTTTATTTCATGTGAGGAGTATGGCTCAAGCCCTGCTGATGCCCGAGACCTCAGGTTATCCCTAACCCTCCGCAGCAACACTCCAGAGTCTCTCAAAGCGGACACCCCTCCCTCTAGAGATGGCAGTGAGCTTGATGGCTACATGGTGATGGAGAGACAAATTCAAAATAGCAGCCGGCGATTAGCTGAGCTGGAAAAAGCTTACAGAAAGCGAACGTATTCTCTCACCACACCCCGCCAGCAGAGGCGTCCCCCTCAAGTGTCCTCAGCCTCCCTGGATGAATATACACTCATGAGGGCTACATATACCAGTGGAAGCCAGTCTTCTCTGAGGTGTCACACTGCCTCCCCTAAAGGTCATGGGCTGGAGGATTACAGAGATGTTCATATTAGCTCTAATAGTCTCCATTGTGACAGTGGCTACATGCCAATGATGCCTGGTGTGGCACCTCAAACACCAAGGTCTAAGGATGACCCTTATATGCCCATGAGCCCTATGTGTGTTTCAGCTCCAAAGCAGATCATCAACCCTCGTTCTCATCCATCTGGCCTAGCTTCACGCACCGACTCACCCGGGTCTCTGGAGGACAGCGGCTACATGCCAATGTGGTGTGGAAATAAGATGTCAGTGGAAAGTACGGATGGAAAACCCACCAATCCAGAGTACCTCTATATGTCTCCTGTTGACACTTTGGTCTCTCTAACACCGCCAGACTATATTCTCAGCCCTTCTGGAGATCCCCATCCCCCACACAGACAACCCTACTCTTACAGCTCTCAACCAAGATCACTTAAAGGGCAATCTCAGCGCATAGGCTCTGCAGACACAGATCAGTATGTGGTGATGAGTTTGCAGAGACAACGAATTGAAGAGGAATCCAACTACTGTCCTATCTCTCCAGGGAAATCTGTGGCAAGCAGCTCCCCAGAAACACCAAGCACTCCATCCTCTGCTCCATCTCCACTTAGACTGGCTCGAACAGACGGTGGTCTGGTACACCGCAACAGGGTGTGTCGACCAACCCGCCTGGCTCTGGAATCTCTCAGAACCCTACCGTGTATGAGTGAACATCCTCTTCCTACAGAGCCGCGAAGTCCCGGAGAGTATATCAACATAGACTTCAGCAGTGCTGCTCACAACCAACTGGCATCTGAAGCATCAGAGAGTTTGCAGTTTTCTGAGAGTTTATTATGTGCAGAGAGAGGATCCCCATCACTCACAGACTACGTTAACATCCAGATCAACTCCTCAGGTCACCAAACTGAGGGTTCTCCACCTGCTGGGTGTTTAAAACATAACCCTGAGGTTTTAACTTGTCCTAGTCTGACGAGCACCCAGCAAGATCCACGGAGACATGAGAAGGAAGATGAGGATAAAAGAACGGATGTACAAGTAAAGGAGAGGGGCGTGGAGGAATATTCCCTACAAGATCAGGGGAGCCTAGCATGCCAGCCTGCACCGATCAAAGATGACTACACTGAGATGACCTTTGGTCCTCCTGCTCCTGATGTTTGTAGCACTGATGTTGGACCTCTTCCCACCAGCCCCACAGCTTGTGTCAAAAGACTCAGCTTTGAGAGCAGCATTGTTCACATGGTACCCCCTGTGCCTGCAGACTCTTTTCTCCTTGGAGCTCCATCGTTATCTCTCACAGTCGTCGATCCAGATCGGGGGGCGAAAGTCATTCGGGCCGACCCCCAAGGGCGACGTCGCCACAGTTCGGAGACCTTCTCCTCCACCACCACAGTCACACCCGTGTGTCCTTCGTTTGCCCACGATACTAAACGACACAGTTCTGCCTCTGTGGAGAACGTGTCTCGCACTGTTCGTGGCTCTGAGGAGCCCGGCGAGGACTATGGCAGCTCCATGTGCAGGGAAACTTCAGCCGGTTATCAAAACGGACTTAACTACATTGCCTTAAACTTGATGGAGGGAAACCTTGGGGGATGCAGATTAGGAGGATGCAACGAACTGCTGAGGTTCAAGACAGCTTGTGGCTGCAAGGGTGGTCTGAATGGCTTCAACAACAACCCCTATGCCACCTTGGGATTCAAGGAGACCACTGCTGCTGCTGTGAAAGGTAAATACTCACACTTTCAAACATACACTCATTTATTGAGAGAGATCTTATTTACATTAGAAGTTGTTTTGGGTTCGATAGAGCTAAGTACTGCTATGGAGATGCCTGTTTTCTATTTTCCACCAACTGTGTGAACATGCTGATAAGTAAACAGACAAGAGGAGATGAGAGAAGTCAACTAGTTTCTGCTGGGTGTGTGCCGGGATGTTTAGATAGGATTAGACGCTTAGCAGTCACACCCATGACTGAAATATTTCAAGCCTGCATGATGCTCCGTGTTTCAGCATTTAAGCACAGGAAGCGGCCATGTTTCCTTCTGAGTAAAAGCTCAGAAAAAGACAAGTCGATAAAAAACAGAGAAGGGAGATCAGCAATCCAGATGTGTGCATGTAGCCCGGTATGCTGTTGTAATACATGTCCAACATCTGGTGGTAGAAACTTCTTCTAGATTTGAGTTGATTATGTATTCTATATGTTGTGCTTTAGTCTGAAACTTCTCTCAGCTCTTTTTCTCCCCGGTTCGATGGTGTGTTTGTGTGTGAATGGTCCGCTCTGCTCTCCCTTAGTGACGCAGTTTTCTACCACGTCAGTATTTTTTCTTTTAAAGGAAACGGATGAAAAAAAATCTGATTAATGTGATGACGCACAATGTGTTACTTCAATAACACACTGTAACACAATGTGATGCTTCTAGAAAAGATGTCAAAACTGCTAAAGTAAACTAGCTTTTCATTGATTTCTCGTAACATTTAGGAGCTGATCTTTGTGGATGAGATAGCAGTCAAATCCGTGTGACATGTGGGAAATAACCCTCGCATCAAAACATTACCTTTCACCTCCTTTCATTCAGTGTTGCATCAGTGGCTTTTCATGGCAGGGATTATTCTCTGAGATGAATGACCTGGCAAGGGCTTGTCAGAAGTTGCTGTTGCTTGAACAGAAAATACACAGTGTCAGGGTTATTGTGAGTCAGAACTTTGCCTTCCTGATGGTGAAATACAAGAGTTTAATTAGTGTTTTTGCTTTCACAAGCGACTTGTTTCTCTGTCTCCGTCTCAGCTGGCTCTCGTGCTGCGAGCTCAGCCGGCCTGGGGCTCGGTGCAAGTCATCGGGTTCCCCAGAAAAACAAGTGAGTCAGTTGTTTATCAATTGTCAGGTACTGGGTTTCAGGCCTGGAATGTGGGCAGTGTGCAAAGGTTGCTGGGAGAGGTGAATGCTCACTTGTTTTTCTAACCTGGTGGGATGGGCTCACAAGGGGGGATGGGAGGATTCTCTCTTTCTTCCCCTCTTTTTTTTTAACACAGTGAACTTCACAAACATGCCAGTTTGTATTTTTACCATCTGATCACACACTGGTAAATGCTACAACTTTGGTGAGGCACAAACATACCAAACACATCCTTCTTGTTTCGGAAAAAGTGATATTTGACCCTGAGTGGAAACATAAGAGGGAGTGAAAGAACAACAGTTGTGCATGTAGGGTTTGTTTTCCTTTTCTTTTAGAACAAGATAGATGATTTCATGGAGGGCGAACGGAAAGTGAACGAAGCAAAAACAACAAAACAAAGTTTGGAAAAAGCAGTAAAGAGGGAACATTTTTAATTTGTTGTTTACTTAAAGAAGTAATAGATGACACGCCTGTTTACTACAAGATGACAGGCTTTACCACATTCTCATGTAATCTCTGACTGATCCATAGTTTGCATTCCAGCCGTTGCATCAGCTGGAACACCACCTGTTTTTATTCTAATGTAGGAGGAAGTAAAGAGCCTGGAAGACGCTCCAAATGAGTAAACATGTTGTGCTGGTTGTTCTTGGGAATTTCAAACGTACAAACAGGAATTTTAACCCTTTACCTGCTTTGTTTGTGATTCGTATTGGATCAGTGTTTCATCTTTTTTGTTATTCTCTGGTTTCTTATGTTCATTTATAATCTCATGGCTCGCTTTCTCTGCGGTGGCAGACAGAAGAGAAAACTGACTCACAATCTCCATTTGTAGGCCCAGTGATCTCCCCCCCTCTTTAAAAAAATGGGAAGGGGGGGTAAGGTTTTTTTTTTTTTTTTGCACCTGCCCCACCAAGCAGTGCTCACTGGTTATCTGGCCCCACAGAGGAGAGTGACAATACGGAGAAGACTGGCCACCATCTGCCACCACAACAACGGGGAGAGCAGTGGGGGTGTGTACAGGGGGGCGTTGCCATGCGTTTTCAAGGAGCCAACACCCCCCCACCCTCAGCTTTGGTCCTCTTGTGCATCCTCCTCCCCCTATATCCCCTTTTTCTTTTCTCCAGACACTGGTTTCTGTTTTTCAGAAACCATGTGATCCAACCCTCCCTTTCCTCTCCCCCTCTACACACACAAACACACACCTTCCCCTCAGCGGTGCTTTCAAGTGTCATGTTTTTCTTGTTATTTGACCACAGCGGATCATTTGTGATTGGCTCGTCACCCCAGAAGCAGCAGTAAACATGTGTAAAAAGACTTTATTAGCTTAGTATTTTGCCTGAAGTCAATGTTGTTTGCATAAAATGCACGAACACACATTTTTAGCCATTGTCTTCTTGTTATTTTCCTCTTTTCACTGACTTTCCCCCTCACCTGTTCCTCCCACCCCTCCCCTGCAGACGTATGTTCCTCGCTGCCTGATACATAACTCTTTGAGCAAAGTAGGGCGGGATGTTCCAGCACTAGATAAAAACAAAGTTAACCTGCCTATCCTCAATTTAGCTCGAAGGTAAGAAGGATTACATTCACTTTAGGATTAGACATTGTTCACCAGCTTGTTTTCAGAAAGCCAAAGAAGAAAGAGACCATGTTGAACGTGAAAAAGTGCACACTCATTATTATAATCACACACATAAACAGAGTGCCACTAAATCCAACTGATTAGAAGTTTTCCACCAGCTGCAAAGCTACTTTAACTCTTTGCAGCAATTAGCTGTGTAAACGTAGGGTTTACTCACAGTAGGCCTAATTGTCTCCCCACCCCTCCGTCTCCTGTAGCCTGCACTCAAATAAGAATTTTTCTTTACTCACATAGGGTTTCACCATTTGTGCCAATTGTGCCATTTGTGCCAATTGGTCTTAATAGAGTCCATCACTCTGGGTAGTAATTCTAAGTCATTTGGTCCCCAGCCGTCTCACAGCCCGTTGCTAAAAAGGTCCATTGCTTTTGTGCCCAGGAAAATAACTTTAGATTATTGTATACACGATGTCATGCATCCTGTTCAGTGTTCAAGGTCACTCTTCATCCGAAGACGCTTAAGTCTAACTGAAATGGGCCCTTTGACACCTCTTCCAAGTGGGCTAGGGATCGCTAAACAAACAGGGCTATGACTTCTTGACTTCTGTGACGCTTCGTAATCAAACATACTCAGGCATGGTTCAAACTGTGAATTGTGAGCCCGAAAGATAGAGGTTGTTTTTTATGTTTCAGTGTAAAGAAATTGCAGATTGTGGTGCTGCAGTGAAGAGGAATCTTTTTTTAATTTTGACAAAACACACCATCACATGCCACATGACGGTTTGGTAAGTGATTAGTTTTTGAAAGTTTGTAGAAAGAGTTAAATTTGGATGTGAAAAGGAGTTGTGAGATGTCAGAGAGGTTGCTGTTTGTGTTTTGTTGGCCAGACAGAGGTGTGTGAGGTCAGAGGCGTTTGTTTGGTGGAGCTCTGCAGTAGATCACAGAGGAGTCGGCCTGCTGGGGCAGGAATGTAAACAGGGCAGATTTTTCTCCGTCCACACACACACAAGTTCATTGTCCTCTCCTTCGTTTTTTGGGAAGACTTTTTTTTTCCTGCTTAGCATTTATCTCAGTGACAAAACAAAACTGCTCAGGTTCTGTTTACGCCTGCAGAGCAACAGCGAGAAGGTTGCTGTGTATCTCTGCGTGTCCGTGTGTGTTTGGTCTCTGAATGGAATACAGCTAATTTTAGCACGAGAGAACTAAATAAATAATGAATAGATCCTGTTTGTGTGTGTGTGTGTGTGTGTGTGTGTGTGTGTGTGTGTGTGTGTGTGTGTTTGTGTGTGGATTGGGACAGGGGTGCAGACTTTGGGTAACAGGGAGGGGTAGAAAAGGAGTGCATGTGTTCATAAAAAGAGGAGGGGTGGAGGCCACAGGGTTCATTCTCCCGCTCTACCTCAGTTCCCTCCTCCCAGTAACACGCCCCCTCCCCAAATCTTCCTGCCCTCCCAGACTCCCCCCGCCCCGATCAGCTTGTGTTTGAATAGCAGCATGTGTGTGGCCCCGCTAGCCCCCCTTTACCGTTCCCGTGTACTACAGCCCCTTCTTGCACTATTGAAGAAAAAATTGAAAGTTCTTTTTCTTCCTCCTAAAGGCTGCACATGGTCGCTTATCTGAGTTTTTTTTTTTTTAAGTTATTTGCTTCTTTTTCCTGGCACTTCTCAGTCATTCTCACCCAAGTGCCTGTCTGTACAGGCTGGAGGCTGGTCCACACCTCCATACACACACACACAGTTAGGTTGTTATGGTCTGTTGGTCCCATGACCTCACTGCATTCCCGTTCCTCTCTGTCAGGTTGATTCTGTTACTGTGGTTTTCCACCACTTCCCACCCGGTGTTTTCTCTTTTCTTCTGTCTCAGACACTCAGGCCAACAGTGAGGCACAGCTCAGTCACCACAGGTGGCTACAGGAGTGAAATCAATTATTATGTGATACAGATGGTCTCTGTGAGTCGATATTTATGGCAGCTCAAACACGTCAAAGAAGCATTTAGTCATTTCTGGTCATCCACGTCCCTCATGTCTGATTCTTTAGAAGTAGATGGTTTTTATTTGCCGGAAAAAAAAACCGTGTAGAGCATGGATAGAAAACAAATGTGTGTTTATGGTGGGATTAGTTGAGAAACGGCTGGACTGAGGGGGGTTACGGGTAAAGCAAGGATTCTGAATGAAAGGTTTGTTTTAGAGAATGACGATCACATCCAGCTTTGTGAAAACGGCTCTTGTTCACAACCGGGAAGAAGGGAAGGAGATGGTGAGTGAGAGAAGAAATGCAGCCGCTGTGTGTGTTTGTGTCAGCCAGCCAAGACTTCCGTTCCCATTTGATAGCCATGCATGCAAATGAAACCTCCCAAACATGTACACAAGGCCAGGGGTCAGCGCAGTTTTCCACTGGAAGGAAAGCAACACTCGGAAGATTTCTACTTTTAAAGAGCACGTAGATGGAGTGTGCGTGCATAATCAGGAATACCTGTTAGTGGCTGGAAGAGGATGTTTTGTTGCTGCCACTTTGCTCAGTAGGGACTGGTTGTGTTTCAGCTGCAAAGTGCTAAATGCCACGCTGTTTTTCTGGCCGTGAAAGCACCTGCTACTTTGGTGTCTTCCAGAAAACACACAAAAGCAACCCCTGTAAGATCACTTATTCTCACTTTCTAACACAGAGAGAGGTATCACTTGTTTTTACTTTATATCCACACGTAAGGCTCAAGGTTTATAGTACCCATGGATAAATCTGTTTAAGGATTCAATAAAATTTTATTTTTAAAGTGCAATATCACAACATTGTTGATTCTAAGTGCTTCAAACAGCATATTGAGACACGGATGACAGGAAGGGGATGAAATGAGGGCCACAGAATGGAAAATTACTAATAACTAAAAATCTTTCTTTTTTTCTTCTTTCAGAATGAATACAGATGGATCCCTCCTTCTCTCCTTTCCTCGTTTTCCCCTCTCCCTCTGAAAGTCGGAACTCTCCGCAGCCAGATGATGAGGTCGCCGCGGCGACAGCTGGATCCTGCGCTGCAGCCGATGTCCCTTGACCTTTTTGCTTTGCCTCTGAAAAGAGAAAGAGGGGGTTTGTGGGGCACATGCGTCGCCATAGAAACACAGACACTTGACCCTTGTCCCAAATTTTTTCTTCTCTTTCTTGGCGCCAGAACCCTCAGGTGTCATTGCTGCTGTAGAGCTAGATTTGAAAAAAGTAAATGAAAAAAACTGTCAAGAATAACACTATAGATGACGGGTGAGGATGTGTGCAGGCCTTCAGATAATTCTGCAGTAGGTTCTTATGTTTGTTTCTTTTCCTGATCTCATCGTTTCTACATGTTCAGCTAAGGTTTTTTTTTTTTTTGGCCAGACATTCGCACCTGAAAACCCAGTGAACCAGACCTGGCGTGCAAGCATACATACATGCAGACATCTTCACGCATACCGACTACATGTATTTATTTATTTATCGTGTACGTATGCATTAAAATTTTTGGGCAGATTTGTATACAAGATTGTTCTGCAAAAAGAGACGGCATTTATTAACATATTTAAAAGTGACATTTGCTTAAAAAAAAAACCCTACCTCAGCAACAAGTCACAGTAGAAATATATACATATAATATATTTATTTTTCAGAGGTGAATTTTCTTTTAATTCTTATTTTTTAAATAAAACAACAATCCAAAGCCTTACTCTTCCCATCAGCCTTCATCTGATGGACCCTGTTAGTTTGGACCTTTAAAAAAACACAGTATCAAAGATTTATCAGTTCCTCTTATAGACTGAATGTTCAGAGCCAATAGAGAGACACCTCTCTGAGATTAAGTTCCTTTTTTTCCCCCACATTTATGACAAGATTATGTATTAATAATCCAGAGTAATATATTTATTCTTATACCTCAAATGGAGGGTTCACACACACTAAAACAATAACAGGAAGACCTTAGATTGCAAGGTTGCATTGTTGATGCATGCAACTATCGCAGATCCCATCAGGTCCAAGGTCCGTCTGAGCCCATGTCTCACTATTTATTCACTTGACCAAACCAACCCACTGTTCACCTGTGATATCCTGCAGAATGTTACAACCTGTCACCATAAGAGACAGAAACATGAATGTTTGAAGTTATTTATTCAGAGTAACTGGAAAGCCCCAGTATTTTACTTATTCCTCACCTGATGCCTCATTGTGAAACTCCGAGCAGTTTGGCTCTGATGGACCGCAGGACTCAATCCAACCGGCTGCTGAATGAAGCTCCACGGTTTCTATCTGCAGCCTCCACTGCATGGTCTTGCATTTACAAACTTTCCCAGATTGTAACACAAGACACACTGAATGTAGTTTAAGCTGTGTTCTAAGTTTGGGAACATAATCCAACAAGCATGAAAAACTGCAACGACCTGAGGTACTGAATGGGAACCATCACACAGATACAAGCCGAATAAACGATCAGTTCGTATCTTATTTATCTGAGCTCACAGGTACTTAACCTTTGCCTATATACTGTAAATAATGTGGAGAATTACATCTGAGCAAATGCTGAGAAATTTTGCCAGATGTTAAGTTAAATAACTTATGTTTGTACTGTACATATTACGTGTTTGAGTGAACTTTCTCATACAACAAAAAGCACTAATTAAGTTATATGCTAACCAGCAAGGTTTGGCTTTGATTTCTTTCCATTTTTTTTTAGTATCATGGGGATAGTCCTGCAAAACGAATGCCACTATAAGGACGTTTTCTAATGCTGTAATTCTAAAAAAATAAAACAAAAAGAAAACTACAAAAAAAATTAAATGAATCATTAATACTTGACACAATTACTTCTTGACACTTAGGTACAAAATAAATGGCATATATGCAATATTTACACCGTTGAAAATTAGTTTACAAAAACGTACCAAATGTAGAAAAAAACTGTTAATAATGTTTGTTGAACATGAAAATCAAAATTTGCTGTTTGTACATTTTTTCATCCAATTTTGAAATGAAAAATCTTTTTCTGCTTGTTTTTTGCTAATGGAGCCTTTTCGGTGTTTTGAGCAGTGTTTTTGCATTTGGATAATGTTTTTATTCAGCATCTAAAGGTTACGATATGGGCTTTTGGCTTACCTTGCTGTGTCTTCTCATTGTAAATATTTCATATCATGCACATTGTGATGCTACTAATAAATGATAATTTGAACTTAGCTCATTGCTTTAGATTGTATTGATTCTTTATAGACACATGCAATAAATGATATTTAAGAAAAGGAAATGTCTCTGTTCATGTTTTTTTTCCTTCTTTTCTCTCTAACGGAACAATAAAATGGCTTTTTATGACTGGGTGGGTGTCATAGAAAAAGATCAAATATTATTTCCTCTGCAACTGTCTACAAACCCTTGCTTCTTATTAAAAATGAAAAAGTGAAAACTGAGCATGCTGCGCTTTACCTCCAACATTAGCATCGTTATTGCTTCTGCCCCCCTGATTTCAAACCCTAGCAACTGTAATTAGACCAGCATGTTTAAGAAACCCGTGTAATTAGAAAGGGATAAATAACAGTGAGAAGGTAATGATTTTTCACCTGTAGCCAGGTTCATGGACACAGTGAAGGAAGACATGAAGACAGTTGGCGTAGCCGAAGAAGATGCAGCAGATAGGGTTAGATGGAAGAAACTGACTTGCTATGGCGACCCCTGAAGGGAAATGCCAGGAGAAGAAGCCATAAACTATACAAATACTACAGTCATCTTCTTAACCGTCTATCCTTTATGAGGTTGCGGAGGGTGCCAGAACCCGTCCTGGCTGATTCAAGGCAAGGGGCAGGGTACACCCCACACAGGTCACCAGTCTGTCGCAGAGTCACACACAGCCATAGTCACACATTCATTCCAAGGGGCAATTTGGCACCGGTCAACCTAACCCAATCAACCTAACATGCATGTTTTTGGAGGGTGGGAGTAAACCAGGGTACCTGGAGAAACCCACGCAGACACAGGGAGAACATGCAAACTCCACACAGAAATGCCAGTGTTTCAAGCTTCATCCCCACGTGGGATTTGAACCCACGACCTTCTTTCTGTGAGGCCACTGTGCTACCCACTGCGTCACATATATAAACACTACACACAAAATATTTGCTTCATTAAACAAAAAGCCTATTAATTATGATAATCAAGTTAGCTCACTGTCTCCTGTTTGAAAGGCCGAGGTGAGGAAGAAGTTAAGGGAAGGTGATGTTTTGCACAGCTGGAAAGAAGAGTCATGTTGCAGAAAAACATACAAGTTGACTCACAGGAGTAAATCTTGTGTAACAGCCCGGAGGTATTTGCTAGACATGAGACAGATGTCCCAACAGTGTCTGTGGAGGCTGGAGGGCTAATAAGAGAACAAAAAGGGACATTAGGCAAATCTGTAACAGCTCTACTGTAGTCATGCCTCATGTAGTCACAGCTTTGGTCTGACCTTATTCAAATACCTCCACTTCAACTTTAAAAAAAATAATGTTCAAAATAACTTGTAAATCTCTTTCATAAGGGGTAGCATACTATTTTTATAGGTGGAAATATTTTCCTACAGTATGCCTGCAGTGTTGTAAATGTCCAACAAAAACAATGCATGACAAAAGAATTTGTGTACATCATGCAAATTTAAAATACAGTGAGATTATGAAAACTACTTTCCTCAGAATGTCATTGTTTGAGTTTATGCACATGAGTTAGCATATGTGTCAGCTGGGGTTGGGGGCCTTACAGAAATCAATAAGTCCACATGAGTAGCATAAAGTAGCTAGTTGCCCCGAGGGAGTCATCAGACTTGTGGACAGGGACCTGCAGTATCTACACAGGAAATAGCACGCTTCCGGAAAGCTGTCTGGTGTACAACATTAGAGGCTGTGTGCATTTGTGTGTGTGATTTCTAAAAGCCAGCTGGCTTTGTTGCCATTTGTAAATGTCCACCCCCTCTCTCTGTTACACACATATAAAAAAAAAAAATCCATTTTGGGTTGTCTTTTGTGACAATCCCAAGCCACAAAATAACATTCTGAACTCCACAATAGGCCGGGTGCTTTACAATGATGTTAACCTGAAAATATACACACACACACACACACACACACACACACACACACACACACATACACACACACACACACACACACACACACACCACTGGTTGAGCAAACTGTTATTAATATTTTACAAATAAACGGAAATTGAATGATTACAACAGTGTCACGTAAAATGAGCCAAAACCACAATCATACTGATTGTTTTGTACTTATGAAAGAAATTACTCCATTTTCATTCACTATGACATCATCTATAATCACATGTTAGAGCTTTCTAACTCTTTCTAACCTTAAGGGTCTCATCTCATGCTAAATCAATTTTTAAGAATTAAAAATAGTTTTAGAATGTTTGCCCCCTTTGATGTAACAATGAAAGAGTGGTTGCTACATTGACGATGCTCTGGCTACATCGATGACACTCTGCGTACTCTCAGCACTCCTTCCACAAAAAAACGAGAGCAAAAAACGACTGCATAAACTGTTGAAACTCATTATCTGATCAAATTGTCATTACCAGTCAGTACTGATCAACTGATGAAGCACTGGTGCTCGTGCACTCCAAAGTCATTGTCCGATTCTGTCTTTTTGTCAAGATGTGGTGCTTGCTGGTTGAAAAGTGCTACCAAGTACAGAATGAGCTCAACTTTACTTAAGACAAAACTACATTGGATTTGACAGATTTTATAGATACTTTGTTGATCCCAACAACAGCATATTAATCTTTACCAATCCCAGCCACATACCGTGTAGCATGGTTGGGCTCATTTTCCAGCTACCAAACTACAAAAATGTCCTAGATGGTCACTTATGTCATGTCACACCACCATCAATGTTCAGTGATTGGCCAGGTGTTTTCAGATTGCTCCAATTAGGAACTAATGCCTGCAATTCCTGATTACTTGCCAAAGTAAAATTTGATTGAGCGGATTCCCTATCTGGCAGCCTGGCTAACGAAACAAAAGAAATCCTCTCTAGTTTAAATTTATCATTTGAGTTATAATCAGTTCTTTGATCCGGATTGTACATGCAAAGGTTTGAAGAGACTTTTTCTGACTAAAAACGGTGAGATTTTTTTAAATTCATTTTGACTTTGCTGTTTTTAACATAACATTTCATTTAAAAACACTGCAGCTCGGTTTGAAGTTCTTGGTATTTTCTCTGCACTTTCTTTCAAAAGAAAAGTCCCACTGAAAGTTTAATAGACTTTGGTTTTCAACAAGTTTGTGGTGTCTGGTGGAGCTCAAATTCCGGTTCCCAGATACAGTAATTCTCAAGCCTGCTGTACCACAAGATATTTTCACCATATTTGTATATACACAGTGTACACAGAGTAATGGATGACAAGCTTGGAAGATGTCCACAATGTCTGTTTAAATGATTCCCCTCCATCTGTTGACATCTATTCAAATCAAACTTCCTACTTTTCTGAGTTAGTCAACTCTTATCTCTCGCTCTCTCAGACACGCACATATGATTGGAAGCTCAGACTTGTGGGATATATTTACACTTCAATAAACAACCAATGAGTTCCTTTTTCTAATGACATGTAGAGAATGGAGAAGGTTTTTCCCCGTCTATTTCTACATGCTCAAGAAGAAGAAGAACTATGGTATTGTATGAGGAAGTCTGGTGTGACAGAGAAGTATGTTAGAGCGGTTCAGGACATGTATGAGGACTGTAAGACAATGGTGAGGTGTGCTGTAGGTGAGACAGAGGAGTTCAGTGTGGGGGTGGGACTGCACCAAGGATCTGCTCTGAGTCCTTTGCTGTTTGCTATGGTGATGGATAGGCTGACAGACGAGGTCAGACAGGAATCTCCATGGACAATGATGTTTGCAGATGACATTGTGATCTGTAGTGAGAGGAGGGAAGAGGTGGAGGAAAAGCTGGAGAGGTGGAGGTTTGCACTAGAAAGAAGAGGAATGAAGATTAGTCAGAGTAAGACAGAGTACATGTGTGTGAATGAGAGGGATCCAAATGGAAAAGTGATGTTACAGGGAGAAGAGATAAACAAGGTGGAAGATTTTAAGTACTTGGGATCAACAGTCCAGAGCAACGGAGAGTGTGGAAAAGAGGTGAAGAAGCGTGTTCAAGCAGGCTGGAACGGGTGGAGAAAAGTATCAGGTGTGATGTGTGACAGAAGAGTTTCAGCTAAAATGAAAGGAAAAGTGTACAAAACCGTGGTGAGACCCGCCATGCTGTTTGGTCTAGAGACAGTGCCACTGAGGAAAAGACAGGAAGCAGAGATGGAGGTAGCAGAGATGAAGATGCTGAGGATCTCTCTGGGAGTGACCAGGATGGACAGGATCAGAAATGAGTATATCAGAGGAACAGCACATGTTAGAGGTTTTGGAGATAAAGTCCGGGAGGCCAGACTGAAATGGTTTGGACATGTACAGAGGAGAGAGACCGAGTACATCGGCAGAAGGATGCTGGATTTGGAACCACCAGGAAAGAGGGCTAGAGGAAGACCAAAGAGGAGGTTCATGGATACAGTGAAGGAAGACATGAAGATAGTTGGCGTGACCGAAGAGGATGCAGCAGATAGGGTTAGATGGAAGAAACTGACTTGCTGTGGCGACCCCTGAAGGGAAATGCCGAAAGGAGAAGAAGAAGATTTCTACATGCTCACATTTAATCACACACAATTGAATCTTTGTTAATGTCAAAACAAAGTTGAAAAGGTTTGATAAAAACACACAATTATTAGAGGAACAGTCATCTCAGCAGTTGGATTCAGCTCCATGGGGTTGGAGAACTTGCTCAGTTTTCCCAAAGCTTTTCCAGACAAACACAATAATTCTTGAAAAATGAGTCAGCATAGAGGACACAGTTGGGTCTGACCCAGCATGTACAAGAATGCATGAGAGTGTTTTTTAGTCTGTGTGTGTGTGAGTCTTTGTAACTGTATGAGTGTGTGATTGTGTGCATGGTCAGCTTGTTCAGAAGACATTCCCAGCTGTTTTCCAGGTAGCGTTCTCACGCTTCTTCCACAGCTCCCATTTCTCACACTGCTTGATTTAATTGTAATCCCTACCCACACATACACACACCGACACACACACACACACACACACACACATTGGCCTATTGCTTTACCTTGGCAATAGGTAAACAATAACCCACCTCACACCCACACACAATGACACACCTTTTCTCGTAAGTGAAGACAGAGAAGCAGCCATGATGAAGGCTGAGTGGAAGAAAAAAAACATACACACATAAGACATAAATTGAAGCATATGAGACAAGAAGGAAGAAAACAGGAAAAGGCAAGTAAAAGAAGTGAAAAACAAAGAGGAATCTAAAAGTATAGAGTCACACAATGAGCTCACTATCGTATAAGCCCGCCCACCACACCTGACTCACACTTGGCAGGTGGGCCTGAACATGTGATTGCAGCTGCAGGTCAACTTTGGGTGTGTCCAGTGAGCATGTTTACTCAAGCTCAGGTAAAACCTTTCATTACATCAGAGGATTTATTACCAAAATAAATTAAAGAGCTGCTATGAAAAAAAAAAACAAAAAACAAAACATCAAACACTTTGGTAGAAGCAGTTTTGACCTAGTTCACTAAAAAACGTGCAATTAACGAGCGTGATCTCAGACATTTAGATGAATACAGTATTCATACTGATCCTTTAAAACAAACATTTTGCCTCAAGTGAAAGATCATTGGTGAAAATTTCACAACTTATGCACATCTCAGTTTCATAGAAAGAAAGAAACAGTGTGTCAGCAAATGTCTTCGTGCATTTTTATGGTGGGGGTAAACATGTAAACATGTTTACATGTAAGTGTAAACATGTCCTCTGCTGAATATGTTTGCGGAATATGGAAGATTTATTTATATATATTTATATAGGTTTATATCTACGTTCCAACCCTCACCTATGGTCACCAGCTGTGGGTGGTGACCGAAAGAATGAGATCGCGGGTACAAGCGGCCGAAATGAGCTTCCTCCGCAGGGTGGCTGGGCTCTCACTCAGAGATCGGCTGAGAAGCTCTGCCATCCGGGAGGAGCTTGGTGTCGAGCCGCTCCTCCTTTAGGTTGAGAGGAGCCAGATGGGGTGGTTCGGTTATCTGGTCAGGATGCCCCCCGAGCGCCTCGCTGGCGAGGTGTTTTGGGCACGTCCCACCGGGAGGAGACCAAGGGGCAGACCCCGGACTCGCTGGAGAGACTATGTCTCACAGCTGGCCGGGGAACGACTCGGGATCCTTCCAGGTGAGCTAGAGGATGCAGCCGGGGAGAGAGAGTCCTGGGCTGCCCGCTTGAGGCTGTTGCCCCCGCGACCCGACCCCGGAACAAGCGGAAGATGACGGATGATTTATTTTGTGAAAATGTAAAAAGTTTCACTGAGTTCTATTTTTTTATAACAACAGTTTTTAAAAATCACAATATAGTTAAATTGCTTTTCTGTGACATTGGTTCGTTTTGTCTTCCGAACCGCTCATTCCTAATGGGGTTGCCAGAGCCTATCCCAGCTGATTTCAGCCAAGAGGCAGGACACACCACAAGCAAGTCACCGTCTGTTGTGGGGCCACAGACACGCTCCTAGGGGCCATTTCATATCAGCCAATCGACCTATCATGCATGTTTTTGGACGGAGGGAGGGAATTGGAGTACAATGGGGAGAAAACTTCACACAGAAAAGACAGTGTTTCAAGCCTCGCCCAGACTCTGGAACTCGAATCCCAGACCATCTTGCTATAAGGCCACCGTGCTATAACCACAGTGCCACCGTCCTGCCTCTGTCAAATAGCTTTAATAAAAATAGTTTTTAAAAAATGTACCACCTTGGACACCAAGATTGCTGACTTGAACAAGCATTTGGATGTTCAAGGATTCAAGAACCTGGACTTGGGGTGGACTTCTAATAAAAAAAAATAAAAAAAAAAAAAAAGACTTCACCTGAGTCTTGGGAAGCTTTGTAATGACTTTCTCTGGGGGGATGAAAGGAATTTATGTCGTGCCAGAACAGTAGTTAGATGGACGAAAAAAGTGAATAATGTGGGAGAAACACTGTGGTTTAAAGTGTTGGAAATACTGGACAAAATTAGAAATATTCCAAAAGAACTGAATTTGGAAACTTTGTCTTTTGATTTTATTGTTACAGTCACAACTAATGGCTTAAAAAAAATCAGAACAAAAAAATTGGAGGCATGCATAACCAAAAGATTTTATTTTTAAAATGGAGAGAAATACTTTCCGCAAGTTTGGGAATGATGAAAACAAACATTTGATGCATTCAAAACGATCTCAATTTTCTGTACAGCTCTACAATATCTGACATATTTGTATGAAATTTTTTTCTTATATTTTTCTGTACTATTTTTTTACATTAACTCTCACTTGTTTACTGATCATTTTAGTTACAATTTGTCATTCTGAAAGCATGCTGATTTGTAAATAATTGTAAATATGCAAATTTGAATACTTGTGTGACAACATAATTCCCTTGGTGGTACAATAAAGTGTTTCCAAGTCGAGGTTTAAACTAAGAGATAAAAGCTGCAACTTTTATAGCTACTGGGATTAAAACACTAAGTGTGGATTTCTCAGCATTTCAATTAATTTAAAGGTTTGGAATTGTGTTCTTTAGAATCCTCCACCTCTTACAGCGAGAAGAGATAGAGAAGGTGGAAGATTTTAAGTACTTACGATCAACAGTCGAGAGCAATGGAGAGTGTGGAAAAGAGGTGAAGAAGCATGTGTAGACAGGCTGGAACGGGTGGAGAAAAGTATCAGGTGTGACGTGTGATGGAAGAGTTTCAGCTAAAATGAAAGGGAAGAGTCCAAAACCGGGGTGAGACCGACCATGCTGTTTGGTCTAGAGACAGTGGCACTGAGGAAAAGACAGGAAACAGAGTGGAGGTAGCAGAGATGAAGATGCTGAGGATCTCTCTGGGAGTGACCAGGATGGACAGGAGCAGAGGAACAGCACATGTTAGAGGTTTTGGAGATTAAGTCAGAGAGGCCAGACTCAGATGGTTTGGACATGTGCAGAGGATAGAGAGTACATCGGGAAAAGGATGCTGGGTTTGGAACCACCAGGAAAGAGGCCTAGAGGAAGACCAAAGAGGAGGTTCATGGATACAGTGAAGGAAGACATGAAGATAGTTGGAGTGACTGAAGAAGATGCAGCAGATTGGGTTAGATAGAAGGAACTGACTTGCTGTGGTGGCCCCTGGAGGAAAATGCCAAAAAGAGAGGAAGAAGAAGAATCATTCACCCCTCGTACATTTTTAAAATTTTGGAGAAACTGGAGTCTAACATTGTGTGGTCTGGTGAGGAGGATTTCCACAATAAATTTGAAGAAAATCAAAATAATAGCAGAGCCACAAACCAAATATCTTGTTGACTAAATTCCTTCACAATAGGAAAATGACGTTGTTTTGAAATATACACATCATCGGAACATTTAAAAACATTTTTATGAGACATAAAAACAAGTTGATAATTCCCTCATTACACGAAATGACCTCGGTAAGACCTTGGTGAATTCCTCGTAACTGACTTTATGGTAATTGCATAATTTAAAAACACTCTGTGCTTTGACACCAGCATTCCAGTCTGGAAGTGTTCAGGTATTATGTGCAGTTCTCGATAAATTGATGCAAATGAAGATAACGTACACATAGTGACAATCTGCAGAAATGAGTTTAGATTACAGCCTCTGATAGAGCAGAAGTACAATTTACTCAATAAAATAGAGTGTGTGAATTTATTATTTATGTGTTTGGAGAATGAACAAAAGAGACGGCTTCTATGTCTTTGTAACCATCGAAGGTTTTTAAATGTGCCTTGACATGTTTACAATGAGGGTATAATTTTGCTTGTTTGTAACTCAACCAGTTAAAACAGCTTTGTCGGAGAAGAATTGGATCATTAGTAAAGTGTGAACCTTACGCATCGCTGCTCTATCGGCGACACAACCTCGAGGAAAGACTTTAAATGTCCTTTTTCTTACATTTTGAAATAATCTTCACATTTGCAAAAAATATTTAGACTTTCTTATGTAAAACTTTTTTGAAACCCATTATGCAGAAACATGAAAGTATTTTCATGACATTTCCTTCAGTTCAGTTAACACCAAATGGGTGTCTTGCCTGTGCCTGTTCGTTTTTACTTTGCATATTGCAGAGTTTAATGAACACACCGTTAGACACAGGAGGAAGCAACAGAGGGGTACTTTCTACTGTCAAAAAAAAGTTCAACAGCTGGTTAAAAAACCTCGATATGGTTTTATCTTGTTACTGATGAGGATTCAGCCTTTTTCTAAACACATGTCCGGGAACCACAAGACATTGTTCACTGGAGCATTTTAAAACCAAAAAGCCAATTTTCCTTCCTACCAGGAAAAACAAATTAACTCTTTTTCTTTTATTTCTCCTTGGCTCTACTGGAAATTTTCTAATGCTAACTAACGACCGCAAAACGTGCCTGCACAGCCCCCATCAACACTGTCTGATATCTCTGATGATATTCTGAATTCTCAGGACTCATGGCTTATCTTTGTTTCCCTGCAAGGTCATGTGGTTTCTACACTACACTGGCACAACGTCCTCAAAGACTCTCCTGATAATTCTTCGATTGTCTTGATTTCTGTACAAGTAACGAGTCTACAGGAGGAGAGATGGATCAGAAAAAAGTGAAGGACAGCAATGCCATTCCTTACATGTTTACTTTGATTTATTACACTGGTGGTCACAAAAGACATATTCAGCCCACGATGACCTTTTCATGTGGTGACTGGAGCATATGTGGGAGAGTACATAGTGTTGAACAGGATTAGGTGGATGAGTGCAGCCAATGAAGAGTTGGATGGGGACACTATGGGGGTTGGGTCTCTCATTGGGGACCTCCTTAATTATTCGTTGAATGGTCGGTGCTGGTAGTGGTGAGAGGGCCAGATAAATAAATAATTAGACAAACACACAACTGAGCAAAACAAAAGGTTTTGAATGTAAAAAGACAAAAATGTCTCAAAACTCAAATTGTAGATATATTTCTGCACCTTTATAAATCCTAGTGTCAAAAAATAACAGGATAAGACTAACGATACAAAAGATTGTCTTGTTTAGCTTCTTCTATATCAGTGTAATGAAAGCTGTTTTCCATCATTGAAATGGCACAGCAGGTTTACTGGGAGCACCGGAGATACTGACACTTGCTGGAAGTGGGCCATCAGTTTTCTTCAATCACCCCAATGTGGAAAGTCGTGAAGCTGACAGACATCCATAGTAGGATGATACCCCTCCCCCTGAGCACAATAAACAAACACATTGCCTCCCCAGAGTCCCCCAGGTGGTCTCAGTCAACACATAGTATGAAACATCACTCAATGACAGTTCAAAAGAAAGACCATCCAACCATCCCTCATCTTATCTTCTCTCACTGTCCTCTCCAGCTTCCTCTCCCACTTTTTGATCCCACTATTTTTATGTGTGACTCTCTCATCCATCTCCTGGGCCTCATTTACTAAGAATTACGTAGATCTTCGGCTGAGCAAGCGTTTTTACTAAGCTACACAAACTTGAGATTTATCAATAACACTGTAACTCTCCTTACGTAATAAATCTGAGGTGTAAGCCACCTCAAAATCTATCTAACCCTAAACACGCCTCTAGAATTCCAAATATGGATTATGCAAATGATGTGTTGCATATGCAACTGTATTCAAGTAAGCCAGTGCTGTCTGTTACTACTCATGCCCATTGTAAAGATGGTATTGTGGCAGTGGGAGGCGGTCACCACGGCACTTTGGGAATCGCACACACTGATCTGTCGATAAAATAAAAAAAAACTGGTTAAGTTTCAAAGTGGTGACCAACATAGAAAATAGCTGCGCATCAGGAATCACGTTACTGACATGAAGCGGTCCAAGTCATTCCCAGCTTGATGTTTTAATGATATTATTCATTTTTATTGATGATCTTTACGTGTGGGATGTGAAATACGAGCGGATGAATGTCGTTATTGACATAGTGCATACAGTATAACCTAATTAACCATTTTTTACGTAAAGTGGTCCATTTTTTTATGACAGGCATTAATGCGTGTTTACTAATGGATTCGCAAACTCTTCATTTCATTTTCTACAGGTCTCACCAAGTTCCGTCCTCATGTCATGTTTTTCCGTCATCTTAATTTTTGGATACAAAAGTTTCTGACATGCCTTAAAGTTACACAATAGTCCACCATCTTCATAAATAACGTAATTTGCGTAGAAGTCATGATACTCTCGTATTTGGATGTAAATGCACTTCATAAATGAAGCACCTGGTTTTCCTGTCTTTTCTTAGGCTTCAGATAGGCTCATTCCTCACTTGGCTCTCCCTTCTGGAATATCCAGGTCCCAGAAAGCCCCCTGGTCGGGATGAACCTCATCCTCATCCAATCATTTTAAAGTTCTCTACCAATTTTTGTATTACTTTCATGAAGAGGCCTAAATACTCTGTAGGCTTAAGAATAATTTGATGGCACCTTTTAGTGCTCAGCTAAGTGTCATTTCACTGCGGCTACTAGTCAGGGATTGCAGGCAATAGCTTACGATTTAAGCGATTGGAAAATGTCTGGCTAATCAGCGAACAGAGATGCGTCCATCTGCGACATGCTTGCAGTTCGGTAGGGGGGAAAAAAAAGACGCCAGCCATACTAAACACTTTATGTTTGCAAATATTCTCAAGATTGAGAATTTAAAATCAGTGTTTGTAAAGTTTATTCAGGGGAAAGTTGTTTTTTACGCTCTGTTTTCCGGACTAAGTCCCAACCAGTCGCTATCAGAGAGGAACGTTTGGTTAAAGCAAAAAAGTACCCGCCCCAGCAGAATGAACCCCCAATGCTGCGAGGTCACAACCCAGAATTAGATGCAGCGGCTGAGAAAATGAATAAATAAATTTAGTAGGTAGTCATCTTCTTTTTATTTCGATGGAAATTAACAGGTAAAGATTGTGCACCACTTTGTTAGTTCTCTCTATTTAAATTCACCCTATAGACACATTTGAAATATAGAAAGAGTTCTACATAAAATAATAAATTTGTGTTTAACACAACCCAGCGGACCGACCTGCATTTTGCCCACAATGATGCTAGACAAGGGAATTTAAGAGAGAAATCAGCCTCTTTTTATGTAACTTTTCAGTAGTTATCTCTTATATTTTAGTTTCTAATAGTGACTGGCGAGGTCCTGCAGTGTCAGTAAATTATTTGTCTGATGTAATGGGAAATCTTGCACTGCCAGTACCAGAGATGACATCTATTTATTTATACGTCGAGCTTTGAATAACATCATTCAAGCCCATGTCTGTTTTTGTATGCAGTACGTTCAATTCATCTCAACAACATGGGACATTGGTGATCATGGTGCAATACATCATAATACACAAATCTCCCCATTTGTTAAATTACTTTTTTTTTACTAACTAGGAACCAAATATTCTTTGGCTAGAGCACAGAAAAAGTCCATTTTTGGTTGCCAAAGAAATCTTCTTAATATGCAAAATGCTTCAAAGACTTTTAAATCTTGTCTTGCTTCATGTTCTTCAGAAAGAGTGTTTTATTGACTTCTCACACGACTGCACAAGCATGCACCTGCAGGAGAATGAACGGGAATCAGGAAGTGTGTTAACAGGATGTTGGTATCAGATCAAGAGCCTTCAGGATGTGCAGAGACTAATTTGATTTACACCATTTTCAAAGTCAGAACAACTATGACTCAAACACTCCAACATCCATGTGTTTTGTGGTGTCAAGCGAGGTGTGTAGAACACGGAGTGTGTCAGCAGCAATATGCTAATATCCAATCAGATCCTCTGAATGCATGACCGAAGTTTAATCAAGACTAGCTGAAACTATACGTTGCTGAAAAGAAACCATGCACCATCAAGACACTTCAGCAAGCCGGGAGGGTGTTTGCGAAGGACAAATATATATTAAAAGGAAGAAAAAATTAGCAATGGGAGGGAGACGTATGGTTGTTACGCAAGTGTTGGCGAGGTCGGAGCAAAGGGAATCATAACAGCTGTAATGAAAAGCAGAGAGGGAAAGAAAAAAAAAAAGAATAAACCAATGAAAAGCTTAAAGTTTCCATCCCCTCTCCCTCTGAAGAGATTTCACTACCCCCCTGGTTTACTTTTACTATTTTCTTCCAAGTACTCATTTCCCCTGTTTCTCTTTAAGTCTCCACTTCACTTGCTTTCTTTCTCTCTCTACGTGTCTCTCTTGGTTTTCTCTTTTTCCTTGAGCGTGATAGCACGGTAGATTTTTCTCCCTTTGAGCGCTCGCAGAGCAACAACACATTCCTGTCCGCATTCCAGCCTCGGGAAAAACAGTGTCCGGAACCTAATAAAAGGCCAAGCACGTCACTTGTTTTTAAACCCACTTGCTGGCTGGAACAAAGCTGTGCAGAGGGGTGGATTGGGTAAATGTGTTTGTGTGAAAGAGACAGTCAAAACGATGTGTTTGTGTTTACAAGAGTCTGTGCGCATGTGTGTTTTCTGTTTTTCTCTGTGGTGACCACATTGTGATGAGCTTCCAACTACTACATACCGCACGGCCTCCACCCAGCCACACGACCTGAAACAGTAGAGAAAACTAACAGGGATCGTATGTTTGTCTCTTCTCTCCGTTGTCATTAGCACTTTGTGTGTGTTGTATCACTTTTCATGTGAACTGAAAGTACCTTCTGGCCTTGCTTAAACTATCTGGCCTTCCAGATGTCAGCCATCCAAGCACATACACACACTATGAGGACCACTGGACACTGATAATGAGAACACCAGGCATTTTGTTGCAGTGATAGTTAACACTTTTGTATGTTGAAGGTTGGAGAGGTTTGAATGTTTCAGCCCTGATGTAGCCTTGGTTAGAGAGCCTCTTGAACTCTACCTTCCTCTTGAAACTCTTCAATATCTCATTCTTTGTTTTTTTTTTTCATTACTCTTCAAGCATATTACCAAAAATTTGGGCAGAAAAGCCTCTTTGTGTGAGTCTGATAACATTCTATCATGTTCATTCATTGAATGGGCTCAAAGCCTGACACTGAAAATGATTAATTCATATTCTGAACCACTTATTCCTGTCAGAGTCACGAGGGATGCCGAAGCCTATCTCGGCAGGCGAGAGGTGCTGGCCCTGAAGCTCCCCAACATAAGTTTGTCAGCATCACTCTGCTCCTGGAACAGATACTTCCTCACCAACAGGCAACAGGGGGTAAGGACATGAGACCTTACGGTACATCCGCCACAATGATCCTCAACACCACAGGGCTGTGTGCTCAGCCCCCTGCACTTCTCACCCTTTTTACAAACGACTGTGCGGCTGTTCATCCCAGAAACATTGCTGTAAAGATCGCAGATGACACCACCGTGGTGGGTCTCATAACAAACAATGATGACACTCACTACAGAGGGGAGGTCTGTCGCCTCACGCAGTGGTGTTCAGTGAACAAGCTCATCTTGAACATCAGGAAGACAAAGAAAGTGATAGTGGACTACAGGAGATCCAGGAGGACTGAGTATGCTCCTCTCTCCTTTTTTTTTTTCTTTTTTATAAAATTTGAATATAAACCAACAGTATAATTAATAGTTGATCACTCAGTACCGACTCTTGATGAACTGATTAGGTTAGTTGGGTCATGTCACTAAAGGTCACGCTCATAAACTTTGAGGTAGAATAGTCAGTCAGTCATCTTTTTAACCATCTATCCCTTACAAGTTTGTGAGCGGTGCCAGAGCCCATTCTGGCTGATTTGAGGCGAGGGGGAGGGTACACCCCGAACAGGTGGCCAGTCTGTCACCGTGCCACACAGATACAACCATATACACACACACTCATACCAAGGGGCAATCATGAAGTGGCCAGTCAACCTAACTTGCATGTTTTTGGAACATGGGAGGAAACCACGCTCCAAACGTACCTGGAGAAAACCCACGCAAACACGGGGAGAACATGCAAACTACACACAGAAAGACCAGTGTTCCAAGCCTCGTCCCCATCGAGGACTCAAACCCACAACCTTCTTGCTGTGAGGCCATCGTGCTACCCACTGCGCCACCGTCCCGCCCTGAGTTAGAACATTCTTTTCAAAATGAGATCACCCAAAACAGTGAAGAGATTTGACTTAAACTGCCCACACATACTCATTACCAACTATAGATGAACTTGATTGGACTTTCAGGGTGGCCAAAGGTCAATGTCCCAAAGGTCAAGTTTATAAATTTTACAGAGCCACATTGTTCGATACTTTATTTAAACCATGAAACAGATTTTTACGAGTGTTATTTATTAGCGTCCCTTTGACTCTCATTTTGTAGAAAGTAGTCTTTTGTCTGCTGGACTCACACACACAAAGTTCCCTCATCGACCCCGCTGACCCCGTCCTGTCCTGGGCAGCTCTTCAGGAAGCTAATGACCTCCTTCCTGCTTCCGACACCGAGCGTGGTGGCCAACAGCAGATTTCATGTGAGAAAGATGCATGAGTTTGGACGTGCATGTGCAAGTCCAAACACAATGATTATTCAGCCATAACGGAAGTCATAAAGACTTCCGCTGATCACTATCGGTGTAGACAGAGGGTGGGGAGAGATAATACAGCCACAGGGTATGTACGCAAAACTGGAGCAGAGTTGGAGTGACACCCGAACAAAGCTGCTGCGTGTGAGGATGAGAGATTCTTCATCAAACTCATATTATTCATAAATGTCACCAAATGTCAGTCGGTGTCAGGTACCTACGGCCATGCTCATTTGAAAAAACAAGGGTTACATTTCCTGGCAGACAGTGTGACACATACGCTAAGCAGTGGCGGCTGGTGACGTGTGGCGCAGGGGCGCCGCCCCCCCGACCTGATCACCAAAAAATATATATGCATATATATCTATATATACATATATAAACATGTATGTGTTTATAAGTATGCAAAACTGTCGAGTGTGAAGATTACATGCATTTTAATAATGTTTTACACTGTTTTATTTTATTTTATTTTCTTACTTCCTGTGCAAACCAGAACGAGGGCGCGGGGTAGGTACGCCCCACCAGGAAAACGTATTAGTGTGTATGTGGCTTCCGGTTTTTATGGAAAAAATGTGACGTCAGCTCTAAATTTTTTCCCATTCATGTGTATTGCAAACCATAACCACGCCCGCGGGGTGCAGATATTTTCCGCCCATCGGGTGTGTGATAGGTTATCTTCTCTGTCAGTCTGTTACATGAACCAATCAATTAGCTATAAGCTGACCTATATATCCCACCCACGCCACGCCCTTTCTTTTTACTGCGGAATTCTGGGAGTCTTCATCATGGCGTCGGAAGCTAGTTCAGTTGCTAACAATGCTAAGGTGTGGATATCAACAGGGGTGAGTGACTTGAAGCATTTGTCTGAAAAGTGCAAACGTCATGAAACTTGCCACACCCATCTTGATAGTAGCTATAAGCTAAGTGTTTTTGGCAGTAGTAACATCCTGGCACAATTAAATGAAGGCTACCGAACTGGCATAAGGAAACATAATGAAGAAGTCACCAAAAACAGTTTATATATATATATTTATATATACTTTTATATAATATATCTAAAAAAAAATTTTTGTGTGTGTTTGAAAAATGTGCGCCCCCCCAGTTTTTTTACCACCAGCCGCCACTGACGCTAAGTCATTTTTAGCTGTTCAAAGTTCATCCCATTTGAATTGTTGCAGGTAAGCATGTGTTTCTCAGACACAAAACTTTATTACAACGCAAGAGAGAATTTTAATTGGAATCGTTGCTTGTGGTCTGCTAGAAACTAGGAGGTTTGGTGGAAGTGTGTTACATTGTGGTTCTGTCCTCTAATTCCATCTTCTCTCCATTGTGCTCAGCCAAAATGAAGAGGCCTTATTCCCGATTCCCAGCTTTCCAGTCCTGTGGTCCTCATTTCATCCCTGGTTCTTGTCACTTGTGCCTGCAGCTGCCTTCCATTTTCATCAGGAGGAAGTCCATCTGCTGAATTCTTCTAGCTGGAGTTGGATTGGCTAGTATTTAATTAACAGTACTAGGTAAATTTTCTGTTCATACTTGTGGAATTCCACTTTCATGTGGATCTCTATGAGATGGCCCCCTGATCCAGCACGCCCTTCCCCCCACCACTGTCTTTATTTTGGAATTTTCAGGCCAAGGACGGGAATGTTCTGAGTTTCCTTAGAAGTTCAAGAATGAGCTCAAGCCTTAAAAGGAAATAAAAATGAAAGTTTTTGTAGAAAAATCAGTTTGAAAGTTGACACAAACCAGAAAAAGTTGACGACAAGACATTTAACAACATGTCTCGGCCTGCTGTATAATTTTCTGACCTTGACATTTGGTAAGACCTTAAAAAACCTAAAATTTTCATCTACGGTTGGTAGACTAACTGTGAGCTGTTTAAATCAAATCTTTTCATTGGTTTGGAAATTATAGACACACAAGAATTTGTGACCACAGCCTTTTGACGTTGACATTTGGTCCCATTCCGTTCCATTGTCTTCCGCTTATCTGGGGCAGAGTTGCGAGAGCAACAGCCTCAGTTGGTAAGCCCAGGCTTCTCTCGCTGTGAGACATAGTGTCTCCAGCAGGTCTGGGCTCTTGGTCTCCTCCCGGTGGGACAACGGTCTTTTCAGCCTCGGATATTTCAGCCATGGACATTTGAGCCAAAAAACTGCAACCTAGGATATTTGAGCCACGGTGACTCGGAGATTTCAGCCACGGACATTTGAAGAACTGCAACCTGGGCGCAACTGTTTATTTACGATAAAAAAAATTTTAAATGACTAAAAGCACGATAAAAATTTTTGCACGATAAAAATTTTTAAGACTAAAAGCAATTATTTTCTGTAGTGCAACTGTTTATTTACGATAAAATTTTTACATAAAATATCAGAATTTTTACATAAAATATCAAATTTTTTAAAAAAATATCAGACTTTTTTTATTTGAGCCATGGGATAAAATGACTAAAAGCAATTATTTTCTGTAGTGCAACTGTTTATTTACGATAAAATTTTTACATAAAATATCACAATTTTCTACATAAAATAGGTTTTTGGCCCAAAAGTCCGTGGCTGAAATGTCCTAAATTCAGGGGTGCACATGGCTCAAATATCCTAGGTTGCAGTTTTTTGGCTCAAATGTCCGTGGCTGAAATACCCGTGGCTGAAATGTACTAGAACTGCCCGAAACACCTCACCAGCGAGTCGCTCGGGAGGCATCCGGACCAGATGTCCAAACCACCCCATCTGGCTTCTCTCAACATGGAGGAGGAGCGCCTCGACACTGAGCTCCACCCGGATGATCCTGAAAACCTAAACAGTTCATGTACAATTGGTACTGGGCAACTGCTGGGTGGTTTTACTAAAATCCCTTCAGTGATTTGGAAGGTTTCTTCTCACCTCTTATCAAACAAATCTTAAAAATTCACTTTTTTTAAAAGTTTTTTAATAAATAAAAATAAAATGTTGTGTGATGTCTTTTATAAAATCTAAAGAAAATTTTTTTAATCATCAGCAGGCATAAAAATCAATCAATGTGAGTTCAATTTTTATCTATTTATTTCTATTGAATACCAAATAGTTAAATAAATATGTAAAAAAATTAGTTTTGAGGCTCATGCTGCACAAATACTTACATGGTTTGCAGATGTATGCAAAACCATGATGCACCTGTAAAGCTTACACCACCCAAAAATTTGCAGAGACACAGAGACATCTCTCATTGTTCAAACAGTCCAAAAAGAAAGATAATTCTGTAAAAGAAATGAGGCCACAATCTAGGAGCATCAGATTAAAAAAACCATGGGACTCGCACGACCACCAGGAGGGTCTATTTTGGGACAACAAAAGGAGTCCTGATGATGTATAAGACGTCTCACACATCTAACATCAAAAAGTCAAAGTTTAATAACCGACCAATTATCAGCAGTCCTTACAACATGCTTTTTTATGACCTAATATTACAGTTTCCATCTGTTAAGACTCCAGGGAGCACTCAATGAAGTCATTACTGATCAGTGTTTATCCCGCCCCTTGACCTGGTCATCTCTCATAAAACAAGAGGTAAAAAGACCATCCCACCCATTTCTGTTTTTTTTCATCAAATTATTTAAAAATCTCTATCCACATTAAATCCGCTCCTATTTTATCTAAAAGGTCATTTTCTCTTAGAATAAAAAAAGTCTGTTTCATTTGGATTAAAATGATATTTCGAAAACAATTACTTAACGAATTTTTTTCTTTTTGGGTGCTTTTTATTTTTCTGCAGGAGGTCTTGATGTTGTAATAAACACCTGGGTCGGTGGCGCCAAATAATCATGTCTGCAGACACCTGCATCAGACTGAGAAAAACAAGAGTGAAAAGAAGGGATTCCCTTCCCCCTCTTTACCCATGTTCCCTGTCTCCATTGCTCTTTGTCCCCCTCCCCCTTCATTCTTGTTGAGTTTGAATGGGTCACATGACTTCCTTCCTGTTGTGTTGACATCAGGGTCACTATGCCTCAGGGTCATTGCAACCCCTCCCCAAACCAATAACACTCCTTTTGCTAATTAAACACAATCTAAATATCTCTGTGTCTTTCTGTGTCCCCAAAGCCCGCCAACACACAGAGTGGTGGAAAAACAGAAGACACAAAGCAGGGAGACAGAAGAGAAAAGAAAGGTAGGCCTCTGCTGAATGTGATTGAACTTTAGAGGAACTCAGCGACTGCACTCTCCTCTTTATGGTGCTCGACTCCGGCTGACCTTTCCGTCTACAGAGCACGGCAGACTGTGGGGGGTTGGGAGCTGGGCTCTTGTTATGACTATCTGAAAAGAAAAAAGAAAGGAACTCCATGTTTGGGGTCCAGATTTAGTCTGTGATGGAAGCTACTGTTTACATCCATCGACTTCTCTTTTCACACAAAAAAAGTAAATCACGAATGATCTGGTGCTCCTAAAGCCCTTTTATGTTGAGCGTTACAATGTGGGTGTGAGCAATTCAAACCAAGCGTCCCAACAGGAATGTGCCATTTTTCCCACGTTCCACTGAATCTTAACACGATCAAAAATTCTATTTTCTCCTACAGAACCTTTTGCTTTTTATCTAAACAGCCTTCATGACACTTACAAGCGTCAGAGTATCCACAGTGGATCTACCGTTGTCATGGCTGCAGATAGGGCGGCATGCCATCACTCTACAGATATTTAAAACGCATGACCATGAACGCTATTTCTGTGATGTGTACAGTAAGTGTGAGGGTGCATGCAGCCGCTACGTCAAAGGTTTGAAAAGCAGAGGACGCACATTCACGTGTGTTTATTCAGTCAGGATACAATTGCGCAACTGCTGACGCCTTCAAACAACGAACCCCAATCGAGTTATATCTAAAAGACGTCATTTACATTTGTGGAAACAACTGGAATCAAGGATATTCATGGTTTTTTTTCCACAAAATGCTAGATTATATTTTCATAAGATGTTCTTGAGTGTGGAAATCTGAGTTTATATCCTCGTCACCAAATTCTTCAAAAGTTTGGAATGATCTCCTCCATCACTCAAATGAACCACACTAATTATGCTATTTTAAGTAATTTATTTATGGGTTAAACATGTTTTTACACCAGATGATACAAATTCTGCAGCTGTGCACACACTTCATTCATAAATAAAAAAATATGTTTCTATATCCAAGAACAAGAGGAAATTCTGCTGGCTCTTTTACGTCAGTAGATTACATGTTAATCAAAGTGTCATTTTTAAAATACTTTGCAAAGAAATGTAAATGCTCTCCAATGATAAGACTCTTAGATATCGAAGCTTGAATGTAACTCTATAGACCAGCGGGACGGCATCTTGGTTTTGTAGATCCATTTCTCTGCATGAGTTAGTTGTTTAAATCTTTAGCGGATCATCGTATGTGGGGTGGGAAACACTGTCATACATTTTTAACTTCTTTGCTTCTGTTAGATATGAACAGACAGACTGAAATATGAATGTAAATGATGCAGAACAAAGACTCAGCATGTGTTCTTACCAGGGTGCTCGGATGAGGTTGCGGAGTTTTGTGAAAGAAAGAAAGCTTTTTATCACAGAGGTTGTTTTTCCATCTAAAACTGGATTTATACAAAGGCAGTATCTGTACATATATTATTTTTTTTTTATGGGCGAGGCTGTTGCTCCCGAGACCCGGTCCGGGATAATCGGAAGACGACGGAACGAAACGGACGGTACACATCTGGATTGCTGTATTTCTTCTGCAAAATGCAATAAGGTTTTGAAATCCAGAAAAAAATAACAACAAATCCCCCCTCTATAACGATCATGCAAATGATGTGATGCAATGATACAGTGGCACCTGTAATTACTCATGAACAATGCCAAGGTGTAACCATTGTGTAGCTGTGGTGGAGTTGTCTACATGTGAAAGAGAATGGAAGGTGGTAACCAAAGCGACTCTGGGGCACATTGATCTGTCGGTGAAATTAAATAGAAATAGTTCAACGTTTAAGTGGTGACACAAACAGAAAATAGTTGTGCACTTGGATTCCATGTCCGCTACTGTAGGTGTTCCAAGTGGTTCCTACCTTGATGTTTTGATAATATTATTTTAAAAATGGTCTTTATGGGCAAGATTGTGTAGAAACGGGTGTGTAATAGCACACAGTTTGAACACGATGATTGAGAATGTAAATATATCCTAGTTAATCATCTTTTCCATGATGTGGTTCATTTTTCTCATGACGCGCATTTATGTGGGATTTCTAATTATTTCATCACTGCTTCAAATGCTTCATTTCACTGTCCGCGGTTCCGTTCAGGCTTTGTAAGTGTCGTCTTTTCTCAATGTCATCTTCTTTTTTCGGCATTTCTCTTCAGGGGTCGCCACAGCAAGTCAGTTTCTTCCATCTAACCCTATCTCCTGCATCCTCTTCGGTCACACCAACTATCTTCATGTCTTCCTTCACTGTATCTACGTAGAAACCTCTTCTTTGGTCTTCCTCCTGGCGTCTTTGCTGGTGGTTCCAAACCCAACATCCTTCATCCGATGTACTTTTTCCCAATGTCATATTTTGTGCATTTTCCTTAAAGTTACACAACAGTCCACACACTCCACAACTTTCAAAAAATGCTTGAATTGCATAGAAGTTGTTGTACACACACTTCATAAATGAAGGCGCCATTGCTAAATGAGGAATGACCAATACAGATCCCCTTTGTTACCATGGACACCAGCGTCACCGCTGCACCAGCGGATGTATAGTTGCCTAACTATACTACTTTGTATGTCATCCTTTTCAAGATTTCAAGAACAGGACAAATCTCAGCAAATAGACAGCAGATTAATAAGCCAATAACAAAGGTTGGACGTGATGAACATGTACTCTGCAGAAGAAAATAAATGTGAGAATGTGATAAACATGAATAGCACAAGTGACACTGTCATCAATGTCCTTTGCTACTTTTACCATGAGCTAGATTTTACCACCGAATGGATCAAACTCACAGGTAGTTGCTGCATCATCTTGTTTTTTGTTACAAAGAAAACTTCCGCCATGCAGATACCGTTCCGTCATCTTCCGCTTGTTCCGGGGCCGGATCGCAGGGGCAACAGCCTCAAACAGGAAGCCCAGGCCTCTCTCACCCCGGCTGCATCCTCCAGCTCACCCGGAAGAATCCAAAGTCCTTCCCCGGCCAGCTGTGAGACATAGACTCTCCAGCGGGTCCGGGGTCTGCCATTGGTCGCCTCCCAGTGGGACGTGCCCAAAACACCCCCCCGCGAGGCGCTCGGGGGGCATTCTGACGAGATGCCTGAAACACCCCATCTGGCTCCTCTAGACCTGGAGGAGGAGCGGCCTAACACCAAGCTCCTCCCGGATGGCAGAACTCCTCACCCGACCTCTGAGGGAGTGTCCAGCCAATCTGTGGAGGAAGCTCATTTTGGCCGCTTGTATCTGCGATCTCATTCTTTCGGTCACCATCCACAGCTGGTGACCATAGGTGAGGGTTGGAACGTAGATCGACTTGTAAATCTAGAGCTTTGCTTTTCGGCTCAGCTCTCTCTTTACCACGACGGACCGATGCATAGTCCTAGTTATTGCTGATGCCGCATCGATCCGCCTGTCGATCTCCCGCTTCATCCTTCTCCACATGTGAACAAGACCCCGAGATACTTAAACCTTCACTTGGGGCAGGACCCTGTATGAAGGACCATGCAGAAACCTTCTTTGCCAATTAGACCATACAAAAGTAAATAGTTTTTATTGCACGGTTCTGTTTGTAGGTAAATTTAACTGCCCTTGGAGAGCGTGGTGACCAGACTGATTTTTATATTCATCATTTCTGACCTAGACCTGCAGCTTTGAAGTTGCTAAAATATGTGGAAGTTCAAAATGCTTGAGGTAAACGGTAAGAACTGTGGCACAAAAATAAAGTGCACATGTGCACGTTGGCTTTCTCCCTCCGTGGAGATATAAGAAATTCTCTTCATGCTGCTTTGACAACTTTTAAAAACACAAGGTGTTAAACAGTCCAAATTAAACCTGCCCGAGGCTACGAAACGTTCCGTTCCCTTCCAGAGAACTCCTAGACCCCTGGCACGGTGTCAGGCATAAGGGTGAGTGCTTCAACACCTTATCCAGGCAGAGCAAGGTGACCCACTAATGTCATGTCAGCCATTTGTGGAACAAGAAGATCGGAGAGTACTTACTCCCAGTGAATGCTAAGGATGTGTGTTACCACTCAGGCAGGTAATAGAGATGCACACAGTGAACTAGAAACAGATTCTTTTTAGATTTGAGCGTCGACCATACATATTTGGGAAGTTTTGTATTTTATGGTTTGTTCTTAAGTTTCACTGCCAATCAAGCAGAAGTTCAGTAGAAGCCGACTTTTAGAAGATAGGTATAAAAACAAAACATGGAAACTAACCTCTCACCCTATTAAAATAATTTGAACCTAATTGTCAATAATTTGTAGATTTGCACAAAATTCACTAACATCAGCACTAACGTATGCTGATGAAGTTGTTAGTGTAGAAATACAAGCCAGTTTCAACTAATTTATTGAAGGTAGGACGGGTAAGAGAAGAGGGGCAGGCAGGTGCTCAGGCGGGTGCCTGGTCACTAACCAGGGCAGGCACAGAGTCCTGGGCAGGCATGGAGTCTGGTTGCAAAAGAGAACAGATGACCTGACAGAAGGGGGGAGGTAACAGGGCTGAGGGAGGCGGGCACAAGAACAGGTAACTGTGCACAAATAAAGAGTGCTGTAAGCTGCTAAGACAGTGCTCGCCACCATGGCAACTACAGCTTCTCCCTTAAAGCTGTCACCATGTTCAACTTCAGTTCAGGTTTCTTCTGGCTGTTTTTTTTTATTATTAATTTATTTTTATTCAGTCTGTTTGGCAGATTTAGTAGTATTTATACATTGTATGCACCACAAAGAGTTCAAATTTTACTAGGGAATAGAATTTTGTATTCTTAGAAACTGTAGTTATTCTATTTATTTAAGTAAAGAAAATTAAGAATTTTTTTAGAAGCAGAAACAAACAGGTAGCTTTGCTAATCAGCTGCAAGTGAGCATCCTCCACCAACTGTCATGTTTCACAACTATTTTACTGCCTCTCAGAGTGATTCACACATGATTCTCATGCCTGCATATAATAAATATTTATTGTGTTTTCACACCAGCGATCACCTCTTAATGTGAAGAATCCAATGCTGTAAAGCGTAACAGTTTAACTTCAGCATGCATAAATTCTCAGCTTCACTCTGCTTTATTGTGCCATGGTAATAATTAACATGTGAATTATTCAGCAAATCCAACAGCATTGCATTTGTAACGTTAAGACATTTTCAGTTTATAATTTCCAAGAGAGGATGCGGTACAGTGCAACAAGAGTAGGATGAAGATGTGTGTGAATGTCCTGTTGCTTGCAGTGAGTGTGTTAAGTCTGCTGCATGCTGAAGTACAGACTTGCAGAGTATGCTCATTGGACTGACGGAATAGAACGGTAAGAACCATCACCTGGGAGGACAGAGGAGTTCACACGTATCTCACATCCTCCGAGAGGGAATGAACAGAGGAATGAATTGGTTAAAATGGAAACCAGAACTTTTTAGTAGCACGACTGCAATATAAATAAATAAGAAGAAATTCAGAAGGGACATTTTTGTGCTGTTTTAAATCTCAATGTCAAACTTCCATCATTTTCAAAAAGAACCCCTAATCTTGGGATGTTTGTCCCTAGAGCTGTACGAGTCTCTCACTCTGCCATCGTAGATTATGTCCAGAGAATGCATTGTTTATTGATTATATTGATTAAATATTATAACAAATCAAACTTGAAGACAGTTCTACACCAGTCAACGGTGAACGGTCTTTTCAGCCACAGATATTTCAGCCACAGACATTTGAGCCAAAAAACTGCAACCTAGGATATTTGAGCCACAGTGACTCGGAGATTTCAGCCACGGACATTTGAAGAACTGCAACCTGGGCGCAACTATTTATTTACGATAAAAAAAATTTAAATGACTAAAAGCACAATAAAAATTTTTGCACAATAAAAATTTTTGCACGATAAAAATCTTTGCACAATAAAAATTTTTGCAAGATAAAAATTTTTAAGACTAAAGCAATTATTTTCTGTAGTGCAACTGTTTATTTACGATAAAATTTTTACATAAAATATCAGAATTTTTACATAAAATGTCAAATTTTTTTAAAAATATCAGAATTTTTTATTTGAGCCATGGGATAAAAATGACTAACAGCAATTATTTTCTGTAGTGCAACTGTTTATTTACAATAAAATTTTTACATCAAATTTCTACATAAAATACGTTTTTGGCCCAAATGTCCGAGGCTGAAATGTCCTAAATTCGGGGGCGCACATGGCTCAAATATCCTAGGTTGCAGTTTTTTGGCTCAAATGTCCGTGGCTGAAATGTCCTAGAACCCCAGTCAACATGTCTAAGAGATATAAATGTGGCACAAGCGAAAGGAACCAGTGATGAGATGAGGGCCACAGTACACAAAAGCCAGGAATTATGGAGTTGGATCACTGTCAAAAAGGTGTATATGGGAATTTAACATTTGTTCTTGTGTGGTGGAATCTATGTAGGTATAAATCTAAAAGCTGTGGGTACGAGTAACGTTTTGTTAATACAACTCTCATTTGCTACGACTTTGAAAATTGCTATGGCTACGAATCCAATTTTGTGGATAGGACTAAAAATATGCTGAAATTAAGTCGCCATTGTGACAGAAAAAGTAATCGAACATTTTTTCCAACTGCGCCCTGCGTTCAGAGTTTTTATTTTCAAGGCATCTTTAAATTTGGAGCAGTAATAAAAATGTCTTTACAATGGATGTGCATGTAGTAAAAACAAAACAACAAAACAAAACTCTTTGAATGCAGGACATGCGCAGTTACGAACAATCGATATTCGATTATTTTCCCTGTCATAATAGTGACGTCATTTCCGCTTTTTAATTTTTTTTTTTAATTCTTACCCACAGAATTGGAATTATTGTAGCAAATGAGAGTTGTATTAACAAAGCATTACTTGTACCCACAGCTTTTAGATTTATACCCACATAGATTCCACCACAAAAGTACAAATGTTAAACACAGGCATACATTTTTTTGACAGTGATCTTACTCCATGAGGAATCAGCTCAGAAAGAGGCGGATATGTCAAGCAACAAGGTCTCAGTGTTGCGAGTTAGAAAGAGACAGCAGGTAGTCGGGGTCAATACACTCTACACCACCACCAATTCAACTACAGTAATAGTGTAAAATACCCAATGAAAAGGTGTTGGAGACCAGTGGGTCATGTGGATACACTGACCCCTGAGAAAAGTCACTGTCCGAAATGTGCCCAATCATTGTGTCCAAATGTCCGAATAATCAGATTTTTTTGGTCAACTATTTACAGATCAAACAAACTTTACATGGCTTTACTGCAATTTCTCCATTGTGGGACAAATAAAGGTTTCCTTACTTACTTTACATTTACTTTACATGGCCTTTTTTATTTGAACAAGTATCTCAAATCAAAGCAGACATGCATAAGATAAATCAATATTTTTCTGCCTTAGTTGCAAATCTGATTTGAATATCCACATGTAGATGTGCATTATGTCCTTTACGGTGCTAATGGTGTAATTGTCTTGACAGACAGTGGATGCAGATCGCCTGCAGGTGACTTCAAGACAGCTGGTTGTTGCATCGTTCAGCAGCTTTTCTTTCACCCATAAAGTGAAGCTGGTCATGCAAATTAAATTACTTATACCTCTTAAGTAGGGCAATTATACGATATAATTGGCTGGTAAATGGTTGATTAGATAGTTAACTAATGCTTGATTAAAAAGTGTTGCTGCACTTTGTGATGCTAATTGTCATTTACACCAGGGGTCTGGGGTCCTAAACTGGAAGCAAACGTAGATCTTTTTGTGTAGATAAATGTGTCTAGGATCGAAAAGAGAAAAGTGGGGTTGTTTCCTGGAACATTTGTCATTTTGTGTTCCTCTCGCATTAAGTGAATAAACGAGAGGTGGTGCTGGGTTTTCTCTAATCTTTCATTTTACTGCTGACAGCAGAGATAAATGGAAGAAGAAAGCATGGCCACCACACAAAGAAAAGGCCCTTGGGACAAAGCAGAGAAGCATCTGACATTTTCCCTTCTGATCAATTGCTTGCAGAGCTTTTTACCCATTTCTGGCACTTCACCACAAACATCCTCTTTCTCAAATTGGAGAATGCATGATAAATCTCTTAAAGAAAAGAAGTCTATGAAGTCAATGAATATTTAGCAACAAACGCCCTCTATGCAGGGTTGCTGGTTGAATGACGTTAACTCCTTTGTTTTCTCTTCACACACAATGTGCAGCCAAATATCACGTGTGGAAGCGGTTGGTTAATGGTATTATGACAAATGGCATGTAAATGTTAAAGGAAGTTCTCTGGAGAAAAACCTCAATAAGGATCTTCAGCTTTGTAGCTTAATGGCTACTCTGCTTTTACATGGCCTTTGGTTACTATGGCAACAACACAGGTCATTGAGATGATTTCTGAGGGTTGCTAAGAACCTTAACTTGAGCTTATTTGTTGCTCTTGTTTATTTTTTGACATGGTTTATTTGATACCCAAACCACCAGCTGCTTTGTTAGAACCTTTTTACCGTATTCACAAAAAACTATGTAATTTTTTTCTTTTTAAATCCATTAATTAATTAGCATCTAAGAAATTTGTGCTTGCAACCTGCAATAATCATGATTCTTCTCATTCTTAATGCAGTCTTTTATGCTTCATCTCTTTATGTGCATATACCTGTGTCCATGTCTCCAATCTGTCCCATAGCTTCAGCAAGATTGAGTCTTGCTAATTGCACCGTTAATTAGCTTCATTAAAGACGGCATCAGACAGTCTCTGCTGACTGTTTGCTAAAAGGGGCATGGAAAGGAGATGATTCAGCTGCTGCTGCCTTGATTCGAGCGGTGGGGGTGGAGCAGAGAAAACTCATTTTGAGTTAGAGCTTCGCCATCAACGATTTATCATGTCGTTTTCTCCTTAAGCAGGAAGATATTACTGTGCTTTGACATTACAGAGTCAACCGAGTGTTTGTTGACTTTAAATATGTGGAAAAATTTGCATAGAAAGTTTGCCGTGCATGTTGAGACACTCACGCAAAGGTTACGTCAGTGGAATTTAAACACGTGAAAGGTTTTAACTGCTCGTCAGAGAAGAAAAGTAAAAACAATTCTCAACTGATCAAAAACAGAGAAAAGGATGACATGGTTGTTTTTTTTCTTAAACCAATGCTTATTTTTTAGTTTTCAAAAGAAAAAACAGTCTTTAGTCATTGTTAAAAGGTCATTTAAAATAAAAAAAGATCCAAAGAAATAAAACAAATATACAAAAAGGCAAAAAAAATATGTTATAATGTGTTTCTGACCTGAGCAACCATAGATGTTAACACACTAGACTTTGTAACTTTGCAAACAATTCTCTGGTTAAACATTCTTTCTGTTCTGTCGTTTTCTGCTTATCTGGGGCCGGGTCGTGGGGGCAACAGCCTCAGACGGAAAGCCCAGGCTTCTCTCACCCCAACTACATTTGCCAGTTCACCCGGAAGTATCCTGAGTCGTTCCCCAGCCAGTTCTGAGACCTAGTCTCTCCAGCGGGTCCGGGGTCTGCCTCTTGATCTCCTTTCAGTGGGATGTGCTCAAAACACCTCCCAGCGAGGCGCTCAGGAGGCACCCTGACCAGATACCCCGCGCCACCCCACCTGGCTTCTCTCGACCTAGAGGAGGAGTGGCTCGACGGCGAGCTCCTCCCGGATAGCAGAGCTCGTCCCCTGATCTCTGAGTGAGATCCCAGCCACCCTGTGGGGAAGCCCATTTCGGCTGCTTGTATCCGTGATCTCATTCTTTTGGTTAAACATTCTGCTGTTTGTATTTTAAATTTGGTGCAGTAGTTATGAGCCATGAGGGTGTTTTATTGTAATATTTGTTTTCTTTCTGCAGTGGAATTCTCGTGGCAGTTAGAATCTACGTCAGTGTTATATAGGATATAATTTATTAACGTTTTTATTGACTAACTGAAAAAAATCTTCTCTCAAATCTTCATTGAGTATTTTAGACTTATAGCGAGTACTGCAGCTGGTGGTAGTCTAGAACAGGGGTGCCCAACCTTTTTTGTCCCAAGATCTACTTTACAAATATCAAACCTCCTGAGATGTACCAGTCCCACGTTACCATTCCAAACCCCACAGATTGTTTCCAGCCTGCTGTAACTACCCATACAACACGAGTTGTTACATCCGCACACAATCACAGCGCTTTGCGAGGAGAGGGACCACAGCAGCACTGCAGGCTGCTTATTGATTACAGGCTTAATAACGTGATTTTACGTCACAGACTCCAAAAATCTCCAGTAGCAGCAGAAAAGCCGCTAGATTAACACTTTTTTACTTTTTTCAATCCCATTCGATCTACCCATAATGCCTTTGCGATCGACCAGTTAATCGTGATTGACCAGTTGATCGTGATCGACCAGTTGATCACGATCGACGCAATGGGCACCCCAGTTCTAGAACATGCGATGATCATGTAGCCAGAGGTAGGAAGAAAAAACTTAACGAAACAGGAAGAAAATGCCTTGGAAACTTTACTCCAACAAATGGCTCAATGCTCGACTAAAATCTCACTTCATTAAAAACTTTGGGTAGAATTTAGTTGCTTCAAGGCTGAAGAAACAAAGCTATTCTTTTACATAAGAGTGCAACCGTGGTGACGCGTGTGCTTGCGTCAGACTTTGGTGAACTTGAAATCAGAAACACACAGAGATGCAGTGTTGAGCAGTGTAAAGGAGATCAAGAACACTTTTGATGATAGAACATTACCATGGTTACAAGAAGTTGCTGGAAAAGCTGAATGTGTAAATGTTTCTGCAGCTTATAAAAAGATGGAGTTATTGGAATGATAAAAAAAAAAAAAGAACGGGCAAGAAACACAGTTTATAAACCCTTTAGGGATCATCGGAATACTAAAAGAGAACCAAATGAAGAAAATTATGAGACAAATAGAACATTTGGGTTAAAAAGTAGATACAAGTACATTTGATGATGCATTAAACGTGATATTTAAAAATAGATGAGTGTACATAAAATGATTAAAAACCAATGCTTTTAAAGCAGAAAAAACTCTCGTTTTGTATTTTTTTATCTTCTTTAGTCTGATTTTATCTTGCCTGATTTCTGAAGACCTGTTAACCATCAGCAAGAGCACCGGGAGAATAAAAACCCCTGCAACACAAAACCGAACCCCTCCACTGCAGTAAAGCAAAAGGAAAGGGAAAAAAAAAAGAAAAATACTGGTCATAAAGCCAAAGCATTAAGATCTATGATTTAAGGGCTGCAGAGATAAATATCATCCTTAGTGGGTTTGTCACATAAGCAGTCATTTAAACCAAAGTGCACCCCTTTAGGAGATGATTTAAGGATTTTCTTTTACTGTTGATAATGTGAAAATTGGAGATGATATGTGTGAGTAGAAGGGTCACCTCATACCAGTTTGTCTGCTCTAATGCTGCATGGACTGCTTTAATGTGATTGATGGGTCTGTGGAGACAATCCTCAAAGTCGTTAATTGAAAATTGAGGCAGTGTTGAGATGATATTGATTTTCCCCGGTAACAGCGGGCAGCGCACGAAGGGCCGTGCCACTGCAAGAAACGGGTCCGAAGGTGAACGGGAGCAGTCTTTAGGGTCAAAGCAGGATAGTCAAAACAAGATGTGAGGGTGGGGAGAGCAGTGAGGGCAGGAAAAGGTGAAAGGTAAATTGAAGGTGGACTACAAAGTAGGTTTAAAAATGGGGCATTACAGCTTCTTTTAATGCTTGGAGGAGAGCGACCATCTTTCATGTATATTGCAGGAAAAACCCCTAAACCTTTGTCTGTCATAAAGCAGCCGTTCAGACTTGCTCTTTTTCCCCCACAGCATCGATCAGACTGGAACTATCCGATCCCCAGGCTGTTTACAAGTCAACATAAACCAACAAACCCTCCACCCTGTGCTAAAATAATCAATAGAGTGGGAGCACCAGTTTACTTTTCTCTTCCAAGACCTTTGAAATGTCTCAGATTGAGAGCCTCTTACAGCTTTCATAAGCTCCCTCTTACTTGCTTTCCCCTTCATTTTAAGCACAAACATATAGAGACGCAGACAAACAAGACCGTGTGTCATTCTGTCTGGGGTGGTGGCCTTTCCAACCAAACAAGCAGATATGATCAATACCTTTCCTCTTCCATCTCACTGCGCATGTGACAAATACTACTTCCCACACCCACTTCACTTCCTACGAAGTGCTGAACTGAGGGTTCTTTGGAAAAACAACAATCTGGTTTTTCTTACATTAAGTTAGTATGATTGTTTACACAAAGTCTAGAGACATCATCTATTTGTGTTCAAAATACAGTGATGGGAACGGTTCGTTCAGTTCAACAAAATAAATGAAAAACACACCTGGTGTTTCTGAAGAATTTTGCCTTCCACGGAGATAATGAATCGAGACATATGTGTTATTGAGACTAACTATAGACTGTTATTATTCCACTTAGAACTGTTCACTAAAGCCTGAAATACAGTTAATGGTGAAAAATATCCAATGTAAAATACAGATCTACAAGTATTTGATATGCAGCTATATTAGTGAGTCAAGTTTGACCTTCTAAAAATAACCTGGCATAAAACAAGACTTAGCTTTAAAATTTTGTTCTTCCAGCATTCCATTTACACACAGTATTTTATTAGATGCTCTAAATAAAATATTCTCACTGCACATGCACTATTTGGCATTTAAAAAGTGATATCAACCTGTAGAGTAGAAAAAGCTAAAAATTTAAACAATACTCTTAGACACATTGGATGCTCGTTCCGTGGGAGGGATCTTTCTTTCATGTGGATCCCCACGAGGTCTCTCATTTTTATTTATTTTTTTTATACGTTCCTCATTTTTTTTAATGTTTTTCTTCCTTTTGAATCTGCAATGTGAAATTCTGTGATTTTGGGCCATACAAATAAAATTGAATTGAATCATATGAATAATGTCAAGTTTACTCTGTAAAAGGCGACAACTCTGTGGTAGAACGTTCATTCTTGGACCGGAAGTTCATGGGATCAAATCCCACTTAGCTCACATCTTGGTGTCCTTGGAGAAGACACCTAACCCTCCACCACTGGCGTTGCTGTAGCAGCCTGCTGCGGTGTAATGCAGTACACAAATTTCCCTGTTGAAGAATGATCGAAGTATAATTCTATCTTTCTAAATGACAAAGTGACATAACCTCAGCATGGATCGGGACCAAGATCCTGACACTAAAACAGCTGATGGAATTTGTCCATCACTTATTAAGTACCTATTATTTATAGATGAGGTCACACTGAGACAGTTTCTATTTTCCCAATGGTCTCAGTCCCTCTGTACCCAAATCTGTTTTGGTTCTGAGGATGTTGAAATTTTCTATCTCATTCTAAGACTAAATGTTCACAGAAGGTTTTGTAATTTTAAATAAAACCATACAAGTAAATATTTATGAAGTTCTGTTTTTCTTAAACTATCTGACCTTAAGATATAAGCAAGTATTTATAACATACAGAGTACACCATGGTACATGCTACTCCTCGAAGGGGATCAAGACAAATAGAAAATAAGGTAGGGGTCGTCAAACCTTTCCCAATGAGACAATGCTGCAATGGGTTTGACAGAATTTTTCTGAGGGATGGGTGGGGCCAGGATACGGCTACATCACAACACTGGACCCCTCGTCCTTCTCCTCCCACGTAAGAGACAATCTTTTCAACACTGAATAAATAATAGAAGCTGAAACTTCTAGTGGTAGAGATGAATTAGAAATTAACTGCTTCCACATGTAAATGATCGAATGCACGTGAAAATTAAATTTGTGTGCCCCACTGTGACACACATCACTAGATACGTATTTTTTGGGATTGGGGAAGATCTGATAGCCCAAATAAGCACACGGTTTGCATCGGCAGCATGCATGTACTTTCACTCATACCCACACACCTTGCCACGCTGTTTACTGTCCGCTATGTTCCTTGCTTCCAACCAATACTATTATAGCTCAAGTAACAAGGGATTTTTCTTCTAGGTCATTTGTTCATTTGCTGTAGAAGGTTTTGTTGTGTGTGTCAGCCTTATCCCTGGTTTAAACTTTTTTTTTCTTCCTTCAGATAATTCAGCAGGTTGATTGTGATACTGAGTATTGTAACTACAGATAATCTCCTCACCTTGTTCCCCTCTTCTTCTGTACCATGTTCCTCTTCTTTCTCACTCCTCTCCCTCACTCCTTAGCATTCCCTGTCAAATCCAGCAAAAAGAAACACAGAAAGCACGAACATTTTGAGTGTAGAGCGGAGCAAAACTGTCCAGCAATACATGGCATACAGATCATCATTCTGCTTGTCACAACGCCAGAGAGGACAGAGTTGAAAAAATTTTAGAAAATAAAGGCATCATTTAGTGTTTTCTGAACTTGTGCTTCTACATCATGCTCCACATTTTCAAACACTTTGGCCTTGTATGTCTTCAAAACATCCTTTTATTTAAATTTAATTAGCTTATTTATGTCTCCTCCTGACTTTTAACATTAAAAAAATCTTGAGAATTCTGTTCATAATAAGCAAGAGTGAAAACAGAGACCAAACTTTGTTGATGCCTGTTCCCTCAGGCAGGAATGCATCAAAAACAGACGTTATTATTTCTTGGGAATCATTTCTTTGAATAATAAAACAGTTGGGAAAATTCTTGCTATGAAAGGAAAGGAACAAGGTCCAGCATGTCTTCTTCTCACAGCCAAAGATCAGTTAAACGAAACATATTTTGAAACTCTATTGTTTGCATTGGTGTGAAAAGAAAAAAAAACTTAAGACACAGGACAGAAACTGTCTCAATGATGGTGATAATTTGCCCCCCAAAAATTCTATGCCATTGAAATTATTTCTATGTATTTGCTTGTGTTTACATCAAAACGCGTGTGTATGTGTGTGCATTATGACTCATCTTTGAAAAATGTTGTTTACACAAATGAATTGATAAAGTGTGACTGGATGTAGTTACCAAAACAAGCTGGTTACTGCCGGTGCAGCCAGAAGCATTTGAAACTTGTAACAGCTTTATAAGCATCAAAGTCACCGACGCATTGAGTTTTTCTTCCTTCACACACTGACAGCAACAACACAAATGTCCTTTTATAACCAAGCATCAGTTCCAGAAAATCAGTCTGAAGACAGAAAAGTTTATATTAAATTTTGATGAGCCAACATTAATAAATGTTACTGTTTAAAGAAGCTGCGCATCCTCTTTAAAATTTGAAAGGATACTAATTAGCTTGCCAAAAAAAGTCACCACCTGGTAAGAGAACAGCAAACATTTTTTACCCCCGTCAGCAAATACCCAAAAGGAATAATTAGATCATTTTCAAATTAAACAACTTGTTCTTCCGACACAATCTTATTGGATAACAAGCCAATAAAATCTATTGAAAAACACACTTAAATTGTTGTTTGGTTGTTGTTGTTGTCGGAGAGGTTAATGGCCAAGGAAAAAAATATAAAAATATAAACACTGCTGAAGCTAACCCTCACAAATAGATGGTAACATCCAACGCTGCTAGCTAGATCCAGATGCTAACCCTAACCTCCCAGACTAGGTCATCCAAGCTCTCAGTTATATAAAGGGCTCAAAATTCATTTGCTGATAAGTTCATTTTTCACAAAGTATACCGATGGAAGATAGTCTCGCTAATGATGAGGGCGGTGGACTGCAGCACGTGTGGTTGTGTGTGTGGTCAGGGCTCCATTTCCTGAACCAATCAGTCTCTTGCTTTTGCGATCCTCTTTCACAGCCAAATGAAGGTCAGAATCAGCTAAAAAAAAGTTCTGCAGCACTGCTTTATTTGAAAAATCATTGCAACATGCAACTTTAAATTCTTAGTAATGGTAATAGCATTGCCACTCTAAAAAAATATATAGAATAAATTGCGTTATTTCCTGTCTTCTTCACGAGTGGGGGAAGGATGGAGCGGGAGATCAACAGGCGGATTGGTGTGGCATCAGCAATAACTAGGACGCTGCATCGGTCCGTCGTGGTAAAGAGAGAGCTGAGCCGAAAAGCAAAGCTCTCGATTTACAAGTCGATCTACGTTCCAACCCTCACCTATGGTCACCAGCTGTGGGTGTTGACCGAAAGAATGAGATCGCGGGTGCAAGCGGCCGAAATGAGCTTCCTCCGCAGGGTGGCTGGGCTCTCACTCAGAGATCGGGTGAGGAGCTCTGCCATCCGGGAGGAGCTCGATGTCAAGCCGCTCCTCCTCCAAGTCGAGAGGAGCCAATGGGGTGGCTCGGGTATCTGGTCAAGATGCCCCCCGAGCGCCTTGCAGGCGAGGTGTTTCGGGCACGTCCCACCGGGAGGAGACCAAGGGTCAGACCCCGGACTCGCTGGAGAGACTATGTCTCACAGCTGGCCGGGGAACGACTTGGGATCCTTCCAGCTCGAGGATGCAGCCGGGGTGAGAGAGGCCTGGGCTGCCCGTTTGAGGCTGTTGCCCCCATGACCCAACCCCAGAACAAGCGGAAGATGACGGAACGGAACAAAGCGTTATTTCCTTTGAGAAAACAACTGATCTGTCAAAAAAATAATAGTGAAAAAAATAATAGTGTGAAAACAGCTTGAAATTTGCTCGTGAGCATATGGAATCTCAAGAGCACAAGAAAAGGTCATGTAGCCTCCAAGATTCCACATGATCTTTTGATAAATTTACCCAGTCAGACTGACGAGAGCATCAGAATTAGAAGAGGAAGATGACCTAACGGTCACTCCATAAGCCGATGCTGTTACATGTTTTTCCTACTGACATAAACAAAGTAATCTTAATTGATTTTCTTCATTTTTCTGAGCTGGACTCAAACTCTTTCTAATCTTTGCTATATAGACACAAACAATAACAACCTATCACTGACTAAGACCAGTGGGATTATCTTTGCCGGCTGATACTGTAATATCATGCTGGATTACAAAACCCCTGAAAGTGACATCTGAATCCAGAAGAACTGACTTCTAATCCTGTCATCGGAATGAAGGATTGAACAGAGAGAAAGCTTCTTTGAAAGAGCAGTGAACAGTGAGGAGAAGTGTGTATGAGGGTTTTATTTCCCGGAATACACCGTACACTCCTGGTTACGCATGACTCAGCATCGTTTAGAGGAAGTTGTTCACAATGACACACACTGACACGTAAACTTCAAAGGCGGACTCCCGCACTCTAGAGGTGACGCCTCCGACTGGCTCCTGCTTGGAGCAAACATTCCCATCAGCGGATTAATTATGTTCAAAGTAAACAGATAACGGACTCGTGCTTGTCTGAACCTGAGTTTTAACAGAAGCCACTGTTGGTTAGTCAATACCTGGAAGCGTGGCCTGTGATCACTTCACCTTGGCATAATGAAAGGCTGTGAAAAACAACAGTATTTGAAAGGCATCCAAACAATATGTGAAAGATTAAAGTGTTTTTTTATGGAGCTCTTTTTGAAAGGAAGTAACTGTAAGAATGAGTACTAACAACTCATTGTGGTCCAACGTGCACTGACCACGTTTCCTTTATGAAGATGATATAAATTCCGTTCCATTCTGTTCCGTTGTCTTCCACTTATCCAGGGCTGGGTCGCGGGGGCAACAGCCTCAGACAGGAAGCCCAGGCTTCTCTCACCCCAACTGCATCCTCCAGCTCACCTGGAAGTATCCCGAGTCGTTCCCAGCCAGCTGTGAGACCTAGTCTGTCCAGTGGGTCCAGGGTCTGCCTCTTGGTCTCCTCCCGGTGGGACTTGCCCATAACACTTCACAAGCGAGGCGCTCGGGGGGCATCCTGAACAGATGCCCGAACCACCCCATCTGGCTTCTCTCGATTTGGAGATAAAGCGGCTCAACACCCAGCCCCTTCCAGATGGCAGAGCTCCTCACCCAATCTCTGACTGAGAGCCCAGCCACCTTGCGGAGGAAGCTCATCTCGGCCATTTGTATCCGCGATCTCATTCTTTCGGTCACCACCCACAGCTGGTGATCACAGCTGAGGGTGGGAACGTAGATCGACTTGTAAATTGGGAAAATGCTATTAATCAATATGAATCTAGATATAAATATGTATTGTTATTTCTCCAGGTATCGATACGTGTCAACATTTAGACACGTATCAATATTTAAGGTACCAAACAAGCATATCTATTGCTGGTTAATCAACTTTTAAAAAAAAATTCTGGGGTTGTTTTGGGTCAGTCTCACTTTTGGTTAAATTTTAGTGACAGCACACCCATGTTCACATCGTTTGTCCAGCTGTTTCTGCCATTAAACATTAGTGACCACGCAGAGTCGGGAACTGTGTCCTTATCCACCATGTAAAAAAAAAAAAATCGCTACAGGCGGTCGTTTGGACCATCAGTAGTGTGACGATATAATTCAGTTGTTTAAAAATAAAAGACTTAATGTTTGAATTATTTATCTTAAATTTTTTTTCATTTTGGATTTTTTTTTTCTTCAGTAAACTACTGAGACAAATCAATTTCCTTCAGGGACTCAAAGTCTTATCTTATCTTATGAAGGCTCTATGTTTTTTAAAATGAGGTGCTACCTGGTAGCAGAGATGAGGTGATCTGATTATTGCCCGCATATTTTCCGTCATTGGTTAATTTAAAGTTTATTTGATTTGTTAATGCTGATCAGTTATTTGAATGTTTTCACTGTTACTGTGAATAACTTGTGTAATTCTTGGATCAATTTAACGTTGAACCGCAGTGACTGTTGGAAGCTTGTTTATCAAACTCAAGCAGCGTGAAATTATATTTAAAAATCTGTTATTTGAATCCTTTGACAAAGCTCCAGCTTATTAAACAGCTTTAAACAGACACGATGAACAGAACAGGTAACTGCTTTGAAAATCTCTCCCACACACATTACATAGTGCATGTAGACACACACAGCACAAGATCTGATCATCAATCATCTGTGAGCCATTTTTACAGTAAATCAATCCCTCAATCAAAGGGGAATTTAAATTTTTGCTTATCGGTGAAACCAGCCACAGGATAGGGTGTCATTAATCCAGAGAGGATTAAGAACTAGTGGTCATATAAGTAGCATTTAAAGCCAAGTCGACCAAAATATTTGTTAAAAAATAATGCAATACTTTAGAAAGGTTTAACGTAACGCTCAGTTTTTCACATTGAACAACCTAAAAGTCCAAAGTTAGAATGCAACGAAATTTAAGACCTTTCAGTAAAAAATAGACCAGAATATTTCCAGAGTCTGTGCACCCTTAATGATTTGCGTGTGAGAGTGGCAAAGGCTGTTGCATTTTTAGAGGAGATAAACTTGGACATTCAGAAGGTTTTGTACTACGTCACTCAGACCTGTGGAGCCAGACCAAACAGGAAGAATTACAGATCTCATACAGGCATTGACACAGTTGTGCTTTATTGCTGTACAGATACAGTATTATAAAACAATAGGTTCATACTTATGAAATATTACCATTTTTTTTCTTTCCACAAACACATACATATGCAGAGTAAAATATAATGTATGTCATGTACAAAAAGGAACATTTTGAATAAAAAAAGAACTGTATGAAAGGCAAGGAAACAGAAATATTGTCTTCTTGGAGAAGAAAACATGGGTCAAACACAATGGCCGTAGCACCGCAAAAGCTGATTTCTGAGCAGAGGATAAACAGATTCCTGACAAACTGAGATGAATGAGCAAAATCTGCCGGGTTAGTTTAGGTTGCTTTTGACAAACCAATCAAATTCATCAAAGTTTGCTTGAGAAAGTGCTGATGTTTAAGTGGCCATTTCAAAGTGGACGATGGGCGCTTGGAGAGACAAACAGTTGTGATTCACAGTGTGATCAAAACGGTTCTTCACATTAGAGAAGTCTTCATCTTTTCAATATGGGCTGAGTTATGGAAAGGCCCAACATACTGATCATGCAAGGAAAAACCATTGGATGAGATATGGCTAGGGGTGTAACAGTAAATGTATTCACACCAAAACGTTTCGGTATTGAACGTTACGGATCAGTGCATGAAGGATTCAGGAATTTGTGTGCATTTACAGTCCATCACTGCGTGCACCGTCCATCATATGGGATCTTGCATAGGTGCATTTTGTGAAAAATTAACTTGAAGCTACTGAATTTAGAGCCATTTAGAGCCATTTACGTGACAGAAGGCTGCAGACTGAGAACTGGGATGACCTAGTCTGGGAGGTTAGGGTCATTATCTGATACCGGCTAGCTGTGAGGTTAGCTTCGGAAGAATGTTTTTTCCAAAGCCATAAACATCTCCGACAGCATCAACTACTAATTTAATGGAGTAGTTTTTGATACCTATACATTATGTTGTAGAAGATAAAACTCTGCAACAGTCGCGTCACGTTCTAAACCTACAATATGGGCGGAGCCTAGTGGTGCGTAAAGACCATTGGAAATATTACCGGTATCATGACTGTAGAAATGTAGCTGGTCAGCATTCAAGTAGCCAGTCTCTGCAAACTCAGATCACTTTACTTTTTAAAAAAGTTATGTTTACTGTCTACAAAAAAAAAACACAATGAGCAAATGGTTTTGAATTTTGATCCAATGTTGTAACAAAAATGCACCAAACCATGACGGCAGATCCAAAGTACGTACCGAACCGTGATTTTTATGTACTGTTACACCCCTAGTTATGAGTATACACAGCAACACAACCAACCACAACTCCTGTCTGAGTATGAGTGACTATTAGTGGTGTTGTCCAGGTGGATGAGTTTTATATTTGTTCCTGTTTTCATATTCTATATATATTATTTCATCACAGTTTACTTTAAATCTTTACGTGGAAACTGCAAAATGCTGTTCTTCACCGCAGTTTTCATGCAGTGCTAATCGGAGCGCACACAAGGCATAAATAATGGATCAATATTTCATCATCAGCAAATAGGTTTAGAAATTAACTGTAAGCAAAACGTCTGCAGACATTTTTCACATTACGTACTCAGGTATTCCTTCGATACAAGCTCTTCATCTGATAATAAGATAGAAATATCTTCGATGCTGTCGACACGTAGTGGAAGAAAAGTTCATGTTTCTACATTCAGGCAGATTTTTTTTTAGCGCCATGTCTTTTGTCATCATCAGTGACTTCCTTATTCCTTCTGGAAACAACTTTTTAGTGTTTGAGGCTCTTTCCACGCAGACACCACATGTGATTGATCTTGTGATGGTGTTGCTTATTTGTAAGGTGGAATCAATCAAACACATTGTGGGTGATCAGTAGGAATGAGAAATCCATTAGAGCTATTGATACTTCACGGCTCTAACAATTCGCACCAATCTTTAAAAAAAAAAAAAAAAAAAAAATCAAACTGCTGGCCGAGACACACCCGGCCCATCACGGAGGTCAACACAACACCAAGTAAACATTGTGCAAAAAAAATTTTAACAAAAGAAAACAACCAAAAAAAATCAAAAACATACAATCATACACATTTTAAACATCTGGTTTGCATCAGTAAAAATGGAACAAGAAGGTTTTTGAGGGACAATCTGCAACTTATATTAAATACAATATTAAGAACAAATATTCACATTTTAAAATAAACCTCTTTACTTTCACCGCCATCATTGCATCAAACCCAAAACATTCTTCAGTCCTACACCTCGCCATCTTCATCCACTTTTATTTCGATTCTACTGCAACAGAAGCTCTGACTCTAAACACAACTCTTTATTTACATTGCGGTTACCATGGCAACACCCGTAAAGCTGGTTTTAGCCATTGGAGCAGCTGAGTGGGGATCAAATGGAGGGGAGAAAATGAAAGTCCATCTGTCGGGGTCAAACGAGGAAAAAGATGACTGCGAACACGCAGGGTTAAAGTTAACTTCAAGAACACGCACACAATGGAGAAGTCTGTACATTAGTCAGTTAGAGAAATACGATGCTACTACAGATGTGTTTTGACTTTTTTGTGACGTTAGACGTCCGATCTACCCAGAAACTGTCCATGGCATCACAGCTAAAGATACAGACAGTTATAATTTGGTCTTTGATGACAAGAAGTGTATTCATCTATTTTTAGAGTTGTTTTATCACTTTGGCACGGTTTGATGATCACAAGATGTACTAAATTCTAGTCGGCGTTGCTGTTTCAAGCATTCAAAACCATTGTAGGCTCGCTTGTTGGATCTTCTCGTAGTAAAGGTAAGTGCAGCAGTTTGGAATTTGGCCTAGAGTGTTTTATTCCTCAAAGGCTGTTGGCCATGAAGAGGAAAAGAAGTGCACGTTGGGTTCATACTGAGGTTACCCTGACACCCTGCTAGCATGTTGCCAGGGTTTTAGTAGCACTTATGGCCCAAACACGGTTAGTAGTTAGAAGAGTGTCTAAGCCAGTACAGTGAAGCTATAAGCTGCGTGTTTCCTAAGGCGTTTGTTGGCCCGTTAACTTCAAAAGTCTGAAACTCCACCTTATACATTTTGGAACTTGCGGAAACATCACAGAATAGCATGTCAAGTATTGGGAGCACCATGATTTAAAGAGGGGGCAGAATTGTTGAGCAGCAGATTGTCTTGACAGGCTTCGAGGAAAGCCAAGAAAAATACTGCTACATCACTCTTTCATTGGGCCTCCCCCTGTTAGACATCACATGTTTTGTTCTGAGAGAAAAATAAATAGTTATGTGGTATAGCTACTTTTATCTCTTTTTTTTGTTGATAAAATATTCAGCCGTAAAGTAACATCCGGATCCTGATCTTCACACATTTGTTCCACAGTCATTTCACTTTGCGCACGTAAAGTTTTTATCATGTAGTTCGGGGTCTCTTAAACTGATAAGTGCAAAGAAGAGAGGCAGGATCTTCAGCCTGGAGATTAGACTCACCTTATATGGCCTGGAGAGTCGGTGTAGACCCCGAACTGTGAGGTCATTGGCTCGCGTGTACATTAAAAACAAAACATATAGACCGAGGGGAAGTGCGAAGAGTGGGAAGTGACCAATATCATTGTCCGCAGATGTGATGCAATCGTGCAACTTCTGTCATGGAGAGGTTTTTCTGTTGGTCCAGAGCAGCGTAGGGGGGAGGGGCGGGGCTTGGGGAGGACGTTGCTTCCAGTCGCTTCGCCCCTCACACTGTGCTCGTCGCCAACGCAGAATTTCCCCCAACGCTGAACTCTCATCTCCATTGGACAGACGTAGCCTCCGATATACCTGAAACCAAAAGGAAAACATAGAAGAGGATTGTGATTAGGAATGGGGGTTAACACACAAACAGGGGTTACCAGAAGAGTATGAAGGAATTTCGGAATTAACGCAGTGAATGATGAGTGGTGACAATGGGAAAAAAAAGGTATTTATGAATAAAATCACATTGAAATGCATGTTTTTGCGAATGCATGTTTTTATGAATTGGCAACATAAAATAACACGAGTGTAATACCAAACCATTTTGATATGGGATGTTAGGTCGACGCAAGGCTGCAACACAAATGCTTCTGGAGACACTGCGGATTAATCGCGGACTATTTTCCTCGTGAATAACAACAATTCTTTCTCCAACGCTCCTCCACAGAATCTTTTCGCACCACCAGCGGCACATATAGACATGTAGTTTCTTCCATGAGTATATTTTATGAAAGATGAACTCTTGCGGGTCAGCTACACATGGCTAAGTTTAAAAGCCAGAATATGGGCCATGCCCGATGGTGAGTCTAGGCACTTCAAAATATTACTTGTACCGCAACAAAATCGGAGACAACCACCGACAAAAAAAAAAAAAAAGAACTGTACAAGCGTAGCTGATCAGCAATCAAGAAGCCCGTCCCTGCTGATTCAAATTGAATAAACCAGCATCAATTGGAGGGCGTAAAGCAAAGGAACTACGATCATTTTCAGTTGATCCGTCAGTGCTACGCTTTACACTTTTTTAACGTTTTGATTAATGCTTATAAGAATTTTTAAAAAACATTAGTTCATTTCTTTGTTGCTTTTTGACATTAGTGACCTAAAATTGAGGTATGAACTGAACTATGATCTTTTTTAACTGTTACTCCAATAAAACAACATAAAAATGCTGCATGAAGTATGGGAAACCAGATTTTTTTCTGATTCTTCTCAGGGAAGATGCTCTGAGTGTCAAAGTGGCTCTTCTACTGCAAAGGTCAAAACCACAGAGGTGCTCACACACATGCACAACAGTCTGTATCGAGCACATCATCAGTCATTTGTGAGTCAATATCTAAGTAAATCAATCAGACAGGACATCCAATCTCCTTCAGTCAGTAAACCAGCGACAGGCTGAGCCTCTACAATCTGGGACAGATTGGAAATTGGGGGTTGGAAATGTTGTCTGTTGCTAAGTCATTAAATGGTAAAAATAAAAAGTTTCCTCAGCGAGTTGATTTTAAAGATAAATCTGGCATTGATCCGGTTTATAAAAGGAATGTGATACTCTGTCTCAGGACGCTTGTGTCCACACATGGCATTAGCAGGCATCCTGAGATATCTGATCTGAAGTGGAGAGCATCGGTTTACATGTGGCGTTAACATGCATCTCTCTATGCGCCACTTAGTGCGAAGCTACTCGCTTCAGTTCACCTCAACCATACATAAAATTTGTTAATAATAATATGAACTTGTTTGTTGAATTTGTTGAATTTTATTTGTCAAAATTCCCTAATGATCCATTTATTTACTTCATAGGGAAACAGATGATACCAAGATTATATATTTTTATTGTATTTTATCTCATTTTTGTCTCCCGAAGCCAAACATCAGCTCGTGGTTGTCTAAAGACGTTATTGCCCAAAAAAGACAGACACTCATTTAACTTCATACATTTGCAAGAATTTGGCTTTTAAAAATAATAATAATGAATAATTTGTATATTCAATTATACAGACAATGAGCAGGCAGTTTTAAACATTTAATATCATTAAAATAAGTAAAAATTAAAGATGAAGAAGAAGAAGATCAGTGGTAGAGCGTTCGCCCTTGGACCAGAAGTTATTCGGAAATTAACCAGAAGTTTGGATTCCCCTGAGTTCGAGCCGAGGGCCCTTGGAGAGGACACCTAACCCCTAAGGTTTCTCGTGCCGTCGTGGCAGCCTTCTGCGGTGTCAAGCAGCTTACAAATTTTCCCGTTGAGGGATCAATAGAGTATTTTATCAATAGAGTTATTATCCTAATTTATTCTTTCTAGGAAAGTTTTTCTTTTAACTGATTCCACGTTCAGATCTCAACTCGTAAACCTTGAAGTCATGGTTTCTTGTGAACTTGCAGTGAAAAGGCAAACCAGTTTTCGGATTGCAGACGAGAAAGCCATGTCAGGCTCATGCCATATTTTAACATCTTGGTAAAACATTAAAAAAAGTTTGTTCAAATTTTGATACTACCCAATCATGCATTGCAGGCTTTGTTTATTACTAATCATTTTCTTGTGTATGAATGCTTAATCATATGTTACATCTGCAGCATGCACTTGCAGTAGTTGACCGTCGACATCCTCTGAAATGTGTGGTGGACAAACGAGGCTTGGGTAGAGGCATATATGAGAGTGTGCACAAAGCTGCATATATCTAGTAAAAAAAAAAAAAACAAGCAAAAGTTGTCTCAGTTTAGGTCTCCATCTGTTTAACCGCTCTAACAAAGTCAACGGTGCTTATCGCCAAAATTTTTCTTCTCATTATCACATCCATGGATATGAAATGAATAACTCCCAAACATACTATGACATACCTACAGAGCATGTACATATTTGGAGAGGCACATATCTGTGAGTCTATATGTACACACACATACAGATTGATTGCCTGCATAAGCACAATACTCCAGAATCTAATCCATAATTTACACCTCCCTGCCAGGCTATTCTCTGCGCTGGCGCCAGCCAGGAACACCAGCTACTGGAACAGCAGACAAGAGGGAACACCATGTCCTTCAGTAATGCATGACTGTACATGGACAGACGGACACACACGCAATGTGATGGCTATCTGAAGCAGTTTGACTATTAGTGAATTTGGCCTTCGTGCCAAAAACTGCAGAACATCTTGAAAATGTCAGTGTGATAACATGATTTAGTAGTTACGGAAAAAAGTCAACTTTGATAAGCTTCAGATGCTTGAAATAAATCAGTGAAGTAAGTTTTAAATCTTTCTAGTTTCTCTACAAAGCTATCTGACTAACTTTTTTTCCTGGGATGGAAACATACAGTATTTCCATATCATAATTATCTGAAGCCACAAGGTGCACAATATGAATAATACGCACCTGTAAAAGTAACACAATTCAAGAGCTCAGAAATTATTTGTTGCTACCACGTGTACACAACATGGCACCAGGAATAAAAAAATGATAATTTGCTTGTTGATCTTTTATATTGATTGTAAATTATTTTACAGTCAAAATTACATTATTTTAACAGACGGATGATGAGATTAGTCCTGTGCTCAGGACTCTGCACTGGCTTCCCGTGGCTCAGAGAGTAAGCTTTAAAGCTGCTCTACTTGTGTTTAAGTCTCTCCATGGTCTAGCACGAAATTACACCTGCTTAATGTTAGTGTCTTATGAAGTATCTGGAATTCTGAGGACCTCTGGGAACGGCCTCCTGCTGGTGTTTAGAGCGAGGACTTCCTGAGGACAAACTTCCTGAGGCTGAGACAGGCTGACACTGTTACAAAACAGTTCTTTTTAATCATGCATTTAACTGAAGATTAATCACTCTTTATCTTTTTTAATCTTTTAATTTTTATTCTATGTTTTGTCATTTAGATGCATATTTTCTGTCTTGAAAAGCACTTTGAATTACCTTGTGCATAAATTTGGTCGTACAGCAAAACTTGCCTTGCTTCGTGAGACCAATTAATTTGAAGGTCTGGATAAGAAGCAAAAGCTGAGGATGAGGAAAAATGTCTGAGGTCACTGATAACATATGTGTGACCTTTTCCCCAGTAACTTCTTGTATGGGTGTATTCATGGAGACACCAGCTCGCTTTCTTCATATCCTCCTTATATATTTAAGGAATGAAGAGTGTGACACGTTTCAGAGGGCCAAACATGTGAGAACTCCCTACTTTAAATGTCAACGCCTCTGCTGGAACATTGTCTGAGGGGATAAACAAAACTATCAATCTCTGCCCCGTTTAGTTACTCAGCTGCCGCTCAATGGTTTGTATAATTAGTCTAGACTACTGTTGTCTGCGGATGCAGGAAAACAACAAACCAATCTATTTATTCCTGAGCCATTTGTGTTCTTCATAATTTGTTTATGTATCTAATTACGTCTGGGAATGACCACATGGACACATTTTAAAACACGGTCATAGAAATTTCTCCAGAGAAAGTAATAAAAACAAATGTATCTGTTGTTAGTCACTAATACCTCAGCAGTGATCAGTGATGTGACTAAAAGCTGTGCTCATACAAACAGTTTGGGAAGCATCTTGCATCATATTACTTTCCGAATCACATTGGTTAACATCTTGTTTTCAGGGAAAAAAAAAACCCAGACAAAAATATTTGTCTAATTACAAAAGTGCTGGAAATATCGTCCTGCATACTCATCAAGGTAATCTCTCATGCATGCATGAATCCAGCCTTAGTCATAGCACATGTGAACCCATTGACAGTGTTGTTAAAAAAAAAAAAAAAAGAAGTGGCACAGGAAACAAAAAACACCAATAAAATGATGAATGGAGCAACCTAAAAAAAAAAAAATATCACCAGTGAAATTAGCAACAAAAAACTGCAGCTGGAGTTCCAGTGCTTTAGGAGTGAATCCAGATGTGCAACTAAATGAATATTAATGCTTATTTGCTTGTTCAATAATAGAACTGTAATTACCATTCACATCTAAGGTGTGGGTGGATGGATTAGGGCAGTCTAGCCCAACCAAAGATGAGGATCTCCAAAAGCAGTGCTTTTCAGGTATTCACCACAGCCGCCCAACCCGCTCCTTTTTCTTTATTCATGTTAAACTTTTGATATTAACTTTTTTTTTAAAATTGTTATATATTTTATGTCGAGGCATGTAGACATGTAGAGCTGCCACAAGCTTATTTTCATAGCCGAAAAAATGTAATTTTAAGCGTACCTATTAGCCTAATAGGTCGTGGCAGCTTTACTCATGTCAAACGACATTCTTCATCCAAATTCATTCAAAATGAAAAACACTACTTTGGATGATGGAGATAATGGAGACCAGCACAGTGTGACATACACTCACCACATCCCTATAAGTGGAAAGGGCTTCCAGTGAGCCCTCTCCTTTGGACCCCCCTCACTGTTTCAGAGGGCAGCCCCTGCACCGAACGGAGAAAAGTTGAGATGCCCCCTCTGTAAAGCAAGGGAGGGGGAGAAAGTAAAAGGCAAACTCATTAAAATAAAAGAAGAAGAGGAAGAGAAAAAATGTCATTAGCAGCTTGAATGTGCTTCAGAATATTTTTCAATACAGTGATAATGTGCTCTTTCTTGCACATCAGCATTTTATTCAGTAGGAAAAGATGAGAAATAAACATGAAGGAAAGTCATCCCAGCTGTGAATGCAGGGCTAAAACATTTCATCAGCTTGAGGTTTTCAAAGTGGGAACACAGCGTGCTTTCACATCTTTTGGAGAAGTTTGCTTTTAAAAAGGTGTGTCCTGGCTCCCCTGGTACGACACGTACGGTACTTCTACTCACTTTCTCCATGCACTGACAGTCATCAGTGATACCGTCTTTGATGCATCTCAATTATTTTCCATTTGAAGAAACTTTAAGTGCAGTGCTGAATGTCCTGGAATTTACCATACCATCTTTACTGAGATTTTTTATCCTCTTCTGTGGAAGAAAATAGCTTTATAGTCTTCTTTATCTCTGTTTTCTAAAGCCTTTAAAAGCTCACTTTGCATGTTTTTCTTGTGCCTGCCTTTGCATGCGTTCCCATAACTTGTAATAAATGTTAATGTAGCTGATCAAACCACACAGCTGGCGCTATTACTTTGTATTTGCACCGAACAACGATGCTGCATTAAAATACTAATCTCATGTTCTTTGGCACGATGATGACCAGAGGCATTATCAAACATTTATGACCCTCTGTTTTTCTTTTCTTTGTCGCTACTAAACAAAACACGTTAGTTTAGATATAAATAAACAAAAGCCAAACTTCAAAATGAAGATTAACTATGAAAAATTTGTAGATTAAAAGGTAGTAGATTTTTGCTAAAAAGTTGTCACAAAGCAGAAATATATACAGTAGCTGAAAATGAAGCTTAAAAAAGAGTGAACATTCGTTCGACCTCCGCTTATCCGGGCCAGGTCGCGGGGGCAACAGCCTCAGATGGAAATCCCAGGCTTCTCTCACCCTGGCTGCATCCTCCAGCTCACCCGGAAGGACCAGAGTTGTTCCCTGGCCAGCTGTGAGACATAGTCTCTCCAGCAGATCCGGGGTCTGCCTCTTGGTCTCCTCCCGTTGGGACGTGCTTGAAACACCTCACCAGCGCGGCGCTCTGGAGGCATCCTGACCAGATGCCCGAACTACCCCATCTGGCTTCTCTCGACCTGGAGGAGGAGCGACTTGACACCGAGCCCCTTCCGGATGGCAGAACTCCTCACCCGATTTCTGAGTGAGAGCCCAGCCACCCTGTGGAGGAAGCTCATCTCGGCCGCTTGTATCCGCGATCTCATTCTTTCGGTCACCTCTCACATAGTGAACATATACGTACAAAACTATTCTCTATGCTTTAGATTTCTTATCAGAAGCTGAAACACTTCAAATTATTTCTAGGGAAACTTGAGAAGTTTATCGGTTTGAAAAAGTTGTGAATGGATCAAAAGCATTGGTAAAAAGTTGTGGTTCTTGTGTAAATCAATTTAAAATAAAAGAGTGGATTCTTCTTTCAGGAATTGATGATTACAATCAAAGATAACAAGGATAAAAGGAATCCTTGTCTGTGCTTTTCTTTGAAAACTAAATATTTCACTGGGAGTTTTTTCGTTTTTGCCTTTAGCGAAAGTACAGCACATGATGATCATCATGAAAGCTCGCCTCTTTTCTACAACCGGCTCTCCCTGTGGACATCATCTACGCTGGTTAAATCATGTGAGCATTGCACTTAATGAGGGTTTCAGAAAGTTTTACTTTTTACTTTTAAATCATCAATTAGTGGACAGGCTTTTTGTATTGCACTTAGTTAAACAAGCTTAATCAATAGGGTGTAATGAAGCCTTGTTTGTCTGTGTTAGTGCGTACATACGAGCACATACGTGAGCTTGGGTGCAAGTGCACAGAACAATAAATTTAATCCTGTAACTGAACACCTGTCTGGAGAGCCAGAAAAAGCTCACATGTCATGAGGGATCCATGTTGTTCAAAGGAGGCCACTTTCTTCCTACACTTTGTCAACAAACCTAAACACAATGCTGTCCTTCCATATGGGAGCTGTGCCATAATTGTATGTGCATGTACGTTTCCCATTCTCAATCTTAAAGCAAACGGATCTTAATAAAGCGAGTCAATCTGCAATAAATATCTAACAAAACAAATTGCAGAGAGTCAAAAATGTATAGAACAGGGGTGGGCAAACTTTTTGGTTCGCGGGCCACATTGAGTTCTAACATTTGACAAAGGGGCTAAAATAAAGATAAAGTAAAAATAAAGATAAAAGCAGAGACCCGATCCTGAGGTCATCCAGTTTGGTGACCTCAGGATCGGGTCTCTGCTTTTTGTGGATGATGTGGTCCTGTTGGCTTCATCGGACCGTGATCTCCAGCTCTCGCTGGATCGATTTGCTGCCGAGTGTGAAACGGCCGGGATGGGAATTAGCGCCTCCAAATCTGAGACCATGGTCCACGCCCGGAAAAGGGTGGAACGCCCCCTGTGGGTCAGGGACAGGGTCCTGCCCCAAGTGGAGGAGTTTAAGTATCTCGGGGTCTTGTTCACGAGTGGGGGAAGAATGGAGCGGGAGATCGACAGGCGGATCGGTGCAGCATCAGCAATAATTAGGACGCTGCATCGGTCTGTCGTGGTAAAGAGAGAGCTGAGCCGAAAAGCAAAGCTCTCGATTTACAAGTCGATCTACGTTCCTACCCTCACCATGTTAACCAGCTGTGGGTGGTGACCGAAAGAATGAGATCGCGGGTACAAGCGGCCGAAATGAGCTTCCTCCGCAGAGTGGCTGGGTTCTCACTCAGAGATCGAGTGAGGAGCTCTGCCATCCGGGAGGAGCTCGGTGTCGAGCCGCTCCTCCTCCAGGTCGAGAGGAGCCAGATGGGGTGGTTCGGGCATCTGGTCAGGATGCCCCCCGAGCGCCGGGGAACGACTTGGGATCCTTCCAGGTGAGCTAGAGGATGCAGCCGGGGAGAGAGAGGCCTGGGCTGCCCGTTTGAGGCTGTTGCCCCCGCGACCCGACCCCAGAACAAGCGGAAGATGACGGAACGGAACGGACAAAGGGGCTGGAACAGCAGCAGATGGATAGCATGCTTTGTTAACCCCTAGATTAGACCGATAGAATGGGGCGCTAGATTTTAAACAAGCGTGCTAAATGTTACATCAAGAGCGTTAAATTTCAAATCCAGCGGCACTAGGTCTGAAGTTTAGAGCAACGAGTGCTTAAAAACATTCATTTAGTGGCACTAAGTCTGAAATCTAAGAGCTTGATGTCACATTTTTTATGTTTTAACACCTAAAATGCTTGATTACATACGTGTATTGGGTCTTATGGCTTTCCATGTCATACAGTGCACCATCTAGTGAGGAAACATCAGAATTGCAGAGGAAATAAAACTAACAAGGTTTATTTATTTTATTTTTTCAAGTTCGGCGGGCTGGATCAAACCTTTTAATGGGCATGTGGCCCGCGAGCTGTAGTTTGCGCATGCCTGGTATAGAACATAATGTGAACATTGGATGTGTAGTTGTGGGGTTACCTGAGTATGATGACTGTCCATGTGCCTGTGCAGAGAGGCGGAGCTGGAGTTTGACTTGCTGTTACTCTCATCTTCCAGTGACCCTGAGCACACAAAACCAAATAAATTTTGCAAACAGAATGTGTAAACGTGAACTTTTTTTAATTTTAACCAGCAGGTTAACATGATGGGAATATTCTTATCGAGCTCCACAAATTCATCACACTTACATAACACCACTGCGATATTATGGTTCCCGACATTTTTCACATGAAAAATAAACATTCTTTCTATAAAAATAATCTGGTGTCCTGAAGGCGGGAAAATCTAATAATTCTTCTGATTGCCATGTGAATGCATCAATAAACAGAGATTTCATTTTCTCTGAAGCATATGCTGAGTAAACGCCAGCATGAAGACACAAACACATTGTTTTATTTAGAGAACCAATGGCTGCTCTACAAGGGTTTTATTCCTCCAATAAATCAATAAATCAAAAGCATCTTTGCACAGCGTGACGTTTGATTCATGACTCTTAATCTGATTTTTGGTCACATCATAGAATGAATGAGTCCCTTAGGTGTGATATTTAAATAGAAACGCAGCAGTCAGCTGTTTCAACTAAACACTGCAATGATTTCATTTCTGTGGTTACATAAAATATATACGTAGTTAATCACACAATAGCCAACGTACATTTATACGCATGGGGACTCACATCCAATCGAAAACTCTTGAGCTTTCAAAACAGTTATAATTTTGTTCTTGAGAAAATCTCATTTTGCTCTGAAGTAAAAACCTTTTAATTTAGCAATAATAAAGTGTAATTATACCATTTTAATTATGTGGACAAGCGATAGGATTAATAATAGAAAAAAAAAACAGCAGGAGAGAGTGTTGTGATCTCTGCTCCTGCTTCAAATAGGGTGTCTGTCTCCGTGGCAACCTGCTCACCTCCTGCAGAAGACCAGCAATCAGCAAGTTACATAAACCACCCTCAACCCCCAGCCTATGCCAGATCGTTGGTTTCCATGCAGTAACAATGCCCAAATCTTTTGTAGATTTTTTGTTTTTTGTTTTTTCTATCGGAGTACTTATATTTTGTTTCATTTACTCAAGGAATCCACCTGCCTTGGAGAACCTACTCTGACCTATGAAGAAATACAATTTGATTTTTACTTTCTCATCCTGTGTTCCGGACTTGGATCTTGCAACACCTCTCCATAACAGAGCGAAACAGTGCTGCATGATCAAGAGAAAGTTTTGGAACCTAAATAAATTGAAAACTCAATGTTGCATTCGTAGTTACATATATACAATAATAATAATAACAAAAACGTATCAAACGCTGAATCTATATCATAATATCAAACAGTAACTCCTCCCCCAAGTGGAGGAGTTTAAGTATCTCGGGGTCTTGTTCACGAGTGGGGGAAAGATGGAGCGGGAGATCGACAGGCGGATCGGTGCGGCATCAGCAATAACTACGACGCTGCATCGGCCTGTCGTGGTAAAGAAAGAGCTGAGCCGAAAAGCAAAGCTCTCGATTTACAAGTCAATCTACGTTCCAACCCTCACCTATGGTCACCAGCTGTGGGTGGTGACCGAAAGAATGAGATCGCGGGTACAAGCGACCGAAATGAGCTTCCTCTGCAGGGTGGCTGGGCTCTCACCCAGAGATCGGGTGAGGAGCTCTGTCATCCGGAAGGAGCTCGGTGTCGAGCCGCTCCTCCTCCAGGTCGAGAGGAGCCAGATGGGGTGGTGCGGGGATCTGGTCAGGATGCCCCCTGAGCGCCTCGCAGGCGAGGTGTTTTGAGCACGTCCCACCGGGAGGAGACCAAGTGGCAGGCCCCGGACCCGCTGGAGAGACTATGTCTCACGGCTGGCCGGGGAACGACTTGGGATCCTTCTGGGTGAGCTGGAGGATGCAGCTGGGGAGAGAGAGGCCTAGGCTACCTGTTTGAGGCTGTTGCCCCCGCGACCCAACCCCGGAACAAGCGGAAGATGACGGAACGGAACGGAAACAGTAAAATTGCAATTTGATATTTTGTCAATAAATACATTCTTATTAATTATTCATAGTCTCCTGTGTGGATAAAACTCATCCTGTTACTTTTTTTTTTTGTACAATGACTTAATACAGTGGGAAACAAATATGTAATAAAACAGGACGATGAATTAAAAGAAGCATATATTTGAAATTATTTACATTTCTAAGCACTTCTTTATTCGGTATTTGCAGCGGCCATGAATGTACATAACAATTATTAAATAACGTGCAAAGAATAATTTTGAATTTTACTAAAAGTTTCAATTAATTTGTAACATTTTGCCCACAACAAATTTTATAATTTATACATTAACCAGATGATATTATTTATATTAATTATCTTGACGTGTAGAATGTGAAATAGCTGTGTAATAGATTCCAAAAAGAATTAATATGGGATGTTTTGACAATCTGAACGTATTCTAATGAATCATTTGTAAAATTCAGGATACATTTTTTATGACAAATATTTACAGTACGTGTGTTTTCTAATCGTTTCCATGTTGTTTTTAACATTTCATTTCACTGTTCTCAGCTCATTTGAAGTCTTATCCACAGATTTTATCTTTTTCCCACGTCTTGAGATTTGCATACAGCAGCTCCCATGTTGACTTCACTTTACGCAACAGTCAACGCACTCTCCCATCGTTCAGTTTAAGTAAAAGTCAGCTTACGCATGCTTGATAAATAAAACCCCGAAGCTGTAAGTTTAGTTTGCAGTTAGCAAATGTGTATCAGCAAGATGTGTTGTTACTTTGATCTTGTATAATCTCATACAAGAAATGACTCATTTACATAAAAACAAGTTGAACCAAGTAAACCAAAATACTTACATCAACCCTCTAAGCTGGAAAATCAACTACGGTTTTATGCAAAAAATAAAAGTGAATAAGTTACTTCCTCAAGAACTTCAATGGTAAACAACAATCTTCTTCTTTCATAATTTCCCTGCAAGGGTCACCACAGCAAGTCAGTTTCTTCCATCTAACCCTATCTCCTGCATCCTCTTCGGTCACACCAACTATCTTCATGTCTTCCTTCACTGTATCCATGAACCTACTCTTTGGTCTTCCTCTAGGCCTCTTTCCTGGTGGTTCCAAACCCAGCATCCTTCTTCCGATGTACTCTCTCTCTCTCCAATGCACATGTTCAAACCATCTCAGTCTGGCCTCTCTGACTTTATCCCCAAAACCTCTAACATGTGCTGTTCCTCTGATCCTGTCCATCCTGGTCACTCCCAGAGAGATCCTCAGCATCTTCATCTCTGCTACCTCCATCTTTGTTTCCTGTTTTTTCCTCAGTGCTACTGTCTCTAATCATATCTCTAAACATATCTAAACAACAATATGATGACTTATATTTAGAAGAGACTTCTTGTGGGCAACCAGGTGACCTGAGGGAATACGATGGTACCCCCTGTTACGAGAGTAAGGTCTTAAAATGACAGATAATTATTCTATTTTTCATGATTGTTTTTTTTTGTAGTTGCTTTGTTGAACCCTCACACCACTGGATAATATAAGATGACATGTCCTGGAAAAACCCTTTGTACCAAATGCAAAGTGTGGAGCGCTCGGTCGTTACCGTTTGAGATCTGGTTGCCATTCTCTATCGGGACAGGGCTCGGGGAGTGCAGAGAATGATTGTTAGCGTTCTTGTCTTGCAGCTGTAGAGACGGTGAAGTGGGCGCAGAGCCAGAGTCTTCCCTCCCTGGCACATTGATATTGGAATTATAACCTGAAAGGATAAAAAAAAAAAAAAAAACATTGAAAATAAGTACATATTTGTTATAAAACTTGCATAGGATGAAGAAACTTTGGGATCAAACTGTGTGCACTACTTGAATAATATTTCCAAAAACATGTTTTTTTTCTTTTAGACTCTGAGCCAATATGCGACCGTGTTATTTTCTTTAAGCGTTGCAATGTTGGTTGTGTTCAATTTATTTATCTTTTCACCACTTGGCGCCACCACTATTCGCACATCTATGACACTCTTTCAAAAAGTTTTCATTTAGTCTTGTGGAACAAGTGACTTCTCAGCAGCTCCTTTGGGGGTCACATGCTTTCCCAAACTCAATGAGTAAGAGACTGTGCCCAGATATGTGTGTGAAAATGTGAATGGGAATTCATCAGCTGCTGTATATTCCTCCTGTTACCCCCACACGGTCACAGGAGGCCTAAATATAATTTCTGCTAACTCCATCAGGCTGGGAAGGTTTATGTTTGAGACGGACAAAAGGCCAGGTAGCCAAAGAAACATGGCCTTTTAAAGAATCTATCTACATAAAAGGGCAGGAATGAATACCGCATGTTTGGTTCAGTGCCGGGCTAAGCACGAAGAAATCCGGAATTTGTATGTTTACAATCCGCTGCTGCATGCACCACAAGTGAGGATAGCATCTTGCATGAGTATATTATGTGAAAATGAACTTTTATTGCTTATGAACAACTGAATTTAGAGCCTTTTACATAACAGACTGCTGCAGCCTGAGAGCGGGGACGAACTAATCTGGGAGGTTAGTTAGCATATTGCGCTAGCTGGCAGTGGTTGCTACTGTGTGAGGCTGGCTGTAGCATTTAGCTTTATACCTTCTAGTTTTTCCATAGCCATAAACATATGTGGCTATTTCTATGGCCTATGGAAAAAATGGCCATGGAAAAGTTATTTTCACGCCAAAAAGTAATTTTTTTTTTGTTGCAGAAAATAAAACAAACAGTGGCGTAACGTTCTAAAGCCAGGATTTAGGACGTGTCCTTACAGTGCGTACTTTAAAATTTCAGAATAATGTCAAGAGAAAAAAAATGTAAACAGAAAGCTGGTCAGCATTCAAGCAGTTGGTCACTGCTGATTCAGATCGCTTTGGCTTTTTTTGGAAAGTTTTTCTTACATTTTACAAGGATTTTAAAACATAGCCTCTCAATTTTATTTTACTCCAGCCTAAGAAAGTTTGTTGTAATAATTACCGAGCAGTATTTTGCTTTTTTAAAATTTTTTTTTTTTTTTACCAATTGTCTAATGATAAATCAAAGAGTTGGTTTAATAAACACACAAAAAACACACAACTACATGGTTTGGCATTTTGTTCAAATACTGGAGAGAAATCGACAGAACCGTGACCTAAAAATTGATATACGTATCGAACCGCTAATTTACGTACGGTTACATCTGTTTTAATTCCAGATGAGTTAAAGTATATGTCTTGAGTTAAATGTTTTGAATATCATTTATTTGATTATGGGCTTTTTGTTTGTCACATATTTGAAATAAATCTTTCCAATATAAAAAAAAGTCAAAAATATAAATTCAGTTTAGATATTGTCACATTTTTAATTTTCTTTAGGAAACACGAGGTCTTATGACAATGATTTGCTGAACTCTGCCCGGACCACCTGCCCTCTTTGCCTGGCATTCCTGTGGTTTTCTCACTCCCTAAAGATGAGGATGGGGTTGAGGGCAAAGTGGGGAGTCAGCTGCTCCTCACAGAGATATCTGGGATAGCAACTGTAACCCCTGGACACTCCCCTAGCGTCAGGTATCACATTTAACAGCCGAGAGGGAACGGAAGTGGGTTGTCCTGTTAAGCCCATCGGCATCCTTCCCTTGGGTTCACATCTAAGTGGACCGCCTTGATTTGCCTGCTCAAAATACTCTGCTGTGCGGTCCTGCTCGTTACACACGCAGTTTCCGTGACGCCAGAGCTTTTCAAGTGCAGGTCCAGGTGCTGACGAAGAGTCCAGTGCAAGATGTCATGTGGGGCAAATGCGTAAGCGTGTGGACTTGCCCGCATACCGTCTCTTATAAGGAGTTCAGCTCCCTGCCTCTTGAACTGGCTACTATAGCAGCGAAATAATTTTTTTTTAGCAAAGGCATAGACAAAACTCTGAGTTGATTAAAAATCCAGGAAAAAAAAACACTTTCATATAAATTTGAGTATTTCCTTGAGAGATGTTCAAATGGAGGTGTTCGTTGTTACACGTCATTCAGTAGAACACAAGTGCACTGCTAAATATTTCATGCTTAATCCTCATTTTTCTGCCGCTCATGTATAATTAACTGATTCTAGTTATAGACGACAGAAACTGAGATAAAATCTAGGTGAAAATCTATGTTTTTATGTTTAAAGTTTATGCCAGCAGATCAACAAGATGGCATTAAAAAATAATGTTATGTTGCATCTTTCAGGATGAGAGAAATTTGACCATCTGACCTCTCTTTCTATTCAAAAAATCCATCTCTGTTCTGGGCCGTCAGTGCAATCCATTTCATTTAGTGCAAATAAAACCAAAAAAACAGCTGCAACTTACAGCCAAAGCAGGTGATGCTAAGTGAACTACACACGCTAGCCAGCAGCTGCAGCAGCCAAAGGCCATTACACTGGAGACTGGTAACAAATGGCTTCCAGCAAGTAGGTCAATGAGGGTTGCTGGTTGTAACAACCAAATTAATCTAGCAAGTTGGAAATATTGATGCATTTCTATCCACATACACAACGTTAATCACACACATGTATGCAAATTTAAAACAGCAGTAACTACATAAGCACAGTCAACGTTGCTAAAATGCGCCGTAATCTAGTGAAAAGTTCACAGTGTTTGAACGTCTAAGTGAGAAATGCATTTACCAAATATTGAATACTAGCAGTGCACACCTGGAGCATGTAGCTATAGTGTTGTTTATCAAAGATAAGTGCATAAAATTTGATTAAAAGTAGTGAGAAAATGAACACAACTACAAAGTACAAGTATTGTGTAAATCTGGAAAAAAAAAATTGGGGAGACAGTGGCTTAGTGGTTAGAGCGTTCGCCCGCGGACTGGAAGTCAACCGGAAATTTGCAGGTTCGCATCCCACTGAGTGCACATCTAGGGTCCTCGGAGAGGACACCTAACTCCCCGTTCTCCCACCATCTGTGCCGTCAGAGGTGGCAGCCTGCTGCTGTGTGATGCAGCACACACATTTCTCGGTCAGGGATGAATAAAGTATTTAAAAAAAAAAAAAAAATGATAACACTAACAGAGAGGCCATCCGGGAGGAGCTCGGTGTCGAGCCGCTCCTCCTCCAGGTCGAGAGGAGCCAGATGGGGTGGTTCGGGCATCTGGTCAGAATGCCCCCCGAGCGTCTCGCGGGCGGGGTGTTTCGGGCACGTTTCACCGGGAGGAGACCAAGGGGCAGACCCCGGACCCGCTGGAGGGACTATGTCTCACAGCTGGCCGGGGAACGACGTGGGATCCTTCCAGGTGAGCTAGAGGATGCAGCCGGGGAGAGAGACGCCTGGGCTGCCCGCTTGAGGCTGTTGCCTCCGCGACCCGACCCCGGAACAAGCGGAAGATGACGGAACGGAACACTAACAGGCGAAATGTGCATATTGTGCCACATGTAAATAAATTCCATGGCATGAAATGTAAAATTAAGTAAAATACAACACTGTGCAAAAAAAAAATAAAAAAATTTGAAGTTACTTTTAAAGTTTGTGTTCTCCCTCTTCGTTTTTTACTCAAAAAAATAGCAATAAGGTACTGACAAAATACCGAAGCAGTATTAAGAAAGGACTACTATCGATACCAAGTTTTAGGTATCATTTAAAAAACAGAAGATAAAATAATCTATCAGTCTAGGAACTAAAAAGCAAGAACAGGTTGATGCTGTGCTTGACTTCAGTCTGATGAGGTTTTCTTTACCACAAAAAACTTTTTGTACACACTCAAAAAAAAGGAGCAAATCTGTGAGTGTCTATCTCTGATTGTGTTTTACTTCTAACCAGAATTGACAGTGTGGATGAGCGTGTTTGACCAATACACACCGCCATCTCTCATCTTCCTGCCTGGAGTCGATTTCCTCAGCAAACTGCGTCCTGAACTGAAGAGAGTGTTGAGTTCATCCAGGGGGCTAGTTAGAGGTCTGCCATTAGCTGGGTTGAATAGCAGCGGAGAAGAGGAGCATGAATGAGCTCTACGTGGCTCAGGACGAGACATCTTCACTGGCGAGTAAGGGGGTGGTTTCCCTAGTGGTTCGACACCTGTTCTTTGTGTGGATGCTTTGGGAAAGTCCGAGCTCCCGGTGACCGAAGCTGCTCGAGTCAGGGTCAAGAAGCTGGCCTCAGGTGGGAAGGGGAAGTGCGATGGGGGTCGATAGGGAGGAAGTGGGGCGCTTGGGGGTGGAGGTGGTGGCGGGGGAGTGAGAGGAGGCGTAGATTTCTTATCTGACATAAGGACGGTCAGGCTAGGTGAAGAGTCGGCCCTCTGGCGAGAAAACTGTGGAGACAAGGGACTGTCTGGCCCGGCGGCGTAGTTCAGGTTTGTCTCAAACACTGGCAGCTTCTTCACCTCTAGAGGGGTCAGAGGTGACTCGTCTGAAGCGGGAGAACAGGTGACAGGAGAGGGGGGGAACACAAGGAGTGGTGGACGATGAGGGAGCAAGTTGGGAAACGGAGCAGGGATGTCACAGCCTCCATCTTTGCCGCTACTGCTCGGATTCTGCACGTGGGCAACGTCTAGAGTCAGCAACCGTTTGGCATCGCCAGTTTGAGAAGGAGATGTTCCCAATCCAACCAGACCCAACGTTAGAGCCTCTAGTTTAGCTGCTTTGCTGACAGAAGTGGAAGTTCCTCCTTCTTCATTAGGAAGATACTTCATCTCTTCATACACAGCCTCAGAGTCCACTTGCTCTGGGCTATCGGGGGGCTCCTGGAGACTCCGTGTTCGCGGCTGGGACCCCATCATCTCTATGTATATGTCCTCTTCATCATACCCCTTGTACAAGCTTAGCCCCACCCCTTGTGGAGTGTCGATAGAAGCCGCTCTTTGCATCAAACCTCCAAAACCAGAAAATCCTCCTCCGCGGGAAAGCAGCGCTAGCTTCACATCGGCAGGTCGTAACTGGTGGAGTTGCGGCGCCACAGCGTTAATTTCTTCGTACGAGCCGGAGAGTTTGGTGTTGGGGCTGCGCTTCGGTTTGGGAGGAGGAACTTTTCTCATTGTTGTATAGTCGTCACTGTGAGGCCGAGGCTTGGATGAAGCTGAAAGTATAAAAACAAAGGAGAAGTTGAAGCAATAGAATTACAGTGATGCTGATAATTATTTATATTCCTGGAAAACTCTGACTTCAAGATACTTTTTGTTCCCATTTTTTTGGACTGGAATTGGCTTCTTTCCAAAAATCAGACATTGCAAAAGAAATGGTGTAAAAATATATTTCTCGATTTACATTTGGATTAAAGTGACGTGCTCTTGTAGAGGTGGCGCTCATTGCAAAAGATTTATGAACAAAATCCCAAACAAATGTGCACATTGTTGGTCAGCAAAAACAAAAATTTGGTTTTTGCAGCAATCCATGAAAACTGCCCATAGTCACTCAATACCAACAATAGATCAACTAAAAAGGTTTGATTCATGAGAAACTACCCTTAGGCATGAGTGTGAACGGCTGTCTGTCTCTATTTGTGATCCCACACCTTACTGGCAGCCTGTTCGGAATGTACCCTGCCTCTCCTGTAACTACCCTGGGTAGGCTCTGGCTCTTCCCAGCGATCTTGATGGAGATAAGTGGATCAGAAGATGAATGAATAGGTTTTACGGGTCATGCCATCAAATGTCATGGTCACAATTTCTTGGGACGCAATATCTGCCAAATCACTGAAGGTTTTAGACCAGGAGTGTCCAAAGTCGGTTCTCGAGGGCCGGTGTCCTGAAGGTTTTCATTTTGTTCCTGGTTCAATACAGCTGATGCACAGAAAGTGAAATCAAAAGCCAATAAAATTTGGCACAATGACTCAATTAACTGAATCAGGTGTGTAGATGCAGGAACACAAAACCTTCAGGACACCGGCCCTCAAGGATCGGATTTGTACAGCCCTGGTTTAGACCAAACTGCCCACAGTTACTCAGTTAACCTGTAATAATTCTCTTAAACTTTTTCTATTGTAGAGGAAGGTTGTGTCATTTACAGTCAAAACCAATCAGTTTGATTAAAAATGATTTTGTGTCATCGTTTGCCAGCAGTATAAATGATTATGAGCAGCGTTGTTCAATGTAGATATCCCTATGTTAAAGATCAACGTGTTTTTTTTTTTTTCTTTACCAGGGTCTGTAGGAGAAAGTTGGGATTTAGGCGGACTTCCAGCTGGAGAAGCGTAGCCCTCTGGGGTCGAGCTTTCTTTGACACTCATGGTCAAACCGGCGCTCACTGCTTCATAAGACGCACTCAGACGGGTGTTGGGGTCCCTTTTTGGTTTAGGAGGTGGTTGTTTCCGAGGAGAGGACAGAGTTCCGCTGCCTGATCCATCCTCGCTGTTTTGGCCCACCTGCTGCAGGGCAGCTTTGATAGATGAACCGGTGGAGAAGTGCACCACATTTTCAACAGCAAGAGGAATCGGTACCGAGCTGGAACGAAAGTGGCGAATAACTCGACTTCCTGCACTGACGGTGCTCTCTCCGACTTTTCCATTTTTCTCCACCATCCTGCAGAAAGATAAAAACAATGGTCATGATGGAAAATCATTTCATATGAAGGAAACTCAATGTGGTCCAGGTACATACGGAGCTAACGATATGCCTGGATCATATAAGTTATAACCAAATGCCAAAAAATAAGAGTTAAATTGGACGATTTATGAAACGTTGTATAATCTTCTTTCAATAATTGGCTGACATCCAGTTTGATATTTCCTCTAATAATCCGGGTTAGCCATCTGCTACAGCTACCGTAATTGCAAGCAGGGGGTAACTGAGCATTTGGGGGGTGGGAAGGATTTGGAGAGGCATTTAAAAAACCAGCAGAGTAATCAGGAGAGTGTAGGTGAAGGTATACGCATTAGAACCTTTTAATTCCCTTTATAACACTTAAATACTTAAAACACAAATTGTCAAGCAGTTCACGATCTGACGACCCTCCTGTGCTCCAGTTTTAGCAACAGATGTTTTATCAAAGGGACACATTCTGGCACGGGTGTTACTAGTTTTTTTTGTATTAAAGCGTTAAAGAAAGTTGAATTTACATAAATTTGCAGAAGAAAATTTACAGAAATATGTACCACAGCTGGTGACCATAGGTGAGGTTAGGAGATCAACAGAGTAAATCAACACCTCCGATTTTTTTTCATCTCTTTCTTAACCACGACAAACCGGTGCAGTATCTGCAATAATTAGGATCCCGCACCCATTTGTCTGTTGATCTCCACTTTATCCTTCTTCCACTTGTGTTTTTAAGACCCTGAGATGCTTAAACTCCTCCAAATAGGACCATTTATTTAAGTGCAAGAAATAAACTTTGGTCAGTTTTTTCTTTTTTTTTTTTTTTTTTTTACTCAGCCTTTGAGAAATGAGAAAAAAACAAACAAAAATATTGATTTTATTTTGTTTTGCTCTGCAGAAAATCAATTTTTGTTGAATAACCTCACATTTACAGGCATGAACTTGTAAGTATTTTGTATTGTTTAAGCTTTTTTTTTCTCAACTTAGCCTTTAAGACTCGTCGCCCACCTCAGCCCGGTCTGATGCGGAACGAGGTGGAGAGTGAAACAGTAATCTATAGGTGCAACACAATACAATCTGATAACGCAGCTCATTATCTGACCATCCATCTTGAAGCTCACAATTAAAAGTCTTCTGCAAACAAGTATAGAATGACACCATTAATCACAAAACACCTGCTGTGTGGACGTTGGCACACACATGCGGAAAACATGATGAAACACACACCTTCAGGAGGGTAAACGATTCTTTCACATTGTTATAAATTTTACCAGTGGCAGAAAATGCATATCGGTTGTTTCTAAGTTGTAACGGGATTATCATTATTGCATGTGAAATTATTTAGAATGATTATGATGATAAGTGGTGACAACTTGGAGATTAATTGAACTGTTCTCATTTAGAAAATAAAACCTCTCATTAAAGAATATTTGTTTTTAATTTGATTATTTAAAGGTAAAGATTTATGCAAATGAACTCTTTTTATTGCATCCGACACACTAACCAACCACAGTTTAAACAACCATTCTTCTTCTTTCGGCATTTCCCTTCAGGGGGCGCCACAACAAGTCAGTTTCTTCCATCTAACCCTATCTCCTGCATCCTCTTCGGTCACGCCAACTATCTTCATGTCTTCCTTCACTGTATCCATGAACCTCCTCTTTGGTCTTCCTCTAGTCCTCTTTCCTGGTGGTTCCAAATCCAGCATCCTTCTTCCTATGTACTCTCTCTCTTTCCTCTGCACATGTCCAAACCATCTCAGTCTGGCCTCTCTGACTTTATTTTTAAAACCTCTAACATCTGCTGTTTCTCTGATCCTGTCCATCCTGGTCACTCCCAGAGAGATCCTCAGCCTCTTCATCTCTGCTACCTCCATCTCTGTTTCCTATCTTTTTCTCAGTACCACTGTCTCTAGACCAAACAGCATGGCCGCTCTCACCACGGTTTTGTATACGTTCTCTTTCATTTTAGCTGAAACTCTTCTATCACACATCACACCTGACACTTTTCTTCAACTGTTCCAGCCTGCCTGCACATGCTTGTAACCATTACACAATTATTATAAAATTATTATAAAATCAGATTTATTAAGCTTTATCAGAGGCCAATTAGTGTAAAAGGCTGACTATTGCTCAGAACTCAGAAATATATGTTTCTGTTACTTTAAAATCAGATGTAATCACCTGGAGGCAGAGTGGGATCTCTCAATTTCACACAGAAACATTGACACATGTGGAATGACATTAAACTGACACACAAACACTGACAGAGCTTCAAGATAAAGGCACTAGTTTGTCTGCGGTTTGGAAATATAGTTCGCAAGCTTGTTTACTTTGGTAGTTAATATATTAAATTGGAACTTGGTATCTATAGATATTCATAATCAAAGGACTCAAACCTGAGTTTGAAAAAGCACTGATCAGACAATCTCTACATGAGACTTAATTATCTATTTCTAAAAAAGAAATGAGAAAAAAACCCTGAAACAGATCAAAGTGTTGGATTCCTGCTTTCTGATCAGTATGTAAAACTTTCTCAGGTGTTTGTTCATTCACCTCCTGACCGGTTGGTCTTCCTCTTTGCCCACTGGTTCCGGCCTCTCACCAAGCGGCGGGCTATTGCAGAGCATGTTGAGAAGTCCGTTGCCATGGCATCGCAAGCGGTCACTCTCCCGTGCAATATCGGATGCATTTTGGATGACCAGCTGGTCATAGGTTTGCAGGCCCATGTCTTCGGCTCCCTGTAGGAAACGCTGCACACTGCACTCCTCTTTGTGCTGCCTGCGATGAACCCGCTGTCTGACCAACCAACCACGCACCACTGAGGCATCACAAAGAAAAAAAAAATGTTTGAAACCCAACATAGATGAGAAATCTTTATTTGATGTTTTTTGATGTTACCTTTCTGACAGGTGATGATCTTTTTATGAAGCTGGTAGCAGCGGTCGTTAAGCTGGTCTGCTTGCCAGTATCTGAGAAACACTTTATTTTTGCCAATCTGGACACAAAAAAGCCAAATAACACACACGTCTTAACAAGTCAGATGCAAAGTACGGTGCAAATCTTGGAGCGTTTTGTGTTGGAGGTGGGAGTGCACTCATGTAGGAATAATTTATGATAATAAGTGGGTGTGGGGTTTGATAAGGGTGTAAAAAAATTTGCATTCACGTCTCAGGCTGTTTGTGTGACAGCTTGTAAAGCGTTACATACAGTACCTCCACTGGTTGCACCATTTATTATAACATACAAAAGCAAAGTGTGTGTAAAACACACCGTCCGCAGGGTTTTGTGTGGGAGTGTGTACGCCGTGTGTGACCTGCAGGGTCACACATTCAGACACAACAGCAGTCAGGCAGACAGGACAGAGAAAAGGGGGGCGAGAGGGTGGATGGGTTCATGTTGTGTGGGTGTGTTTAGATGTGTGTATCTGTTAGTGTGTCTGAGCAAATTTACGATGAGCTGCAACGAGCTGGCAGGATTCCACTGGATCTTAAAACCACCAGGTTGGAGAGGATTTTTTTTTTTGTTAGTGATGGAGACAAACACACCTGCCATCCTTGGAGTTTGGATTGCTGCAGGACCGAGCGACATCTTTCCTCTGCCGACAGTTTCTTCTTGTCTCCCAAAGTTGGGACCACGAGGTCTTTATATCTGAAGACAAGAGAAACAATGAAGCTGCAGAGACAAACTTGCTGAGTAGAGAAATTTAGACGAGACATAGTGACCGCCTCCTTTTTTTTTGGGGAAACAATAGGTTCAAAGGTCATTAGGGTTATACAGCCAAACAGCATCTGTTCCTATTGGTGTTGTCCAGGGCAACGATTGTGGTGAATAATCACTGAGAGTCGGTGGTTTGTTTGTATCGAGAGGAGTCACAGACACGAATCCTCGTGCACTTAAACTGCAGAATTTTATAAGAAAATATTTCAACTTTTGGCTTTAGATTTCAACGGTAATTTAATAATGAAGTGAAATCTCAATAAAAGGCCAAGAAATTCAGATTTCTAACCTTTTAAAATGTCCTGGTTTTGGAAGCAAGTGACAAATTTTGTTTTTGATTTTATTTCATGTATTTATGCTGAGACAAACTTTTCAAATTATTAAAAAAGTCCCATATTTTTAATGATTCCTTGAGACACTTTACTTCAGCCATGTAGACGGCACAACTTTAAATATCTTTTATTTGTACAGTATACGTATATAGACACATTTTTTTGTGATCATTATGGCTGCAGCATAAATCTAGCTGGGCAAATTTGCCACCGGTGGAACATTAAAGTTTATCTTGTTTTTTTTTACTCCAATTATAACACATCTCTCTGACGATTCAAAAAAGGACTGTGCGCCCCATTTGTTGCTGATGAGAGGAGGAACGGTGATGTCGCACGCGATGAGGCAAACATAACAAGCAGATGGCTGGAAACATAAACTACCGAAGCTGTCAATAGTGAGTGAATGAGTTCACGTGAATGCAGGATGTGTTTGATTTGCAGAAGCACGGTCCATCTGAACTCTGCCTCACCTTCTGTCTTCACAGAAAAACCGACCCAGGAGACAACACACAATGTCCCGTTGAACCCATAAAGTATAAAGGAACTCTGTAAACCTGTGACCTCTCCTGTGAGGATATGAAAACTATCGATGGGTGCTGCCTTTACAAGACCCAAATGGGTGGATATGGAGTCACGGAATTGATATAACCCCATTGATACAAGTTTAAATGGAGGTCCATGCAGTGTTAACATACATCCCATCGGCCAAAACGCCAACAAGGATCCATCTGACCAAACAATGGTGTCGCGGACCATTTTACTGTATTTTAAATGATCAGTATTTAAATTTTCTGTGATTTAAATGTTCAGTCATCAATCTCACGACCCCAATCAGACCAAAACAAATAAATTCAAGAGCAAATTATTTCATTTATTTATCTTCTGTACAGTTTATCTCAATCGAAAATTTCAATCAACTTAGGATAAAAAAATACAAAGGACGAAGTGATAAAAAACAAATGCAATCATGCACTTTCAAAAGGTTTTTGTGACTTGTTCTATAAATATTATAAATCTTCACGCAGCTTCTTTAGAAGGCAAGGAGTTTCATTTTAAAAAGTTCAAGTGGTTTTATCAGAAGGCCAAAGAGGAGGTTCATGGATACAGTGAAGGAAGACATGAAGATAATTGGCGTGACTGAAGAGGATGCAGCAGATAGGGTTAGATGGAAGAAACTGACTTGCTGTGGCGACCCCTGAAGGGAAACGATGAAAGCAGAAGATGAAGAAGTGGTTTTATCGGACATTGGAAATTAAAAAAAAAAAAAAAAAAGGCTAACAAAGAAGTGTTTTATAAAAGACAAATAAAAGCAACGGTAAAACAGTTTTCCTCATAAATCACTTTGGTCACCAAACCACTAATGTAATTCTCTTACAGCAGGCGGTGTGACTGACTAGAGAAGGTCGGCGTTGCCCAAGAGTGCAAGTGCGTTTGTGTGTACGCACTGGCTTGTTTGTGTTTAAGCGCATATAGCGACATCAAGATTAACGTCGGATTTATTGGCTTGTCGTTTTGATTAGTTAAGGGCCAGGCCCTGCTTTCAACGAGAAACGAATCATGAAAGAAATAAAATAAAGACAAAACACATAATTGGAATCAAAGCGAAATGGGACTTGACAGGCTTTATTGAAAATTGTAAAATAAAATGACTGAGATGCTCTGAAAGGAAGCGAAAAAAAACAAAAACATGGTGGTTTAGAAAAGAGAGGATGTGAGGATAGAATGGAAACTTTATTGAAAAAATTCTCTGTGGAGACAGCAGAGTGGTCCACCCCCGCTCTGCGGCAGTTCCCTTGGCTAAAGCTTTGTTCATTTATTGGCCCGGTCTGTGCTGAGCCCAGTGCATGAGAGACACAAGGAGATGTATGGCACTAGGTCTGGGATTATTAGTGTCTTTCTGAGCGGTAGCCACTTAAATTAAGCTTGCATTTAATGTATAGGCTGCAGAACAGAGACTCCCAGCACTCACATATGCAAAAACTCCATTTATGTGAGCGCAGAACTCTAGACACATGAAGTACACACACAAATTAGTGCCGAGTGGTAATGCATTATGTTTAATGCAAGGCAGTAATATTTCAAAAGGAAGTACATTATTGCAATTAAAGATGTAGTTACTAAACAACATTTACAAGAAACACACTCTGCATGTGTCACCAGGAAATACCCAGAAGCACTATGGATGTGGACAACCTGGTTTGGGTCATGTTCGTTTAAAACAATGGTGTTAAAAGGGGTCCTGAATTGATTTTGTGTTTATTTCGTTGACTCATGTCATGATTCATTGAGTAAGAAAGTTTTCAGTTGATAATAAAATGACACCTTCACTGGTTCATAGAAAGACTGAAAAATAAAAACCTTTGGGGTCTGATTTTGTCTTTAATATCCTATTTACATTGAATACAGTAACAATAAGTAATAATTCTTCTTATTCCGATTCTTCCTTGGAAGCTGAAGCGCTCTGGACTCTCCTCTCAACTACTGATGAACTTCTACAGAGCCACCATAGACAGCATCCTGTCTCTCAATATGACTATGTGGTATGGCAGCTGCACCACACAGGATAAAAAGGACTTGGCCCAGGTGGTGAAGACCACACAGAGGATGATCGTAGGGTGCCGACTGCCAGATCTGGATACAGTCTATAGCTCACAAGTTCAGCAGAAGGCAAGACGGATAGCGATGGACCCCACCTACCCAGGTTATGGACTGTTTGTACCTCTCCCATCAGGGAAACGGTACAGGGCCATAAAAACCACCGTCTCAGAGTATTTTTTTTCTCCAGAGCTGTTAATTATTTTTTAAAAATCATCCAGTTGCCAATTTATACTGTTTTTGTGTCCATTTATACTGTTTTTTAAAAAAATATATATTTTTATCTTGTCTATTAGCCTGAAGTCTATCTAAATTTCACCGTGAGAACGGTCACAATAAAGAATCTTGAATCTTAACTACCGTAATTTCACGGCTATAAAGCGCATATAAACGTCTTAGATTTTCTTCAAAATGAGCGGTGAGCCCTTTTGTGCGGTGCGCCTTGTGAGTGAGAAAAGGCGGACCTAAAAGAAAAAGCGGTGCCCGTGAGGCGAGGCAGACCTGAAAGAAAAGTCATGCGAATGTTAAAGAGTGAAGTGTGGGCGTGGATTGTGTATAAAAAAGGTATGTGCTGTTTGCACAACATTGCTGTTTTAACCCTGAAAATGGCAAAGAGACACGCTTATGACGCTCAGTTTAAGCTGAAGGCAATCAGCTACGCCGAGGAACATGGGAATCGAGCCGCCGCGAGAAATTTCAGCAGTAACGAGTCAATGGATTGTAGATGCTTGGACTAACGTGTCTGCTGGTACTGTTATCTGAGCTTTCGCAAAAGCTGGTATCCTTTCTGAGGAGCCGCACAGTACAGACAGTGACTTTGACAGCGAGGAGCGAAGTGGACCTGCTCTGTTGGATTTTGCGCAGCTGTTCGATTCAGAAACAGAGGATGAGGACTTTGACGGATTTGAATAAAGACTATTACCGGTAATGTGCTTGTTTAGTATCATTACTACTTAGATAAAGTACAACCAAACTCAGTTTTGCTCCAGATCTATTTTTTAATACGCACATTTGCATGCTTGCGTGTGTGTTGTTGTAAGGCGGTGTGTGACTTTACGGTAATTTTCTGTAGATCTACTATATTTCGTGAGGTAGAATTTCACCTTAAAGTATTTTTTAGGTGTTGCTTTTTTTTTTTTAGAACTGAATAAATGTGAGCTCTTGATCTTTGACCTGTGAAATCTAAGCGGCTCATCCTTGAATATAAATGGGCATTTTTGCCCGAGTTGCTGAAATTCCTGCTGGAGGTTGAGACATCACATTCACAACATGAGTTAAGGTCAAATGCCTGTTCTGAGAGGTGTCAGTGACCTTGATCTCAGACCAATAAAAACTAAATTTGGTTTAGCGTTAAATCAAAGTGAATATTTGAACTGGTTTGGGAGAAAAAAAATCCCTCATGGATTTTGAAATGTCAAGTTGGATCAAAGAATAATTCTGATTTCTGGCACTGACTTTGGACCGGCGCTACAATAATGTAATTAAATTCTGCTGAACCTTACTTTGACCCCACACACACTCGGACCCCCACACATACACACCTCTTCTACAGGTGTCAGCTCTTCAACATTTGATTTATGTGCAGTCCAATGACAGTTTGCAAGACCTCCTGCTTGAAACCCGTTGGCCTTTTTTGATGCGTAGTTGTCTGATGATCACACATACTATTACAGCAAATTATCATCTTGCACATTATTGCTTCAAGCTGTCTTCAAAAGTAACATAAAAGACGCGCACAAAAAAACACACTTGGAAAAATAAAAAAACAAATCAGTAGCGTAATGTATTCATTGGCATAAAACTAGATAGCTCTTCACTGTATGCCTGTCTAAATAACCACAAAGTCCTGGCAAAGCTGTTTAGTTTTCCTCAGGAAAATATATTTCATTTTCTAATTATTTGTGTTTAAAAAAAAATGTCCAATTTGGGATCCTGTGGTAAAAGCTTCATACCTCTGTCATCTTCACAGCATAAAAGGCTTTTCATTGATTGCCAAAATGCCAACTCTTCTCATTGTAAACAGCTGGAGACTCATCCAACTCCCCTCACATTCAGTCAAGTAGCAAAGAGACTGAATAAATCAATCAAATTTGTTTCTTTCACTAACTACAGCAAAAATCAAGACAGAAAACCCATGCCAAAAACTGTTTTTTTTTTTTTTCCTCTCACTGAGGAATTTGCTTCTTTTTTTGGACTCAAACGCAAAAGGAGCTTTTGTTACAACTTTTTGTTGGGCTCTAAAAATAAAAAAAAGCAACCTCAAGCTGCATCCAAAAAATAAAGCAAAAGCCATTGAAAAATTATTCTCTAGTTTGGGGACTCACCCAGAAAACACCAACTGGTTTTAGTCAGATTTTTTTTTTTTTTTACACAAAAATTAATGTGACAAAAAGCTGTGATCTTTTGTCTTTGGGTTCCACATTTTACGATGGGGAAAAGTTGTTTGTTTTTTAAAAGCCAATTTTAATCTTAAAAACACAGTTGATCAACTTTTCAGGGCAAAAAATATAAGTGGATCATCTTCCACACTCTGAAAGTAATGGACATAAAACCCGTTTACGGTTTTGAGAAATTAGATAACATTAAATTATAATTTTAAAGAAATCAAAAGCTATTTTATTTCTCTAACAACCACTGACGTAAAACTTTACTAACAAACAACATATCTATTCTATTTTTACATTTTTAATTTATTTTTGTATTTAGTTTTTTATATAACTTACTATAGTACATTCAAATATCATGTATGTATTAAAGGCCTTCTTCTTCTTTTATCATTTCCTTTCAGGGGTCTCCACATCAAGTCAGTTTCTTCCATCTAACCCTATTTGCTGCATCCTCTTCGGTCACACCAACTATCTTCATGTCTTCCTTCACTGTATCCATGAACCTCCTCTTTGGTCTTCCTCTAGTCCTCTTTCCTGGTGGTTCCAAACCCAGCATCCTTCTTCCGATGTACTCTCTCTCTCCTCTGCACATCCAAACCATCTCAGTCTGGCCTCCCTGATTTTATCTCCAAGACCTCTAACATGTGCTGTTCCTCTGATCCTGTCCATTGTGGTCACTCCCAGCTAGATCCTCAGCATCTTCATCTCTGCTACCTACATCTCTGCTTCCTGTCTTTTTCTCAGTGCTACTGCTTCTAAACCAAACAGCATAACCGGTCTCACCACGGTTTTATACACTTTCCCTTTCATTTTAACTGAAACTCTTCTATCACACATCACACCTGATACTTTTCTCCCCCTGTTCTAGCCTGTCTGCACATGCTTCTTCACCTGTTTTCCACACTCTCCATTGCTCTGGACTTTATGTATTAAAGGTACACAGTGAAAATACACATTGAATGATAAAAAATGTCACTTCACAATCAGAATCAAATTGAAATGTGAAATTAGTGAATCATCCCATCTCTACTATCAGTTAAAACCTAATATGGAAACTTCACTACCTCGATAAAATTTTTGACAATATGATCAAATCTTATAAAATGACTGTGACTGTAAAGGATTAACTTCCTGCTTTCATTCCACTGACGTCTAAGGAATAATGGGCTTCACACACCAGCACTGAAGTGCGTGCTGATGGCATAATATTTACAACCGAGCGATGGAAACTTTCAGGGTTGGGAGGAATCATGTGACCAGCTTTGTCATCTCTTCTTATCTGACAGGAATGTTCATGTTAATCCCTTTATCCTTAGAAAAGAGGAAGGCTGAGGGATGAATTGAGGATAGCAGACTGAGAGTGACAAAGAGAGTTAGAGCAAGAAATCCCCCAATGCTAAACTGAATTTTTAAAGTTCCTAAAAATAAAAAATCGGTAAAAAAAAAAAACTGAACTGTGAGGGGGTGTGAAAAACCGTTAATAAAAAAGGAGACAGGTGTCTTCTATGATTACATCATTCCAACCCTTGTTCTTTAAAAAGTAAGACAACACATCCTCAAGAGTATTAGATGGAATCAGACTTTTTCACCAAAAGCAGCAGGAATGTGTTGAAGTGTTAAGAAAGCAGCTGATGGGGAGTGATCGTTTTCCAAACTCAAGCTTGGAACATAACGACCTCACACAACGCAACCTGTTTAAAAGCCTGTGTGTCAGGCTGACTTAAGAAAAGTAACGCTGACTTTTATCAGCAGAAACAGTCTCCTATCGCAATAATAAAAAAGAAAAAGTCCAACTGTACCACTGACAAAAAAAGGTTACCATGACTTTAAAAGGTTTTTTATTACATCTGTGTGTGTGATCCTGCAGAGTGGAGTACAGGTGCACAAAAAGCACGTGCTTTTGAACATTCAAGCTCACTTTGACCTGCTGTACCTGTCATACCTGACATGACAGAGACCACAATGACCCGCTGGGAGTGTAATAGATCTGAACAATAGAGAGCAGTGAGACAAAGAGAAGAAACGAAACAATCTATCATCTTTAAGACCTGTCCTTCAAAGATGCCGGCAAATGAGTGCTGGGTGAATCGTGCAGAGATAGGGTAGTATTTTAAGAGGACGGGTCTCAACAGTTGCTGCAGTCTTTATTACTCAACAGGCTTTGTGACTGACCTGCTAAGGAAGCTGGGAAAGGACAGGCGGACGGGGTATCCGTAACGGATCATGCGCACCATCTCCAGCACCTCGATGTACTGCAGCTGAGTCGACACATGGAAGCTGTCAAAACTATCAGGCTGTCCGCTAGAGTTGGGGCGCACACACTCCACAAAGTGAGGAGATGAAGTCTGTAGTTTGCTCATCAGCTCTGAGAGGGAGTTCTAAAACAGATAAAAACAGGAGGTCATTTTGGAACACACTAAACAACAACATGTGTTTGTTACAGTTGGTTCATGTGAAAAGAAGGTTATCTGGGTTTTATGGATTTGATTTTATTGAGTGAAAATACATTGTGTCACAAACAAAGTGGTCTGAGTTTTTCGGTGTGTGAATTTCCTCTAAAAGAAGCAAAAACACAAAGAGCTTTTTTCTGGTTCTGAGGGCGTGTGAGGCTGCAAAACCTTGTTACATTTGTGTTTTCTCTCTTGCTGTCCTGACATCACATTGTGGTGTTCAATACGTAACATTAACGTACAAATACCCCGCAACATATTCATCATCTTCCACGTCCTCTCTCGAAACACGCGCAAGCACACGCAGAAAAGCATGCCCACAGAACACAGTAGCTGTTGTTCACTGTTCATTCATTCATGTGGATGGTTTTGTGTTTGGCTTGGAACAGCATCATTCTTCAGCCCACTTTCTCTCTTTCCCTTCAATTCCCTGAGGGTCTAGCCGACCACAAATCCACAACTCTGATTGTGCAACACACTGGTTTCATTCAGACCAAAGGTGCTGTTCCTCTGCACCACATTGCAGCTTTCTTGCGTCACCAAAAGACATCGGGCTGTTCTTTGCTAAATGAATATTTTTGTTGGTGTATTTAGATTTGAAATCCCAGCACCCCGTCATCTTGAGCCAGGTCTGATTATTGCAGAAACTGTGCAAAATATATTGAACAAAATAAAAGGGGTGATTGCTTAAGATAAATGCTGAGCTTTAACAAACCCTTGAGTTTTTGTAAATACATGTGTTTGTACTGAAGTGAGATTTGATCCAGATGCCACCGTGGGAACAGATTAGATAAATTTTGCAATAAAACAGAAACACTTGTCTTCCCAAAATCAAAGCACAATGTTTGTTAGTTCTAAAACACAAACTTTGCAAACAAGAAATCATTTTTTAAAAAAATCATAATTATAATAGAAAGAAAACATACCCTCAGCTGGACGGCTGCTGTGATAGGCCCGCAGCGCTCCAGTCGTTGGATGAAAGAGCTTGAACCTTTCTTCTTTAAGATCTGCCAATGTGGTAAAAAAAAAAAAAAAAAAAACAGAAACAAGAGGTGAGCATCTGATTCCAAATACTAGCTGAGCAATGTGTGAATACAGTATTATGCAGTTATATTTGGGGTCTTTTGATAGAAATTAAAATGATTATGATGATTATGATGCCATCTTTACTGCTCTGTGGCACATTAGCAATTACATCAACTAGCTCCACTGGAGAATTCAACTCTCATCACAGTTTTTATGCTTTAAAGACCTGAGGCCAACAAGACCCATGGTGTTTTACAGTGAGATGATGTGCGAAGAGGAATTACACAACTCAACAGCAAATTTAGTCAAAGTTACTGTACAGGGCTGCTGAGACGAATCAGGGAGGTGAAATGGGTCTTATGTAAGCTTTTACGCTTGACGGCTAATGAGCCACAGAAACAGAAAAAAACACATAGAGGTTTCACAACCGCAAAGCAACAGATCATCCTTCATCATCGGAGCATTATTTTCAGATCAAAACCAACGTGATCTGCAAATTGATTCAGAAAGGAGAAAAGTAGTGCAAGTTCAGTTCACACACAGCGTGGTTATGATGAGTGAAGAAGCCGGAACGTCCTGCATAATTTATATCATTTGTATGGGAACATTTGGGCTTTCCTGTCAAAGTTATTGCTGAAGGAAAGAGGTCAGTAAATAAAACTGTGACGTCAGCAGCCACGCATTTCAGTCAACACCACCCTGCTGTTTCACTGTTGTTCCACACACACTTATCATGGCAACATTTAAACACCTCCTTGCTGCACAATCGGACTAGGTTACAGTGTGGCGCAAAAATGAACCCCATAGCTGTGTGAGAGGAGGACTTTAAACATATTGTGAAAGTGTTTAAGCTACGTTACAACATGCGAAAAGATATGAAAGCAGAAAGTTGCCGTAAAATAAGTAAAATCATGTTATAGAATGGCACAATTTTTTTTGTATTATTTATTTTATTAGGAGGATGAGACATCTCATTTTCGAAGGGGTCCCCAACCTAATATGCATGATTTTCAGAGGGTGGGAGGAAACCGTAGCAAACCCACGCATTCACTGGGAGAACATGCAAACTCCACACAGAAAACCAGTGTTTCAAACCACCTCCCCAACCTGGGATTTGAACCCATGACCTTCTTGCAGTGAGGCCACTGTGCTACCCACTGTGCCACCGTACTGCCTCTGTGTTTTGATCTTCGGGCTGGTAAAGTGCAGTTTATATGCAGAACATGAAGTGGGAGTGGCTTTTGAGGTACCCACCCATACAGTGAGCAGGTAGAGGCCGAGCAGCACGGGGTGCGCTGACGGAGAGCCACACTGAGCATCTGCATCACACCAGCACCTCGTCTACGAGTCCAGGTGACTCGATAAAAACAGCCGTCTCTGAGAGATCTTTTGTGGAACGCCATACAGTGGCTATGGCGTTTCAACTGATCCTGCATGACCATCATGTACTACGTACTACATTGTGAAAACATGCCAGTCCAGCTACTCTTTGGCCCGACTGGGCAAGAATTAAGATGCTTCTTGGTCTTTTCAGATTTCTCCGACCAACAGAAATATTTACTAATCAGCAAAACCAAGATGTTGAAGTGATTGACACCATTTTTGTCCTGTCCTGGGCATTGGCAGACCGAGGAGGCCTCCGCGCTTCATCTATCATCCCCGCTCCATCAGGATTAGCCCATCTACTCATCCCCGTCCTTGGCATAGCCGGGCTCAGGAGTTCCTTGTGTTTCCATCAGGATGAAGAACATCTATTGACTTCTTCAGATATTTAGTTGTAGAGTAGAATAAGCTAATATTTAAATAATAATCTTTGAGACATTGGATGCTCGTCCCGGGGAGGGATCTCTCTTTCATGTGGAACCCCATGAGGTTTCTTATTTTTTCCCCACTGATGTTTTTTTTTTTTTAGGAGTTTTTCCTCAAGAGAGTCTAAGAGCAGGAATGGCAAGCATTTTTTAGTTTTTTTTTTTTTTTTTGCTGTGTATTTGTGTTTTTACATTCCTCTTTTTTTTTCTTTCTGAATCTGCAATGTGAAGCCCATTGAGACAGAAATTCTGTGATTTTGGGATATACAAATAAAATTGAGTTGAATTGAATTTTTACTAACCATACAAAAAAGATTGCCTGAGGTTGTAAATGTCCTACAGACTCTGAAGTAGATTAAAATGTAGATTTTTTTTTTTTTTTTAGCAAGTCTATTTATAAGCATAAGTTCATTTGTAATAATGCAAAAATAAATTCACACAATCTTTCAAACTACCTTAATTGTGCATGTCTGCGCATTCGCTCATATGATTGGACAAACAAATCCAATTCCCAAGGATGTATATATAGATGAACGGTGGGAAGTCGCTTAAATTAGCTGGGTTTATTCTAAAAATACTGTGCTTGTTTTTCCACTGATAAAGAAAGTAGTGAGCTGGAATAAAAAGTTTCTGCTCGCATGCAAACAGTAGCATGGTCAGAAACGCTTAGGAGTAAATGTTTGACCTCAAAATGGGAGGGAGCAGACGTACAAGTACATAAGATGTTGATGTATGCTAGACTCTGAACAGACATACTTTACCTTTGTAAGGTCATGGTACCTCCGAGGCTGATGGGTAACTGAGGTGGCATTTAAAATGGAGGCTGGTGGCATCCTCTGAAGCAGCATGGCAGCTTTAGGCCCTCTCAGCCCCATGCGGCTTTGAACTGCTGGCACCAGTGAACCAGTTTGAGTCAGCTTGGACTGGAAGAGCTGCTGCAGAAGCAAACTTTCACTGGCTGTGGGGCACACATGAAGAGGGAGATGGAAACAAGGAGAAAGGAAGCAAAGACATTGGTGGAGGAAGAAAAAGGGGGGACAGTGAGGGGAGGAAAAAAAAAAAAAACAAAGTGGCCAAACGTGGCCAAAGAAGGAAAAAGAAAGAACGACGTAGAGTTAAGCTGCACGTAAACAATCAGTCGGGCATCAAGTTGGGGGTGGACTGTGTCAGCGAGCAACACGTGGAATAGTCCGCAACAACAATGAGCTCATTCAAACATGTGTGTGTGTAAGTGTGTGAATGGCTCTCTTATGAGAAGAAAGAAAACACAGAGAGCGAAAACGAGAGAGATTTGGAGATGATGACAGGTGTGTGGTGTAATCAAAGAAAACAGGACGACCTCTTATTTTAAGTATTTTACTCACAGCTCTGTAGCTGTTATTGATGACCGCCTGGAGGTGTCTGATTGGACACAACGTGACAATAACAAAAACAGCAGGAGCTAAAAAGGATTGTTTTCAGTACGCTGTGTTCAAATTACCAACTTTACCGGAGTGTTTCTGGTTACCTGACCTTTTACAACCAATAAAAAACAGAAGATGAGAAAAGATTATTTTATTTTGAAAAAAGTTGTAATAAAAACTAAGACTATATAAGTGTAATAAATCAAAAAGATCCATTTTCCTGACAATATGAGGCTCAACATAAAATGTGAAGGGTAGCTTTTTTCCCTGTTTTTCATTTTGTATCAATTTACTACACAATGACATTGATGGATTTGTATGTAACCAAAATCTGACCAAATGCATCCTCAGGAAACGTGTTTATAGGGTAAATATAAAATTACACGAGGGCCATGGGAGGAAATTATTGTACTCATGATACCAAATGCTCTGCAGGACGCGTCTGGAGCATAATTAGATGTGCCTTTAATGATTACGGTCTTGCAAAATTTAGGCAATGCCTACCATCTCATTAAGGTCTTTTTTCTATAGACAAATGTACATAAGTGAGTCATCTGCATAGAAATGACTCGTTTTAGCTGATAAACTGTTCACAGTGGTTGAAATCCTAAAAAAAGAGCTACTGTTTGGTTTTCTTGTTCTTGTCCGAGCGCCTCGTTCTTGTTTTCTTGTTTCTTGTTTGCAAATTAAAGTAGAAGTGTGACACTTGGTATTATTTGGTACATATTTTGGGTAGAATAGTTCCATTCCGTTCCGTCATCTTCTGCTTATCCTGGGCCGGGTTGCGGGGGCAACAGCCTCAGACGAGTAGCCCAGGCTTCTCTCAGCCCAGCTGCATCCTCCAGCTTACCCTGAAGGATCCCGAGTCGTTCCCCATCCAGCTGTGAGACATAGTCTCTCCAGCGGGTCTGGTTCCTACCTCTGGGTCTCCTCAGTAGGATGTGCTCAAAACAACTCACTAGCAAGGCGTTGTGGTGCCATCCTAACCAGATGGCTGGACCACCCCATCTGGCTAGTGTCATTTGTAGATAAAAACCAAAGCATTTAAACGTTAAAAAGAAATAAAGTTCAGTTTCCATTAGTCTAGTGCTGTATGTGGACAAATCGGTTTTGTGTTGAAAACTTGGAGAATTTATTTCAGACCATCTGAACCCAGCTCTACCAATCACTATCCTCTAGTGCCTTTTCATTTGGTTTTTTGAGCTACTATCTGGTGGTGTATTTACTTGTTGAGTAGAATATATCATTCCTCTCTTTCTCCCCTTCATGCAAGTGAGTTCTGTTCTGTATTCTTGATAAATCGTCTGGACCCTCGTCCTGGGCGCAGCCAGATTGAGGAGGCTTAGGACACCCTTGCCTAATTCCTGGCTTTCTTGTCCCATAGCCACTATCTCTGGTTCCTCTCGTCTGTGGCCCAGCTATCGCCCATTTACATTAAGTTGAAACCCATCTGCTGATTTCTTCCAATTTAAAGTTGTAGCACTGCTTTTGCATCTTGGGATGAGGGGAATCTCTCCATCATGTCTTCTTTTTTTCCCACTGCCGCTCTTTTTCTTTTTTTTCTCACCGAAAAGTAGAGTTTAAGGGTAGGGATGTCCTGAGTAAGCTTAGTTGTTCGGGAGTGAGCCAGTGTTAACAATTAGTCGTTGTTTATCTTAAGGGATTAGTGTGTATTTTTTTGTTGGATCTACGATGTGAAGCTCGTTGAGACAACTGTTTTAAGACAATGGGCTGTACAAATAAAATGGAATTGAATATTTTTAAAGAAGTAAGGAAAGGTGGCACACTTAAAGGGGTGGGAAAAAGTTTAGTAAAAACATTGCAAATGTTGGTGTGTGTGGATTAAAGGTGGTGATGCATCGACTTGTCACAGCAAGGGACAACAGCCAAGCATGAGTGAAGGGCTAGTCTTTAGAAGATTAGCCTCATCATGAAAATTATAGCAATTAGGGTTCTGGATGCAAGACTACGCTGGCAGTCACACAACGAGCGCCTGTCTCATGCTCACCACAACACCCACATCTGGCAGCGTCTACAGACAATACACACACACACACTTACTCACGATGTGTGCTGCATATGGCATAAAAAGTGCACACATACAAACATGGCCATGTTAAGACAAAGAGTGCATTTGTGTGCTACTTGTTTTGAACAAAAGTGAATCTTTGTGTTTAAGTGCTCGCTGACGCCACAATGTGCTCATATGCATGTAATTCATTGGGTACTTACACTTCATCGTAAACAGGAGATTCTGAGGAAGGGAGTCCTTGTTTTTAGTCAGAGACCCTGTGAGATCATATGAAATCTGGTGGGGGAGACAAACCACACAAAGAACCTTTACTTATACACCTTGTAAGCACATTTAAAGAAAAAAAAAAAATCCAACACGCAGCAGGTTTAATGCTGTAGTCATAAAACCAAATTTACACAGTAAATTAGAGATATTTTGGCTGTGAAAAGTGGACGCATATAAAAAATATTTACGCATGAGGTTCTTCGCTTGGCAATAAGTTGTCTTGTAGATTATTACTGCAGTAAGACGCTTAATGTGCAACTACCAATGAGCCCCATAAAAACAACATTAACCTGTTGCTGCATTCGTATGATGCAAATATTTTATTTCTTCTAACACTTCTTTTTTTGTCATTTATTTTCAAATACAGAAACGTTTGGTGAATCTCAATCAACATGGTATAATATGACTTTTTTTTCTATTTCACAATATGTAAATTATAGAGGGATACCGCCATTATGAAAGTCATGTCAGGGTCCTTTCTTGCAGGGAGAAAATCAAGCCTGAGGCATGTCTTTTATTAGGAAGATAATGGACCTCCTTTTCATTGAGACATGTACTGTAGATATTAGGCATGGCTGCTGGAGTAGCTACATTTAAAAAAATCTAATCATATTAGTTCCAAAAATGCAGCAGGAAAAACAAATAGATCAGTAAAAAACTAGTATAAGTAAAAAACTGCATGAACAAGTAAGAAAAACAGACACAATGAGGACATGTTAAAAGGGGCAAGGTGTTTTTTCTTTTTTCGATTATAAAAGACAACAGAAATCTAGCGGTCTCAGCTTTAAAAAGCAATAAACATGTTTTGTTTTTGCATGCTGACCTTTTATGCATTTATCCCTAAAATAGACAAACCTGTCCTGCAAAGTGCTTGACCGTGAAGGCTGGGCCTTGGTCTTTGGGTGTGGGGTTCCCATTGCCATCCTTGGTAGAAAGTGCAAGCCCTTGGATCGGGCTGGAGTCCAACTGGGCTGACAGCCTCTTGTAAAGGTTCTGCTCCGCAGGCCTTAAGCTTTGGCTCTCTTCATCCAACACAAATAGCAATCCCTGAGGCTTCTGGTGTACAAACAAACAGATGCTCACGTTATTTATGTTGGTCATATTTACAAAGCACATTTGATCCCGGTTATTCATTATTTTTTGTGACACTTGTATTGATCCCAGAGGGAGGAGCTTTCTCCATAAAGTAAATTTAACCATATTTTTTTTTCTGTGCTTTTGGGTTGATACTGGTAAAGAATGTATATAAAAAAGAAAGAAGCTTGTGAGCTGGGTGCAGTGAAGGGTTATATGCAAGAAGAACATGCAACTACAGCAGACGTCTTATGATTTCTTAAGATGCTGCACTTTGAGGAGTATTCTTTGACTGGAACAAGAAAAATATCATTCATTTCTAAGAATTCAAATTTGAAGAAAACCAATTCCCTGAAGTATGCAATAAATCTTTTTAAAAGCAGTGAATGGCCTTGAAGAAACGAAGACATTTGCTACCTGGAGGAAAAAATCCAGCACGGCGGTATGGTTGCCGGGGGCGTGGGGAGTCTCCATGGCGATGCCCTCCTGCAGACACTCAGCCTGCTCTTGCTGGAAAAGCACCTCGGAGACGTACTGCCTCAGCCGCTCGTTGGTCATGTTCACACACAGCTGGAATGCACACGCACCACACGTTAAACACACAACCCTGCACATGTGGTGGAGCTCCTCGGAGACACGCTGTCAAATGTTTTAAAAGCAAACAAAGGCACAAATACAATCTCAAACATAACCTGATGTAGTGTCAATGGACACGTCGATGGAGCATGAATGAACTCAGGAATTGTGTAACAACACACGTGAAGTCTACAGTTACTGAGGACACCTTATGAATGATGTGGATGCTTATTAATGGCTTTGGGAGAAAGTGAAATAAAAACTTTTACAATGAAACGTGGAACCCCGTTCATTATAAATAATGATTTTATAAATATAATGATGATAAATTTATAAATATAATCAATGCAAACTGGCTGGTGGCTGGGGTCCCACTAAGAAATCGGGTAAAGAGTTCTGCCATCCAGGAGGAGCTCGATATTGAGCCGCTCCTCCTCCAGATTGAGAGAAGCCAGATGGGGTGGCTCGGGCATCTGGTCTGGATGCCTCCCGAGCACCTCGTTGGTAAGGTGTTTTGGGCACGTCCCACCGGGAGGAGAGAAGCCCTGGCTTCCCGTCTGAGACTGTTGCTCCTGCGACCCGGCCCCGGATAAGCGGAAGACAAGGGAACAGCAAACACTTTTTACGCACTTTTATTTCCCTCAGACGCACATTTCTTGCCATGCAAGTGTTTGCAACTGGTTGTCTGATGATCATTATTTTGCCTTAATGTTTGCACGGTAATTTCAGTGGTGCAGAACAGTGGGTCTTTTTACAAAAAATTAGTAATAGATTGTACTGATGTGTTACATATACCAAAAACCTGCTCAAATGTAAACCATGATTCTAAAAATAAATACACGGAGGAAGCACCTTGAAAAGTTGAAGAAATTCTTAGGATAAATTGGTCTTAACCACTGTGGGATTACAGGGGGCAAATTCCCTCGATACCACACAGACAGATGCAGCGCCAACATATTAGTCATAGTAATTAAAGAATAAACGCGTCATGCAAAGTCAAATAATTCATCCCTTCTTGAGTTTTATGACTTGACTAATATTTTAATCAGTTTATTGAGAAGGAAAGCAGAAGCAAAATTTAAAAAAGAATTCAAAGTGACCTTTTGATCTACAGATGGTGTGAGATTTCATGGCATGTTTTTCTTTCACTTGTCTATTGTTTCTCTCCCAGCTTGTCTAGCCCATTAAAAGCTCAGGCCCAGCAGGTGGTTGATTGAGTTAGCTCATTAGCAAAGTGCTGAGCAGGTACAACACAACCCAACAAACACAGTTCTAATTAACAAGCTCTAATAACCCTGATCATGCTGCAAATGTGGAGCGAACTTGTGTGTGTTTTTATATACACACACGAGTGTGAAAACAAGTCAGAGCCTGTTTGTCACTTTTTATCTACTGGGCGACATCATCTGTGGCGTTTTTTTTTTTCTGCTCGAGTCGCTCTTCTTTGTCTTTCCGTGGGTTGGATTTAAAGGTCCCCTATTATGCCTTTTTTCCCTTATTTTATCCTGTGCTTTGTATCTGATATGCATAATTATACATTCCGCCACAATCTCAACACAAAAGGTTATAAATACTAGCCTGTTTTGGAGCGCAGTTTCATACCCGGAACTCAAAACAGCTTGTTTCAGTCTTTTTTTCTTTTTTTTTTCCCGGGACCCGCCCCGTTGGTTGCGATTGGTTGTCATTCATTGTGATTTCCCCACCCACCCAGCACAGCGTGGAGCGGGAGGGGCGAGGTGTGCTTCACAGTAGAGTGAAGCACGGAAATGGGTGGATATCAGGGTGGAGAGCAGGTAGAAGTGGGGGAGGGTGTTTGAGCTGCAGGGGGCTGAACAAAAAACAGATGTACGTCACTATGTTCCACCAGTCGTTAGAGGTTTGGAGAACACGCCCCTTACTTTGAATTTAAATATCTCAAAATAGCATGAATCACAATAAAACACACTTTGGGGGATTGTTTGGGGTAGTACTAAGTAAAATAAAAGGTTAAAACCTCATAAAAGTCAGTTTTGCATAATAGGGGACCTTTAATGAATGGCTTTTAAGCACAGCCTCATTCATTAGTTATTATGAATGCCAAATCATAAACTACCTGTAAAAAAGTACATTAACAGAGATGCCAAGTTTTTGACTTCACAAAGAGGGAGTTTTTGGAATGGGGCCAAAAGGAGGAGGAGCAGTGACATAACATGACGTCACATTCGCTAATGGTCAACACCCGCCATGACAGTTGGCGTAAAACAAACTGTTCAAAACACGAGAAAGCAGCTGGAAAATTGTGCGCCTTCCGTGTGTTACTACCTTGCGTTATGTATCAGAACAAAGAGGAATTACCACCAGGAATACAGAGGAATACACCCCCGTATTGCTTATTCGCGCTTTGTTTTGCGGCTCACGCACATAAGCTGTCAAATGACCAAAATTCCCATATTTCCGACTTCTTTGTTCACCAAAACTAAAACTGGCAATAGACCATGCAGGTCACTATTAGTAGCTTTCAGATGCACAGCTGCAGTAGCAGGAGATGCCATGTGCTTAGCCTCATTATACCTAATCATGTTCATGGAATGCACTAGAGTGTTGTTCATCATGCGGGTATTTTATCAGTCTTGGCGGGTGAGCATGAGATAGATCCTAATTGCGGGTGTCTCCCGCCAAATGCGGGAGTCTTAGCATGTCTGCATTAGTGATTCTGGTTATTATTTTGTCTATTTTCTCTGTCGATATTTCAATCTAATAATATAATAGTGTTCATCACCCCAAGAGGAATTGAAATTGATTAAGCTAACTAGTTCAGTCACACACAAACATCAGCATGGGCTGCACGGTGGTACAGTGTGTAGCACAGTGGCCTTACATCACGGAAGGTTGGGGTTCGCGTTTGTATGTTCTCTCCGTGGATAGGTGAGTTTTTTGTTTCCTGCCACTCTCCAATAACATGCATGTTATGTTGATTGGCCGCTATGAAAATTGCCCCAAGGAATGAGTGTGTGGGTGACCCAGAAGTCACCAGTGTGGGTGACCCAGACTGGTGACTTGTTTGGAGTGTGCCCCGCCTCTCGCCTGCAAACATGTGATTTTAGGTCATTTAAAGATGAACAAAAGGTTGTTACTAATCATTCCTTTATCAAAATGGCTAAATTCCATTTGTATAAATGTACATTTTTCTAACAAAAAGCCTCTTTTCTTGGTCTTTTACAAAAAGGATTAAGATTCAAACCTGAATCGATTGAAGTTAACTAGTTATTAAACGCTGCACTATTGAACAATCGCACAAATGCATGGTTTTTTAAGGATCTCTGTTGCTCGGTTGGACGTTTTCTGTTACTATGCTGGACATCTCATTCGATAGACTCAAAGTTTGCTGCTAGACCGAACAAACCTAACGTGTTCTTGATTGAACTGCACAAAATGGATCATTTGACTGTTTGCGTACAGTGTAGAAAACATATGTCACATGAAGCTTTGAGTCTGTTTGTGACCAAACAGTAAACACATTAGGTGATGAGGTCATTTAAGGACACATTCTTTCCAGGGTGTTATGTCAAAGTGAATTTGAATTTTTCTACTACAATAGTAGCAAAATCAATTTGAAAATAATATGAATTACTTTACAAAATATGACAATAAATATAGAAAACCATATATTTCACAATGTGCCATAATTTTTTTAGTTATTCTATGAAGATTATAAGGAAGTTGAATGTTCAATGATAAAAAAAAACAAGGTTAAAGTGAATTCATTTTTCTTTTGAACCAATTATCTTTATTTATTAACTTATTAACACCTTAACGGCTAAGGCGCTGCCCTGGGCGGCTGCCTGCTGCAGTGCTCCCTGTTTCTCAAGCGTTTAATCGCCAACTTTCTCTGAGTTTCTGTCCCTTCGTTTGGCTATGTTTTGTCTCTTTCTGAAGATTTCATTTTGAGCGCACTTGGACGTCATTTTGGACTTTGTTTGTGTCGGACAGCTGATTTTTCAGAAATTGTTCGGCAAGCTCCCAACGGCCAGCTGGCTATAGAGTCATTCTGCCGTTGACATGCACGACCAGCAGCTTGCTCTCGGAACCCCATCCATGTTGGCTGGAGGAGTTGGTTCGGTCCCGAGGAGCTGAGAAAAAGGAGTCGATCTGGAGGAGATGTGGAGAAGGAGACTGTCAAGAGGAGGTGCTTCAGACCCGGTGATTTTGCGATTCCCATGGAAACGTCCGGTTGCTCGTTTGAGGAACTGGAGGCGCACACTTGGACCCAGTGAAATACAGAGAGGCCAGTTTGGTGTTCTTCACTGCGGTCTGGCTTTGCAACCTATTCCGGACTCCAGGTTTTGGGTTGCCTGCTTGAACACAGTGTGACTGGACTGGGACGCCGGTGGACGGGGTAAAGGGGCATTGAGGTGTTTGCACTGCAGCACTCAAAGTATTTTCAATAAAATTCTAATGGGGTTTCTGGTGGTTCTGGAGCCCATCCAAACTGACTACAGGCGAGAGGGCAGGCTACACCCCGAACAGGTCACCAAGTCTGTCGTGGGGCCACACACACAAACAACCATCAACATACGCACTCATTCCTACAACTTATTTTCTTTTCAGTTAAAATGTTGTTGGTCTACCAGTGTAGCTGTCTCGACACAAAATCTAACCTGAGATAAGTTACAAAAAAAATGTCGCAAACCTTTGAGAATTTTACTGAAATAAAGACGATACTAATATGTTTGTCGCAGGTTATTTTTCTATAAATGATAAAACAATAAAAATGATTGAAGAGTAAAGAGCAAAGCTCTTGATTTACATGTCAATTTACGTTCCCACCCTCACCTATGGTCACCAGCTGTGGGTGGTGACCAAAGCAATGAGATTGCGGATATAAGCGGACGAAATGAGCTTCCTCTGCAAGTTAGCAGGGCTCTCTCTCAGAGATTGGGTGAGGAGCTTTGCCATCCAGGCGGAGCTCGGTGTCAAGCTGCTCCTTCTCCAGGTAGAGAGGAGCAAGATGGGGGTGGTTCGGGCCGCTGGTCAGGATGCCCCCCGAGCGCCTCGCTGGTGAGATGTTTTGGGCACGTCCCACCAGGAGGAGACCAAGAGGCAGACCCCGGACCCGTTGCAGAGACTATGTCTCACAGCTGGCTGAGGAATGACTCGGGATCCTTCCAGGTGAGCTAGAGGTTGCAGCCGGGGTGAGAGAAGCCTGGGCTTCCCGTCTGAAGCTGTTGCCCCGCGATCCGGCCCCAGATAAGCAGAAGACGACGGAGCGGAACGGAAGAGAAATCACACAAAAGACATCTTTGTACACACAGGTGATCACTACGTCACCACGTGCTTTGCAGTTAGAGTTTATTTATTTTTTTATTTTTATTTCCGGAGCAGAAAATAAAAATGGAATGTCACTAAATGATGTCCACTGGAATGAATCATGCAAGTCATCGAGTTTATAGTTCATTGAACTCTGAGCACCAAAAATAGTTTAAGATGGAATTCAAGCCACACCGCTGCATATTAAAAATAACTCTGTGACCCTTTTTAAATCAGATCCAATTTACTTTTTGACCAAATAAACAAGGCACAAAATAAAGTTAACATAGAATCTTGAACTAAATGTGCTTTTAAATGAAATAATAAAAATAAAATAAATAGGATCACCACCAGTTTGAAGTAACACACTAATTCAAGGCTTAAAATATAATGAATAATTACAATTCAGAAAAATAATGAACTTGAAACAATTTTTATTTACTAAAAAAATTTTTTTTTTTTAATGATGTATTGAAGAACTTAATGTTTTATGAAATGTGTTTTTCACCTTTTTCCAGTTGTGCTGCCGATTTTATTATTGCTTACTGGTAAGGCTTTGGTAATAAATCAAATCAAGATAGTTTTTCCAAAAACAGACTTCCTATCCTTGACGGATACATTCACACACACACACACACACACACACACACACACACACACACACACACACACACACACACACACACACACAAGCCTTAGCCTGCCTACGTTTTGCACACAGACAATCTTTGTGCCGGTCGGTTCATCTGAGGACAGTGGAAAATCACGCCACAGTCAGCCTCAGCTCTTTTATTACAATTACACACAAATATGTCAGGCTGAAACAGATAAGACTCCCAAATATTTCAACTATTTGATCAGGATCTGCGTGACACTACAGCAGTATGTGGTATTTTAAGACATTTCAGAAGTTCAGGATAACAATTTGGAATGGAATTCAACTCAGAAGTTAAGGTCAGTCACTTTATTAACCGTCTATCCCTTTCAGGGATACGGGGGATGCCGGAGCCCATCCCGGCTTATTCAAGGTGAGGGGCAGGGTACACTTTGAACGGGTTGCCCATCTGTCGCGGGGCCACACATACACAACCATACACACACACTCATTCCTAGGGGCAAACATGTCATGGCAAATCAACCTAACATGCATGTTTTTGGAAGGTGGGAGATTAGCTGTAGATTAGAATAAGCTAATATTTAAACAATAATTTTTGACACATTGGTTGCTCGTCCCGGGGGAAGGATCTCTCTTTCATGTGGATCCCCACGAGGTTTCTTATTTTTTTTCCCCACTGATGGGTTTTTTAGGAGTTTTTCCTCACCGAGGAGAGTCTAAGGGCATGAATGTGCTAGTCTTGTTTAGGTAGCATTTGTTAGTTATTTTTCTTGCTGTGTATCTGTGTTAATACATTCCTCTTTTTTTTGTGAAGCCCATTGAGACGGAAATTCTGTGATTTTGGGCTATACAAATAAAATTAAATCGGGAGGAAACTGGAGTACCTGGAGAAAACCCACACAGACATGGGGGAGAACATGCAAACTCCACATAGAAAGGCCAGTCGTCCCCACCCGGGATTTGAACCCACGACCTTCTTGCTGTAATGCCACTGTGCTAAACACCGCGCCACCGTGCAGCCAGAAGTTAGGGTGTATTTATAAAAGGAAAAAAAACACCATCCCACCTGTTCAAAACTATTCCTTTGAAAGTCTTCAAACCCAAATATGTCGAGAATTCCAATTTCCATGGCCGGATCACTGGAAAACAGAAACACACAAAAACATGGATCATAACAATTTTTTTTTTTTTTTTTTTGGCCTTTTGCAACATTGTTTTGAGATGTTTCTATTTTACCCTCACAAACTCCATTAAGCCTGTGCATGCAATAACATAAATAGGGGTGTGGCGTCAATGCGTGGTTGCCAAATTTCTTACATTCAGTGGTTGACTTGTAAACAAGTCAAAGCACAAACACATTCCAGTAAATGTAGCATGGGGTTATCAACCAAAGCTGATAAGACTCCACAACATCAATGACACCAAGGTTCCCACACCCTTCACCTGGGAGTGTGTGGAAGTTTTTACTTGTGTTTACCGTGTGTGATTTGCACTTAAAAACTGGGTGTGTTTTGCATTTTTGACCCTGTTAAATGTCAGTGTACGTGCTCGAACGTGTCTGTCTTGCTATGTAAACTATTACAAACCTTCACTTCAAACTATGAGTCATAAAAAAATTATTAGCATTAAACACTCCAAAGGCTGTGAATGAGTGATTGCACGTCTGTGATGACAGATATATAGCAGTGGTAAAGTTTGTAAAAACATAGTAGTGTTTTTTTAGAAATTAAGGATGGAAAAAAAAGTGAAGCAAAAACACACACTGAGACATACCCGATGCAGTCGTCTTGTCCTTGAAGGTAGTCGTTAATACTGTTGACCAGATAACTGAATAGACGCCCGTAGATCGCTTTAGCCAGTTGGTCTCTGTACTGCTCTGACATCTCAACCGTGTGGCGTCGAGTGATCACATCACCTTTAAATAAAAACAAAGTACAAACACTTTTTGGTGACATTTGACCAATTTGATTGCGTTTGTGGTGTTAAGTGGTAAAAAATGGTTACCCACAAAAAATTAAGATGGGCATACAGATAGAGTAGCCCTCATTTATCAACATTGTGCACAAACTGGTGTAAATTTCGGACATAAATAGAAAATAGGCCTGTGTACGTGTAGCATTTATGAAGAGAGGTGTACGTGTTTCTTTTTTACAAGATGTGAACATTTACATGTTTTAATTTTAGGCAGCAATCTGTGCATATTGTACAATCACGTTGTTTTGATAAATCCAGATGTGCACATTGTTTTTGATCATACACCACCTTTACACTCTAATTTTTTGCATATGTAGTTTTGATAGATGAGGACCAAAGCGGTCATAATCAGCCTTTTCTAATGCTGCTTGCTAGAAGTGATCACTATTGATTTGACTAAATTTAGTAAAGTCAAGTTCTAAACTTCAAACAATCACAATAAGTCATCACACTGTTTTCAGGTTCGTCAGCCAAATATATTTAATTAGATTATCTACTCAGTGGTAGAACATCCGCCGTTGGTCCGGAAATTCGCAGGATTGAATCTCACTGAGCCCAGGCAGATGTCCTTGGGGAAGACACCTAACCCCCTGTTTCTCCCACTATTGGCGCCGTCGTGGCAGCCTGCTGCGGTGTAATGCAGCACAGAAATATCTCTGTTGAGGGATGAATTTCTGCATTTCCTTTCACGGGTCGCAAGTCCTCTTCGGTTACGCCAACTATCTTCATGTCTTCCTTCACTGTATCCATGGACCTCCTCTTTGCTCGTCCTCTAGGCCTCTTTCGTGGTGATTCCAAATCCAGCATCCTTCTTCCGATGTACTCTCTCTCTCTCTCTCTCTCTTCTCTGCACATGTCCGAACCATCTCAGTCTGACCTCTCTGACTTTATCTCCCAAAAACCTCTAACATGTGCTGTTCTTCTGACCCTGTCCATCCTGGTCACTCCCAGAGACATCCTCAGCATCTTCATCTCTGCTCCGTGGTTCGGTATACCGAACTGCTAAGAGGTATTGAACCACTACATGGTACTGAACTGCTACGTGGCTCAGTATACGGTGTACCAACTAAATCTCATTTTTAGCTTTGTAGGAGTATGAGGCTGTTGCAAAGCTTGCACATAATTTTAAATAAACATTCGTTTAAATGCCAAGTAATTAAGTGGGTAAAAAGTTATGCCAATAATGTTTTATATTGTGATATGCATACCTTTAATGTATTGAACATCAGATGTGAGAGCAGTGTTTAGGTCATTGGATGACACCTGCAGCAAACCAGCAACTATAAGAAAGACATCAAAATAAAAGAGAGAGAAAAACAAATGGATCAAGTTGTCAGGCAGGCCACACAGAATGATGACAAACCTTAAAATAATCAGATTAAACATGGAGTTAGGGACAGTGATGTAGTCCTTGTAACATCTCAGAGTTCACTCTGCTTGGCACCGCTGATGATGACATCACCCTGACGATACAACAGCTGAACTCTGCTACAATAACTTTTGCTTAACTGATTGGAAGAGGCAGCAACAATGAGTCATCATCAAATTTCTATAAACAAGCAGCACAAACAGGTGATGGAAACCCACTGGTGACATCGTCATGACACCACATTTCCCTTACTACACTTTCCTGTCAAGGTTCTGAAGTCATTTGTTCACCAACTCACAAAAGGTCACGGTTCATACAAGCACACAAAGTGGGTGTGTAATGGCAAAACAAGACAGAGAATAGAAAGCTTTCACCCCAACAGTGGCCAGTGTGTCTGATATACTTTTCTCTCCATGGTTACATTTTGGCAGAAAGCACTGCTTTCCAAACAGGTGACGCTCTGGGGTTTAGTTACCACTGAAAAGCCGGGTCAGAGTGAAGGAAGGGGGGCTACATAGATGTGGTAAAAAGTGGGAGGGGTGTGTGGCTCTGCCCTGCCTCCTGTTCTCCATCTCCGCAGTGAGGGGCACTGACCTCTGTCCAGCAGCTGCAGGTCAGAAGGGAAAGCTGTATTGGCATCTGTGAGCGCGGTGAAACGCAGGTCCCCAATATGCAGCACAGCAGAGAGCAGCGTAAACACAGAATCAACCTCCTAATAGAAAAATTATAAAGAAAAAAGAAACTTGTTAGGATAAAGAAAACAAAAAACAGATCTAAGTTCAATCGGAGCGAATCAGGACAATTCAGTCCATTGCAGTGATGTTTAGAATTTCAAATCCCTTCAAAATAAAATAGAGTATTCAGATAATTTATTATGAACAGGCATAAAAGGAGGATTTTTTTCAAGGTCAAATTTGTATGAAATATAATTAAATTTATTTTAACAGTCGTACTTTTCTATTAACCTATAATGTTTTCATGATCAAAGTAAATTCTTTTTTTTCAATTGTCTCCTCACTGCTTCAAAATCTTCATTTCTGTGTCCTCAGTTAACTTCAGCTTCTGTCTTCTTGTTCCTCACATTTTAGGATTTGCGTACAGCAGCTTCTGAGTTGCATTAAACTCAGAATCTTTGTATTCCACCACCTTCTTAAATTGCTCAATTTGCATAGAAGTGTCTGGATGCTTTGATTTGGTTAATTGCACACTTGCTAAATGAAATCCTTGATAATTAAATTACAACACAAGGTGATGCAAACTGGGAGTGTGCCACAATTTTACTAATTAACTTTGGACACAGCTCTCCAAACTGAGTAAAAAGCAGACGCAAACGACGGAACCAATGTTCTCTTGCATGCACTTCGTTCCCAGATTGCTGGAAATATTGATCTACGGGAACCAGCTGAAGTTTCTTTCTTTAATTGGGCTCAACAGAGAAAGACTAATTATCACAAAAGTCTGATTTCATACATCAAAAACCCAGAAATACAGTAAAATTCAGATAGACCGAAGGAATAAACTTGGTGGTGATTAATTTCACTATTTTTTAATTTTTACTCACTCTACTCATCCCTCACTGGGGAAATTTGTGTGCTGCACTCCTACACTGCAGCAGGCTGCCCACGACAGCGCCAATGATGGGAGAAACAGGGGCTTGGGTGTCTTCTCCAAGGACCCTAAACATGCACTCCGTGGGATGCGAACCCACAAACCTCCAGTTGACTTCTGGTCCGTGAGCAAACACTCCAACCACTGAGCCACCGTCTCCCAATTATTTGCATTATAATTTGGGATACATTGTAAATATTGTAAGGGTCTTCAGAAGGACACAAGTTTGGTCTGAAAGACTAAAAACCAATTTGGTATTTTATTTACATCTGCCTTTTTTTTTTTTTTTAGGGGGGAGGCAATAGCTCAGTGGTAGAATGTTCACCATTGGATTGGAAGTTCTCCGGATGTTCACATGATCGAATCCTACTGAGCTCACGTCCTTGAAGAAGACACCTAACCCACCATTGGCGCTGTCGTGGCAGCATGATGCAGTGCAATGCAGCACCCAAATTTTCCCGTTGAGGGATAAATAAAGTATATTTTTCTCTTTTTAGCCTTTTTTTTTTTTTTTTTGAAAAATTGAATTTACAGTGAGCTTCAACAACTGCAAACTAAGTTTGAAAGTTAGCAATAAAAATATTTATTGATTAAACCCTGATTCACTTCCGATTTACTTCCATTTTTTTTCTTAATTGATTCATATTGCCAAGATTTTTTTTTTTTTAGAAACCTCATGTCAAGCTTCTAAAAGCCCGGCATAGTCTTGTAAATGCAACGTCTTTCGAAGTACAGTTGAAAAGAACCCGCCCTCCTCTCAGCATTCACACGTTACCGTCCCTCTATCACACTCTCCCTTCCTCTGTGCCCTTCAGCAGAGGACGCTTAATGGAATACCCCATTATACCGCTGCTCTGTATCTGGTGAGCGGGAGTGGGCGAGTGGGGGAGGTGGCGGTTAAGGTGGAGGGGAGTGAGGTTTTGAGTTTGAGAATGTGTGCGCCTGTGTGAATATGTCTGTGTGTTCACTCTTTCAAGGCAGGATATTGGAACTGATATCTTGGAGATAAACACAAGCATTAGTCTCTGTCTGACACTCTATACACAGTCCCACCCCCCGCACCCCACTCGCTTAGGGAGAAGAAGAAAGAGAGCAAGGCAAAGAAAAGAAGCGATAGGGAGCGTTAATGACGATTGACCTTTGGGTCTGGACTGGGAGTCATCTCCTGATGGGAGCTTAGACGGCGACCGATGGGTGGTCCATCACTTCCACTAACACTCCTCCACCCCCTCTCTTCTATAACTCGGTCTCTGATCCCGTGGATGACAGTAACCTCTGGTCACACCACCATCTCTTTGCTCTATTCAGTTATCCATTTTGCCTTGCCTGCTCGGACTGGCGGCCGCTGGATTAAAAGGTGAGATGATGGTCAGTCACTGCTGATAGCTGCTGATGGTGACGGGCTATCTAAGTATAGAACCTGATAATGGCCTGGGAACACAGCTGGTGTTGCACAGAACAAACTGTACCGATGCACGCAACTGCAAAGCCGTATTAAATATCCACAACATTTGGTCACACATTCAGAACTTTCTGTGTGTGATTGATTCATTGCGGCACCCTGCTGTGATCAGTGCCATCCTGTCCATTAGAGAGCGTTCTTACTTAAGAGTGTGAGGCTGGAATCATATCCCCCAAAGCCAAGATTACACTGTGCAATTTCAGGACATTTAAAATCGAACCCCCATTTACACTGTCCAATCAAATCGGCTTAGACCTGTGCCAAGTCTCATAATCCGATAGTGTGCTGTGAGTGAACCACTCACACTGCCCCAGCTAAATTAAAGAGAGCTTCTTCTACAAGTTTTGCCTGCAGTTACTTATGTTACTGTCGTTGCCCTTGTTTTTTTTCAACTGGACTACGTTTTTGTAATAAAATTGAATTTATTGATCGCTTTCAGTTTTGCATGCAAAACTGAAAGCCGAATTGGGCAATAGTCCTGCTTCTACAGTGCCATGAATCTACAAGCTAAGACAAGTTTCTAGATATGCCAGAAACTAGAAGAGAGCAACAAATCACTCTTTGCAACGCCTGTGCACAGAGCCACCAAACAGTACGATTGAGTTGAATCACAGCCTGATCTTAACACTGTCACACCACCTGAAACTGGGACAAGTTCAGGCCAAAAATCGCAGTCTGTACTTAACTGAAGACCAGTGATTACTTCAAAATGATGATTTTAGTTTGGTCAAAAATCCAAATCTAACGCTGGCCTCCAAGCAACTCTGTGAATATTAGGCACACATTAAGGACATGCCTTTGTTTTTCCAGCTTTGGGTCTCAAACTATTTGAAATACTAATTGGATGTTCGTCGGCTTTGAACCACCTGCTTGAGGAGATAAGGCTTGCACATTCCGCATCTATACCACCTTTAAGTTGGATGTTCAGGAACTTTTGTACTACGTCATAAACCCTTTGATTTATTTCATTAGTGAGTATTTGTTTCCATCAGTACCTGCTTGTTGAAGCCTTGAGCTCGCAGGGCTTGTTTAACAGCTGCCAGATGTTCTCTGCTCTGACATGATGCTGCAGCTACTGGAGGAATGTCTCCTGGAAGTCTTTCACTAAGATATCTGAGAAAAAAATGTTACTAAATCTTTTATTTCAGACAGTCTTAAAAAAGCAATAAAATAAGGCTCAATAAGGAAAATCTAGCAACATTTTTTTCACATTTGTGGTTACGCTTCAAAAACAATTCATCCGGACTCATTGACGTACATGTCGAGCACTTGATAGCCACATACCTATGAGCCAGAACATTGTTGAGGTAAAGTGCACTCTTCTCCTCAGCTGAAAGGCCTTCAGCCATGAGGTAGAAGATTTTGAAGTTGTGTTGTTGAGGAGGCAGGTGGATGAGACGAGATTTTTCCAACATGTACGTGTACACACGAGCTGTGAGATCAAACATAAATTTAAAGTCATTATTATAAGTGATCAATAAAAAGTGCACTTCTTATCAACTGATGATATGAAACACTTTTATTGGGCTTTTACTGAATGGCCAAATCTCTTCACTCCTTGTAACTGGAATGTGATAGTAAAAAGTGGATTAAAGAGCTGCTACTGCCCTCTACTGGTGTTTTACTGCAAAACATGAAAAACATATGGAAAAATTCTGCTGTAGAAAAAAAAAGTCCAAATCTTACAAGAACATAAGCAACATTTAACTCTTTCCGCTTCCTCGGCACTACCATCACACAGGACCTAAAGTGGGAGCCATCCATCAGCTCCCTGATCAAAAAGGCCCAGCAGAGGATGTACTTTCTGCGGCAGTTGAAGAAAGCCAAGCTGCCCGCCCAGGTGCAGTTTTACACAACCATCATCGAGTCCATCCTCACCTCCTCCATCACCGTGTGGTACGCTGAGCCACAGCCAGGGACAAACACAGACTGCAGCGCATTGTGCGCTCCGCAGAGAAGGTGATCGGCTGCAGCCTTCCATCTCTCGAAGACCTGTACGTCTCCAGGACTCGGGGCGTGCAGGTCGGATAGCAGCTGACCCCTCCCAGCCTGGACATGGACTTTTTGAGCGACTCCCCTCGGGCAGGAGGCTCCGGTCCATTCGGACCCGAACGTCCCGCCACAAAAACAGCTTCTTCCCTTCTGCCGTTGGACTTATGAACTCTTTATAACCTGGATCCCCACATCTCTTAGTCACTTTATAACCTGGATCCCCACATCTCTTAGTCACTTTATAACCTGGATCCCCACATCTCTTAGTCACTTTATAACCTGGATCCCCACATCTCTTAGTCACTTTATAACCTGGATCCCCACATCTCTTAGTCACTTTATAACCTGGATCCCCACATCTCTTAGTCACTTTATAACCTGGATCCCCACATCTCTTAGTCACTTTATAACCTGGATCCCCACATCTCTTAATCACTTTATAATCTGGATCCTCACATCTCTTAGTCACTTTATAACCTGGATCCCCACATCTCTTAGTCACTTTATAACCTGGATCCCCACATCTCTTAGTCACTTTATAACCTGGATCCCCACATCTCTTAGTCACTTTATAACCTGGATCTCCACATCTCTTAGTCACTTTATACCCTGGATCCCCACATCTCTTAATCACTTTATAACCTGGATCCCCACATCTCTTAGTCACTTCATAACCTGGATCCCCACATCTCTTAGTCACTTTATAACCTGGATCCCCACATCTCTTAGTCACTTTATAACCTGGACCCCCACATCTCTTAGTCACTTTATAACCTGGACCCCCACATCTCTTAGTCACTTTATAACCTGGACCCCCACATCTCTTAGACACTTTATAACCTGGACCCCCACATCTCTTAGTCACTTTATAACCTGGATCCCCACATCTCTTAGTCACTTTATAACCTGGATCCCCACATCTCTTAGACACTTTATAACCTGGATCCCCACATCTCTTACTCACTTTATGACCTGGACCCCCACATCTCTTAGTCACTTTATAACCTGGATCCCCACATGTCTTAGACACTTTATAACCTGGATCCCCACATCTCTTAGTCACTTTATAACCTGGATCCCCACATCTCTTAGTCACTTTATAACCTGGATCCCCACATCTCTTAATCACTTTATAACCTGGATCCACACATCTCTTAGTCACTTTATAACCTGGATCCCCACATCTCTTAGTCACTTTATAACCTGGATCCCCACATCTCTTAGTCACTTTATAACCTGGATCCCCACATCTCTTAATCACTTTATAACCTGGATCCCCACATCTCTTAGGCACTTTATAACCTGGATCCCCACATCTCTTAGACACTTTATAACCTGGATCCCCACATCTCTTACTCACTTTATGACCTGGACCCCCACATCTCTTAGTCACTTTATAACCTGGACCCCCACATCTCTTAGTCACTTTATAACCTGGACCCCCACATCTCTTAGTCACTTTATAACCTGGATCCCCACATCTCTTAGACACTTTATAACCTGGATCCCCACATCTCTTAGTCACTTTATAACCTGGACCCCCACATCTCTTAGACACTTTATAACCTGGATCCCCACATCTCTTAGTCACTTTATAACCTGGATCCCCACATCTCTTAGACACTTTATAACCTGGACCCCCACATCTCTTAGTCACTTTATAACCTGGATTCCCACATCTCTTAGACACTTTATAACCTGGATCCCCACATCTCTTAGTCACTTTATAACCTGGACCCCCACATCTCTTAGTCACTTTATAACCTGGACCCCCACATCTCTTAGTCACTTTATAACCTGGATCCCCACATCTCTTAGACACTTTATAACCTGGATCCCCACATCTCTTAGTCACTTTATAACCTGGATCCCCACATCTCTTAGTCACTTTATAACCTGGATCCCCACATCTCTTAGTCACTTTATAACCTGGATCCCCACATCTCTTAGTCACTTTATAACCTGGATCCCCACATCTCTTAGTCACTTTATAACCTGGATACCCACATATCTTAGTCACTTTATAACCTGGATCCCCACATCTCTTAGTCACTTTATAACCTGGATCCCCACATCTCTTACTCACTTTATGACCTGGATCCCCACATCTCTTAGACACTTTATAACCTGGATCCCCACATCTCTTAGTCACTTTATAACCTGGATCCACACATCTCTTAGTCACTTTATAACCTGGACCCCCACATCTCTTAGTCACTTTATAACCTGGACCCCCACATCTCTTAGTCACTTTATAACCTGGATCCCCACATCTCTTAGTCACTTTATAACCTGGATCCCCACATCTCTTAGACACTTTATAACCTGGATCCCCACATCTCTTAGTCACTTTATAACCTGGATCCCCACATCTCTTAGTCACTTTATAACCTGGATCCCCACATCTCTTAGTCACTTTATAACCTGGACCCCCACATCTCTTAGACACTTTATAACCTGGATCCCCACATCTCTTAGTCACTTTATAACCTGGATCCCCACATCTCTTAGACACTTTATAACCTGGACCCCCACATCTCTTAGTCACTTTATAACCTGGATTCCCACATCTCTTAGACACTTTATAACCTGGATCCCCACATCTCTTAGTCACTTTATAACCTGGACCCCCACATCTCTTAGTCACTTTATAACCTGGATCCCCACATCTCTTAGACACTTTATAACCTGGATCCCCACATCTCTTAGTCACTTTATAACCTGGATCCCCACATCTCTTAGTCACTTTATAACCTGGATACATGTTATAACCTGGATCCCCACATCTCTTAGTCACTTTATAACCTGGATCCCCACATCTCTTAGTCACTTTATTACCTGGATCCCCACATCTCTTAATCACTTCCCTCTTGTCACTTCACTATCTTTATTATTTTCTATTATTTTCTATGACATTGCACTACTTTTCTTTTTCTTCTGAGCACTCTTAGTTTTGTTAAAATTATTATTATTTTCATTTATTTTTTTATTATTTTATATTTTTTGCACACAGGTATCAAAGCAAGTTCCTGGTCTCTGATATTTTTCATTGACATGGCAATAAAAACATTCTGATTCTGATTTTACCTCTGAGCATTGTCCTCCTTTTTTCACAGTATTGCATGGTCAGCAGTTTAATAAAACGACTGGAGTTACTGTTCCTCTGAGTCTTTGCATGGCCGAAGGCTTCCAGAATGCAGTTAACCTGCAAAATGAATTTAAAAAACTCTGAAAAGTTGGATGTGACATTATTCTTTTTCTTTGAAATAAAACAGCAGGAGGTATCTTTATGACTAAATGAAGCAAAAGGAAACCAGTACTTTTGAACTGTTCTACCACTAGATGTCAGGGTGAATCTATACTCTGTGTTTCACAGGTTGGGTTCTGGAATGAGGATGTGACCCAGATTTATTTCAGAGGCATAACAATGACTTCATCAGATGACAGTTCCCACACTCAATACACTGCTTTTATCACACAGAGGCAAACGACACAAAGACATCGGAGCGGGTAAAAAGTTCTTGTGAAACTTTAAAAGAATACATGTTATTTTCTTAAAAGCCACTTAAAAACTTCAGTCATTATAAAATAATAAATGTTTTCCTCTTTTTATGCTCTTTATATGGTATTTTTTTTTCTTTTAATTATTGCTCATAAACTGTCTTAAGACATATCTCCATGTGAAATAATTTTTCGCTTTAGGATTGAATCAAAAGAATAAAGTTCTGAGAAAAAGTGAAGAAATAGTAAAATTTCAAATCTTACAATCCTGTTTTACAGAAATAGTTCATTCAAACCTTTAAAAATATAGTAAATAAGTTTAAACAATTTACTCCAACTTAAATAACTGAGTTTTTAGGGAGAAAACTGCCTCCCTAAAAAACTCCTCCCCTGTGACACTTTTGGCTGCATAAAAATATCAGAATAACGTCATCAAAGTTCTGTCTTCTACTACGTCCGCGGACGAGTCGTGGGGCCAACAGCCTCAGACAGGAAGCCCAGGCTTCTCTCATTTTGACTGCATCTTCCAGCTCACCCGGAAGGATCCCAAGTTTTTCCCCGGCCAGCTGTGAGACATGGTCTCTCCAGCAGGTCTGGGGCCTACCTCTGCGTCTCCTCCCAGTGGGACATGCCCAAAGCACCTCACCAGCAAGGCATTCAGGAGGCATCCTAACCAGATGCCCAGACCACCCCATCTGGCTTCTCTCGACTCGAAAGAGCAACGACTCTGCTCCAAGCTCCCCCCTGGTGGCAGAACTCCTCACTCTCATCTCTGAGTGAGAGCCCAGCCACCCTGCAGAGGAAGCTCATTTTGTCCACAATCTCATTCTTTCGGTCACCACCCACAGACGCTTAGAATAGGTGAGGGTGGGAACGTGGATCGACTTGTAAACCGAGAGCTTTGATTTATGGCTCAGCTCTTTCTTTACCACAATGTCCTAATCAAAGCGTAATTCTGTCATTCCCAGCTTTACGTCTTAGTGGTATTATTATGACTAATAAATACTATTTTTACGGGCCTTTTACGGACCTTTCTGTGTGTTTTCTAATTGTTTCTCCTCAAAACACAACATTTAACTGTTCTCAGTACACTTCAGGTTTTATCCACACGTGTCATCTTTTCCTGACATCTGACAATTTGTGTACGCAAGCTCCCGAGTTGCTTAAAGTTACCCATCAGTCCATGCATGGATTTGGGCGTACGCACACTCGATAAATAAGGCTTCACATCATTTAATTTGAAGCACGCATGAATTCAAAAACCCTGTCTCACAAATAGACACACTTGCAAGACATTCACCACACGTCTCCAGCAACCTCTCACCACTAGTGAATGTCTATTTAACAGAGCTCAAGATTCAACGAAGTAAAACAAACCAGATTTTCTAAACAACAAAACACATTCGTAAGATTCATTCAAAGAGAAAATAGTGAAAATATGTGTTTTTTCTTTAAAACAATGAGTAGTTCCCCACATTGAGTCAGTGTATGTTCTCTGAATGTTTGCCTGCAGCCGTCCACAGACTGAAGAGTAAAAAGCAAACATCTTGACACATCCAAACTTACGTGTTTCATTCTGGGCCCCAAGGCAAAGCCTTTGGGGCTGCAGCGAGCTGTCAGGTGTCTCACGATGTGCTTACATGCCTCAGTTTTCCCTGATCCACTCTCACCACTGAAGGGAAGCAAATGAAAAATAAACATCATTCTTATTTCATTCAAGTTTTTTTTTTTTTAACTAAATTTTTCAAGTATTAAATACACATTTGTAAAAATGAATCAAGTATGTTTTCAAACAGTTGGTTTAAGACGATATTTTATGTGTGGATTGTTTTTTTTATGACGTATCTCGGTTAAACGTCTCCATCGGGCTGAAATCACTCCTTCAGGGAATTCCACCCATTTCATTCATGATCCATCCCTTTGTGATTTTTTTGCACTGCAGCTGCTTTTTTCCAAACTTGAAGCCTGTTTTGATTTTTTTTTGTGGTGTGGATATTAAGTCTGACAAGGTTTGCTTTCACACACGCAGAGAGATGAGACATGTGTAGTAACACCAGGCAGATGGCCTCAGAAGGTCAGACGTTTTTGTTAATGATCGTCGTGTCCCGTTTACATGTGTGTGTGTCTGGGTTTCACCATGTCTCCTACTAAAAGCCCCACTGAGTGTGAAGTGCAAAGGTCTTTCCTGTGCCTTTTCATTTAGCAGTTTTTATTAGATTTGAAGGGCATTTTGTCTGAGCGGTTGCCTCGTGGAGGACGGTGTGTGTGTGTGTCTGGGCTGATGACAGATTCCAAATGTCTAGTAGCAGCACGTGTGTGTGAATAAGGGAGTAGAAAACCATGCAACCAAAAAGCAGAGCTAGAAGTAAAACAGGAGAAGAAATGATAAAGTGCAAAAGAAAGAGAAACGAGAAGCTATGCACAGTGTCAGTGCACATCCAACGTCAATGTGTGTGTGTTTGTGTGAGTGAGATAGATGGCTTGTGGCCAGGGTGCATTAAGTTCCTGCCAGATTGGTTACGACTCAGCGGGAATGTCACTGGAGAGCCGGAACAGGATTTAATTGCAATCAGAGAGCTGCTTCGGTCCAGTCGAGGACAAAGAGCAAGACGCTCCCAGCAAACGTTCATCTCTGTGTGAGCCGAACGAAGAGCCATTAATCTCTCAAGGTGTGTTTAACAGGTGTATGGCCCAGGGGCGCGAACAAGCCGTGCGGCCGGTTTGTCAATTAATAACACAATTATTCAACTGTAAAAATGTCAAGATGCTGTTCTGGGGGCGTGTGAGAGGGAGAGTTTGTACCTCAGGATGAAACACTGTGGGCGTCTCTCCTGCTGCATCATGTGGTAAGCTCTTTCTGCTGAGGAAAAGATGTGAGGAGGCAGAGAGGAGCAGAGACGGCCGGTCGAGCTCAGATACAGCTGACTCACCTGAGAAAGAGAGCAAGTACTTATGTAACACGTGTACGCACGTCTCAGCCGAGGGTGACAGGGGATACAGTTTCCACTAACCAGTGAAACCCGAGCGGGTGTCACTTTCTAACTGTGTGTCCATGAGTGTGGTCTGTAAATTTGATTCAATGTATTTGTGTAAATACTAAAAGAAAATAGCCACTGTGCAAGCCTGCCTGTAAATGAAAGTATTATGGGATGTTTTTTTATTTTAAACAAGAGTATAATATCAGCCAATGAAATTGGAATCTTCTGTAAACAGCCCATGTCTCCAGTCAGGGATAAAACAATTGCACATTTTTAAACTTCCCTGTGAAAATAAACTGCATGCAATGCACTCATGTTCTTGTGACAACCTATTTTACTAGAAAAAAACACTTGTCAAAAAAGTACAATATAGCCTGCAATCATTTGTGCACAATCCTGTGCACCGAACGTCCTCTACCAAAATAGTTTGATACAAATGCAGGTATCATAATATATAGTTAAAAAGTTTTAGAATTCCTTTCCTTTGGATATTTCTAATGATGCACTCACACATGATCAGCATTTGGCGTCCAAATGCATCCCGTTTCAATGTAAAGTCATTGATATCTCCATGTTTCCAAACTACACAAGCATTTGCCACCTGATTCTGCTTCCACAAACACACCAACTGCACAGTGTAAAAGCAGGGCCCCGTATCCCATGACAAGTTCATAAAATGCAGCAATTATTAGCCTTTTAGTAGAATGTAAGCCCTTAACCCTCTTCCCGTCATGATGCCCTCCTCTGGACCTTGCCTAATCACCTTGAATAGGGATACCTGAGGATGATTAGTCTAATGACACACACCTGTGGATCATGGTGCCTATTTAAAGGGAATCAAACAAGACGTCTTTGTCGGGTCATCGTCATCACCATCCCTTCCAGCGAGGTCTTTCGTCCTGGGGCCGGATCCTTGAAACCCATTATATTATTTGGACTTTTGATTCGAGTTAATCCCGTGCCCTTTGCCTTACAGCTTTACTAGACTTTCTGCCTTACTGGACTTTTGGTTAATAAATCTTGTTTTGTTGTCCTGCATTTGGGTCGTCCCCCTCCTTCCACACCCTGACACTCCCTATTTCATCTGTTGTTTTTACCACTGTTAACATGATAACCTTTTATCCCTTTTCTTTTTTATTTGTTGCATCTGAATATAAGACATTTGTACGGAAATTGCTGAGTGATGCGAATGGACTTACACAAATCTGTTTGAATGCACCATAAGCTCATTTCTGTCGAACATTTCAGATTCATATCCAATCCTTCCACACAAGACAACATAAGAGTAGTGCACACAGATTCTTTTTTTTAATTCTATCATACAACCATCATAGTGACCGAAAACATCTCTTACACCTGTTCTTGAATTACTTCAAATTTGCACTTTTAATTTTCACCTTTACTTTCCATAATTTTGTTATGGGAAAAAGTTGTCGAAGCTAGGCTAAGGTCTGAAGTAAGAATTTGTGAGCAGCAGTATGGTTTTATGCCTAAAAAGAGCACTATAGATGCAGTATTTGCCTTGAGGATGCTGATAGAGAAGTACAGGGAAGGTCAGAGGGAGCTGCACTGTGTCTTTGTAGATCTTGAGAAAGCGTATGACAGGGTACCTAGAGAAGAACTATGGTATTGTATGAGGAAGTCTGGTGTGACAGAGAAGTATGTTAGAGCGGTGCAGGACATGTATGAGGACTGTAAGACAATGGTGAGGTGTGCTGTAGGTGTGACAGAAGAGTTCAGTGTGGGGGTGGGACTGCACCAGGGATCTGCTCTGAGTCCTTTGCTGTTTGCTATGGTGATGGTCAGGCTGACAGACGAGGTTAGACAGGAATCCCCATGGACAATGATGTTTGCAGATGACATTGTGATCTGTAGTGAGAGGAGGGAAGAGGTGGAGGAAAAGTTGGAGAGGTGGAGGTTTGCACTAGAAAGAAGAGGAATGAAGATTAGTCAGAGTAAGACAGAGTACATGTGTGTGAATGAGAGGGATCCAAATGGAAAAGTGAGGTTACAGGGAGAAGAGATAAAGAAGGTGGAAGATTTTAAGTATCTAGGATCAACAGTCCAGAGCAATGGAGAGTGTGGAAAAGAGGTGAAGAAGCGTGTTCAAGCAGGCTGGAACGGGTGGAGGAAAGTATCAGGTGTGATGTGTGACAGAAGAGTTTCAGCTAAAATGAAAGGAAAAGTGTACAAAACCGTGGTGAGACCCGCCATGCTGTTTGGTCTAGAGACAGTGCCAATGAGGAAAAGACAGGAAGCAGAGATGGAGGTAGCAGAGATGAAGATGCTGAGGGTCTCTCTGGGAGTGACCAGGATGGACAGGATCAGAAATGAGTATATCAGAGGAACAGCACATGTTAGAGGTTTTGGAGATAAAGTCCGAGAGGCCATACTGAGATGGTTTGGACATGTACAGAGAAGAGAGACCGAGTACATCGGCAGAAGGATGCTGGGTTTGGAACCACCAGGAAAGAGGGCTAGAGGAAGACCAAAGAGGATGTTCATGGATACAGTGAAGGAAGACATGAAGATAGTTGGCGTGACCGAAGAGGATGCAGCAGATAGGGTTAGATGGAAGAAACTGACTTGCTGTGGCGACCCCTGAAGGGAAATGCCGAAAGGAGAAGAAGAAGACTTTCCATAATTTTGTCCAACAAAAACATTTGAATTATTTGCACATGCATTGATGTAAAGTTGATTTTATTTTTCTCTGATTCATATTTTCTTTTTTGCCAATGGTCCTGAGATAGGAGATGTAAAGAAAAAGTGTGAGATGGCTTGTGAAGTAAAACACCAGAGCTGTTGACACGCGACCAGCAGATTACACATGTTGTGACATACAGTATGTCCTTCTCACTTTAGCTCCTCCTAACAACCTCTCGGTCTGAGAAAGATTGTTGGACTGACTCCAGACAGAGGCTGGTTAGGACCAACGGAAGGGCGGAAATATGGATCTTTTTCAGCAAATTGAGTTGGAAGAAAATCTTTTCTCAAGATTTAAGACTCAAACTAAACTTTCAAAAATGTGCGTTTAGCAATCTGTGTGACTAAATCTGACTAATAGCGGAATTACCAAATCAATTTTGGGTCAATCCTCCCTGATAGAGTCTGGTAAGTATTTCTTATTTGCAGAGTGGTTCTATTAGGATGTGTGTGTGTTGTGTGTATGTACGGATGTATGCTGAGTATCACTAACAGGAAGGCTGCATTATTTATCAACTAAAGGGTCCATTTAATCTGATCCTGCTTATCATACAGAATCTATCTCCTCAGCATACACACAGCTGAATGGATCTTTGTGTGTGTACATTAATTCAAGAAAAAGCTTGTATAGCAAAACTTTACATGCATGCTTACCAAAGTGGAATAAATAGGCAGCTCTTTGTTTGGATTGACCAGGAGAAGAATGTGTCCGATGTAAGTCTGAAAAAGACAAGAATAATGAACACTGTACCATAACGTCTATTCTATTTTTATCATGTGATCCGAGCTGAGAAACCCACCAAGAGTCACACACAATTGAAAAAAAGATTAAAATGTCAAGATCCTCTCTTGCCCTGGCCTTTTTGCCTTCCTTTTTGTTTTGCACTTTGCCCTAATTCCTCACACCTCTCACTACTGTTTGCACCTGTATCTTGTATTCCATCACTTCCGGGTTAAGGTCGTCTGTTCTGTTGTCCAGACATCCGCACGTCACGCCTGCCCAGGTTGGCAACCACACTGACCTGCTTGACCTTCTTGTTCCGCAATAAACCAGTCAAAACTTGACTCATGTACTGTATCTGTGCACCACCTCTCCACCTCATGACATAAATATTTTTTTTTTATGGTCATTCATCTATAACACTTTTATGAATGCAATATCTTGCAAACCATTCAAGGGATTTAAATTAAACTGCCCACAGTTACTCAGTGCCAGCTATAGATGAACTGTTTAGGTTTCCAAAGTATTGCCATCAGGGGTTAAGTTCACAAAGAAGAAGTTCATAAATCATTGTGAAGGTATTTAAACTATTCATAGTTAACAATACTATGAATAAAAAAAAAAATAATGGCCTTTTTTTGTGTGTCTCAAAGTGCTGCAGCAAACACAAGATTTAAAATAATGAAGATTAGAGCGAAAGTTATTAAAACTATTAAAATATATTAAAAATAAACTTAACTAAAAATAGAACTAAGCATAGGCAGTATTAAAAGTACCAGAAATCTTAGGCTTTTTGAAATAAAATGTCTTTAAAAGAATCCAGGTCTGGTTTGTTCTTAGGTCGGCAGGGATGGCGTTTTTAAGGAGAGGTACCAGAGTTCCATATTGTGGAACCTGGTGATGGGGACCTGGAGGAGCATTCTGCCTGATGATATGAGGGTATGAGCATGTTCCTGGGGATGAGAAGTTCCTGTATGCAGGGTGGTGTCTGACCGGGGATGTATACAGTGGTGGTCAAAAGTTTACATACACTTGTAAAGAACATTATGTCATGGCTGTCTTGAGTTTCCAGTTATTTCAACAACTCTGATTTTTCTCTGATATAGTGATTGGAACAGATCCTTCTTTGTCACAAAAAACATTCATGAAGTTTGATTCTTTTATGACTTTATTATGGGTAAACTGAAAATGTGACAAAATCAGCTGGGTCAAAAATATACATACAGCAATGCTAATATTTGGTTACGTGTCCTTTGGCCATTTTTACTTCAATTAGGCGCTTTTGGTAGCCATCCACAAGCTTCTGGCAAGTTTCTGGTTGAATGTTTGACCACTCCTCTTGACAGAATTGGTGCAGTTCAGTTAAATTTGTTGGCTTTCTGACATGGACTTGTTTCTTCAGCATTATCCACATGTTCTCAATGGGATTTAAGTCAGGACTTTGGGAAGGCCATTCTAAAACCTTAATTCTAGCCTGATTTAGCCATTCCATTACCACTTTTGATGTGTGTTTGGGGTCATTGTCCTGTTGGAACACCTAACTGCGCCCAAGACCCAACCTTCGGGCTGATGACTTCAGGTTTTCTTGAAGAATTTGAAGGTAATCCTCCTTCTTCATTGTCCCATTGACTCTCTGTAAAGCACCAGTTCCATTGGCAGCAAAACAGGCCTACCGTGCTTGATGGTAGGCATGGTGTTCTTGGGGTTAAAGGCCTCACCTTTTCTCCTCCAAACATATTGCTGGGCATTGTGGCCAAACAGCTCAATTTTTGTTTCATCTGACCACAGAACTTTCCTCCAGAAGGTCTTATCTTTGTCCATGTGATCAGCAGCAAACTTTAGTCGAGCCTTAAGGTGCCGCTTTTGGAGCAAGGGCTTCCTTCTTGCACGGCAACCTCTCAGTCCATGGCGATGCAAAACACGCTTGACTGTGGACACTGACACCTGTGTTCCAGCAGCTTCTAATTCTTGGCAGATCTGCTTTTTGGTGCTCCTGGGTTGACTCTTCACCCTCCTGACCAGTTTTCTCTCAGCAGCAGGTGACAGCTTGCGTTTTCTTCCTGATCGTGGCAGTGACAAAACAGTGCCATGCACTTTATACTTACAAACAATTGTTTGCACTGTTGCTCTTGGAACCTGCAGCTGCTTTGAAATGGCTCCAAGTGACTTTCCTGACTTGTTCAAGTCAATGATTCTCTTTTTCAAATCTGTGCTGAGCTCCTTTGACTTTCCCATTGTAGCGTTTGTGGGTGTTTTTATCCAATGAGCCCTTATTAAATGGCCTCGGAGAATTCACCAGCTGTAGTCACTCATAATCACTCACAAGAAGTTAAGAGGTCATGATATGAAGCTCATGTCATTGACACAACTTTCTAAGTCTCCAAAATTGCTCATTCATGTTGCTGTATGTATATTTTTGACCCAGCTGATTTTGTCACATTTTCAGTTTACCCATAATAAAGTCATAAAAGAATTAAACTTCATGAATGTTTTTTGTGACAAAGAAGGATCTGTTCCAATCACTATATCAGAGAAAAATCAGAGTTGTTGAAATAACTGGAAACTCAAGACAGCCATGACATTATGTTCTTTACAAGTGTATGTAAACTTTTGACCACCACTGTATGTGAGTGTGGAGAAGGAGTTTGTACTCAATCTGGGATGGAACAGGAAGTCAATGCAGTTATTTCAGGACAGGGTGAATGTGATCATATTTCCAAACTTTCTGCAGATGCTATTCTGACTGCATAACGGTTTCAGAATGTCCTTGCTGGGAATCTTAAAAAAAAAAGCTCCAATCTTGAGAAGATAGAAGCATAGGTGAGTTTATCTACATCTGGAAGTGTTATAAGAGGCTGAAATTTGGAGATGTTACAAAAGTGGTGGAATGACTTTGTAAGTCAGTACCATCTATAGATAAACTGATTATGTTTGGGTTATAGGGCAGCTTATTCCTGTTAACAAATTCAATAATACCTCAGAAAGGAAGGTCAAAGAAACACTTGTCATTGACCAAACTGACAGATAACCTTTCACCGATAAAGACAGCACATTTGTTCCCTGCACGTAAACCCTACAGTCATTTAGAAAAAAAATAACTACTTCCCAATTTCTGACCCTCTCCACCACACCATTAACCTCCAGTCTCTCTCAAAGAGCCCTGAAGGCTGTTAGAGGGCTAAACTCTGTCCCCTTGGGGGAGCAGAAGCTTTGCTAACATGTTAGCGTGCTGTTCCGTCCTCAGGCCCCGACTCAAGGTTAATGACTTGAACAAATCCCCACAGTTTGAGAACACAAAGACAAACCACTTTCTGGATAATAACTCACTTTGTTTCAAACTAACTAAACTTTTTTTTTAGAAAACAGAAGAAGTTGATTCCCTCTTATACATTTTGTCATCTGTTCAACATTCTTTTCTATCCTTTGTCTCATCCCGACCAGTATCCGTACCATCCTCACCACAGGGGGTTTTGGTGAGGAACTGATTTTTCTCTCTTGGCAGGAGCTATAGACTGCCCATGAAAGCCTCTTCACAGACCACCCTGTGGGGTACATATGGAGCGTTTTACCTTTTGTTCTCCCTTTTTAAAGATTAAATACTGTATTTCTTTGCTCTGAACAAGAAGGATTCAAAATTGGTTGCAAAAATTTACGTAAATAAACATGTATTCACATTTGATGAAAACTACTTTTGCAATAAATAGCATGGCAGACATACTGTACATAAAAGCATGGGTTTAAGACTTTAACCCATGCTTTTATGTATGTCTGCCATGCTATTTATTGCATGCCTTTTCTTTCAGGTCCGCCTCGCGGGCACCGTTTTTTCTTTTAGGTCCGCCTTTTCTCACACACAAGGCGCACCGCACGAAAAGGCGCACCGCTCATTTTAAAGAAAATCTAAGACTTTTATATGCGCCTTATAGCCGTGAAATTCCGGTAGTTGTGGCCAATCAACCTAGCATGCATGTTTTTGGAGGACAGCAGGAAACAGGAATACCCACGCATACACGGGGAGAACATGCAACACCCAGAAAGGTCAGTGGTCCAAGTCTCATCGCCACCCAGGACTCGGACCCGCCCTTCTTGCTGTGAGGCCATTTTGCTGCACAGGTTTGCAGCACTGTGCCACCGTGCTGCAAACCTTATTTGTCATAGTTCTAAATAAACAGCCTGAATCTTTAAGAAAAATTGACTCAGATTACCGTATTTTCCGCACTATAGGCGCACCTAAAAACCTTAATTTTTTTCTGAAGTCCACGGTGCGCCTTTTAACCCGGAGCGCCTTATATATGGATTAATATTGAGCTACAACAGGTGTCGCAACTGCGGTAAGCAGCCGCCGACTCCATTTCCCCCGTAGAAGAAGTAGTGCGCGGTGCATGCTTGGATACATGAAAGGACGTCTCATTTCCATTTGTGTGTTTGTGTAAAGACCCGGAAATGGCTTCTACCAAGAGACACTGTTACACCGCAGAATTTAAACTCAAGGTGATCGGTCACGCAGTAGAACACGGGAATATAGCCACAGTCAGTGGGAAGATCGGACTTAAAAAATCCAGCGCGACCCAAGCCCCGGATATTAAAACCGCGGGCTTGCGGTAAAAAAAAAAAATATTATTTATAAAAAAATTATAAATTGGAACATTTTCAAGAACACGCCTTTTTAATAAAAAAAAAAAAAAAATCACACTATCAGACCCCTAACACACTTGTCTGTGATGGCCTGCTTAGCGCGAAGAGGAGGGACGGTCTTTGAAACAAATGATAAAATAGATCTTTGACGATCATCACTTTTACCAGTCCAGCTGTTTAAATGCCCGCTCAGCGTCGAGGTGACAGTCTTTTTGGTGTCGTATGAAAGCAATTTAGTTTATCCTTAACTTCTTACTCCTTCATATCGGGGATATCAGTTCAAAATAAATAAAATAAAGACGTGCGCAGGAGGGGATTACCAAAATAAGAGGAGACGTTCACGTGCGCAGAATATGAGCTGGCTCTGTGGATCCTGTTTAGTAGTTAAACATTACTTCTCTGTTTGATCCAAATTATTAATTTTATAACAAGTATTCCTTAGTTTAGTACCTACACCTCGTTTTAGTTTACATTTTATAAAATATATTTATTTAAAAAAAAAAAAGTCAGCGAGAGAGAAGCCCGACCAATGTAATGATTGACATTTTTAGGTCAGAACCGACCCGAATTTTGGGTCGGGCTTGGGCTTAAGATCTTACCTCTGGCCGCAGCGAGAGAGTTTAACATCAATGAATCAATGATGAGGAAGTGGAGGAAGCAAGAGGGTGCGCTGCGCAAAGTAAACAAGACTAAACAGAGTTTCCGCGGAACAAAGCGAGATGGCCACAGTTAGAGGACAAAGATGAACAGCCTTTACTGTAGCGCCTTATAATGCGGTGCGCCTTATATGTGGAAAAAGTTTTAAAAATAGTCGTTTATTGAAGGTGCGCCTTATAATGCAGTGCGCCTTATAGGGCGGAAAATACGGTACATGAGGAACTTTCTCGTACTTAAAGATGGCAGACAATATGACGACTAATGAGACGCCAGAATTGATCTGATCTGCTACACAATCTTAATTTTTTATTGATATGTGGAAAATATTAATTACGAGTTGTGATTTTTTTTATTTGTTTTGTAGCACTTGACAGAAAGGTGCAGGGTGTTGTGCCATTTGGTTGCTATGGTGACATAGCTAACAAACTAATGACAGGTTGGCCACGACAGTTCTTGCATATGAATGAAACGTGAACATTTCATACAGAACATAAATAAATAACATTATATGAAACACCATGAACCTGACCAAGTTCTCGCGCAAAAACAATCCTTTATTTTTATTCGCCTTCGTATAGAGTTAGCTGACGGTCTGGTTGCTGCATGCACACCACTTTCAGCACTCCTTTCATTTAGACATCATCATTCAGAATTCAAATCCTCCCTTTACTTTGTTCATCACTTCCTATTTTGTCATCTCTTTATCTCGGTTTCCCGCAGCGGGTGACCCCGACTGTCTGATGTTCATCTGTAATAACAGGCTATTATTACCTCCTTTGCTAGAAGGCAGCAGTGGAGGACAATGCACTCACAGAACTGTATTGATTTGGTTCTAGTCTTTAGATGGCTCCATTCCCATAGAGATAGACTAAAGATTTAAAGAGAGGGGAAGAAAACCGGCCTCTTGAAATGAAGCAATTATTTGAGATATGGCCATTTTATTTTGCAATATAGTGATATATTCAGCATTCAGATCAATCAAAAACATATTAAGCTTGTTCGTTTCACAAGTGTGATCACGGGGAATACATTTTGATCAAAGGGTTCAGTTTTTCTACTATTTTGCATTTCTTTTTTAAACCAGCATAGGTTTTTTTTTTTAAACCCGAACCTGGTTGGTTGCTTTTTCTTTCAGTTTCTTTCTTCAAGGCTCAACACAATAGACAAATTCACTCTATTTAAACCTGTTTTTGGATCTCTAAAAAGCTTCTTTGGTGTATTTTTGGGCATACAGCATCAGTGTTGTCCTTAAAATACAGCTCATCAATAATTGCCCTTGATATTTATACTGAAGGATAATCTCAGTTTCTAGTCATTAAAGGCTGTTTTTCAAAGTTTATCAGCATGCCGTTACTATTAGAAACATTAATTGTCATAAAAAAGCCATATCAGAAGACTACTGGTGTTGCCCCACTGGTCTACAAACTGGTCCCCACAGTTCACAGTGCATCATGCACTATTTTTACTGATCACAGAATGCTTTTTGGTGTTTTTGACAGGCGTCCTAATGACCTAAAACTGCCAATTTTGTGTTTTTCCAATGTTCAGTTATTAAGCCAACTTTTCGTCCCAGCTCTTTCTTTACCACGACGGACCGATGCAGCGTCCTAGTTATTGCTAGTTACAACTGGGACGCTGCATCAATCTGTCGTGGTAAAGAAAGAGCTGAGCTGAAAAGAAAAGCTCTCGAAGTCGATCAACGTTCCAACCCTCACCTATGGTCACCAGCTGTGGGTGGTGACCGAAAGAAAGAACGAGATAAAAGCTGCCGAAATGAGCTTCCTCTATAGGGTGGCTGGGCTCTCACTCAGAGATTGGGCGAGGGGCTTTGCCATCTGGAAGGAGCTCGGTGTCGAGCCGCTCCTCCTCCAGGTCGAGAGAATCCAGATGGGGTGGTTCCGGCATCTGGGTCAGGATACCTCCCGAGCACCTCGCTGGTGCGGTGTTTTGGACATGTTCCACTGGGATGGGACCAAGAGGCAAACCCTGGACCCGCTGAAGAGACTATGTCTCACAGCTGGCCGGGGAACAACTCGGGATTCTTCTGGGTGAGCTGGAGGATACAGCCAGGGTGAGAGAAGCCTGGGCTTCCCGTCTGAGGCTGTTGCCGCCACGACTCGGCCTCAGATAAATGGAAGACGAAGGAACGGAAAGTTATCAAGCTATGTCTGTTACATATTTAGTTTTAAAGCATGCAGAAAACTTATATATACTGTAAATATATAAATACTGTATATATAAATATCAGTGTGGCTCACAACCTGTGCTGATGTAGGATTTTGGCCCTCTGGGGATTTGCTTTTGACACTCCACGATTAAAATTTACAAATTCTTCCTCAGTATGTATGATGTGTCTACTTCAGTTTTGAAGACGATCGTATCCTGAAGGGGCAACAAATCTCACGAGTGTACAAAAGTGCACTTAAGGAGGACTTTATTTACCCTGTAGAGAACCCTCCAGTGTACTGTCAATAAGGAACAACTGTGGTATGGTGAGGCCCACAAAAACAAAATCTGTTTCGCAATCTGAAAGCTTTGCTGCTTGTTTTTGATTTTTTAGAAAAGACACCATTCTTACATAGATTTGGTCGTTGCCGAAGCGTTTTTGCATCTCGTAGAGAAGGCTGCTGTCTGTCAGCTCACTGAGGGATGCCAGGTCGTCATTAGGAGCTGGAGGCATCAGTTTGACCTAAAAAAAAAAGTTGATTTAAAGTCAGAAAAAGTCAAACTGAGACTTTGAGTACCCTGAGATCTGTTGTATCTAAAGTTAGTGGAACATTTTGTTGAATTACATACTTTTAAAGTTTTAAATTTCAAATAAAATGATTAAGAGCATCATGTACAGCCACATGTAATGAATAAAAGTTCAAACTTAGATTTCTTAGGCTCTATTTATTCTGTATTTGTTGTATTAAAGAAAGCCAAGAAATGGAATGCACTAGATTTTTTGTGTGATTTCTAAAGGAAAGCACCTGCTCCAGTTTACTGGGTCCGGAGCTGAAGTGGCCATCTAGGCCATTATCCTGAGAGGGCTGCCGGCTCAGGGCTCCTCCTGCATCTCTGAACATGGCACACTTCTCCAGCAGACTGTCCCTTTTAGCGATTGGCAGACCAAGAGGGTTCCTGTGTGATAGAAGGGAAGATGAAAAGATTTGGTGAAATGGTGAAGGAAAACAGCACTGTGACATGTAGAGTAAACATAAGGTTTATATTTATCCTTGTAAAACTTATTAACACACAGGTTTTTGAGAGGAGTGTTGAGGTCGTGAGAACCGCCGTCGAAGCGTTTATCACTAGCAGGAAGAGGAGCAGAGGGGTCCTTCAGCCTCTGCTGCCAGCTCTCCTCTGCATGCAGCAGTATCTCTGCGATGGGCTCTGATGCGGCAATATCTAAATGACATGAGATAAAAGAAGCGGCGCCATTAGTTTGGTTATCTGACATTCACAGATGCATGTTTAATTAGATGCAAATGAGAACATCAACAAAGGTCCTGCAATATTTATATCATGATAATACAATAAGACCAGTGGACTCGTTTAAAAGACTTGTCGATCTTAAACTGAGAAAACAGTGACAAGAGTAAAACTGTTGAAAGTCTAATGCTGCTTCTTAACCAATCGTCATCATTGGTAAAAAAAAAAAAAAAATTGAGTGGCCCATAAAATGCTCCCAATTATTTAGCATGAGTAATTTTTTGTATATGAGGCCATAGTGCATCTTTCCTCTTCTTTGTCAGGCAAAAAATTCCTAAACCATTCTTCCAGGTGAGCCTTCAACTGCAGATCAATCTCACCAGCAGTGTCAAGGGGGAGTGAAACCTTCCAGGCTATAATGAGGCCTAAGGGCACCCGAGGGAGGAAGAAGCCTTCAACTTATCAATTTTTCTCAGGACAGACTGCGCCCTTGACACTTAGGTATCGCTTGCTCTCTGTTTGTTTCATCGTTTGGCTGCAAAACCAGGAATGTAGAGCTCAAAGAAAAAAATGGAATCGTCTATCTCTACAGACTTTACTGGACTCCTCTTAGAGGCTAAATTCAAGAAAGAGTTATTGATTAGTGAGAGAGTGGCTTAAGTTAAAACGGTGACAAACAATTATGACATTTTATCCCACAAAAGAGGGTTGAATCACAGGCCACAAAATGTGAGATAATATATCGTCAGCATGTTTTCATAGTGTCACAGATCACATTGATGCATGTAAAAAAATGGAAAATCTTGTTGTATAGAAATGTGGTTGATAAAAAGTGCATCTATAAATGATTTTAAAAGAAGGTGCTCATTATAAAGATCTTCCATCTACTCTCTGAAAGCACTAAACAGCAGATGCTTTTAGACGCTTGCTGTGCATTCACAAACACAACGCACCAAAGAGCAGACAGTAATGGCTTTCTCTGTATTCCTCATACGCAGTAGGATCCATTTCTACAAGCGTTTCAACTTCTGTATTAGCCAGAAAGTTCAATCCACATGGCTCTGATTCACTTGAATAAATGATGGAGGAAAGTTGAAATTGTTCAACAGATACAATCATACGACTAGATGGGGAGTCATTTTTCTGCGCTAGATTAATCAGTTTGTTCTTGATTATTTATTCATATCTTTCCTGTGATCTGCTGACGACCAGTCTAACAGAAACTAAGCCTCAGAAAAGCATGAACTCAAATTTAATACAAACCTATTTTGACTTTATAGTCTGTTGCTATTGTTGCAGAATTTTCTCACTTAAAGTGTTGCACAGACGAGAAGTCTAAATATGTCAATAAGTGGAATTTATTAAAATAAAAAGGATTGAATGCTGCAGTATTGGAAGTTCATGCAAAACAAAGTTTGATTTGCAGACGTTACAGATGGACCCTGTATTCTTTCAAAGGTGATGGATCAAAGTGAATATTATTTTTTAGATATAAATTGAGCTATTTAGAAAATCACCTCCTGTCTCTTTAAACACAGGAAAACAATCCATGAGAATTTCTAATGATAAATAACGACATCCCAAACACATCCGTTCAGTTTATATGCATCAGCAGGAGCGGATCTAGGATTTTCCAAGGGGGCTCAGAGGTTGAGGTCGTGCACCTGTGGTGCTTGCCAGTATAGGCCCCTGATCAGAGCAGTATGAAGCACCATTTTTTTTATTCCTGCAGAAGATGCTAAATTTAAAAAGTTATTCTTAAGAAAGTTGAATTCTGTTACTTATGTTATCACTTAAAATATTTTTTTCTCCATCTTTGCTTCATAACCGCTTACAGCACATTTTCACCTTCCAGCTGCAGTGCCTGTGTGTGTCCTTGAGTACATTTCTGTGAGTGTGTAGTGTGAAGGAATTACCAGATGGTTTGTCTTGGTTGCAGTTTAGCAGAGTCGGGTTCGCTCCGTGCCTCAGGAGCTGGCTAACAATGCTTGTCTGGGAGAGATGAGAGAGAGACACAAACACAAGTTGTTACTAATCTTAATGAAACAATTTAGCAACAAAGCAGATTTGGTGTTTTAGAGTAAAGGTGGGGATACCATAACCTGAAGGTCACATGTGGTTAATAAGGACTTTAGTTTCAGATCAGTGTGTTTAAAAAATTTACATAAAAATAAACCCAGATTTTTTTTTAACATGTAATTGTGGTGTTTTCTACTAAGTTGCGCTTCACATTAAATTATCTTAAAGGCAGATAGACTTCATCCAGACAGTTTGAAAAGAGTGACATCACAGATCACAAATAAAGTTAAGAAATCTAAGTGGATGGAAAACATCTAGTTTTTTCTTTTAAGGCCAAGTTTTTTATATACTCTTGTAATATTTTTTCTCAGAGAGTGTGGTTTACTAAACCCACCTTCCATCTGCTTTCGCCCAGCTATTCGGTCACATTTTGTAACCAAATGCAGCCCATGAAGTGAAAAGTTTGCCCACCTCTGTTTTAAAGGAACATCCTGAAGTAAAACTGATACGGTTGAAGCTTTGGAAGATGAGTCGATGTGTGAAAATAATTCTTTACACTGAGGCAGAGATGAATTTCAACACTTAAAAAATGATAGACGGATCACATTTCACACATGGCAGGTCTCCACAGAATGTGCCATTGACCGAAGAGGGTGGGTTTCAGTAATGACCCTGCCTCTCATCACATGTCACAGCAGGGAAACCTCATTGCTGTCAACCTTCATTTTAAGACATGGACACATGGGATGGCTGTCACCTCTGTCAACTTTTCTACTATCAAGGTTTTCCTCCTTTGCTCACAACCCCTGGATTTCCTCCCTGTTATCCCGGTGAAGAAAGTGATTTTATGCATTCATTGAACTGATGTTGACCTGATACCAAAGCCCGTTTTATTTTGTGGTGTACTCTGCAGCAACAAAATCTGAACTCTTAAGCAGGTTTAAGGTTAACAGAAATCCAGCAGAAGGTCATCAGATTCAAAAAGACAGATTAGCTTCTAATGGGGGGCAAAGTGTCCTTCTAATGTATGCCATTATGAGTAGGCTAGAATTTTATTGCTCCATTCTTTATGTATTAAAAAAAAAAGTCTCATAAAATAACTTAATATTCTGTCTGAAAAATCTGCTTCAAAGTCTCAACTTGTAAGAGACGCTGAGAGATGACGTCTAACTTCTCACAAGACCAATTGAGGGAAGCTTAATTAGCCGCAGTAATAAGGTCATTCATCTTCTTAAAGGGTCGCACCGGCGTGCATGCCTCCATGTAGAAAAGGTCTTTGAGTTTAATGTACCAGCTGGCAGAATGGTTGCTGGAAGAAATTCTCACAGAATGCTTTTCTTTTCATTTCAGTGAAACAGAAAAAAAATAAATTTACTGGAGTTGACACAGTAACAGTACCTACAAAAAGAAAGGAACAAAAGGTAAATTCTAAAAAGGCTTAGGGTGCAGTTTGTATGCAGAGGGACCCCCTTCAGAGCAGACAGGAGGTGATTTAATACTTGCAAGGAAAACCGAATCGATTCTCCAATCTCTGAGACTGTCACTGCAGAGTCTGATCCACTTATACTGTACACATGCACACACACAGAGACAGCATAGGGAGAGACTCTATGACCAGATGCATCAAAAAATGTATCAAATACAACCATAAGAATCACAAACTTTGCTGGAAAAAACAACCAGTAACATAATATTATTAATGCATTATATTTCTATAGCACTTTTAAGGACTCTCAAAGACGCTTCACATATGCATTATTTATTCACTCCGTACCAGGTAATGGTAAGCTACTGTTGTAGCCACAGCTGCCTGGGCAGACTGACAGAGGTGAGGCTGCTATTTTGCACCATCAGCCCCTCTGACCATCACCAACCAATCACACACACACCATTCAGACTAGACAATGTGGGTGAAGTGTCTTGCCCAGGGACACAGCGACAATTTAATCTTAACGGCCGTCCCACTATGGCACCTGGGGTTCCAGCGGCCTCCAATCCAAGTACTGCCCATATTTGATGATGGAGGTAAATTAAACTAATATGCAAATTTTTAAAACCTATAAAATACTGTATCTCGTTGGCTCAGTAATAACTTTGTGGGAGATCCACAGTAATCTGAAACAATATAAAGACATGCACCCAGCTTTGAACATTCTTCGGTTCACCCTGCATAATAATTTTTTTTTTTGTTATTTTGAGTTGACGAATAACAAGTTCTGTTATATTGTTTGTTGCAGTCTTTTTGTTAATCATTTTAAAGAATATACTTTTTTATAAAAGTACTTCTGGCAGCAAAAAAATTCTAAAGAACTAAGTTAAGCACAATGTAATGTTGAGTGAACCATTGAATGAAGTCAAAGTGAACCTATTGAGTGTTACGTCACCCATTGCACTCAATTTAGTTGCCATTTTCTGCCTTATGGATGATGCAATGTTGCAGTCTTTGGGCCAGTCTGCGTTTGCAGGGCAAAAATTTTGCTAACCAGGACCGAGCTTTTTGAATGTGCACGCCCCTGCCACTGGCGACCCTAAATGAAGTCATTATGTTTAACTCAGTCCATGTTTCTTCCAGTGTATTTTCAAAATTGGAAAACGGGCCATTTCCTAATGACCGCTTGGAAACAGAAAAATGGAAATTGAATTAAACTCGTTCTTTGTTTTTGATTTACTCAATTTGAAACCAAAATGAAAGACAACAACCACATTTTCTGCGCCGTTGGATGTGCACTGAAATACATTTTGGAAATTGCAAAACAGACAAATAAGTTGTTTTTCAGATGGTCAGGCTTCCTGCTGTCATTGGCGAGGTAAAAATCTGCCAATCCAATGTGTCAAATGCTCAAGATTCAAGACTGCAGACATTATATTTAGAAAATTGTCATCATCAAATTAAAGTTGTTATTCATAAATTCAAATTTTTTTATTTAATTTTTTTCTTTTCCATTTAAATCCACTTAAAAATATCTTTGTTAGAGTGTCTTCACGTTTTCTGTTCATAGTTTGAACTGTTCTCTTCATCCAGATACTTTTCCTATTGTGTTCCAACACTTTGTCTGAAAATCAATTTAGTCTTGACTTAAAAAAAAATCATTGAACAAGAAAAATGATGTGATTGACTCCACATCAAGTGCAGCCATTTTTTTCTGTTTCTAATCAATGAAGCAAAAAAGAGCAAATGATCAAATGACAGGAAGAAGGCTGCTTTTGGAACCATCCACAGATCATACCGTTCTTATTTAGTAAATGACTGCAATCATGTTGGATCAATGCAGATGGCTTTAGATGAAATTGTCTATAACATTCAGAAACATTGTGCTGGTTTGTGATACCTGTCCATATTTAGCAGCCAGATGGAGGGGAGTCCAAAAGCGGTCGTCAGCTGGGTGAGGGTCTGCTCCACTCTCCAGTAACAGAGTTGACACCTCTCTGTAACCACTGGCACAAGCTATATGGAGCTTCAGAGGAAACACATGCAATGGATTAGAAAATGTGAATGCATTTATAATATGTGGGAAAACTGAATAGAAAGATTGAATTTATAAAATAAGACAAAAACAATGAAGTCCATGTGGAGCTGCTCACCAGAGTAACACCATCATCATTGGGCTGATTGAGATTTCCTCCTGTTGCAACCAACTGTTTCATATCAGACAACATGGTACTGGCTCTCTGAGTCTTCATGGCATGCATAGAGGACACATCCACACCTGAAACACCATACATCATGTACACAGGTGTGAGGATTCAAGGGCATTTAAAAAAAGAAAAAAATATAATTAAAAAAAAAAACATGTCTTTTTTTTCAAATGTAACAGAATTTATTCCTTAGAACAACTTTTAAATTCCATGCACAACCATTGCTAAGAGGGAGCTGAACAGGCGGATCGGTGCGGCATCAGCAATAACTAGGATGCTTCATCAGTCTGTCGTGGTAAAGAAAGAGCTGAGTCGAAAAGCAAAGCTCTCGATTTACAAGTTGATCTACGTTCCTACCCTCACCTATGGTTTACCAGCTGTGAGTGGTGACCGAAAGAATGAGATCGTGGATACAAGTGGCCAAAATGGGCTTCCTCAACAGGGTGGCTGGGCTCTCACTCAGAGATCGGGGGAGGAGCTCTGCCATCCCGGAGGAGCTCGGTGTCGAGCAGCTCCTCTTCCAGGTCGAGAGGAGCCAGATGGGATGGTTCCCCGAGCACCTCGCTGGTAAGGTGTTTCGGGCACGTCCCACCGGGAGGAGACCAAGGGACAGACCCCAGACCCGCTGGAGAGACTATGTCTCACAGCTGGCCGGGGAACAACTCGGGATCCTTCCGGGTGAGCTGGAGGATGCTGCTGGGGTGAGAGAAGCCTGGGCTTCCGTTCTGAGGCTGTTGCCCCCCCAACTCAGCCAGGGATGAGCAGAAGACGATGAAACCATTGCTAAACATAATAAAAGTTTAAGCTTCTAGCGGCACATTAAATTTATTTTCTCTGATCATAGGTTAGCATATCTGCACAACGAAGATCCTCGAACAGAACCTCCAGCTGACCTACAAATTCCCAGACACTACAACTGGTGTCTTCAGTTTGCACGCACTAACTAGGTCAGTCAAATGATCAATGCCCTGCTTTACAATCACACACTAACGCCAAACCTAACTTTCCTTGCAGTAATAGCATTAATTGATTATCAATCGGCCCATATCTCACTCGGGTGGATTCTGGGTTGAAAACTAATGGGACTTTTCCAAACTGATTAATTCAATCAGTGAATCAATATGTTTGTCTCTGTAAGCCGATGAAAGTCTCGGAGGTGTTTGAAACCTACTTATAGAAACATTGCTTCATCAGAACAAAAGAGAAGCCGTTGTTTCCAACTGTTTGCTCTTTGAAAGGAGACTGGGGAATTTAAAAAGCATTTATGCCTTTTTCTTTCTCTCTCCTCGTAATGTTAAAGCTCAGGGACGGAGGGTCTTTCCCAGAACGACACAAACTTGATAATGATAGAGAGCATGCAATTGTGTTGCTATAGCAACAGAGGGTGAATGAACTCATGTGCGTAAGTGTGTGTCTCATAGTGGCAAAACCCAGTGGAAAGGGGGCGGGTTTCAGAGATCACCAGAGACTGACGAAAAAGGAAGATGAGAAAATATCAGTGAGAATAATACTGTATGTGTGTGTGTTTGTGTGCGTGCGCATTCACACTGGGTGGCCTGCCCATAATAAGTAAGTGAGCCAAATTTAGAAACTGGCATTTGTCATGTGAAGCATGCATGTGTGAGATGGATGAGGGAAAACCCTTCATCATTGTTTTTTCTTTTTCTGTCTGGCATTGTCAGCAGGATTCCGCATTCTTGTTCAGTTTCTCTATATTATTTGGCCCGTTCCCCTGCTTCTCCCTCTGTCACATTTCTGCAGTCTTTTTATTTCTTTTCATTTTCATCTCCAGCATCGACCTTCTCCTTTCTCTGTGGGAGACAAGTGGCCCTATTGCAGTGTGCCCTCATTAAGCCTGTGGGCACATTTCACCTCCACACTGGGATGTGTTAAAGTGAGAAGTTTATCATTCATATAATATAAAAAATGTGTAAATAAAACATTAAAAACTCACCCTAAAGGTTTTTTTTTCTAATTTTAAAGTAGGAAATTAAATAGGGTTATGAACCATTTCCTTATGGATAAATGTCAGAGTTAAAGCATTACCATTTTCTTCTAGGTGTTTGCGGAGGATGTAGCTGGTTTCCGATCCCTCGAAGGCGTAGTCCAGAGGAATATTTCCATTGATGTCCTGCAGCAAGACGTTCACTCCAGCCTTTTAGGCCAAGATAACAAAAAAAATCCAGACACAGAAGACACAAGCAAACGTGTTTAAGTTTGGGTCATTCATCAGGCTTTAATCAATGATTAAGTGGGTCTAATTATCTTGGCCGCCCAGCAGCATATGCCAGCATGCAACCTAGAGATGTTAACAAAATATAGTGAATTACAGAACTCATTAGATAAGTAACCGACGTGGGGGTGACGAAGAAAAAAAAAAACCTTAAGGTCAGTGGTTATTTCCTCGTATTGTCTGGGTTAGTGTGTGTGTGTGTGTGTGAGGAGAGATTAACGTATGCTTACTCAGCAGGGACTCCATCAAAGCTGTCCTTCTGCTGCATGAGATAACAAAACCCTCACCAAGGTTCTAATAATGGTGTTTCTATTGACGTCAACACGACATGGTCACACTTTGGTTATGATTGATTTTCTTCTTAAAAAACACTCATATATTTAATTTTAACATGAGTCTCGACTTGAAGAAAGAAGCAAAACTGATACATTCATGGATGGTAATAGAGCCCTCGTGCGGTTTGTAGATTATTATTATCGTCTTTCTGGTTTATGAGGCAAAAAGTAACACACGGTCGTTGAAATCCACGCCAGAAATTGCTTTTCAATGTTTGATGAAACCATAAAGGAAAAGCCTGTGAAACGATCATAGCTGGGGACGGTCTGATAAGAGAGATAGAGAGACTATCAGTGAAGCTCGTTGTTTAATATTTACAGCTAATGACACAGTTGCAGTGCAGCAATAAGATTTATGACCCAGTCCTCAGGCAGGTAAAAAAAAATAGGAAGAAACTAATGATGGAACAACATGAAATCCTTTAACCTTAAAGCTCTGATAACATTAAAAACTGGAGTGTTTGTCTTAAAAATCTCCAGACAGCCTCAAGCTTTTCCTCTGATTTATAATTTAAACAATAGATTTTTCTTTTTTTTTCAGATTGAGGTCAGTTTGAGGTCAACAAAAAGGCTGCATTAGCATTAATAAAAATCAACCATTGGTTCATGAATATTCATAAAAAATGTGGGTGTTTATTACCATTTAAAATACAGCTGAAGTGCGGATGATGGGACATGAGTGAATCAAAAGAGCACCCTAACAAGAGCACACAAAAACACACACTTTCTCTCAGGTCTTCAAAGGGGTCTCTTGATCTGACATGGTTCACCTCTCAAAAACTCACTGTTCTAAAGATTTTTTTTGGTGCAATTTTACAACTTCATTTTCTATGGTGCATTGTTGTTCCATCCTAATGTGTTCTGCAGGCGGCATCAAGGTGACGTGCTAAAGGTGTACGTGTACAAGTGTCCAGGTGTAACAGTACACAAAAATTATGGTTTGGTACGTACTTAGGTTTTGAGATTCAGGAACAAAATGCAAACTCATTTGACTGTCTTTTATAAACCGTCCATCATTTAAACTGCCCATCCCTTACGGGGTTGCGAAGGGTGTGAGAGTCAATCCCGGCTGGCAAGAGGCAGGATTTACCCCCCCACACACACCAAAGTACCGGGAGAAAATCCATACATACAGTACACAGAGAGAACATGCAAACTCCACACAGAAAGGCCAGCGTTCCAAGCCTTCTTGCTATGAGGCCACTGTGCCGACCACTGCGTCACTGTGCCGCCCCCAACTATTTATTTTAACATTAGAAGATTTGAAAAATACAATAAATGCAAAGTGATTTTTTGTAAAAAGTGAAATAGAAAATTCTCAAATAAGTAACAGAAATCATGCACTACATGGTATTTTCTAAAAATTTGTGTAAACAGTGTGGAAAACTAACTGCAGCACTATTAGTTTAACTGAATACGGTCCTTGATCATACGTTAGGAGTGTCAAACTGAAATAATTAGTGGGTCTAAATTCAGAAATATGGGATAAAGTTGCAGGTTAACAATAATTTTGAAAGAAAAAAATGTCTTTATATTGAACTGCATTGAATTGAAAATACTATGTTAATCGCCGAAGTGAGATTTGACAGTATTTAACAATGAGGTGGCATGACCTCGAAAGCCTAATCAGTTCATCTATAACTGGTATTGAGTAATAGTGGATATTTTCATCATTTCTTTTTTTTTTTTTTTTTTTTTTTAATATATACTTTATTGTTTTCAAAAATGTTAACATCACAAATACACAAACAAATGAACAATTTAAACAAAAGAGTTGAACCCACCAATCCTCCCAACCCACCCACTCACTTCCGACAGCCATCCAACCAAAAGAAAACAAAAACAAAAAAAAACAAACACAGGTAATCAATACATACAAACTGCTGGGCCACAAAACGTGTTGGTTTTTTTTTTCCCTCTTTCCCCTCACTGCTTGAGAAAAACCAAAAAATAAAATGATTACAAAAGCGCATCAGTCCACCGAGAATGCTTTTAATGGTTGTTTTGTCCCTTTAAAAGTAGATTTTTAAGGTCGGTAGGCAGATGATTTAAAAATGGAGTCCATGTTTTGAAGAACATCTCCTCTCGTCCTTCAATAACTGCATGTAGCCTCTCATGAGGGAGTGTACTAAACACCTGTTTGTACCACAGGGTAACAGTGGGAGGAGACTCCTTTATCCAGTTAAGCAGGATACATTTTCGAGCGATCAGAAGGAGTTTCTCCAAAAGCTTATAATGTGTAGAAGGAATCTGTAATTTTCTCGAGGGAAGGCCCAACAGAAAGACACCTGGATCCCTTTTGATTTTTAATTTGAACATCTCACTGATTACAGATGAAATATGCGACCAGAATCTAGAAATGAAGTCCTGTCAGTGGTTTGGGAAATATCACATCAACAATAAGTTCAACCTTTTGTTACCCTGACTTTGAGGAGCAGGATTTTGAAAACTGTAGTCTGTTCATCTAGAGTTGGTACTGAGTAACCATGGGTTGTTTTATCAAAAGACAATCACTGGTTTGTGCAATTTAACATATAGAAAAGTGATATGGAAGCACGGAAAGCCCAAGTACTTAATAGCTCTTTCTTATTATGATGAGCTGAGACATAAAAATGAAATTTACAACTTACAAGCCGAATGTGGATTATTTTTTAGAACACAACTCCAAGAGATCACTGAATTAGCATCACATTATGTTTGGGTATCCTGCGAGCAGCATATTAATCTAATATGTGCCCATTTGGAAAGCTTATTTTACAGGATGCTGGCGGTAGTTCCTGCATTCCTCTGCATGGTCCTGAGCTCTGACCGTGAAAAGCTGACAGCTAAGTAGCCTGCTGGCCCACGCAATTAACTTCAAGGTTTTAGCAGCACTCACAAAAAAGTCCGGTGAGATGAAGCCACAAACTGAATGACAGCTTTATCTCGCTGAGCCGGGAGGTCGCACACATCACTCATCACTCATCACCTTCACTTACCACTCCACAAAAAATGTAGCTGGACGGTGTTTGGAAGAATTTACGATGATGTCACCAAGAAAGTCGAACAGCTTTAAGGTTTTATGTAGGACATAGTGACGAGGAAAAAAAAGCTAAAGTAATGAATCAAAGCTTCACATCTTGAGAAGAGGACAAGTCAGGCATTCATGATTTACATATTACAAAAGGGATGGCAAACTCTGATGCTCAAGGGGCAAAATGCAGTGGGGTTGCCCATTTCCCAGCTTCATTAGTTAATAATAATGGATTGTACTTATATAGCGCTTTTCCAGGACGCTTAAAGATGATTCACATACTGTATGCATTATTCATTCACTCCATATCAGGTAATGGTAAGATACTGATGTAGTCACAGCTACTACAAAACGTTAATGGCTTTTGTTAAGAAAAATGCTGTTTCCAGCTGTTTGTATTTTATGTTAAGCACTTAGTTGAACACCTAAGGGTTCATACACCTGATCTCTTAGGGGTTTAGTGACCTTCGGGCCACTAAACGATGTTACTCTTGTGCAAATGTTCCACTTTGATGTTAAAAGGGAGGAGGCGGTGGCTCAGTGATAGAGCATTCGCCCTCGGACTGGAGTTAACCGGAAGTTTGCAGGTTCGATTCCCACTGAATTCATGTCTAGATCCTCAGAGAAGACACCTAAGCCCCTGTTTCTCCCACCATTGGCACCGTTGTGGCAGCCTGCTGCGGTGTAATGCAGCACACACATTTCCCCCATGAGGGATGAATAAAGTATACATTATTATAAATTTACTTTAGCTTTATAGAGTTAATGTGTAGTTTTTATCTGTAGATTATTAATGTTAAAGTAGCGCATTACGGTTTTACATTAGCATGCTACTAAGCTTGAAGATACTTTATAAGTATGTGCACATTGTCGTCAGCTGTGTGTTTGTTTACTGCGGAGAACCAGACTTTTAAAGCAGAATAGGATTACATAAAGAAAGTTGTATATGTTAAAGGAGCTGTTCGTGACTCGCTCTCTAACAGGAGGGTCTCAGTAGTTATTCTTTTTCTTTAGTTTTATCAGTATTTTTATTGTATAATTACTAGGTGGAAAATAATACGTATTTTTTGTGTTCACAGGGGTTTTGCAGGTGGTTTGCGTCACTTACATATACATTATGTTTTTTCCTCTGCAATTTCACCTTAACCCTAAAGTTTAAAAAAAGAAAAGATTATTTATTTATTCTTTTAATTTTATTTGTTTGCTAAATGAGTAAATCTTAAATTTAAAAATTGGAGATTAGGCTTTGTGTAAAAAAAAAAGGATATTTTGTTTTTAGGCCACATCACCTAGGCCTCAAAGGTCTTTTAACAAGTTTTTGGTAGATGTTAAAAGTATCTACGTATTTGAAGATTCATCTTCTAAATTTCCACCACTTTTATAAAATTATTCCTCATATCTCAGCTGGACACTAAGAATCAAACCCATTTATTTAATGTATAATCAAAACTATTTGTCCAACAACTAATTAGAAAAGCTTGTATTTTTTTTATGTGAAGAAAAGCTTGTATTTTTTATGCGACCCACCTCCACACTGCCCCTCCCGTCCCCAAGTTATTTTTAACTGATATTTATTGAGTATGAATTTCACAGAAAACAAATTTGTTCCAGGATATGCCTCTGATGTTTCCCATTTATTCCCATTATCAGTGCATTGATTCATTTTAATTAAGTTTTTGAGAAGAAAACCAAACGTGCAAACAAAGGAGTTCAAACAGAACAGAAATGAGCTTAAAATATGTGGAATGATAGGATTGGTGTTTAAACTAAAGAAAAGAAGTGGTGCAAATATTGCTCACATATATAATTTTTGTCACGTTTTACAGAAGGCAGCATACGTTTGCCAGAAACAAATTAACAGTGTATATTTACCAAAACTGGGACAGCATCTATTTCCACTTATTGTAATTTGTTCTTAGCAGTTCTTTGCAGCGTGTCACATTATGATATATTTTATTGTAATGTTATATTTTAATAAGTAATTCCTTCTGTTAATAAAACACCAAGGTGATGTCGCCAATTTTTTTTTTTTTTTTGCTGATCTGAAAAATGACCCGATTTTGGACTCTGATCCAAGAAATAATCCAATCCGAGAGGTTTTTTGTTTTGTTTTTCTTCATCCAACAAGTTGAATTAATTTTATTTGTTTTCAAAAAGCCACATATTTCAAATCTAATCACTCTAAATAAATTTCTTAATGGCTGAAAATTTTTAATAAATTTTTTTCAAATTCTATTTTGACGCTCAAAGGTTGAGAACAATGTTGTGGTGAAAAAAACATAACGAAGAGACATAAATCATATGTCACGGTTCATATGATGAGTGATGACGGATATAAATGAGTTGATGTGTGTTTGTTATTGTGTAGGTTGCAAGAGGTTAACAAGATGACTTCTGGATCCAATGGTGGTAAACCACCAACATGATGGATCAGCCTTGGATGTCTCAAAGATGGATGTGAGTACATACGAAATAAACACACTGAACATCAATAATCAATAACTTGAAGTGGATGTTCCCAGTCTCGGGATTTTACTTGTGAGCTGGACACCTTCACACTGAGAAAACTAACTGAAACAAATAGCTAAAGTAGAGTGAATTATTGACCTCATGAGTGTTCAATGTCCAAAAAGCATTAGTAAAACATAATAGATAAGAATAGAATAAAATAGAACAGATTAGAATATAATAATAAAAGAATGTGAGCAATAAAACTAGACTTGATTGCATTAAATTCTAATGGATAGAATACAACAGAAGGGAATGGATTGGAACATGAAGTACTTTACTAGCATCCACACAGAAAAATGTATGCTGTAATTTAACGAACAGAACATTCTGTCACTAACAAACAAAAAAATAAACAGAAAAACAAACATAAAGACAGACTTCATTAGTAAAATGAACACAGAAGAGACCATTTCTACACATTTACAAAGTCTGGAGCTTATGTGCGCATGAGTATTTGCAAATCTGGTGCTGCCTTATACAGTATAGTCCGATGCAGGATGATACAGTGACGTCCTGTACCGTTCCTTTGAGCAGGGGGGTTGCAGGTGTTCATGAACAAACTTGCTAAAGTTGGTTGAAAAAAAATCTGGAGCTTCATTTTAGCTTCCACCTTTTTTTTTTTCCATACTAATTTTCTCTTTGCTTGAATACATTTATATTCACATCTGCTGGTGTCTTGATTAGCAAACTAGTGGACTTTCTGAGTTTGATTAGAGTCGTTTAGACACAAGCTACTTTTTCGTTGATGATGTTGATTTTTTTTTTAAAAAAGAAGAAAAATTTAGCCAGACTCACACCACAATTAGATTAGTTATCCATACGTTTTTTTTAAAAATCACTTATTTCATGATAAGTTAAAGGATTTTTGTAGCTTATCCTTGCCAGTTTACTGGCAAACGGCAGGGTACACCCAAGACACAGATTAGACGTCCAACCATCTATTTTTCTAACCGCCTCACAAATTTATCATCACGTATAAATATTCATGCGTTTCACAGCACAAAGTGTCTCATCCCAACGAGGTGCTTTTTCAAACAGAATTGAAGTCGAGTTCATTGCAGCTGGGAACCCGCTGTTAATGCTGTAATTTAAAAAGTTGAAAAGTTCAGGAGTTTTAGATTTGTCATTTACAAGCATGGAAAATGGGTCAGCGTGCAGCCCCTCCTGGATTTTAAGCTGTTTAAAGAAGTGAACGAATTTTGAAGCTGAAACAAAAGAGATTTCTCGGTGTGGGATGAGACTGCTGCTTCACAGTTTAAAATCGAGATTTCCCAAAAGAGATTAAGAGGAGTATGTTATATTGAAAATTTATGTGCCAGATTTTTATATGTCAGACAAAACAGATAATTCAAAAGTGAAAAGAGGGTTTCCGGTCAACAAGATTGTACTTTTTTTGTTAATATTTTTGGAGCCTTAATGAGTAGAACCAAACAATTTAAATCTTAGAAGGTCTAGGATGCAATTACAACCAATTTCTTGGATAAATTGATTGTCGTTTGTTAAAATAGGCACCTTCACATTTTAAATTACAGTGAAGCTGAAAGTATTTCCAAGGACAACACAAGCTGTCATGTATTTATTTGCTAAATGGGAATCCTCGGTGCCCGTAGACTGACTGCTGCTTAATCCCAGCGAGTCCTTAATGACACACATTTACCAAAACTGGAGTTTAATGGGTTTAGAAAAGGATTTGGACGCGAGTTGAAAATGATAGAGTTTGTAAAATGACTTGTTCCCCGGCTGTTTGGAAGCAGGAGATAAGAGAATTAATATCACTGCCAATGCGGATGCTGAGAGGCAATGCACTCAAACATCTCTTCAACCCCCCCGATGAGAGACGCAGCCTATAAGACAAGATTGGTAACATCTCTGTCAGCAAAAAGAGTCCTCTGTGCAGAAACAAGAGACAGGAAATCAAGGACAGACAAGTAGAAGACAAAAAATGGAGAAGCACAACACAATACACCAGTCCATTAAAACCGTAGTATTCTTTCTGGTGTCAATAAAAGATAAAAATGGCAGGATTGAAATCCTTTGGGTACTGTTGAAATTCTCAATAGAGATGTAAAACCGTCTCAGAGTTGAGATTTCACACTTGCAGTTCTTATGAAAAGCAGTGTGAGAAAAAAGTGGAAAAACTGACCGTTAGCTGAGTTTGTGATGAAAAAGAAGAGTGTTATAATGAATACTGCTTTCTTTTTTAAGAGCTTGACTGAAGTTATATTTACACCAGATGAGACGAACCAGCTCACCTTTTGAAAATTATCTTCTAATCTTGAAGAGTCTTGATTAAAAAATTCAAAGTTATTACATCTTCAAAAAATTAAAAAAAAAAAAATCCCAAACAGATGTAGAAACTTTTGGAACAATCAGTCAGCCATCTTCTTAACCGTTTATCCTTTACAGGATTTTGAGGGGTGCCAGCGACCATCCCGGCTGATTCAAGGTGAGGGGGTGGGTACACCACACCCCGGAAAGGTCGCCACTCTGTGGCGGGACCACAAACATACAACCATACCAATTTGGTACCAGCCAATCAATCTAACATGCATGTTTTTGGAGGATGGGAGGAAACCAGAGTACCCAGAGGAAGCCCACGCATACACGGGGAGAACATGCAAACTCAACACAGAAAGGCAAGTGTTCCAAGCCTTGTCCCCTCCTGGGACTTGAACCCACGACCCTCTTGCTGTGAGGCTACTGTGCTACGCACTGCGCCACCATGCTGCCCACTTTTGGAACTGGATAAATATATCATAGTCACCTTCTTATCCGTCTATCCCTTACGGGGGGTGCTGGAGCCCATCCCGGCTGATCCAAGGCGAGGGGCAGGGTACACCCCGAACAGGACGCCAGTCTGTCGCAGGGCCATATACGTACGTACAACCATCCACACACACACACACACACACATTCCTAGGGGCAATTTGGCACCGACCAATCAACCTAGCATGCATGTCTTTGGAGGGTGGAAGGAAACCCACACAAACACGGGGAGAACATGCAAACTCCACACAGAAAGGACAGTGTTCCAAGCCTCGTTCCCACCCGGGACTCGAACCCACGACCTTCTTTCTGTGAGGCCACTGTGCTACCCACTGCGCCACCGTGTCGCATGGATAAATATATATTTAAAAAAAAAAAAAGATTTATGAACTAAATATTTTAAGTCACCCACACAGTAAAACAAAAAAGAGAAATGTCTTGATTTTTTTCTTGGTTATTTAAAAGTTTGTTAAATGTAGGCAGAATTCATTTAACATCTTTCTTAGAGATGGCTTTCCTCTTTTTTAAATCACCCTTTGCCCCTCTTCAACAGGGCTGAGCACCATCATTTAACAAGAAGTACTTTTCTCAGTGGTGAATAGAGAGCTCTTCTGGTTTGGCCAGTTGACAAAAAAAACCACCTTGACTTGTAACGTATTTGCCAGAGCTATAATCACCCCTTTATTAAACTAGACAAACCAGGCAACTCTCTGCTTGGAGGAAAATACATAGAAATGAACCCAACAGCCATTCAGCAAGGCTGATGTTCATTTTGCATCCTCTTTGCCTGAGAGCACTTCAAAAGCATCCATTCCTCTAAGGATCGACTCTTCCCTGCCTCACAGAAAGGAACCAGCAATCATTCAGGACCCAATCAGTTCAACCAGACTGTACAAGGTTCTGCAGAACTACAGTCAACCCTCCATGGGTCTAATCAACAACATCCTGCTCATTCAGTAACTAGGAAGAATCTGTCTGCCTTCCCCAGCAGCTGCCATCACTCTTGTTGTAACCTAATCAGTACAACCACACTCTTGTCAGGACATGATTCAAAGAATAGTCTCCCTTTGATTTTATGCAAATGTAAAATCACTAAAAAATTTCAAATTTTACAGCTTTTACTGTGTTTGGGTCGCCTGATACATCAGATGGTTCCTTTTAAAGGTCTGACCTCGCAGCATAGGGTTTCGCTCTTTTACCAATTACTGCTTTCTGATCAGAACAATCTAACAGAAAAATTTAACTTTTCTTAAATTCTGTCAGGCTGCAGGGCAACCACACCTTTCCCCTAAATTACACTCCAAAAATTGTCTTTGTGTTGACTTTTAAATACACAATTTAATAGCTGCAGGCTACAGACACACAGCCTATGATACATTACTGATTGGAAACAGGGAATGAGAGGAAGCAGAGGAGAATGGGGAGGAACATGAGGGGGGAGTGTGTGTGAAATGTTTTTGGTAACGTAAAAAGCATAATTGATATAGCAAGATTTTGTGCCCTGGCTGTAGCAGACATTTTTTTTCAAAAAAACATTCTAAAAACCACTTTGGCTCACAAATCATTGCAAGAAGGCAGGAAGCTCTGAAAAGTTATTTTAGCGCAAGATGTGAATGCCACAAAAATGTATAAGTGCAAAAGTATTGCCTTCAAATGTGTGCACTTGTGTATTTTTTTTTTTTTTTGTAAAGAGGAACTCCTCTTGAAAGCATGTGTGTGCTTTTCTCACCAGCAACAGCAACAGCACCATGTCTGCATGGTCACACACACATGCAACATGCAGGGCCGTCCACAGATCTTCATCCTGCTGGTTGATGTTCAGACCTCGCTCGATCAGAAGCTCTGCAGCAAACACGTTGTCATGACGAGCACACTGCAGAAAGTAGAAACAGATACATTTCTCTTTACCTTTAGAAATTTCTCTTTTATTAGCTTGGAAAGTCTCCAGAGGAACTGTTGATATTGTTCAGTGGCTGGAGTTTGGTGACGAACACAGTGCAGCAGAGGAAATGATCATATTTTTGTGTTGCTAAGGAGTTAAAGTTACAGTGCTATGTGAGATTAGTGAGCCACCATGTTGAAGGAAGACAACAGTGTGTCATTAAAACAATTGATAATCATGTTGTTTGGGTGATTACCGTAATTTCATGACCATTAGGCGCACCGTACAAAAAGGCGCATTCTCAGTCACACACCGCCTTACAACAACACACACGCAAGCATGCAAATGTGCGTATTAAAAAACAGATCGGTTGCAAAACTGAGTTTGGTTGTGCTTTATTTAAGTAGTAACGACACTAAAAAAGCACATTACTGGTAATAGTCTTTATTCAAATCCATCAAAGTCCTCATCCTCTGTTTCGGAATCGAACAGCTGCGCAAAATCCAACAGCGCAGGTCCACTTCGCTCCTCGCTGTCAAAGTCACTGTCTGTACTGTGCGGCTCCTCAGAAAGGATACCAGCTTTTGCGAAAGCTCGGACAACAGTACCAGCAGACACGTTAGTTCAAGCATCTACAATCCATTGACTCGTTACTGCTGAAATTTTTCGCGGCGGCTCGATTCCCATGTTCCTCCACGTAGCTGATTGCCTTCAGCTTAAACTGAGCGTCATAAGCGTGTCTCTTTGCCATTTTCAGGGTTAAAACAACAATGTTGTGCATACAGCACATAACTTTTTTATACACAATCCACGCCCACACTTCACTCTTTACCGTTCTCAAGGCGTGGCGGACTTTCAAGTTCGCCTCGCTCCACGGGCACCGCTTTTTCTTTTAGGTCCGCCTTTTCTCACGAGCACCGCGTTTTCTTTTAGGTCCGCCTTTTCTCACACACAAGGCGCACTGCACGAAAGGGCGCACCGCTCATTTTGAAGAAAATCTAAGACATTTATATGCGCCTTAAAGCCGTGAAATTACAGTATTTATTCCCAAGGATTTCCAAGTTCATCAAACAGTTTTTTATAACATAAAAATAGTTGTGAAATTTCTATAAAATTCTATGGAAAAAAAAACATCTCACAAATATCCTTCACTTTTTTCTGATACTGTTTTTCATTAAAACCGGACTGAAAAACCTAAGATATTAATCCCTAATCATTAAGAAATCTAAAGGAAGAAAAGGAAAACTTTCTCACCAGATGGAGTAGGGATCCTCCTGAGGGAATGGGGGTGTTAGGATCTGCTCCTTCCTTGAGGAGACGCAACACTGCAACAGAATAAGCGTGCACATGTTAACACGTGTAAAGTGTAAGGACAGCTGCTGCGCTTCAGGAAAGTACTACAGACACGTAGGTTGACATAAACACACCCATCTCCACATCTCACTGTCAAAATCAATATGTGTTGAGTGTCCTGGAACGTCCTTGATGCGTCAGTGTGGATCAATGTTAAGGAAAGTGTGCATGTCTGATAAGCTCTTCCTTCTAAAGCAGGTCAGAAAGTCACCGGGTTACAAACAATCATATTGGATGCTAAAGACTGAAGATGGTCCCACAGCCGACTGCCATATTGGCACAGATTAGCAGGAAATTTTACGTCAAAGACGACTACATTATTTTAGTGTCGCTGCCCGCCTAACGTACAGGAGACATTATGCAATCAGGTTGTTTAATCTGTGGTTCTGTAATTCTTACTTACCCAGTACCAACTTTAGATGAACCAATTATGTTGTGTTTTTAGGGTCAAAGCTCAAGATAAAAATTTTCGTGTCGCTGTCATCGGTCTTCTTCTTCCGGCATTTCCCTTCAGGGGGCGCCACAGCAAGTCAGTTTCTTCCATCTAACTCTATCTGCTGTATCCTTTTTGGTCACACCAACTATCTTCATGTCTTCCTTCTCTGTATCCATGAACCTCCTCTTTGGCCTTCCTCTAGTCCTCTTTCCTGGTGGTTCCAAATCCAGCATCCTTCTTCCTATGTACGCTCTCTCTCTCCTCTGTACGTGCCCAAACCATCTCAGTCTTGCCTCTCTAACTTTATCCCCAAAACCTCTAACATGTGCTGTTCCTCTGATGTACTCATTTCTAATCCTGTCCATTCTGGTCACTCCCAGAGGGATCCTCAGCATCTTCATCTCTGCTACAGCCATCTCTGCTTTCTGTCTTTTCTTCAGTGCTACTGTTCCTAGGCCAAACAGCATAGCATGGTCGCTGTCATTGGTCATGGTACCTTTAAATATTTATAGGTATCTTTGTTCTTCTTAATGTGGTACCATGGGTGGATTCAGGGGAAGTCGTGGGCGCACGCATGGATTCTGGATCCGCCCCTGGGTACGTATGCCAATTTTAACTTGCAACACAAGTTTAAGTTAAAATTTAAGCCTAAGCATCCAAAAAAAAATGTATTTTTTGTTTGAAGTTGAAATACAGTTACCTAAGGTTTTTTTTTTTTCATATTCATTTTTTTTGCGGCTGATCCTTGGACAGTTTGTCTATAAAGAATCAGCTGCAGTAGATCTTTCTTTGTTCTTTCTCTAATTATATGAATATTTCAACGGTCTTTAAACAGCAGATGAAAATCAAACTGACCAAGAAATGCTGCCACTATTATCGCCCCATTTTCTAACTCTAAATGGGCCGGGGACTGTAAAGCAGCAATTAAAGCACATCCTCTGTGATGCTTAAGTAGTTACCAGGGAATAGATAATGCTCCTTTTTCCTCATGGATCAAATAGAATATCAAAGCTTAGCATTGAAAATCAAGCACTAGTTTTTAAGCACATAAGGTATCTTGTGATCTAAGTCTTAAATTTCACCGTGGTTTTAAACATAGTGTGTGACATCAGTAAAATTAACATTGCATATGTGACGAGGTGACTGCTGAATATTACTGAATCATTTCTGAGCCAGAAAAAAAAACAACTTTAGATGAGATTCTGTTAGAAGGTGCTATTTGAAGGGATCTCGCCAATTAGGCAAAACTATCAGACCTTCAAAAGGGTTTTATGTTAGGCTGGCATAGACTAGAAACTCAGGTGGGTCTGTTGGAAGTTTTACACAGCTTATACTTTAAATGTCATTGAATAAGACTTACCATCTCCTAGGGCTAGTTAGTGTGAGATTTTTAAGAAGAACTATCAGTTTATGGCATCCTCTGACCTGTTGAATGTCAGAGGACCTCTTAAACAAGGTCACAGATTAAGAGGTGCATATTGAGCTACATATTGTAAAAAGTGCTATAGTCACTATTTTTACATACTTTATTGATCCCTCAACGGAAAAATTTGTGTGCTGCATTACACCATAACAGGCTGCCACGACAGGGCCAATGAGGGGGTTTGGTGTCTTCCCAAGGAATACCTAGACATGCGCTCAGTCTGATTCGAACCGGCTTCTCCTGGTCCAAAGATGGACACTCTACCACTGAGTCAACGTCTCCTCCACATTAGAAATCAATAACACCATTATATCAACCAGCAAGGCGCAGAAGGCCAACAAGCATGTTTAAAGTTTAAAATTCAGTTTAAAATTTCGATGTGAAAGCATTGCTATTATTGAGTTTAAACACAAGTTTTCATTCCGTTATTTATTTATTTTTCTTGCTTTATCTCAGGTTGGGGTGTTAGGGAGATAAATAATTACTCTGCAATAATAATTACACATGCATATTTTCTGACAGACTTTTTATATATCGTATCTCGGTTTTCAAATACTTTTCACTGCATTAATGAGTAAACATATTTGTTTAACGGGTCCAAATCGCAAATACTAAAAAAGGGCATTTGACTTTTTGACGGGATGCCCAACAGCATTCAACCCTCAAAATTTGAGTCAGACAAACTGATCGTAAACCAAATAAAAAAAGAAGTTAAATCAACATTTATTTAAAAAACACTTTCTAAACATCAAGTAAAACTAAGTGCATTAAAACACATCTTAAATAAGCATCGCCTAATTTTCTGACTGGTCCCCATTTGACATTAAAAGTACAAAATTTTTGCATTCTGTGATTATTATCGATGCACAGAAAACACAATAAGATACTGCATGCTACTTACAATTACAACTGAATAAGTAAAGACCACAACTTGGCATTGTTGCAGGAAAAATATTTGAGTAATTCCCCCACATCAACGCATCAGAAATGACCACTTAGAAACTGTGATTTGCACCTTGCATGTCATCTTCCACCGTCAGGTATGAATATGTGTCTGGATGGGTGAATATGAGTTACAACGCAGATAGAAAAGTGCTGTATAAGTAGAGTCCATTTACCAAACAGATCATCAAGATTGTGACATTAACAGGTAGAGTTATAAGTGTTATTATTACTTTTATATGTACAGATTACAAATTCTTTGTTTTCTATTATACTGGAACTAGTTGTTCTAAGCTTTAGTTGTGTGTTTGTATGTGTGTGTAGCTTTAGTTGTGTGTGTGTGCGTGTGTGCGTGTGCGTGCATATTAAAGTGATGCCAAAAAGCAAAGTCAAAATTCTCTTTGTGGAAAATTGGAAAATACAGTTTGATTCATGTGTGGCGTTTCTACGGCAACCAGATCAGAAATTGCCAAACAAGGGGTAATGAGATCAAGATGGAGTGAGAAAGGGAGCTCGTGAGGATAATAAAAAATGACATTTGGTTAAGATAAATTGACAGAAGGTCATTCATCAGGACTTCCAGACAAATACCTTACCAAAATGCCTCATATTTAGATTTTAAATCAACTTTAAAGTCCTCATTACTTCTGTACTCATAAAAGTGCAAAAATAATTGATGAGCAACTATTGCGCTTTGTTCAATGAATCACTTAAATTGCGTGTATCAAATTCAGAAATACAAGCTCTAAAAATGTAATTATCCCAGTCCCAAAAGGTCACAGTTTTTACTTTTTATTTCACAGGTCCGTCTCATTTCGCTCCACCGTGTTTTAGAAATGAGTTGACATTTTTCTATTTTCCTGCCCCACATAAAACAGATGCTACTCTATTTCAGAAACAGCACAACATTAAATAAAGATTAATCTGACAATAAATTCTTTGAGATGGAACAGATTACCTGTCCCCACTTGTTCCAAGAATAAGTAATTTTATAGATTTTTAGTCTTGGCCAATTCAGAAGGCGGCTTATGTAATTTCACACAAGAACAGATTTGATGATGTATTTAATTCATATTTATTGCAATAGTTTAATGTTCATGTAATTTTTCATATTCTACTTGTTATGCAAGATTGTGGAAGTAAGCATGGCGACAAACAATCCACGATAATTAGAAATAAAACATGACAAGGTCTTTGGAAGCTGAATCATTTGTGTTGGTACAAAATGTTTGGCTTATTTACATACACCTTACATTTACCGACAGATATTAAATATTGTTTTAATGTTGCAACTTTCTTTCATTACATAATTTTCTCTCTTATTTCCCCCAAAAATTGCTCATTTATGAACAGTTCTATGAAACAAAGACCACAAACCTAAAGTAGTTTTGTGTCATGATTCTATTGCCTAGGCTTGTCTTCCCTTGTCTTTGTCTTACAGTCTTGCTGGATCCTTTTTGTTAATAAATATTGTTTGTTGTCCTGCAATTAGATCCTCCTCCCCTTTTGCACCCACATAACGGAAGACCTGACCAAGAATGAACCCAGTGGACACAAGTCACCATGCCTGTCCAGGAAGCCCCAAAGCCTGCCCAGGTTACCTAAACCCCTGCCCAGGATGTCTAAAGCCCTGCCCATGTCAAGTCTGCCCATGTCGCCTCATGCCTAGCCATGGATCCTTAAGCAGGATGATTCCCTCGCCTCTCTGACTTTATCCCTTGACTATCCCTTGCCTATCACCCCTCCAAGCCTGATCTTCCTGCCTTTTTCTATGAAAAAATAGCCTTGAATTCTACGTGTGACACTTTAGAATTTCTTTGTTCTGATCCTATACCTTGTCTTACAGCCTTGCTGGATCCTTTTTGTCAATAAGTATTGTTTGTTGTCCTGCAATTGGGTCATCCACCTCCTTCAACATTCACATCATAATGGAAGACCCGACCACAAATTGACCCAGTGGACACAAGTCACCAAGCCTGTCCAGTTTGCCTAGAGCCTACCCAGGATGCCCCAAAGCCTGCCCAGGTCACCTAAAGCCCTGCCCACGACGTCTGAAGCCCTGCCCATGTCAAGTCTGCCCATGTCGCCTCATGCCTAGCCATGGATCCTTAAGCAGGATGGGGGTACTGTCATGATTCTCTTGCCTACCACCCCTCCAAGCCTGGTCTTCCTGCCTTTTTCTATGAAGAACTAGCCTTGAATTCTACGTGTGATACTTTTGAATTTTCACCAAGAGGCATTCCTTTGTTCTGGAATCAATAGAACAAAGGAATGCTCCTTTGTTCTTGGATGTGTACCCTGGATCTTGTCCAAGGTATAGGACAAGATCCTATACCTTGTCTTACAGCCTTGCTGGATCCTTTTTGTCAATAAATATTGTTTGCTGTCCTGTAATTGGGTCCTCCACCTCCTTCCACATTCACATCATAATGGAAGACCCGACCACAAATTGACCCAGTGGACACAAGTCACCAAGCCTGTCCAGTTTGCCTAGAGCCTACCCAGGATGCCCCAAAGCCTGCCCAGGTCACCTAAAGCCCTACCCGGGACGTCTGAAGCCCTGCCTATGTCAAGTCTGCCCATGTCGCCTCATGCCTGCCCATGGATCCTTGAGCAGGATGGGGGTACTGTCATGATTCCCTTGCCTACCACCCCTCCAAGCCTGGTCTTCCTGCCTGCTTCCATGAAGAACTATCCTTGAACTTTTGATCAAGAGACATTCCTTTGTTCTTATCCTGTACCTTGTCTTACAGGCTTGCTGTACGTTTTCTGTTCATAAATATCATTTGGTGTCCTGCAACTGGGTTCTCCTCCTCCTGCACCCAAATCATTGCTTTTATTAGGTTTCTTTTTGGTAGAATTTATTGCTATATAAAAGGTAATCATTATTTGTATGGTGTCTATCAACATAAATATGAGAAAAAAAATCCATCAAAATGTAACCTATCTTTCTCACTAGCCCTTCCTATGATTAGAAATTGAATGTACAGTCTTCTTCTTCTCCTTTCGGCATTTCCCTTCAGAGGTCGCCACAGCAAGTCAGCTTCTTCCATCTTAACCCTATCTGCTGCATACTCTTCGGTCACGCCAACTATCTTCATGTCTTCCTTCACTGTATCCATGAACCTCCTCTTTGGTCTTGATCTAGCCCTCTTTCTTGGTGGTTCCAAATCCAGCATCCTTCTGCCGATGTACTCGGTCTCTCTCCTCTGCACATGTCCAAACCATCTCAGCCTGGCCTCTCGGACTTTATCTCCAAAACCTCTAACATGTGCTGTTTCTCTGATCCTGTCCATCCTGGTCACTCCCAGAGAGATCCTCATCATCTTCATCTCTGCTACCTCCATCTCTGCTTCCTGTCTTTTCCACAGTGGCACTGTCTCTACACCAATCAGCATGGCGGGTCTCACCACGGTTTTGTACACTTTTCCTTTCATTTTAGCTGAAACTCTTCTGTCACACATCACACCTGATACTTTTCTCCACCCATTCCAGCCTGCTTGAACACGCTTCTTCACCTCTTTTTCACACTCTTCATTGCTCTGGACTGTTGATCCCAAGTACTTAAAATCTTACACCTCCAGAAATTCCAGAAATTGAATGTACAGTATGTTGGTTAATTTATTGAAACCTGTTCACATTTCTTTTTGATAGTAACTAATGAATCTCAACAAGAACCTCAACGAACTTTACAACATCAAGATTTGTGGTACGTTTCATTTCTGACTTTGAGGTAAAAGTTCTGGTTCTGTCAAAAGTATGATGAATGCCTTCTGAACTTTTAGTCTCAGGATAAAAGATTTCTAAAAATAAAAAAAGTCTCAAGTATATGCACCAGAAAGACCTCTCCTTCTTCTTGTGGAAAGAATATTGATAACCATGATATGTATCCATGACTAAAAATCAAATGAGCACAGCACAATGACACATTAAATATGAATGTATTACAAAAAGCATTACAGAATTTATTATTTATTCTTTGGTTGAAATTATTTAAAATATTCTAAATGCTTTAGTCACACAGACTGATTTAACTTTGTTCAGAGGCTTTGTTTTTGATCAAATTTAATGCACTCATGTAACATAGCACCTGGAATTTATTTGCACGTAGTTATAGTTTTACTCACAGTATATTGTGCTGTTACTGTCTAAATCAGTGTTGCAAAGTAGTGCCAAGACTTTGGTGCTAATAGCTCTGCTGGCTTTGCTATGTTGGTGTGGAGAGTCTGAGATTGGTGCTGTGCCCGCACAATGCATTTCTGCACATTAATCAATAGCAAAACGAGCCGCCATACCTTTGTGGAGGTGCATGCTGTCATTTATGATTTAATGTAATGAACTCTGCATAGACTCAAGGAAAGCTAATTTATGCAGGGACACAAATCCAACCAAAAAAAAATTACTTCTGGTCTGGTTAAGATCGCTTTTGAAAAAAAATCAGTTCTAAAGTTAAAAAAAAAAGCATTAATCATTGAAAACAAAGAGACTTATAATAAAGTTTTTTCATACCTACAAAAAGTGTTTTAATTGGCTCTATATTCATTTAAGCTATTTAAAATAAATAAAATATGTTGATTTTTATGATGAATCTACAGAAAAAACTAACAGCATAATAGAAAATGTGTAGATTAAACCATCACGGGGCAACAGCTGCTGCTGCTCCACTTCATGTCTGATTTGAGAGATTGGCTTGGGAAAAGTAATTTTCCCAAACATCAAAAATGCAACCGAGCCAGATGTTTGTATGTGGAAGTCAGGAATGGATGATGCAGAGTTTGGTCCAATCCAGTTATCTTACTGGGTGTTATTGGTATTTTTTACCTCAACCCTATCTCATCATCCTTAACCTCATACCTTTTTCCTGCTGCTTTTCAATTTTTCTCATATTGGTTTTCATCATTCCAGTCTTTTGAACCCCCGACTTCCCATCACCTCTCTTTTTTCATTCTCATCTATCTGTGTGTGAGAAAAGATAAGAAAATAAATTCCTTTTCTGTACACGAGGGTATATCAACTGCACTGCCTTGTCAGCACACTATCTTTCTTCAATCTCCCTGAAGCAGTCCTCAATTAGTGCAACACAGATTTATCCAATCTTTGTCTCCATCATTTGACATCATTCTATCCCTGTTTGACATTATAACAAAGTACTTTTTGCAAATCTTGCTTTTTCTTTTGCAACATTTTAACTTTTAAAATCAATGTCCAAAATAGCATTCGACCAAACATTTTCTAAAGGAAAAAAGGCTAATGATAAAACATTTAAGCCAGATAATCATCAGCCAGAGGAGAAAAAAAAGAAAGGCGTTTAATTTGTTAGCAACGGATATCAATGCGCAACTTTCCATCTATGTTCCAACTAAACTGATGAAACAACACTTTCATTGGAGTAAGAATTTGCAAAAAAACTTCAGATCAAACAGGCTAAAAAATATAGCTCAATTATTCTGAGTCAATTGGTCTGTGGAAAAACAGGATTTAATAAAAAAAAATCCACCCAATGATACTCATACAAAATATATAATTATTGTTAGAGGTTTTGGAGATAAAGTCAGAGAGGCCAGACTGAGATGGTTTGGACCTGTGCAGAGGAGAGAGAGAGAGAGTACATCGGCAGAAGGATGCTGGGTTTGGAACCACCAGGAAAGAGGTCTAGTGGAAGAGGTTCCTGGATGCAGAGAAGGAAGACATGAAGATAGTTGGTGTGACCGAAGAGGATACAGAGGATACTGGTCTGTGGCTACAATAGGAGCCATTCACGGTTATCTTAGGTAACACAGGCTCATTGGTCGAGCCCTTCTTACTATTTTTTTACCTGTTACTCAGGTTAGTATAAATAGATGCAGTTTTCTGTCCATTTCATTCAGATTGAAAATGATTTCTGGATGGAAGTCGAAACGTCTCGTTCAAGAATTAAACTGTCCAGAAGACTTTTTTGAAACTTTTTCTACTACGAAGAGGATACAGCAGATAGAATTAGAAAAAACTGACTTGCTGTGGCGACCCCTAAAGGGAAATGCCGAAAGAAGAAGAATAACACATTTTTTCTAGAAGTGTGGAAAAATCTCAAAGCACTAGCATGGCTGCACAATATGTCAACATCAAATTGGTATTGTGTCAATTATTAGAAAACCAGTGTATGTCCTCCAAGTGCATCTAGTCGGTAAAGACACAAAGACACCTGTTTAGATGATAATGTAGCTTCATAAAGGACCTTTAGATCTAGAGCTCCTTGGAAACATTATCAAATAATCTGACGATGGCCAACCATAAAATCCTGCAACTTTGCCCTGGCTGGCTGAGCAGGTTGTGGCTGATTCTTCTTCAGAGACCTAGATTACCATTCTCACCTCAATGGACTCCTGGGGAGACTGGCACAGATACATCGAGACAACTAAGAAAAACACTGTCAATCACCTCCATAAAATAAGGATAGACAGTAATAGCCGAACAAAAATCAATCCCCAGTGGAACTAACTGTGAGGTATCTCTAAATTTCAGGAGTTATAGACACAGTGGTCCGATAAAAGCGGTGTTCAGTGGGTTTTTACTGGAAGCTAAAGTGTTATCACCACAGTCGAGTGCTGTGGGGAAGACAGAATTTATTGCCTGTCTGAAACCAGCTTGTAGAATGTCAATCCACCAAATGACGATAGATAAATGAACAAATGTTTTCTGTGTCAACTAAAGTGTCTTCTGCCCTTCACAGCAGCGAAGCAATCTCTGTGCAAAATAATTCCAAACTTCTGGACGTGACGGTGCAACGGCATGAACAGGGACGATGTGTACTAACAATCCAAGGACTAAAACTCTGCAGAGACCAACTCAGGACAAGTAGATTTTCTATTTTTATTATCTATCTATGTTTATTATCACAAACGCTGCATCGGTCTGTCGTGGTAAAGAGAGAGCTGAGCCGAAAAGCAAAGCTCTCGATTTACAAGTCGATCTACATTCCAACTCTCACCTATGGTCACCAGCTGTGGGTGGTGACCGAAAGAATGAGATCGCGGGTACAAGCGGCCGAAATGAGCTTCCTCTGCAGGGTGGCTGGGCTCTCACTCAGAGATCGGGTGAGGAGCTCTGCCATCCGGGAGGAGCTCGGTGTCGAGCCGCTCCTCCTCCAGGTCGAGAGGAGCCAGATGGGGTGGTTCGGGCATCTAGTCAGGATGCCCCCCGAGCGCCTCGCGGGCGAGGTGTTTCGGGCACGTTCCACCGGGAGGAGACCAAGGGGCAGACCCCGGACCCGCTGGAGAGACTGTGTCTCACAGCTGGCCGGGGAACGACTCGGGATCCTTCCAGGTGAGCTAGAGGATGCAGCCGGGAAGAGAGAGGCCCGGGCTGCCCGTTTGAGGCTGTTGCCCCCGCGACCCGACCCCGGAACAAACGGAAGATGACGGAACGAAACAAACTTTGATATAGCCATGGTGTCACATGCCCAGCAATGTTTACCGAATAGTGCATAGGCATAGGAAACTTATTAATACCGGTCTCTGTACTTCCTGGCTTGCAGCTTCTCCTGAGTTCGTACAAACGTCAAACTGTGTGTTTCCTTTTGCCATTTACACTAACATGTTTTCAGACTATGATGGGCTTGTTACTCAGTATGTTGTACTCACCTCTGCAGTATGCCTTCGTTACTACAAATATAACTTCTCAAAACTGACATTGCAAATAAATAAGTTTATTTTAAATACCGCTTTGGATTGCACAGGTTGACTTAGTGTTTTGTTTTGCAATCAGGCAAACTGTTGCATTTTAAAATCCTTTTCAGACTGTATTGGTCTCGTTACTTAGTATGTCAGACTCACTGGTAAATATATTGCATTTGTTGCTTGAAAAATTTATAAAACTTTCGGAACTGAAAAATTTTCAACAGGGGTAAATGCTATAGTTTTATTTCATGTACCAGTTAGCTTTACATGTTTTGTATCAGTTTTACTTTTGATATTTAGATGGAATTCATATGTGAATCAATAGTTTTTGTTTACCATACAAAAACAATTGGCTGTGGTACTTTATTGTCCCACAGAGTACAGAGATTAAATTCTCCATTTACCTATTTCTAGGCATGAGTCCAAGAAAGAAAGACAGTTTTAAGTGATATTTTTAAAAATCTATTGCTTTCAAGACCTTTCATAATATTTTCATATATAGACAAACTGATTCTAGACGGAATGGAGGAGACTTTGATGAGTTAATGAGATTTAATTTGATTTTTCTAGGCAGAAAAACTAAAGTATCGTTAGGTATTTACTTATAATGAAGTCTAGCAAAGATACAAGAATTTTTGTTATTGTTAGGTTACTAAATATTTAAATCAAGCATATAAAAAATTAATGTTGAAAACAATGTCCCGAAATACTGGTGTGAAGTTTTTTGTGTTTGGGGTACAGTATGTTCGTTATTTACATCTCTAATACATAAAATGAAACCAATAACAATGCAATATTAATGGCCAAACAACTGCAGAGGCTGTTTTTAGTTCTGTCTGGGGAAAAAGCAATATTTTCATATTTTTTTTGCATTTAGCTAATTTTTCTGTGCAAAAAACCACCTACACTAAACCTACATTTAAGAGTGTGGGAGGCAAAAAAACAGCTAAAGCTCCTTTTTTTTTTTGCTATAGGCAGAGAACAAGTGTTCTTGTTTTATTTTAAACTATGGTTTTCTATCAGTATGAGACAGCACACCTGCTGATGTATTTTTGTCCTTGGTAACAAACTAAATGAGAAAAACGGCCCCTCTACTCTCTTCACTCGAGTGGATATCTGATATAATAACTCTGAACAAAAACCACAAGCAGAGACACTTCCCACATCCAACCCCAACACACCTCCTTTGTCATCATGGTGAATGATGGCATCTTTTAAAACATCAGCGAGGCGGAAGCGGACACGATGCTTTTTACGGTGGGTGGACTGGGCTCGGACTTTGATTCCACTTTGCTGGCGCTGAAGGTTCTTTTCTCTCTCGTAGTATGCTCTTATTTGGTCACAGCGCATCCTCCGGACCAGCCGCTGGCGCTGGCCTAAGGGTAGAGAGTCCAGGAGACACTGGTCTATCTCCATGTTCTGACGAAAAACGTTACATAGCTGGAAACAACCTGGGGGAAGGAGGGAAAGATGGTAAGACAGGAAGAAAAGTCACAGCCAAGTTAGCTAGGGGAAAATGATCAAATATAAAATTAAAACTACATGAAAACATATTTTATTCATCAGCCATAACAATTCTGCCTCTGGTGGGAACAGAGGTAGGTCATTCAGCCCGTGGTGTTAACCCAACAGTTGTACTGAGTTAATGAGACTTGTATGATGAAACACACCAACACAGTCAGCATCACTTCCAGGCAAAACTGTGCATCTGTGTTATTGTTTTTATGCGTTGGCATCAGCATTTTGCTTCGTTGATTTTCTGCGAGCATTTAGCATATTTACAGTGAAACATGTTTGCAGTGTGTTTAGCCCTGAGGTGAGTTAAGAGAGGACTTTGGGAATTTTCTGAGTTGTTTTCTCCAATCCCGACAGAATTTAGCAGCTCTCCTGACACTGCATAATTTCATCGGCGCTCACTGGAATCTAACCAAATAAATTCCATCCTCAGGGCAGTTGCTGAGCTTATTAAGGTCTGCTTGGATGATTAAGATGTTCATTGCTTGTGCAGCAGGTGGGTCGAGAAAGATATTGCGTAAAAAGTCAAAATGGTAGAAAATTATTCAGATAAGTTGGGTGAAATATCAACAGAGAATAATGAGTTGAGTATTTGGAATACGTTGACAGATTCAGGTCACAGACAGCCAAGAGAATAAAGAATAAAAAGGAAGGGTTTCTTTACAAAGACAGTGCAAGTCATGTTTTTCTGTGTGACTCACCACCTTGAGTCTCTTTGGCCCAACTGTCTCTGTATCTCATAACTTCTTTTATCACCTTCGTCTCTGACTTTCTGGTATCCGTCTGCACTGTCCTTGGAGCATTTCAACATTATCACTGTGTGTGCTTGAATCTAGACGTTTTTATGTGAAATATTTCAGAAGAACGGTATGTCCAACTACTTCTATTTCTCTATTTATTACCATTTCTTAAAAAAAGAACTGCATTTAATCAGATTTTGTTCAATATAAGAAAGATAATAACCTCAGAAATACATGCTGATATTTTCTTGGGAATCAAAACATATTGAGGAAGAAAGTTAACTACAGACTCTAAAGTATTTAAAATAACTTTTCACGCTATTTTTACATAATAAAAGCCAACTTAAGAAGTTAGATTTTATTTTCCAATTCTATATTGATACATAACTTTAAAACTAGTAAGTAAAAAGACTGGTTAAAATATTCTGTCAAAAATAATCGATAATAAAAAAATCGAAATTATAGCAATAGAAAATTTTCTATTTTCTTTTTGCTTTAAATTTAAGTATTTTTTGGTGACGTGTTTGGATTTGAGTTTTGTGATGTGACCATAGATTGAAGTTCATAAACAGTTGAAGTTTCAGGTTCTCACTGAAACTACATCACTTCCTCTAGTCTATGGTCACATGTGCAACTTTTATCAAATCATTCAAACATGAGTATACGTACTTTGAGCATGTGTTTTAATCTGGGAAGCTATGGGCTGCATAGTGGAACAGTAGTTAGCACTGCAACCTCACAGAAATGAAGGTTAATGGTTCTCACTAAACCTTTCTGTGTGCAGTTTGCATGTTTGGGGATCAATAAAGTATCAATCTACAGTATCTCCACTCCATCTTCTTCCCACCATCCTAAAACATGCGTGTCTGACGGATTGTACACAGAGAAATTTCCTGTGGGAGTACGCACGTCTGTGCATGGTTTTCTCCCCTATTTGTGACCCTGAAACAGACTGGTGACTTGCCCTGTGTGTATCCTGCTTCTCACCTAAACTGATAGTCAACAATACTCCTGTAATCCTGAGTGGATCTGATGGAGCTATGGGATTAATATACAACTCATTAATGTTGTGAACACTAAACTATTTGTGTTATTTAATTTTATTTCATATTTCAAATTGATTTATTCACTTTCTGGTCATGGTGGTGCTGAGACCTCAACTGAAAAGTTAGCAGGCACAAAGAAGGAGTCTTGGGGGAGGATATTTAGCGCTCATTCCATTAGATTTACAGACAAAACCGTGCTAGAATTTAATTGGTTTTGGGAGCAGATATACGTTTCCAGCAATTTCAAATTGCGCTGAGGATGAAACCTCCACAGATGGATTATTTTCTGTAGAAATAATTCTCTGTATTAATATTTTACACTTTATTTAACTAAAAAAAATCATTAGATACAGTAGCAACTTGTGCTTTTTTTCTTTCTCGTGGTGTAGCGTTTTAAAAAGAAACTGTGCCACCAGGTCTGGCAAAACAACCCCTTCCCCAGAGAAATTGGCTGGCATTATCTTTGCTTTTGTTAGATGTTTTTCAGGAGCTCTGCTTTAAACGGTATAGTTGTTCAGAAGTGAAAAGCTTAACATGAAAAAAGGTTTTCCAAAGTCCCTGAACAGAAATCAGTGTTGCTCCATTGAATCAACTTCACACGGCGTTCAGCTGTTTTTATCCACAGAGGCTAAAGCATGTTTGGGTTGGATCTTTATCTGTCAAAAGCAAAAAATCTCTACGCAGACAAAAGGAGTGTGTGCTTTATTTTTGTCTGATATACATCTACACATTCAGCTGAAACACCTGCCCTTTCAACCTCAGTTACACACACATACACACAAGTCCTGGACAATAATACATCAGTGCCATCTGCCACGTCGGACACGCAGAAACAGATCCTTTTGTATTCAGGTTCAAGATAGAGGGGAGTGTGTTTGTAGATGGGGGTGTGACAGTAGGGGTTTGTGAGAAAGGGTGGGGGGTCCTTACTCATTATCACACTGTATATGCCAGGTGCTCTAACTGTATGCTGTAAAAAACGGTAACTGGTTGATTAAACACAAGAGGACTCAAAACACAAAAATATATCATCTTACTATATTATCCTTCCATTGTACTCTCGTTTTTTTTTTCTTCACCTCTATGCTATCACCTTCTACCAGGCACTTTATTTTTAGTTAGAATAGTAAGGCTGTCTTTTGTTCAGTGTGTGTGCTGATTGTGTAGATATGAGGCACGGAACAGAAAAGGAAACACATTTGTTCCTTTCAAATTGTTTTAATCTGCACTCATTCACAGAGGAAATTTAAAAAATCCAGCATGATTTTATTTCATCAACTTACAAATAACCATATTAAAAAAAAAACAAAAACGTAAAAAAACTCAAGTCTGTAATTCCTCATTCGTCCAGGAGTGATTCATTCGTGGAAGGGGTTTCAAAATTGTCTTCTGGACAGTGCTTTTGATGATTAAGGTGTTTTGACTTCCATCCGGAAATTATTTCCAATCTGATTGAAAATGATTTCCGGATGGAAGTTGAACTATCTCGATAATCAAATACACTATCCAGGGGACAACTTTGAAGCTCTTTTTACAAAGCAACTCCTAAAGGGGACTGGGATAACCCTCTTGGTTTTAAAAAAAAGTATTGTGTTGAGTCATAAAAAATCCATGAACAACTTCATGCTGTGAAGCAGATTTTTTTTCGAATAACTTAAAATTCTTCTTCTTTCAGCGTTTCCCTTCAGGGGTCGCCACAGCAAGTCAGTTTCTTCCATCTTCTTCTTCTTTTATCTTCATCTAACCCTATCTCCTGCATCCTCTTCGGTCACACCAACTATCTTCATGTCTTCCTTCACTGTATCCATGAACCTCCTCTTTGGTCTTCCTCTAGGCCTCTTTCCTGGTGGTTCCAAACCCAGCATTCTTCTTCCGATGTACTCTCTCTCTCCTCTGTACGTGCCCAAACCATCTCAGTCCTCCCTCTCGAACTTTATCCCCAAAACCTCTAACATGTGCTGTTCCTCTGATGTACTCATTTCTGATCCTGTCCATCCTGGTCACTCCCAGTGAGATCCTCAGCATCTTCATCTCTGTTACCTGTCTTTTCTTCAGTGCTACTGTTTCTATACCAATCAGCATGGCCGGTCTCACCACGGTTTTGTAAATTTCCCTTTCATTCTTGCTGAAACTCTTCTGTCGCACATCACACCTGATACTTCCCTCCACCCGTTCCAGCCTGCCTGAACACGCTTCTTCACCTCTTTTCCACACTCTCCATTGCTCTGGACTGTTGATCCTAGATACTTAAAATCTTCCACCTTCTTTATCTCTTCTCCCTGTAACCTCACTTAAATTGCATTTCAATTTCTACTAAAAATGTATATACAGATTATAAAACATACATGGGGTAAGTTTTCAGCACTATTTGAAAGCCTGCTAACAAAGCTAATTAACTCATTAAGAACAACAAGAAAAGAAACTATGTGACGAGAATAAAGTCTCAACACCTTGGTCCCTTTTTGTTCCACAGAATGATGAGTTGTTTCCATTTATTTCCTTGGCCTTTTCTCTCACGTGCACTGTATCCTTCACTGCTTTTAGTCGTGGAAAGCCATCATCTAGTAAGCATTTCTTCAAGGCTACATTTATAACCCTATAGCCTGGTGTATGACAAGCATTACATCAGAAGGGTTTTTTGTTCAGTTAAGGTTCAGGAGGTTTAGAAGGTGCGGTAGGGAAGTACATCCCGGCTTCTACAATCCTTGAAGGCTAATGTCCTTAAGATATTGGGGTTTTGTCCTCTATTGTGACACTATTGATTAAATTAAAATGGATCTCCATGTTGGGAGGTTTTCTATATGTCTGATAATGATTCAATGTAAGACTTAATTTAATGAGGGTGAAGACACCAGACAGGAGAAGTAAAACAATTTTCTTCAATGTTTTTTATTTCAATACAAGTTATTAAAGTCCTTCTGGTGTTCCTGGTTATGCTTTGTCAAGTTATTAATCATTCCTCATTACTCATGTCTAGAAACTGGTCAAATGAGGTTCGCAAATCATGAACAATTAAAAACTCAATTCCTAAACGCTCATTTAATTGTTTTGGATGGGTATGGATTGTTTGCATTTAATAGATTAAATAAAAACTTTTTGCATGAGGAAAGAGAGAGAAACATCATGAAAACCTCAAGATCTCAAGACTTTACATGGAATTGGAGCAACATAAATTGACCAGCACTGTAAAATGAAATGGGTCAAAGATCTATTTCCTGCACCATCCATCAATCTTTTCATCTAACATGAGTCAAAAGGAAAGTCTGAGTGTATTCCTGCTTTAAAAAAGCGAGGGCTGTTTGTTAGGTGGCAACATAGACACACTCAAGACACACGTTGTCCATCATCTATCAAAGTTGCGTACAGTAAAAATTTGGATTTAAAAAAGGTTTACGGCTGAAATGATGCATTCATTTGAATAAACTTGACCTTACAGTGCGTACAAACCAATGCACAGGACGGACAAGCTGCATAAATATACACCAAAATCAAATTAACACTGAAATGGCAATAAAAATGTAAATATGGCCAGTCATTATAAAAAATGTATGCACAACATATTTAACCACAACATGCAGATTGTCAGACAACATTGTCAGACAATTTACTTATTCCTGGCGACACAGAGAAAATGCAGTGACCCCTAAAAGAGACAAGTAGTCCCTTTTCATAATGGCCATGCTCACTTTGGTGCATTTTCTGTATACACCTTAAATTTACACCATTATGTGCACAACTTTAGTAAATGAGGGCCGAAGGATGGCTCAGTGGCTAGGGCAACCGTCCTGTAACTGGAGGGTTGCTGGTTCGATTCTCCCGCCCAGAGTTCATGCCAATGTGTCTTTGAGCAAGATACTGAAACACAGACTGCTCCAGATGGTGGTTTGCATCTTGCATGGCAGCTTTCACCATTAGGTGTGGATGTGTGGGTGAACGTGAGTCTCAATGTAAAGCGCTTTGAGTACCAACGTAGGTAGAAAAGCGCAGCAGAAGTTGAGTCCATTTACCATTTGACACAAGGGAACAAAATGACACACCAATCAGTCATTCATGCATGTTGGAGGAGTGTTGGAAGAGGTTGGAGTAACTTAAGAAAATGCAGCGATACATGAGAAGAATGAGCAAACTGTCTACAAAAAGCCAATGTGGTCAGTGCAAAATCCAACAGTGAAACCCTGAGCCCTTCAAAAAACTACAACACATTCTGAGGTCATCTTTTTTTTTTTTTTTTTTTTTTTTTTTTTTTTTTTACCCAGTCTGGTGTCTATCTTTGGAAGGACATTTAGAAACAAGTGATGGGGTGTGGGCACGTACTTCAAAGTACTAACACACTTTTTGTGGCATAATTAAGCAAAAAAAAAAAAAAAATGCACATGAAAGCAACTTCGTTGGTAATTTTGCTGCAATAGTATTATACTGATTTAGCTCGATCTGCATGCTAAGGCTCATTGAGGATTACAGCATAGACAACTGGGTGTGATTACATTCCTAATGACATCATCTGAGTGGGTTCAAAAGACTTTCACAGCTTTCATTCCTTGTTTCTTGCATGTTTACATGCATTCTGAAATCTGATTGTCACAATAATTAGTTTAATTTTTATAGTAACTTAATGTTTTGTCCTGTCGCTTTTTACAGAAATCCAATTAGAAAAAAATTGCATTCACCGAAGAAGCTTCTACAATTGGTCAAAAATGTTGGAATTCATACTTACAGACAAAAAAGCCCCAACAACACACATTTCCCCAATTTTCAGAGGAAATGACTTAAGAGCATGTTTGCACTAAATTGAAATGTATGGAGATTATTCCATTTGTGTGGCAAATGAGGGAAAGATAATAAATGAATAATGAGTAACTGAAAGAGAGAAGAGCAGGTGGGGAGAGCCAAGGAGAAGAAAAATGTAGAGGTGAGACGGAGGCTGAAAGGAAGCACATGCTTTCTCCCATCACCATACCAGACTATCAGTTATTGATTGAACATATAACATCCCATCTTGGCTCCAGCTAATAACACAGACAGCTCTGCAAAAGCTTGTAATTTAGAAAATGGCATGCGTACACACACAAACACACACGCACACACACATACACACAGAAAGCTGCAGACATCATAAATTTACTACACATGAAGGGGAGGGATGGATTGAAGTGGTAGACAGGTAGGGTTCTATGAGTCATTCTGATACTGATGTCCTGCATCCCGTTAATTAAAACGCCCACTTAAGAGTTGTCTTTTATTCTCTCTTTCTCCTTGACATTAACTCCCAAATCCCTCTCAACCCGCTTCCTGTCAGCTCGTCACTCGTTGCAACACTTGGCCACATTCTCCATGTCACTCTTGGGTAATGGCAGGATCCATTTTCCCATGCTGCCATTGCCTTCCTCCACTGCCCCCCTAAATCACAACCACTTTCTCTCCATCTGTCCATCTCTTACTAACATGATGAAATTGGTCTGTCGCTGTCTTAACGAACATGCCAGAGACTTCTGCATCTCTGCAGCACCATTTTTATTTTTTCCCCTCTTTTTGCAGCCTACCTGCCTCATTCACCGGTCAACTTCTAACATCTGCAGCGACTCTCTGCAGCAAGCTCACACACCTACTTACTGCACACACAAGAGCAAACGCTGATACCTATTTGAAGTTCAGACCCTTGTGTGCAGAATTGTCTAACATAAAAGCTTTTACTGCAAATAAATCAGCACATTTGCATATGTGCACACCTATGGTTGTGAGAAACATGCAAAATCAGTCGAAAGAAAAATTGTCTGAAAGGCTACTTACAACATTTGATGAAATGGTAGTGAGACATTTTCTGTGTCAGTCAGAGAGTCCACCAGAAAGCCAAATGGGAGGCAGGATGTCAGCGATGCAGGCAGACAGGTTATAGCTACAGGTTCCCGAAAAACTAACTAATGCAGAGCTTGTAGCCGGCACAATCCATTATTAATTTTGCTCCCTGCATGCTATCCAAACTCCGTTGTTCTGTCTGCATTATTCACCACAACCAGCTCCAGTTGCAGTCTCTACATGCACACAGACTCACACATGCATTTGCACACACATGCACCCACAGACACTCACTCCCTCGGTCAACCTGTCGGCGACTAGGAGCTGCGGCTGTTTCTAGCTCCTCTCGCCCACAGCCGGATAAACGCTGCACGTCTTCCCAGCCATAACCGACACACGTGCTCCTCTGGCGTCATGACTGACAGCCGGCTCTATCCCTCCTCCTGCTCAACACACCCCCATGACGCAATGTTCTTCACACACCCTCCTGATCTCATTTTTCCCACAATTACACAGGCATACTTACATGTCAAAGTCAAGCAGTCGACACAGTGAAAAGAATAAAGGATGTGAGGGGAAAAAAAAACACAGGGATTTAAAGAAAATATTTGAACACGAAAGAGGAAAAGCAAATACAGTAGATGGAGCGTTAGAAAAAAAATGCAATAGACAAAGAAAAAGGGGGAGTCCTAAATTTGACAGAAGGACATTTAAGGAGAGAGCTGCTGCAGTGCGGATTTTGTGCTGTTAAAGGTTAAGTGTTCATCAACATCTGAAAATAACCCAACATTCACAATGGATAAGTAGAGTTTGCAAGCTGACTCGGTCTCGACACACATTAACACACTCACACACGGTGTGCAGCACAACTAAGCATCCATCTACACTGCTAGTGTGTCTGTGGGGCAACAGTGCTTTACGGCTAATTTGCATTTATGAATAAGTTCTCTTCACATTTAAAGGAGAATATGCATAATTAGGCAGAGGCTGCATGAGGAGCCAGGAGGAAAATAAGTGACAGTGAAAGGTGAGACGAGTAAAAGTGAAGACAAGTAGAAATGGATGCGTGTAAAATAATATAACATGGCATGCATGGTTTGTCTAAAGCCGGGTTGTGACGCTCGTTTTAGAGTATGTGGAAGATTAGTCACGTCTTCAAGTCTTATAGTGATGCTCAATCTTCTGCATTTCACTGTCAAACGTGGGCTCATGAAGATTGAATAAAGAGACACGGGAATCTGGAGAGGGCCGTCGTGTGATTGCAGTGAGCGCTGAAAAAAGTGACAGAGGAACCTTGAAAGAGAATGAAAAACAGACTGACACACATACACACATCCAGTTCTGCAGTTAGACTGTTTGGATGCTCAAGCAAAGTCTGTCACGGGAAATCAGGTCAAAGAAAGTACCGAATGCATTCACTGCGAGACAGAGGTGATACTTAGTCTTCTATACTTATTATTGGATGTTTGTGTATTTATGGACACTTCAGCAAGTCTTCATACCAGTAACTGTTTGCTAGAATCTCACATGAATGAATTATTAATGAGTAACACATCGAAAGACATAAACTAAAACCACAGACACATTTACACCTTTCTCTTGCTAGCTGGGTCGACTTTTATTTTTAGAAGACTATACAATGTCTGCCGCATTAACACTTTCTAATGACGTCCAGGCCTTGCAGCTGTGTGTTTGACTTATAAATGTCATGCTTTTCTATCTAAATGTCATCACGAATAAATGAATCAATAATTGTGTAATCTATCCCTGTGGAACTAAGCAGTGACATGAAGGAACATTGCGACAAAGGGTAAACTAAGGTCTCGGAGTGAGACATCCTGCCTGCAGGTAAGTCCTCCCTGATGTAAAAGCAGCAGGATAATAGCCTCCCAACATGTGTTCATGCTTTTTACGTCACAAGGGTTCCAACTAGGTCAAGCACCCTAGTGAGTAGGTAGGTGCAAAGCACAGATGTGATCAAGAAAATTAAAACAGTCACTTGTGCTCCTCTGCAGTCTAATCTATACAGTGCAATTGTGAAAGGCAAGTACTGATGAATAGATGCAGTATGTGACATCAGATTACCGTATTTTCCGCACTATAAGGCGTACTGCGTTATAACGCGCACCTTCAATAAATTACATTTTTTTAAACTTTTTCCATATATAAGGCGCACCGCATTATAAGGCGCTACAGTAAAGGCTGTTCAACTTTGTCCTCTAACTGTGGCCATCTCGCTTTGTTCCAGCGGAAACTCTGTTTAGTCTTGTTTACTTGGTGCAGCACATCCTCTTGCTTCCTCCACTTCCTCACCATTGATTCATTGATGTTAAACTCTATCGCTGTGGCTCTATTCCCATGTTCTACTGCGTGACCGATCGCCTTGCAGTGTAACAGTGTCTCTTGGTAGGAGCCATTTCAGGGTCTTTACACAAATACACAAATGGAAATGAGACGCCCTGTCATATATCCCAGCATGCACCGCGCACTACTTCTTCTACGGGGGAAATGGAGTCGGCGGCTGCTTACCGCAGTTGCGACACCTGTTGTAGCTCAATATTAATCCATATATAAGGCGCTCCGGGTTAAAAGGTGCATTGTGGACTCTAGAGAAAATTTAAGGGTTTTAGGTGCACCTTATAGTGCGGAAAATACGGTAAATTTGTGTTCTGCTTGGCTACAGCTTTGTGAGGTTTAATTCAAACTAATATGCGCTGTAGCATCTAAGAAAGAAAAAAAACCTCATCTAAAGTTGCAGATTAAAAGACCGAAGAAAACAAATGTGTAAATTTACTTTAAATGCCAGACTTGTTACATCTACCTCTGTCAAACAATTTAACATTAATATTATGAGTTTAGAAATAACTAGGACGCTGCATCGATCCGTAGTGGTAAAGAAAGCTTTCGATTTACAAGTCGATTAACGTTCCTATCCTCACCCCTGGTCACCAGCTGTGGGTGGTGACCGAAAGAATGAGATTGCGGATACAAGTGGCCAAAATGAGCTTCCTCCATAGGGTGGCTGGGCTCTCACTCAAAGAGTGGGTGAGGAGCTCTGTCATCCGGGAGGAGCTCGGTGTCGAGCCGCTCCTACTCCAAGTTGAGAAAAGCCAGATGGGGTGGTTCGGGCATCTGGTCAGGATGCCCCCTGAGCGCCTCGCTGGTGAAGTGTTTTGGGCAAGTCCCACCAGGAGGAGACCAAGGTGCAGACCCCGGAGCCTATGTCTCACAGCTGGCCGAGAAACGACTCGGGATCCTTCCACGTGAGCTGGAGGATGCGGTTGGGATGAGAGAAGTCTGGGCTTCCTGTCTGAGGCTGTTGTATGACTATAGACTTTATTTTAACAGTGGGCAGATCAATCCATATATTGATAAAACTAATACCAACTATGTATCAGTATAAGTAGGATTGTACACACTATCGTTTCCTTCAGATCGGGACTGGAAGTAATGCTTGGAATGACTGTCTTTTTCTCAATCTCAGAAATGGTTGCAAACATACACCATATAGTATGGTCGACCTCAATGCTAGGTCACCAAACTAAAAACATGGCCCACACAGATGCTTTTATTTGACATCATAATGTCAGTTTTGTTTGTTGATTGGTTGGACGCTTTCTAATTGCTGCAATCATAACCCAATGCCTGCAATCCCTGATTAGTTGCTGAGTAAAATGAAATTGAACAGAGGTGCCAGCCTGGCTAACAGTTGTGCAAATAGAATTTTATTAAAAAAGTATTTCTTTCTTTTCCCTTCATTTTTTTTTTTTATATCTCCAAGTGAAATCAAGCTATCCCCATTATTTCCTGTGATAGTTTGTGAGTAGATAGTTTGTGAGTGAACTGTAACATATCTGATCCAGGAATGATTCCCAATTAGGGCACAGCCAGAGGCACTTGTAATATTTGGGGGTGATGCATATTATATGAAAGGAGACCTCTTTCAATTAAATATTTATTACCTGTGGTATATTTGCACAATCAATATTTATTTAATTAACTTGACTATTTAAAAATGGTATAAATTATTGATAGTCCAATAAGGGCATGCAAATTAAAGCCATGTTTGCTGACTGAATTAGGAGATTAAAATCTTATAATTAACATCCCATTTTGTGTACGATTCTATAACCATTCAAGAAGAAACCCTTAAAATAATTTCTCAGTGTTACATGTCTATGTTATTTCCTGTCTACATTTTTTAAATGAAAAACTTTTAGCCTATTTTTTTTGTGTTTTATATATTTATTGATTTTGATTCCATAAACAATACACACAAGTAAGAAAAAAAGAAAAAAAAAAAAAAGTACATAATAATAATCCCCCCACCCCTCCCACTGCCAATTCCACACAGAATATAAGTTTAGTAGATAAACAATAATAAAAAAAAAGAGACATAGAGAAACAGGAAAAAAAAAAAAAAAAAAAAATAGTCAGTCAGAATCTCAGTAAAGTGAAAATTATGCATATATACACACCTATGTATATATACAAATAGCAAACACACAAAAAAAAGCAACAAATTAAACCTGACAGGTAAAGAGCTATGTACATGTAGAGAAAAACAGATTTATTTTTTTATATTGAGTGAAAAAGAAAATGAAAAGAGGAAAGCGGGCCTCACTCTGACACAACTGTGGATGGTAGGTTGAAGTAATTTAAGAAAGGCCTCCAAACCCTGTAAAATTTATGCTCCGATTTTCTCAGCGTGTATCTCATCTTCTCTAATTTGAGATGGTAAAGCACATCTCTGATCCAATGTGATAAGGTGGGCGAGGCAGCATCCTTCCACCTAAGGAGTACGAGACGTCGGGCTAGCAAAGTTGTAAATGCAATGATCCTCTGACCACCGCTCGGCAATGGCAGAGACTCACTGTTGATACCAAACAAAAACATGAGTGGATTTAGATTTAATTTGATTCCCAAGATACAGCTAAGTGCCCCACAAATATCTCCCCAAAAGCACTGTATTCTTGGGCAGAACCAGAAAGTATGGATTAATGTGCCTTCTGAATTTTTGCACCTGTTACACAAAGGATCAATCTGTGGATACATTTGCGCCAACTTGGTCTTACTGAGGTGAGCACGGTGCACAACCTTAAATTGTAACAGACAATGCCTTGCACACATTGAGGAAGAGTTGATATTTTTCATAATATTGTCCCAGTCTGTTTCAATAATACTTGTTCTAAGATCCTGCTCCCAATGAGCTTTAAGGGTTAGTGTTGAGGGAGAATTTATTGCCAAGATCATTCCAAGGATTCTAGATACGGATTTCTTACGAGTAGGATTGAAGGTCAAGATATTATCCAAAATACTTTTAGGAGGTTTGTTTGGGAACCCTGGGGTGGAGGTCGTGATGAAATGACGTACTTGTAAATATCGAAAAAAATGTGATCGAGGAACATTGTATTTATCAATAAGTTGCTGAAAAGAGGCAAATTGATTATTAAAATATAAATCATCAAATGATTTCAAGCCCCATTGCTGCCAATTTTGAAATGTAGCATCTAGCAGAGATGGTGGAAAAAATTTATTGGAAGCTATTGAAATGTGCAGACTCATTCCGGAATAGCCAAAATGTTTTCTGAATTGATGGCAAATTTTAATCGAGTTATGAACCACAGAGTTATTAACGGTGTGAGATTTAGATAGTGGAAGTGATGCACCGATTCCTGATGGCAACAACCCCACTCCAGAAGAAAGTTTCTCCATCTCCACCCATGGCGGACCTACATCAGCGGAGTAATGCGCCCAGTAGGTCATACAAAAGAGATTAGCAGCCCAATAATAATAACGAAAATTTGGAAGTGAAAACCCACCGTGCTGCTTTGTTTTCTGCAGATGTTCACTACGCAACCGTGGCTGTTTGCCGCTCCATAGAAATACTGAAATTATGGAGTTAAGTTTTTTAAAGTAACTGTTTGGTATATATACAGGAAGATTCTGAAAGAGATATAAAAATCTTGGCAATACAGACATTTTAATCACGTTGACTCTCCCAACTAGTGACAGGTAGAGGGGAGACCATTTTGCTAGTTCTTGTTGTGTTGTCACCAGTAGTTTATCAAAGTTTTCTTTGAAAAGATTATGAAATTGTTTTGTTACAGTTACCCCAAGATAAACAAAGCTATCTCTCGCTATCTTAAATGGGAGAGCAATCTCTCTCATGACTAACTCCGACATATTCAACGGCAGTAACTCACTTTTCTGCAAATTTATTTTATAACCTGACACAGGTCCAAACCTACCAAGAAGCTCCAAAATATGAGGGATAGTGTTTTCAGCCTTGGATACAAACAGCAGGAGGTCGTCTGCATAGAGAGCCAGCTTGTGTTCCGTCCCCCACCTTGAAATGCCATGGATGGAATTACTATTTCTGATTGTAATTGCTAGGGGTTCCATGGCCAACACAAAAAGTAGCGGACTGAGGGGGCATCCCTGCCGTGTGCCTCGGTGTAAACTAAAAGGTTTGGAGTAGGTGTTGTTAGTGAGAACCATAGCAGAAGGAGAAGCATATAAAAGCTTAACCCATGACAGAAAGGATCCTCCAACCCCAAATTTGTGCAAAGTCTCAAAGAGATATTTCCACTCAATCCGATCGAATGCCTTCTCTGCATCCAAAGAGAGAAGGCATTCAGATTCAGTCTCACTGGGGGTATATAAAATATTAAATAATCGTCGAACACTGAAAAATGAATGACGGTCTTTAACAAAACCAGATTGGTCACAGGAAACCAAACTAGGAAGGACAGTTTCAAGCCGACGGGCAAGAACTTTAGCCAGGATCTTATAATCGCAATTCAACAATGAAATTGGTCTATAAGACCCACACTCTGAGAGGTTCTTATCTTTTTTAGGGAGTAGAGTAATACATGCTTGATTTAAACTATTAGGGAGCATACCTTTACAAAGAGAGTCCGCAAACATTGTTGTCATCAAACTCACTTGGCAGACCATTGGGACCTGGTGATTTGTGTGGGTGCAAAGCCCTAATTGCTTCCAGGACCTCCTGCTGTTGTATAAGTGCATTCAACTTTAAAACTTCATCAGGTCTCAAGGTAGGTACTGGTAGGTCTCTAAAGAATTCAGAAAGAAGGTCAGAATTGCACATATTATCAGAGTTATATAATTTCTTGTAATATGATTGAAAAGCATCGTTTATTGCCTGCTGATCAGTCAACATGGTGTCATCTTGTCCAGCAATCCCGTGAATAGCATGGTTGGCCCTTGAACTTTTCAGTTGTCTTGCAAGTACCTCACCTGCCTTATCCCCATGTTCATATATGTTACTTCGATTTTTCAACAGTAAATATTCAATAGTTTGTGAGGTAAGCCTATCATACTCAGCACTAAGTTTCAGACGTTCTTTATACAAATCTGGAGTAGGATTTAGAGAGTGCTTTTGATCCACATCAGCAATTTGTTTTTCCAAATCTTTCTGACTCGCAAGAGAGTCACGTTTCTTTTTAGCCGTGAATGATATCACCTGACCTCTAGGTAGGCCTTGAGAGCCTCCCAAACAGTAGCAATTGAAACCTCAGCTGTTAAATTAAATTCCAGGAACAGAGAAATTTGGTCTGAAATGAAATCAAGGAATTTTTCGTCACTCAGTAAAAGAGAGTTAAATCTCCAGAATCTTCTGGGGAGAGAGGAGGCAGGTATAGACAATTTTAACACCAGCGGAGCATGATCCGATATTACTATTGGTTGATAGTTGCATAGCTGTACATTGGGAGTCAGTTTATTATCTGTGAAGAAGTAATCAATCCTGCTATAGGATTGATGCGGATTGGAAAAGAAAGAGTACTGCTTATCCTGTGGGTGCAAAAAACGCCAGATGTCTAAAACACCATAAGTGGAGAGGAATGATTGTACATACGTAACAGACTTAGGTGGAGAGTATCCAGGTCTCACAGATGATCTGTCCAGCCCAGGGTTCAGGCATAAATTAAAATCTCCTCCCATAATGAGCAAATGCGTATTAAGGCATGGTATCTGCCCAAAAACACGTGAAAAGAAAGGGGGATCATCGCAATTGGGGGCATAGATATTGACCAGAATGACATCAATATTATACAGTGAACCAGTGACTATGATGTACCTGCCAGCTGGATCAGCAAGGACAGACGAACAGGTAAAGGAAATGTTTTTCCTTATCAATATTGCAGTCCCTCTAGCCTTCCCCTGAAAGGTAGAGTGAAAAAGCTGCCCCACCCACCCACATTTTAACCATTTATGGTCTGAGATTTTGAGATGGGTTTCTTGGAGGAAAATTACATCTGCAGCCATGTTTTTTAAGTGTGTCAGAGCCTTTTTCCTCTTAACAGGGTGGTTTAAGCCCTTTACATTCCAGGTGACAATGTTAATGGAACCAGTCATCACAGTTTGTGTTGCCAAAAATGGAATAAATGATCACCAAACATACTGAAGAACGTTTTAGAAAATGGTTTGTATCCTGACTGACAGAGAAAAGTAAAGCAAAGAGCAGTATTATTAAGTGGTAGCACTGGCAGCAAAACCCCCCCAAAAAAACCTTCCCACCCGCACCCCAGGCCCGAAAAAACCCCAAACCACCAGGTGAAACTAGCTGTAAATAAACACAGCACACCTACCTTATCTAAAGACAAACCTTCCATACTAAACTAAACCCACCCCCACTACAAATGCATAACTAGTCAATTAGAATGTAATATAAAACACACAAAACCAAAAAAAGGATATCTATGTAAATATGTCTGTAATAAACAAACAGAGAAGAAAAAAAACAAAAAAAAAACAAAAAAAACCTTCATGTCACAAAGTGCATTTTTAAGCTACCCATTGTAACCTCTGAACATGGATCTACTGAATGATTTAGCACAGGGACTTCCCCATACGTCACCTTAAAGTAGTCCGTTTAAAGTCATCCAGCTTCCTCCACAAACTTCTCAGCCTCGGCCACAGAACCGAACATGACCCGGGTACCGTCTTGTTTGATGATTCTCAACCGTGCTGGATAGAGCAGAGCTGGCCTGAAGCCCCTCTTGTACATGTCGGACATAACAGCTTTAAAGACTTTTCTCTGCTCCATCACTTCAGGGCTGTAGTCCTCGTACACCCTGAACGCCTTATCCTGGTACTTCACCTCTCTCCGCTTTCTGGCTTCTCGGATCAGCAGCTCTTTATTTTGGTACCGGTGAAAACGAATGATGACAGGCCGCGGTCTTCCCCCGGGGCACGGTTTGGAAGCTAAGCTGCGATGGGCTCGGTCTAACTCAGGCGGAGTAGGAAAAATTTCCGGACCAAAGGCATCTTGAAGTAGTTGAGCAAAAAATTTGGACGGCTGGGGACCCTCGATGCCCTCTGGAAGACCCACCAAAAGCACATTAGAACGCCTCTGTCTCCCCTCCAAGTCCGCTAGCTTAGCTCTTAGCTTATCGTTAGCATCCTGTAGCGTGGCACATGTAGCTTCGAGCTTAGCTACCCGAAGATCAACTGTGTTGGCATTTTCCTCCAGGGATGTCAGGCGCTCACCGTGTCTGTCTGATTCCTTCTGGAGCGCGTCCAGTTTGCTGTTCATCGTGTCAAGAAAAGTGGCTTTTAGCTCCGCCATAAGCGCTGCTCGGTGATCAGCTAGCAGAGCTATAATGTCGGCCCTGCTAAGCGGCGCATCAGCTTCCATCTCAGAGGTTTTTTTTAGAGGATTTAGGTTTAGACATGATGGCTGGGGTAAAAAAAAAAGAGAATTCTTCGGAAGAAAAGTAACAAAAAATACACTCAGTGCAGAAAGTCCAGTAAAAAATGTGGTTTTGTGGGTAAAAGAGCAAATGCAGTGCAGGACAGGAGAAAAACGCGACTACATACTCCTCCGACCGGAAGCGACCTCCCCTTAGCCTATTTTTTTTAAGATGGCTTGAAGAAAAACAAAAATCAGAAACACAAATTATTCATGAACATAGAAAACATCTAACACCAGGACCGCTGCAGCCGTCAATATGACTCCACGTTACTTTAATATGGTAATTACAATAATTAAAACACAACCGTCTGACCTTTTTATTACTTTTAATATGAACATGTTTTTTATGTTATCATATATTTTTTGTGTTTTAAAAATGAACATTTTAAAATTTACAAAAATTTTATCTCCTCAAACCTGCTGCACCCCGCAGCAGCTGAGAGGATGTGCGCACATCACCACAGCAACATAGCGACAACTTCTGAGTGAAGTTGTTCCCAAATTGTGTTTATTGACACATTGCCACACATAAGTGTGTGTGTCTGTTTGTTTATATTTGTGGAGAGGGACAAGGTGGACACTGACGCCATTACAGACACATTTTAGAAAATTTGAGTGAGATAAATTGAAGACATACCATGAAGAGAGTAAGAAAACTGTTGTCTGTGTAAGTATGCCATATTTTCTAGATAAGTTTTGAAAATTCAGGTTAACATATTGGAATATAACCAATTTTTCACAAAAACATTTTTGAAGCAGCAGCGCAAAATCTGGAAAAAAAAGTAGGCTATTGACAAATTAGATTCTTTTACATCTCCTTTTCCTGTCTTTTCCTCATTGCCACTCTTTCTCGACCAAACAGCTCTCACCACGGTTTTGTACACTTTCCTTTTCATTTTTTCTGAAAATGAAATTCCAAGTTCCAGTCATCCATTACTCTGTGAGTTATTATAAATTGTTGTTGTGTTGGGAATGAAAGATTTACGGTACATCTGGAAATATTTCTGGACAACTCCTGATACACTTTGTATAAATACTTTATACTTAGTTTGGGAAAGTTTTGTGTTGCAGTGGTAAGAAAGTGTACAACTGTAACAAGAAAAGCAGATGAAGTGGAAAATAACTTCAAATCAAGAACATGCATGTGTGACTGAACACAGAGTCCTTCTCAGTCTCATTTAAATTTGAGGTTAAAACATTTTCCTTTTGTAAAGAAAAAACCCTTCATGGTTTAATAAAGTTTGTAAGTGAATGTCACCTCAATCTTAATAAACTATTATTTTCTGCACTATTTCCTTGATAAAATAATGACATTATTCAATCAATTCTCCTTATTTGTGTTTTTTTTTTCCTGCTCTTTTTTTACTTTCCATTATCAAATGAAAGACAAAGAGAAAGACAAAAAAAAAAAAAAGAGATAACAAAAAAGAGAGGGAGGAAAAAACAGCTTAACTTCAACTCCAGTCTAGTTAAAATTTATGGTAAAGAAAATCTATGTGGGTTTTTTTTTTTTTCACATTTTGCATTTTTATTGCATCATATGAAAAAAACAAAAGTAACTGAGAGTCAAGGTGATAAGTTGAAAATAAAAAATGCTGAACAAGTATTTAAATGCTGAATACGCTGCAAAAAATCATTTACATATACTTTGAAATAGTGCCTGGTGAGGTTGTGCAAACGGTTGTGGAGGTTTTTTTGCAGGTATTCTTGATTTTGTCTGGAGGTTACAAAAGACTTGTACTCATGTAACAACCTGCTGTTCTTACACCTGATTGTTATGCAATAGTTGAAGGCCAGTTTGGGTTTCATGTATGTTCTAAGTCCTATTTTCTTACAAGATCAGTCACCTTCTTAACCATCTATCCCTTACGCGGTCACAGGGAGTGCCAGAGCCCATCCCAGCAGATTCAAGGTGAGGGGCAGGGTACACCCCGAACAGGTCGCCAGTCTGTCACAGGGCCACACACATTCAACCATCCACACACACACTCATTCCTAGGGGCAATTTGGCACCGGCCAATCAACCTAGCATGCGTGTCTTTGGAGGGTGGGAGGAAACCGGGGTACCTGGAAGAAACCCACGCAGACCTGGGGAGAACTTGCAAACTCCACACAGAAAGGCCAGGGTTCCAAGCCTCGTCCCCACCCGGGACTCGAACCCACAACCTTCTTGCTGTGAGGCCACTGTGCTACCCACTGCGCCATCGTGCCGCCCTTCTCACAAGATCTCCATCCTGTTAATTTTGTGTAGAAATATCATACCAAAATTTACAAAAATTTGCAAGAAAATGATAAATTATTTAAGATATTTATAAAACTAAAAAAAAAAAAATTACATTTTTTTTTAATTTAAAAAAACGAACCCCAAACAGAAGTGGTCGGTTGTGTCAATGGGAGTTTGTTTAGTTTTTACCACCAGAATCAACTCCCTCTCATCTCCTCAGCTCGAGCTGGAATGATGGAAAATGTCTATCTCCTGAGTTTTATTTGTGCTTTTTTTTTTTTTTTGTGCTTTTTGTAAAAATGTAAAAAAAAAAATTACATTTTTTTTTTTTTTTGGTAAGTGCAGAAAAGTTTTCTCACCAACTTTTTTAAAATTTTTATATTAACTAGAATGCTTGTATCGTTCAGCACCGGAGATGCAGAGGCGGAAATTGAATAAATAATTTATTAACTGCTTTTAAAAAAACTTGATACACTGTTTTGTATCCGCTGGCAATGTACATGAAAACTGTTGCAATGACTCAAAGGAGTTCATTAGAACATTAATCCAAGCACTTATCAGTTCATGTAAGCATCTAGAAATAAGATAGGAATTAAATAAAGGAATCATTCCGTTTCTCAGAGGACAGCAGCTCATTTGTAGAGGATTTATGAAGTTTTCTGTATAATACACCAAAACACATCAAACTTGTCCAGGCACTTTCAGCAAGTGTCTATGTACGGAGGAGAAGTCTCCTATAATTTCCTTTATATATGTTGTAGGATTTTGTAACAGACCTGAGGCAGCTAGTTTAGATTGCAAGTGAATTGGTATCCGATTCAAGCCATTTTGCAAGTCACAGGGTTTTAGAACATACAAGAAAAACTATTCTTTTAGCAATAGGAAATAAAGTTTTGCTTCATGTCTGGCTTGGTGTGTGTGTTTGTGGTCATAAAAGATGGTGAGTTGACTCAAAACTTTATTGAGATCCATTAGTCAACAACTGCACACAGAGACGAGATGAGATGTTAGGACATTTTACGGTGCCTAAAAAAACATACCGCAGTTGTAGTTTAAAAAGAAAACGCCATGTGTAAATTTTGCTCATCTGCATACTAATTTTGATGATTGTTCACAATTATTTTGTCACAAAAATTCTGTTTGTCAATGTATAACATCAAATCAAACACAAACAATTTTATATAAGAAACTATCAAGATGTTTTAGCAACTACCGCACACTGTGCCACATTGTTTACTGTCCGCTATGTTCCTTGCTCCAAACCAATGTATTATAGCGCTAGTAACATGGGTTTGTGTTCTACATAATTTTTTTATAGAAAGTTTTGTTATGTGTGTCAGCTTTATCTCTGGTTTAAACTCTTGATTGTATTTTTTTTCTTGGATGATCCCGCAGGTTGATTGTGATGCTGAATACAATAACTACAGATTATTTCTTCACCTTGTCCCCCTCTCTTCTTCTTCTGAACCCTATTCCTCTTTTTTACACGCTTCCTTTTCCCCCTCCATCTCTCCTCAGTATTCTCTGTCAAGTCCAGCAAAAAGAAGCACAGAAAACACTGACATTTTGAAAGTAAAGCATTCAAAATAAACAAATAAAGCTTGCCAATGTCGGCACATGGTGCTGGCCCTGGCAAAGTAAAACTGTCCAGCAATACCTGGCATACAGATCATCATTCTGCTTGTCACAATGCCGGACAGGACAGGGCTTTTTTTTTTTTTTTTTAAAAAAAAGATGTTTTACCAACACAAACTGAAAAAGAACAACTAGGATGGACAAACCTTCATTCTAGTAGATTTAAAGCTCAAAATGTCCCAACTGTCAAAAAAATAAGTGAGAAAGCAGTGAACTTTTGTCATAACCTGAAACAAAGATTGCCAGAGGATCTGTAGACTGATTCAGTTCATCGTCACTGCTCGCCAAGAGGAAAGAATGAACACGATTGCACAGCAACAGAAAGAGAAAAGCTGACACACTCGTGAAATTTGAAGGAGAAAAGTAGCAAATTAAAACAAGACAAAGGCATAAAAGACAAAGAAGAGCAATTAATAACATATGAAGTCTGCCCGGTTCGTTGAAGCTTCATTCAGTGTTCTCTACTTTCTGCTTATTACACATTCCTCTCTACATCACTCATCTCCCTCTTTTGATTTATATCAGATTCCCTTAAATTAGAATCCAGTCAGACTTTCTTTTTGCCTTTGTCTGCTTCACCAGCTTTTTACTCAGCTAACAGCTCTAGTTGTGAGCAGCATGGACAACACATGATGGAAGCAGATGCAAGCAAGCCTCAACAGGAGACAATCAATACCCTGACAAACAATAGTACAAACCAGCATGTAACAGTAAAAATAGGACAGCAAGCTTCTCTCCTCTGGTCCTCTGGTGCTCCCTGATGTCTAAGGATCTAAACCACTGACCGCATGCCTGTTGATACAAAGACACAGTAAGCTCGCAGTCATGCACAGTTGGCTCTGAATTCTGACCCACATCATCACTCGGCTTATGTTATCATGCTACAGTCAGAGTGTTCAAACTTTAGCATCCATATTCCCAAGGATGCTCATTGTTCACAAACACACTCACAGGCCTACTATACCAACTTTCTGAAAAGAAACTCCTCTACAAATAAACAACTATACCATGGATGGAAGGTCCAGGATGTCACTACAGTACACATTAGAATTACTAATTTGTGGCCATATCTGGATCTACCCACAACAAACAGGAAAAATGGGCGAGGGTTAAAATAAAGGAAATTGTATTTTTAGATTTTTATTTTTTTTTTAAGTAGGGTTGGTGGACATTGTTCCTATCTTGAAAATGCCAGTCTGACACGGGGCCACACACATATTCCTTGTGGCAATCATGTGGTACCAATCAACCTAGCATGCATGTCTTTGAAGGGTGGGAGGAAACCAGAGTACCTGGAGAAAACCCACACAAACACAGGGAGAACATGCAAACTCCACACAGAAAGGCCAGTGTTTCAAGCCTTGTCTCCACCCGGGACTTGAACCAACGACCTTCTTGCTGTAAGGCCACCGTGCCGCCTTGACTAAATAGTAAAAAAATTAAACTTCAGGTCGTTTACTGATTTAGGTATTTAATCAAATACAGTGTTTTTACTTTCAACTGTTAAACTGAAACATACTTTTCCACTTTTGCTTAATCCCCTGCATTATGACGAACATTAAACATGCAGTAAATATTAATATATCACTCTGATTAAGAAAAACAAAACACAAACTATTATTTTCAGACTCTTCATCAATTAAAACGGTAACAAACCAGAAGTTTCTTCATAATAGAAGAACAAAAAAAAAACATAAGTTATATCAACTCCTATTTTTAAAAAATAATATGTTTATTTATAACTAATTGAAAAGTTGAGGTGGTCCTGCAAGAGACTGCAGACTTGTTGAGTGTGTACCCTGCCTCTTGGTTGTGACTAGCTGGGAAAGACAGCGACACCTGTACAACCCGGGTTGGGACAAGCGATCTAGAAGACTGACTGACTAAAACCTAAAGTAAATTATTGTTATAATTCTATTGAACCACAGCTATTTTGTTCCACAGCAGAAAAAAAAGAGAAACTCACGAAGCAATAATTATTTAATTATTTTTCAATCAAACAACCTAAAAACAGATTTTTAAAAACACAAATTGAAGCATTTAATAAATTTTAACAAATGACTCCAGTTACAACTGTTCCTTCAAATGTTCATGCTTGCCAGTGTGTCTTATTAACAGAAGAGGGCGCTCTGAAAATCACTGAAACATCCCACAGCCATGTGTGTGAACACAAACACACACTGACCATTTTAAAGTGTTTGTGGGGTGTGAGCAGAGGTGTCAAAAGTACCAACATTTTCTACTCAAGTAGAAGTATAAATACTGAGTTAAAAAACTACTTTAGTAAAAGTAGAAGTATCAACTCAAGTTTTCTACTTAAGTAAAAGTAAAAAGTAACCTATTTTAAAACTACTTCAAGTAAAAAAAGTAAAAGTAATTTTCAGAAAAAAAGGAATATTGTTAACAAAAGCGTATGAACATATTTTTTAACTATTATCACATGCTTTAAGGAGCAGAAAATATGATAATAAATGAAAGTGTTTTGGTGTTAAACTTTATGAATCAGAAACATTTATTTCTTAATAATCTTTATTGGAAATCGATTAATTAACACAATCAAATGTATTAACATACGCAGGGCATTATGTAACGTCCCTTCAGCTACCAAGCTTCACTCTGCATCACCTAATTTAACCAACTTCAGCAGACACAAACACACTCAATGTAAAAAAAAAAAAAATAAATTAAAAAAAAAATGACCAAAAGGCTTTTTTAAGCCTTGAAGGCAGCTAGTTCTCAAAGTTCTTTGAGGGAATACTGAATAGTCTTTATCAAGTTGATAAGGTTGGGAGTGCCACATACAGCCTGGGCAGCGTTGCCAGGTGGGAGGTGCTGGATTATTGTACTAATGACGTAAAATTATCGTATTTTACAAAAAATATCGTACACCCAGTAAAACCACGCCCATTGACAAAATAACACCCTTTACATGCACTCGTAAGGCAGTGGGAGTGAAGGAAACACACAGGAGGCAAAATCCTTGGATTCTTTTTCTAAAATTTTAAGAACTGTAAAAATGAAAAAATAACCAGGGAAACAAGATTTTAAAAAAATAGTAGGGGCGGGACCTAGGAGACGGTATATATAAATTTACATATGTACATATCTACATATATATGTGTACATACATATAAGGTTTTTTTAATGTTAACCCAAACATCTACATGATACAAAATCTAAGCGATGTGTAGTTTTAATCTCCTCAGTCAGTCTTTATAAACTAATCAATAACATTTTGGAGGCTTTTAAGCACAAATACTTCATCCACTACTATTTATGGATAAATCAGTTCAATTAGCTTTGTTTCTAAAGATAAAATAGTGCGTCACAGATCAAAGTTATTTTTATAAAAATACCATCTACAACATTTTCAGCAAAGACGTTTACAATAACCGCAGACTGAAAATAATAATAATAAAAAAAAACATTTCTTTGCTGTTGTTTTTTTAAAAAATTGATAATTCAATCAAAGTTCAGTGTTGCAGCATCAGAAACACTTTGATTTCCGAGCCCGAGTCTCAAACACGGAAATTGACGTCCCTGCTCTTTAAAAGTTTGTGGGCGGGGCTACTCGCCCCAAAGTAATGATTGACTGGAGCTTTCAGCCAATCATTCATCTGTTCCTTTGTTTGATGCATTCAGGGTTCATAAAAAAAAAAAAACAAAACTCCGACAAACAGTCGCGGCATTTTAACGGTGACAAAATGGCGAAAGTAGCGACTACTTTTTATAAAATGAACGAAGTAAAAGTACAGATAATTGCATAAAAAAGTAGTGAGTAAAAGTAAAAAGTAGACAAAAAAATAATTACTTTATTACAGTAAAGATAAGGAGATTTTCTACTTGAGTAAGGTAACGAAGTACTCTTACTTCGTTACTTGACACCTCTGGGTGTGAGGGTTCCAAAAATGTTGTCAAAGTCCCATCTGATTCGGCTGATCATCTGTTCACAGCTTCATCAGCACGGGCAGTTTTTGTTTTATGTTTTATTTTAGCTATTTATGGCATAAAGAACAGTAAAAAATATAGATTTCATCTGAAATCCAAGATGTGACTAAATCACACAAAAAACAAGTTTGGAGGCTCTTAATGGAATGACCTAGATATTTACAATGTTACAACCAAGAACAAGATGTTTACTTGTGTTTCGCTAAGAGGCAATTTTGTTCTCGAGCAGATAAAAGAAAGATATCTTGCAGAGCTTTCTACTACTGACCTATTTGTGCCTCCAACCATGCTGTCCAAAAAAACCCGGCACTCAGCTGAGCTTTTAAAACGACTTTCTCTCCATTTACAGTTAATGGTTGCATTTTATTACACATACAATAAGTTAAGAACAAAATACACACAGATACTTTACCACATCCTTTTTTTCTAAGTCTCAAACTAAAATGTCTGTAAACAGCCTTGTATACATTCACCTTGTATTTATTATTGATGCTCTGAGCCTTTCCAGAGAGTTGTAGCTGGATGTGGTCATTAGCCGCAAGTGATATGTCTCTTTTTGTGCTTAAAACTTCACATTATGCATTTTACTCCAGAATGCATAACTATTATTGTATGTAGCTGAATAAAACATGAAGATCAACTGTTTACACCAATGCGATCACATGCTTAATCTGTTAAAAAAAAAAAAAAAAAACACAGCTCAAGACCTTATTAAAGGATAATGCTTTCCAAATCACCTAAAATCCTTACAGTACAAATGTAATCCATTACATCCCTATTCTCCAGCCATATGCTGGATGTGTGGGTTTTGATGGGATTTGCTGTGATTTGGAGTATTTTTGTAAATCTTTTGTCCTGCAAGAGGTCAAATGAGGTCAGCTACTTACAAAATTCACTGAGCTAAAAGAGCGGTGCAACTGTTGTTTTCAGATTCCACAGCAGAGAAATCTGAAAGCCAAGTTTTCAAGCAAACAATGAAAAACAGAGTCTGTGACCGTTTTAAAAAGAGCAAAAAGCAGGAAAACAAGTTTCTATTCATCATCAATATTTATTTTCTTATCTTCTAAGTTTAAACTCCACCATGAGACACGGGACGGGTCAATTAAGAGAAAAAGCATCTTTGCGTTCACACAAATCAGCTGTTCATTCCAAGACAAAAATACAAATTCTTCTAGAATGAGCATCACTCGATATAATTAGAGTCATGACAACTGCATGGCACATCTGCTTCTCCTTTCAGTCCCTGTGACACACCAGGGGCACAACATTTACATACACACACATAATCTTATTCTGTTCTTCTCTCATGTACTCAGAAGCTGGGGGTAGTTTTAAAAGCAAAAATCCCACTTCTTCACCTTCATATTCAAGCTGAAAGGCATATGAGCAAAAAAAGATCAGAGCCTTACCAGAGAGACCCTTCCTCAGCGGACACCAGTGTAGGGTGAGGAGAGAAATGTGTCTGCTTGGCGAAAACCCAGCGAGTCGTCTCCCCCGTGCTCCAGCACCAAATCAATTTCACACTCGCTCACCTCCCCGCCACTCTGATGTCATTCATTCATCCCCTTCCCCGTAGCCATGGAAACTCTATACCGCTTGTAGCTGGACATTCTTGTACATCTGTCTTTTTTTTTCTCTCTGTGTCCCTCCCCCAATGTAGACCCCGGTGAGCCCAGCCCACTTACTCCATCTGAAGGGTGCAGTTAGCACCCCCATCCTCATAAGCATCCACTCCTTTCTTTCAGCAGAGAGCTACTGCATATGAAAAAAAATCTGTAGGAGGAGACAAAATCGGAGGTGCATGGTTCATCCTAATGAGTTTATGGTCATTAATTTAATATTTTTTAAGGAATGAACTAAAAGCAAAACAAGAGATATGATGGAGCCTGGAGAAGTTTGCCTTTTTTTTTTTCAATGTGAAATTTTCATACAGACACAAAAAAATGTTGCGATTCAGTTTTTAAATTTAGATTCACACACGTCTTTGCTTTTGTTTACTCTAAAGTTGGCCAACTCGAAGCTTGAGTTTGTTGTCATTGATTTTATAATTTTCAATGTAACTAAAGAACAAAAAGCAAAATGATGGAGCCTGGAGAAGTTTGCAAAGATAATTTTTCTTTCAATGTAAAATTCTCTTCTACACTTTTTGTATACAGTATGTATTTAAATAAAGATTCACACACGTTTGCTTGTATTTACAGCTCTAAAGCATGCATCTTGTTGTACAGAGTGGTGGAATAAATAGTTAATGCCAACCACCATCATTACTGTGAGGCACAGCTAATAGTTTTTTCTTTACCGGCCTTGAAGGAATGGACAGAAAAGCCAACGATCATTACATTTTTTATGCAATTACAACCAGGATTTTTAACTCGTTTGTGCACTTGCATAATATTTCTATCCAAATCATTATTAAGCTCCATCTACTATTATTTCACTCTTCATTGCACTTGCTGTGACGAATAAGTTTAACATTTTTTTAATTTTATATTTAAAAGGTTGTAAATTGGTAAAAAAGAATATGCAGTAAATTGTCAGGAAAAATGAATATGTTACATTTGAGTATTCATTTTAGTCACAAAATTCTGATTGGTCATTTTGTATTTATTTAAAAAGAAAAATTAAACAAAGACACCAACGAGCGCCTGAACAGGGAATCTTATTTTTGTGGCATACAGGCGTAATCTGATTCATAATTAGCTTCTTGTGCCTTCCTTCTGAAAAATTTCTCCATCTGTCTGCAGCAGTTCCAGTCCATCATTCTTAATCTCTTGGTTCGCCTCTCGTGTAATTACGAGTAGTCTGATAGACACAGACATATACAGACACAAAAGAACACTGTTAAATAGAAATTCTACTCAAAAGCAGAAATGAGTCGACATTGCAACAATTTGAATGTCTTTTTACAGTAATTTGCATGTCGGATATAAATCAGTACAGTTAAATCCTGCTTTTAATCTGGACACAGTTACAGCTTCATTTAGTCATTTAACAGCCTCATTATACATGCAAAGCAGCTACATGGAGTTGTTGACAGAGGTAGAGGCAGGTTGAACGTTGTAAAGTTACAGACAGACAGTAGAATTACTAAATGTGGAAACTGCTGGGATATACAAATACATCCGTAAAACAGAAGGAAGTATAAAGGTGCATAAACTGTTTGATTATAACTGTAAAAAACAAATCTTGAAAACAAGCAAGCAGATTTTTTGAAGGCTGGTCAACACAGGGTTTTGCATGGCATAAAAGCTGATAAAAAAAAGCTGGACGTGTGGTTGGCTAACCTCTCGCCTGCATGGAGGAGGTGGCGAGGTACAGATTGAAACCAAAAGTGTCATCAATAATGCTAAACCCCTCCCACTCCATCCATGAAACTGTGGACCATCTAAAGAGCAGCTTCAGCAACAGACTCCTGCAACCCCAATGCTCAAAGGAACAGTACAGAAAATAATTTCTGCCGTCCTCCATCAAACTATATAACCATTCACTTTTAAACCTGTAATTATTTGCCATTCATAAAAGTTAAAAAAAATCCATTACACATGTTAATAAGTTCTTGATTGTAGCACTGCAGCACTCAAACTTCCTTTCGGGGATAAGTAAAGTATTTTCAATTCAATCCAATAAAAATGTGATAAACTGCAAAAGTAATATATATAACAATTAAAAAAAAAATCTACCATATAGTAAATGCTATAAATGACCATAGTTCCCGTGGTAAACAAATCCCACGCAATCAAATCAGGGCTTCAGTCGGTCATCAAAACATAGTGTTTGATTCTAAAGACGTCATTTCATTGAATATCATCAAAACAATTCATGTTTAAGGGAGTGAATGTAATGGATTATGTCAAATTCTTTCTTCTCTGCTTTTAGGTCAAACAGCAATGATAAGGATGGTGTTAGCAGGTGGATCCGAGAGACAATATCACAAGAAAAATGAGCTGGAAAAGGTTCAGAGAATCTTGGGATTGAGGTTGATCAAGAGCATGAAATCACAAGACTAGTGATACACACACGCTTACAGGAGCAGAGAAAGTATTATCTACTGTTGAAAATATTCCCAGAAGAGCATGGTCTAAGATTAGTCATTATTGCAAAATTACCTCCTGCTTCAGAAGTCTTACCTGCAATGACCAGGAGGTACAAATCCCTCAGCAAGCATAGCTGCATCCTCCCAAAAAAAAGTTCTCATTACCACAAAGAACATCCTTCATCTCAAAAACCTCTTGCTTTTCTCTTCCAGTGTCATAAATAACTACCAAACTTGTGCTTTTTGAGAATTCGGTTTATAAGTATGGGCTTCAAACTCTGCTTTTTCATCCATGTGCCCTCAACGTTTAATCTCTATGTGGATGACACTGTCATATTCATGAGAAGGTAACTAGGAATTAATCGCATCCCTGGCGGAAGGCGGCACTCTCCTCCATTAAGTGCTGGCTTAATTTGATCAAGGTTAAATGTGAGGGATGACATGTTGAAAATAAGGCGCACAGACATCGCAGTCAGACGTTATCTTTCATCTCGGCATGAACTTCCCCTGCAGCTTTTTGACTACTTCAAAGAAGGTTTTTTTTTTTTTTTTTCAAAGGGAATGCTTAACCAATCCTGTTCAAATCATTACCATAACTCCGCAGCTGGGCTTACACTCAGCACTCTAATACATGCTGTCTAGCTACAGGCAAAAGAACCTGGTAGGTGAACAAGTATGTGTGTGTAAGGAGGAGGGCCAGGGAGTGCACATATTGTATAAGTGTGTGTTGGGCACTTGATGGTGACGGGAGCAGTGAAGCGGCTACATTTCATGCACCTGCCCATCAACGCATTCCAGAAAAGGGGGAGAACCAGCTGCTCCCACAGTTCCTCTTTTCTGCGTCTCATTTGATCCATTCTCTTTCCACTAGCTCCAAAAGGATTTTCCTGCCCTCAACTTGAACCACAATTCACTCCACTCCTGTACACTAAATTACCCATCACAGCAAATAAATATTTACACATACAAAGACCTTTTTTAGCCTTTCTAAATATTATAAAATACTTTTTTTTTCTTTTGCAGAGTCTCACATTAAAAACAGAATACAGTTATATGTATATAAACAAATGTGGCTACAGCAAGTCCTGGCAAGCCCCGACACCGAACCAACCGTTGATGACCCTTTACAGGAGCTAATGATAGCCTTGGAAAGGAAACAAAGTTGCCGAGGCCATATGTCACATGCCAAAAGCAACATGTCAACATTTACACAAGGAAGTCTTTTATAAAATAAAATTAGGGCATATGTGGAATAGTTTTCTTGTCCTTTGATAAAGATCTCTATCACACAAGACTTGGCGTACCTACATGTCAGCTACTACACCTGTTTCCAGCTCAATCCCTGAATGCACTGATGACGATAAGGCTGCATCATATTAGAGGGTTGGAATTGGGGGTGGGGGGTTAGAATCACAGACCAAGGGATTTAATCTTAGCCTGCTGGAAGGTTTCCAGGCCCAAATAACATGTTGTGACTGCTGCCAGCAGTGCTTTGCACCACCTGTCTGTAGCTTAGCTGCTGTTTGAGTCAGCCAACTGTCCAGAACCCAAAGCCAAGCTTAAAGAAATACTCTGAATCTCATTCAACTTTAAGATCACTTTCCAATACATGCAAACAAGACAAAATATTAGAGAGTTTCTTTGTACTACCTACCATGAACAAAATCATTTGACAAAATAGTCTCCAAACAACTTTCTGAGTTCCAGTGTGAGTAAAATGCACAATGGTTTGAAAATAATGGAGCAGATCCTGCTTTTATAATAATTACATTATCTATGAGTGAATTTAAGGTTGTATTGTCCTCTTTCAATATGCTCAATATGGGTGTGTATTACAATGCTCACTAATCAGATTAAAAGGTGAAATGGAGTCATGACTTTTCTTTTAGATGAATGGTAACCCCTGTAATACAATTGGCCCTTTTTCTTTGTTTGCTTGGTCAGCTGTCTCCCTCTTGACGTCAGAAGAATAACATACATCTGTCAGTCCAGGGTTTCAGAGAGGGGCCGGACATGTGCCCCTTTTTTTCTCTCTCTCTATGAGCTTATTAGGACCCTATGTGTCACAGAATCTGAAAAGGGAATCCAGTAAATAGGGTATCCATCCAGACTAATCTAAAAATAGATCGGCTGATGGACCAAGCAAAAAAAATACAGTATAGACAAAAGTTCATATTGATCAGACTAGTTATTTTTTTATTTGAAGGCAGTGATTATACAACCATATCATTTCTTGATTACAAGCAGTAGTTTGCTATTAAGTTATCTCATCAATAATAAAAATGACTCCCTTATTGCAACTCAGGTCTTGAATTGTTTCACTTAAGTGAAATATTCTCTGAAAATATTCCTCTAAAGAGGACATTAAACCAAATGCACCCCGTGCCCATCTTTTTTAGCTCTTGGATACCTTTAGGTAGTCTATGGGGTCTGTTGCTACTCAGATTTGTTTTATTTTATTCATAAAGTAAACACATTCGAGATGACGCATTGGAGATAAAGTCAGAGAGGCCAGACTGAGATAGTTTGGACATGTGCAGAGGAGAGAGAGAGAGTACATTGGAAGAAGGATGCTGGATTTGGAACCACCAGGAAAGAGGCCTTGAGGAAGACCAAAGAGGAGGTTCATGGATACAGTGAAGGAAGACATGAAGATAGTTGGTGTGACTGAAGAGGATGCAGCAGATAGGGTTAGATGGAAGAAACTGACTTGCTGTGGCGACCCTTAAAGAAAAATGACGAAAGAACAAGAAGAATTCATAAAGTAAACCAAAAATATTTTTATATGATCTTGGCACTTTTCTGTTGCAGCGCAGACGTCCTCAAATGCATTGTTGTTGTTCAGGTTGGGCTGTTATATTTTTTTTTACCTATTCATCACAGGTTTTCAGAGGGTTCACCATATAAAAAAAACAAAACAAAGGCTGACAGATTCCACGTTGTTTGCTGTAGCAAGAGATATTCGGTTGGTAATAATTTGACTGATCATTCTAAATACAAAGAGAAACACTACAGTGGTAGATATGATGCCGGTGCACTGTGTGGTGTATTCTGGTTCTAATCAGCCGACCACTGAAAGTAGGACTCTGTACTACATTCATGTCCTCCAGCGAAATCATAACCAGTTAACATTAGCTCTATGTTTACTTCTGGGATTTTCACCGTCTATCAAGGCTATCTGAGACTTAATAAAATCATAAGTACAGTAACGCTGACCTAGATTACAACCGTCATGAGAATGCTACTGTAAAAATAAAAACATTAGAATGAAACATCTTTCATGCATCATGCCTACCCTACTAACTTTATAATACAACATCTGACCTGAGAATTGTTTGTAAAGTCTAGTGTGTTTATGTCTGTGGTCGCACAGGTTAGTTAGAAAAACAGGGGAGCGAGTGCGGTATGAAGTATCTCATTTCATTTTAAAGGGAGCCGCGCAAAACTTTCAGTACTTGGCGAAAAGGGTACAGATGGTAACAAGATCATATAAATATAAAAACTTGAAACCACAGGACAAGGTGTTACAATAATTAACGTATTTTTCGGACTATAAGTCATACCTCAGTATAAGTCGGTCAGAGTAACCTCTGCTTTTCTCGAGTCTCTTACAAGTTTCTTACTAATTAAAAATCTTCTTCCTGTTGCTCAATTACCGTTTTCAGCTGCATATTACACTATTTTCAGCAGAGGTGTCAAGTAGAGAAGTAAGACTACTTCGTTACCTTACTCAAGTAGAAAATCTCGTTATCTTTACTTTAACAAAGTCATTATTTTTTTGTCTACTTTTTACTTTTACTCACTACTTTTTTATGCAATTATCTGTACTTTTACTTCGTTAATTTTTTAAAAAGTAGTCGCTACTTTCTCCATTTTGTCACCGTTAAAAAGCCGCGACTGTTTGTCGGAGTTTTTTTTTTTTTATGAACCCTGAATGCATCAAACAAAGGAACAGATGAATGATTGGCTGAAATGTCCAGTCAATCATTACTTTGGGCCGAGTAGCCCCGCCCACAAACTTTTAAACTGCAGGAACGTTAATTTCCGTGTTAGCGATTGTTGCGGGCTCGGAAATCAAAGTGTTTCTGATGCTGCAACACTGAACTTTGATTGAATTATCAGTTTTTAAATAAAACAACAGCAAAGAAATGTTTTATTATTATTATTATTATTTTCAGTCTGCGGTTATTGTAAACGTCTTTGCTGAAAATGTTGTAGATGGTATTTTTATAAAAATAATTTTGATCTGTGACACACTATTTTATCTTTAGAAATAAAGCTAATTGAACTGATTAATCCATAAATAGTAGTGGATGAAGTATTTGTGCTTAAAAACATCCAAAATGTTATTGATTAGTTTATAAAGACTGACTGAGGAGATTAAAACTACACATCGCTTAGATTTTGTATAATGCAGATGTTTGGGTTAACATTAAAAAAACCTTATATGTACACATATATATGTAGATATGTATATATATAAATTTATATATACCGTCTCCTAAGTCCTGCCCCTACTGGTTTCTTTCTGGGTTTCTTAAAATCTTATTTCCCTGGTTATTTTTACAGTTCTTAAAATTTTAGAAAAAGAATCCAAGGATTTTGCCTCCTGTGTGTTTCCTTCACTCCCACTGCCTTACGAGTGCATGTAAAGGGTGTTATTTTGTCAATGGGCGTGGTTTTAATGGGTGTACGATAATTTTTGTAAAATACAATAATTTTACGTCATTAGTACGATAATCCAGCACCTCCCACCTGGCAACATTGCCCAGGCTGTATCTGGCACTCCCATACTTACCAACTTGTTGAAGACTATTCAGTATTGCCTCAAAGAACTTTGAAAACTAGCTGCCTTCAAGGCTTAAAATAGCCTTTTGGTCATTTTTTTTTTTCATTTATTTATTTTTTTTTAACATTGAGTGTATTTGTGTCTGCTGAAGTTGGTTAAATTAGGTGATGCAGAGTGAAGCTTGGTAGCTGAAGGGACGTTACATAATGCCCTGCTTATGTTAATACATTTGATTGTGTTCATTAATCGATTTCCAATTCAATTCAATTCAATTTTATTTGTATAGCCCAAAATCACAGAATGTCCGTCTCAATGGGCTTCACAAGAAAAAGAGGAATGTATTAACACAAATACACAACAAGAAAAATAACTAACAAATACTAACTAAACAAGACTAGCACATTAATGCACTTAGACTCTCCTTCTCGGTGAGGAAAAACTCCTAAAAAACCCATCAGTGGGGAAAAAATAAGAAACCTCATGGGGATCCACGTGAAAGAGAGATCCCTCCCCCGGGACGAGCAAACAATGTGTCAAAGATTATTGTTTAAATATTAGCTTAATCTAATCTTCCAATAAAGATTATTAAGAAAAAAATGTTTCTGATTCATAAAGTTTAATTTATTATCATATTTTCTGCTCCTTAAAGCATGTGATAATAGTTAAAAAATACTGTATGTTCATGCGCTTTTGTTAACAATATTTCTTTTTTTCTGAAAATTACTTTTACTTTTTTACTTTAAGTAGTTTTAAAATAGGTTACTTTTTACTTTTACTTAAGTAGAAAACTTGAGTTAATACTTCTACTTTTACTAAAGTAGTTTTTTAACTCGGTATTTATACTTCTACTTGAGTAGGAAATGTTGGTACTTTTGACACCTCTGATTTTCAGATTGTAATCTGCAGAAAAAAAAATTCTTTTAGGTCCCATTTTTGTTTTTCCTCTTTAATTGTTTTTATGTTACCCGCAAAGTTGAAACTGGACGCCCTCTTGAGGTAAAGAGTGAAAACAACGTGCAATATATTGTGAAGATAACATGCAAAAAGATGGTAAAATGTGTTAATAATTCCGCATATAAGTCGCTCCATATTATAATTCCCACTCTGGATCAAACTATGAAAAAACTGACTTAAAGTCCGAAAAATACGGTGTAACAAAACAAACATAATGTAACTCATTTCCTGTTTCTTCTTGTTTGTCTGTCCAAGAGGCCAATCTATAAAAACCTCTCCTGATGATAAAATTCAAAGAATGAAGAGTCCACCATGAGCTTACCACACAAATTTTTACCATGCATCATCAATCTCTGAAACTCATAAATCAACTCATAATTATGAGGGAGGGTAGCGACCATGTGGTTCAACAGCTGATCACAACACAGGGGACTGGGCGTCTTTACAGCCCAACAGACTGTAGAATTCAGAAATGAATATCTACACCCAAAAATATCCACAGCATTAAGATAAAAATGAAAAAAATTTGAAGAAAGAAAAAGTTTAGGGATCAGAGGTTAGGGTAATTTTACACACTACTCCACTGGCGAGTATGGGGTCAATGAGCTAACAGCGGGGGCACAGCAGTGCTGTTGAGAGTTGAACCATCAGTGTCCTCAGTGGCCTCGCTGCCCCCGCCACAGCTGAAAATGGTCTTCTCAACTGGTGCGTCAGTGATAACCTTTCAAGCTTAAAAAAAGAGAATGATACCTCAGTCCATACATTTCCGCCAGACGTAGGAGCTCACAATCTGGCAGAGAATGAGAACAGATGGGCGGAACACACTTCAAACACACAAACACCAATTCACATGTATATCATGTCAACAACAAATAGCTGCAACCAAAAAAGTTGACCCTCCTTGAACACAATCATTGTTTTCTTTTTTTTTCTATTCCCAAAGTTTTACATCAACAAGCTCAACCCACATGTGCTCAGTCTTTGCATCTCCTACAGAAACACACAAGCAAACAGGCATTTGTTGATGCCGAGTCTGAATAAGGCCATCTGTGAGTCTCTTTGAGACAAAAGACTTTGGAAGGGAGATGCTGCCAAACTTATGTTCTTCACTGATACTCCACTGTTTTCTGTTGCACCAGAAAGAGGCTTTACAGACCATTAAATCTTTTCTCCTCTTTGTGTCTTAACTGCTTTGTTTTTGCCCGTCCTCTGATGAAAAACCACCGTCTTTATTTTCTCATGTTGTTTTCTTTTACTCTAACTTGACACAACAGCTTGTCTTGTAGGAGCCATATCTTAAATTGCCCAAGGTCCTGAAAAACTGGGATGATTCCCAGCAAATGTTTGCTCCCTTGAAGGTTTTTTTTTTAAGAAGTGTGAGTTTTTGCTTGCAGCTGGCAAGCAAACAACCCCTTTTTTTTCTTCTTCACTCCTAGCCAACACAAACATGAAGGTTTTGGGGTAAAACAACATTGAAGCAGAAAAAAATGAACACAAACAACACTAGCCTTCAAAATTGATATCGATCAAAAAAATTAAATTGTCTCTTAAATGTAAGAGTTACGTTACTTTGAAAAACTGATTTGAATGCAAAATATAAGCAATGACTGAGATGTGTGCATATGCACCATAAATGCACAAAAGACTAGAAAATTTGTTCAAACCTAAAGAATAAAACAACAAACAATGAAAGGCAAACTTCTTACCTCAGTCACCTTTTTCTGGAGCAAATTTTCTTTTCAGTCAAAAAGAAATAACCAAAAATAGCCTGAGGTTTGCAGAAGTGATCTGAGAAATATCAACTCCCAACTTTCTCTTAATGTCGACCAGCAGGCTAAAATCCTCCTCCGACATCCCATCATACAGATAGAGAATTAAAGGCAGACATAGAGAGATGGGGAAGAGGAGGAGTGTACCAGTTTGGGTGGAAAAAAAGGGGAGTCAATGGGAGTACTACAGAATTAAAAAAAAAAAAGAGCAAGCAACTGAAGACTTTGCAGGGAGTTTAAATCTCTAATTTTAATGATTTATTTCGATAAGCAGACGATGTGAATTTGAGACACAAGTTGATGTAATATCCACTTGGGTGAGTGTGTTTTATGACACAGGTTATGACAGGTTGCCAGCTGTGGTAGAACAGACTGGGACAAGCCACCATGATGACAAAAACTAAAGCAGACAACCTTACAAAAGAACGAAGGCACCAGGGTCTTCATAACAAAGAGGAAGGTGAGACACAGGTGCAAACATTAGGGAGAGGCAATTAGAACCAGGCGTGAGGAATTAGGGCAAACGAGCAGGACAAAAAGGAAGGAGAAAATCACAGAAGAAGAATCATGATATTTTTACACTTCCTGGTCTAAAGATTCATAAACTGGTAAGATTTAATCATTGTTGTGCAATGAATGTTCCAAAACCTAAATTGTGGTTGTTTATATGCATAAGATTAATTGAGAAAAGATTTATTTTGCTGATATTAGACCTTTAAATGGCATCAATGTAAAAATTGATGTCTACTGACCAGTGTGTCTTTACCATGTCACTTTGTTGGGGTTCGGGTTGTGGGGATAACAGCCTTGGCACGAAAGCCCAGACTTCCCTGTACTGATGAGGTGAAGCAGAATGTGTTCAAATCTTACTGTACATGATTGTACATGTTTCACCTGTAATTCAGATCAATGGAATTCAGTTTTCAAGACTTTAGGTCCGAAAGCCTGAACACCATAAAGGATGCTTTAAGAATTTTTAGTGCATGGTTTTATCTGCAAAATAAATATGTCTGAAAATGACATTTTCAACAATGACAATCACGACACCATCACTGGCACCCTGGTTCTTATAAACTGAAACCTTTGAATACTGTAACTAAAAGCTCTGAAATTTTTAACATCATGCAGTTACATACTTTGTTCTGACATGTGTTTCCAACGTCAGGAACAAAGAAATCTACGCAGCAGAGCCTGCTGAATCTGTTATGCATTTTGGATCAAAACAATTGGTTTTCAAACTCAGTGGATGGGAAAAAAAAACTTAGCTTGGCAAGCATGGAGCTTGATGTTGAGACTAGGGTAACTGATGACACAATCCAGTTGGCTGATAAACCAAATCCTCACGCAGATGGGAAATTCAGTCAATTCTGCTGCCAGTTCAGCTGGAGAACTCTGGATCAGCCCGATTACTCAGAGCTCACTGCAGCAGGTCGAACTAATCCCAAAATACTACACATACATGGCACAAGCATGTTGCATATTAAAGCACAGGGAGACATGCAAATGCAGCACTTTTCAGAAGGACGGTGAAGGTGAAACTTTGCATAACGAGCATGTGGAGCACAAGCTTTAAACTTGTTTGTGTGGTGATTTGTCACAGGAACAATCAAGCTGCAGCATCACCGTTATAGCTTGCATCATCATTCCAACCTGCATTGACGATGGCAATTAAAGGAGAAAAAAAATACTAAGACTCATTTCTAGATCCTGAACTCTTTCCACAGTTTCTACCTCCTCATTCTGCTTCAACAAAATACTTCCATCTCCATCATTAATAAATTTTAAAGGATTGCGTAAGGCTTTAGAATTGTCTTTTGGACGGCATGTGAAGGTGTCCAAAATACAACTTTGAAGCCTTTGATTATTTGATCACTCCTGAACGAATGAGGAGTCACACAGGCCTATTTAAAATGATGTATGTACTGCAAGTGAAATAGTAGTGAGTACTATCCTCCCGTCATCTCTTGCCAAGACAGCAAACTTCTCCTATTATAGGCTTTTGGGGCATCATCTGTTTGTTTTTGCTAGAAGTTTGAGCATCTAGTGTGTGAAGTCCACACAGTGCCAGTATGTGTACACAGCAGGTCTCATTTCCTGATTCTCCGGTCAGATGCTGGTTTCTCTTTTGAGTGGCGAGCCCACAATGACATCAGCTTCCGCAAACACACAAGTCGTCGTCATGGCACCACACAAAGACGTTTGTGGTCGAAAGGGTGGGGGAGCATCTTGCTTGACACATTTATAGGGGAGGTCTGTGCTCTGTGCCCCTCCTATTTTACACCCTCCTCCTTCTTCTTTTTTAGTTCAATTGCTGTTTGTTCAGCGACCTGCTCTGGTAAACAGGACGGCGGCTTATCAAAGAGCTTTTTGAACTTCTTTGGAGCCGATAACCTGGCCTGCTGTGCATCTCAGTTCTGTTTCACTGATCGTCACTGCTGTAACTGTTATTAAGTCCATAGAGTCATAGTTTTATTCTCTGCTTATCTTTTGAGTTTTGTTCTTCTCAAACAAAGCCGTGACACCGGGGGCGAAGTGCCTGACAATGGTGACCACCCACAATGTTTTGTCTGACTCCGGACAGGAAAATAAAGACTGAGCAAGAGAATGTCGATGAAAGTGAGACAGATGATGAAAGTTGTGTCTCGTAGCGAAAAGGTACCAAAGATGTTTTTGAAACCAACCAAACAGTCTTTGAGATAAGTTTTTAAAAATCCATAAAATGTCATCATCTGAAGTTTGTGGAGAAAATAAATCATCAAAGCCTTTTTTTTTATGGAACATTTAAAAAAGTTTTTACTTTGATCTTGATTTTTATCTTTTTAAACTTTTACTGACAGTCAGAGAGGCCAGACTGAGATGGTTTGGACGTGTGCAGAGGAGAGAGAGAGAGTACATCAGAAGAAGGATGCTGGATTTGGAACCACCAGGAAAGAGGACTAGAGGAAGACCAAAGAGGAGGTTCATGGATGCAGTGAAGGAAGACATGAAGATAGTTGGTGTGACTGAAGAGGATGCAGCAGATAGGGTTAGATGGAAGAAAATGACTTGCTGTGGCGACCCCTGAAGGGAAATGTCGAAAGAAGAAGAATGTTTGAATGATATTTACAACAAAACTGTGCATGCAAATTATTTTTAACCAAAAAAATCACCCATTCTTATGAAAATCTTGTCATGTCTGAAACATATCACAGTAGAGTCTTGTGTAGATCTTAGTTCTTATATCAGGTTTCTGTGGCACAAGTTAAGTGTGTGAATCTCACATTTGCAGATGACAGAAAGATTTATCTGATAGTCCTTACGACAACACAATAAAGCCATGACAACACTATGGATGGAAATGAGCATTGATGCTTTAATCTAGTACGTTTACATTTATTTGTATTCTTACACATTTTCTATTTGATCATATCATTAAAGAAAATGTTCACTTTAAACTCAAGTAAAAAGTAAGAAAATCTGTTAGAGGTTTAAAAAAAATGAGCTCAGCAATCGAGTTTCTTTTGAAGTTCAGACATCACCTGCATGGAGCAAAAAAGATTCTCTCAAAAAGCATTTTTGTTCCGGCAAAACTTTACACTGTAAAATGGACTGTGAGATTAACAGGAAAACAATGTCAAATCCTACAGTAAAGTTTATTAAATCCAAAAACACACATTTTTTTAAATCACACTTAACTTTTCTATATTATGAAAGAAAATATTTTATTATTATTACAACAATGGCATGTGATTATAATTAAATTGATCTGTTAAAACAACAAAAACAGTGCAAAAATCAAAAGAATACTGTACTACCGATAGGGAACAACTTTGTTAATTTGACATGCAAATGATATAAAAACTAAAGTTTTACTCAGTTGTTAAAAATAAAACTAGAATTAGCCTTTATACAAGTTTATACAAATTTATACAATACCGTAGCAGGTGTAATATTTTAATGCATGGTTTTTATAGTTTTATCCTGCATGTTTTAATCGTCTTAATTAATTTTATCGCTTCACCTGCTACTAAGAAGTGGCACAATATATAAGAGGCAGCTGGGGGCATAAGTGAGGAGAGCCAGAGTAGAAGCGGTAGCCGAAACACAAAGTGGAGAGCCCTCCTGTTTTCAGAATTTTTTTTAAAAACTTTTTACTGGGGTGTAACAGTAATCAGAAAAAAAAAGTGGAAACAAGCTCCCATCAGCTGGTGGCGTGGTGGTGTGTCAGCGTGCACACCACCTTGTGGTGAGGGCTCCCCTTTAGGTGACATGGAGTGTCCTTCACGAAACCTACCGGCAAAAAGGGTTCCCGCAGTCGGTTATCCGGAAAAGTGGCTCCATAAAGGGCGTACCGGGGACGACGAATGGGCCCGTAAAGACTGCGGACCCGGACGAGGAGGTGCCGGTGGGCTAAACCCCAACACGTGAACTATTTTAAGAACTGCCATTTTAATAGGTTTTAAATAAATAATGTCAAAACTGTTTTTATGGTCCGTGCCTCTGCTTCTCTGGTGCTCCCTGCCCGATCCTGAACCAGTGGTCTGGGTCACAAAACTTTTAATATGATTCAGGTGTTAAAAATGTTTTTTCCACAAAAAAATAATTAGCCTGAGAAGCCGCACAGCACAAGTTTTCAGAATTTTTTTAAAAACTTTTTACTGGGGTGTAACAGTAATCAGAAAAAAAGAGGAAACAAGCCCCAATAAAAATAAGCATACCGACACACAACTCTATGTTGCATAGTTCTAGATTTACATTACAGTAAGATAGAGGCTGTGCAAGATATTTGTAATTAAATACAGATAAATTTAAAACTGAGTATTGTCATTGATTGATTTTGATGGTTGAAGCCATTTTTGTCTGAATGACTTGCACAAATTGACATGCAAAGATATTTACTTCTCTGTGCAAGACAGTTTGAACACAATCTCTCCTTCAGACAGTTGAACAATGGCTGCTGAAGGTGTTTTCTTTGCACATCATGCAAGTTAATAAGAAATGCTGTGCTCATCTCTCTCTTCCAACAGCTGAACCTCTTTTCTGCAAAGATATTTCTCTTTGCTGCAGTGTGAGACAGCACTCTTTAAGCCAGTTTCAAAGCACCCAGGAAGGTGGAATCTCCTTCCATAGACACTTTGGCTGCAGAGCGGGGTATCAGGAGCTCCAGGTGATCTCCGATCTCCAGCTTTACAACACCTGAGAATTTAAATACAAGTAAAACTGTAAAGTTGAGCGATTTACGTTCAGGTTTTTACATTTAATCACACATACAAGTAGCACACCTGACCTCCAGGAGCCACAAGTTGGACATGAAGACTCACCTCCTGTATAGCAGGTGTTAAAAGGATGGACTGGGTCCATGTTCTGGATGCAGCGGAACAGATGCACACCTGGGTTCTCGTTCCCCACGACGTTCTTCTTCCATCTGATCACCACATGACCCATTGTGAAGACATTTTCCAAGTAGAAGACCTGCACACATCCACCCCCATGAGGTCTCATTGAGACTTCTAAACTGCTCAACCCTAATGGGGCTGTGCTGGGTGCTGGAGCCTATCCCAGCTGATTTCAGGAGAGAGGCAGGATACACCCCAAACAGGTCGCAAGCCACACACAAACCATCCATATACACACTCATTCCTTGGGGGAATTATTTAGCAGCCAATTAACCTAGCATGCATGTTTTTGGAGGGTGGGAGGAAACTGGAGTACTTGGGGGAAACACATACATAAAGGGGAGAACATGCAAACCCCACACATAAAAACCAGTGTTTTAAAAATTGTCCCTATTCTAGGTCTCGAACCCCGACCTTCTTGCTGTGAGAGCACTGTGCTGACCACCGTGCATCCCATTCTTAAGTTGTAAGCATGATTCAAATTCTTTCTGTCTCCATTTTTATTAAAGGTTTGTTCACTATGTGTATTTTTATCAGTCCAAACCTGCTTCTGTTTCATCTCTGTGTGGGAAGAAAGATTCAGCAAACAGAGTAGCAGCAGCACCCAGTGGAAGAGGAATATAATACCAGTGAAACAGCTCACCTGACTGTACACATAGTAGAAGCCATCTTCTCGGACAGTAATACGGTCACCAACAGCTTCCAGAGCTGAGCCTCGACTCAGTCCAGCCTGCCAGGGGATTGCTGTGTACATGCCAGAAGGTAGTTCTGATTGAAAATAAAAAAATTACTCAAAAGTTCTACAGGTCACCAAGAAAACACGTTTTTGAAAATCCCATTACAATAAGAATTTTGCTCTAAAAATGATGGTAATTTTAAAAAAGGTAATTAAAATACAAATATATACAAAATGCATACCTTTACTGAAAGTAGTTCTGCTGGTGTCTGCTAAAAGTTGAAGAAAGGGCTGAGAAACTGTGATAAAGCACATAGAAATTTAATTCTGACCTAAAATGGTTTGTTAAATAGCATTCTCCTCTCACAATTCTGATTCGTTCTGATGAAACATGATTACTGTTTTGTCTCAAATCCATTTCAATTCTTCAGAAACCAAACAGTAGAACTCTATTATTTTTTTTACCGGCCTGCAGCTCAATGACTGAGCAACATGTGAAGCAACTTGATGGCAAAACAATCACCAATTTAAAGGATAAAAAAAATAGTTAAACAGATGCTCACGATACAGCACACAAATCAAGATAGTAATAATAATGCATTGTACTAATATAGCACTTTTCAGGACTCTCAAAGACGCTTCACATATGCATTATTCATTCATTCCATACCAGGTAATGGTAAGCTACTGTTGTAGCCACAGCTGTCCTGGGGCAAACTGACAGAAGCGAGGCTGACATTTCGTGCCATCGGCCCTTCTGACCATCACCAACCAATCACACACACACCATTCAGACTAGGCAACGTGGGTGAAGTGTCTTTCCCAGGGACACAGCGACAATTTAATCTCAACAGCTGTCCCCCCATGGCACCTGGGTTTCCAGCGGTCTCTCATCCAAGTACAGCCCAAGCCCAGCATGCTTAGCTTCTGAAATCTGATCGGACAAGCATTGACAGGCTGGTATGGCCACAAAAGATGAAGAATAATCTTAGACTAACTTGGAAATGTCTCATTCCTCACCTTAATATGAAGTCACTAAATAAGTAAATAATACAAAAAATACAAAAGTAACCATTTCTTTTAAAAACCTGCAGAATTTTTTTTTTAACATTCAAGGCAGCCTGAAAATAAAAAATTTATACATGCAAATACAATTTTTCTTGCATAAACATATAAATGTACATATCCCCAAAGATACAGTACATGTACTGTGTGTGCATATACACACAGTACACATTCAAATGTAAGCATTTTACATTAAAAGGCTCACATTAAAATGTAAGCCTTTTAATGTGCATGTTAGCCTAGATCACTCAGCTAACAAAAATAGCAAGACATAATGCAACTGACTTTTGCTGAGTAAATAGAGCAAAGAGATGAGACTGGATGCAGGACGGAGGTTGAATGAGTTTTCAATAGGAAACCCAATCTTCAGATTGAAAATGATTAAAAGCAGATTTTTTAAGCCCAAATCATTCTTCATCTTCTCTTTGACTTACTTAACGTCTGTGTTTCTGGAATTGTCCTCTTCTGTCTCATTAAAACAAAAGATTGTTCAGACTCCGGATGGTTGAAAGGTTCCTGACTGCTTCTATTGCTGCCAATATTTTCACTCTGCAGTGAAAAGAAACATTCCTCAGACACACTGGTACATCTCACAGGGTGTTTGTATTCACTATAATTACTCTCCTTACCTGACCTCTCCGTCCAACCTCTGGGCCTTCTTCTCTTCTCCGAATGACGTCTGTTTTTAGTCCCTCTACTTCAGCTCTGAGGACCACCAGCTGGTACAGTGACAAAGCTGAAATAGAGGAGGAGGTGACAGCGACTAATGTGAGAAGAAAAACAGGCCATGAGAGCCGTCTTCCACCTGGACCTCCTCCAGCTGCTGGCTCTGCCAAGGCTTCCATTGTAGGGAAACATTCATACTCCATAAAACTTGCAGGTGGTGACACAAACAGTCCAGAGCATGGGTTTCTTAAATTGAGTCTCTTCTGTCAGCGACAGGAACAACAGATTTAAGTTGTTTTATTTCTGTCACTTATTTCCTTTTTCTAGGAAAAACTGAGTTCTTTTACTTTCGTTTCTGCCAGTCGCCTGACCCAACCTGGTAACTTTCCAAATACAGTACAAACCAGGGCAAAACTGCTTCCTCTCTGTTGCTTCACTTAACACACTTGCACCCTGCCTGATCAGCTCTATACAAAGTTTATACCACTCGGCCAAAAAAATTCAATAATCCCAAACTAGTCCAAATGTGCATGTGGGTTAAGGTGTTTGAACTGATTTAATTTAAGATAAAAAGAGATGTCATGAAACATCAGAATTCAGCAAACTATGAAATAAAAAAGGAGGAAGTGCAAAATTATGACACTTTAAAAGTTTAATTTCCCAAAATGAAAAACGTGAAGTGATGCTAAGTTATGCACAAAGTTTTGAAACATTTTAAGATGGGAATTTAGCAAACTATATAAAAATGAAAAAAGGGCAAAAATTCACCTACAGAGATAAAAATTAAGGTGATGCCAGATTGTGCTTTACAGTTTTTTAATATTCAGAAAAAACTTAGTTTTCTTAACATAAAATTGAGTAAACTAAAAAAATTAAAAAGAAGGAAGTGCAATATTTGACACAGGCTTTAATTTCCCAAAATAAAAACGTGAAGTGATGCTAAATTATGCTTGCAATTTTACGAGCAAGAAAAAATGTTTTCTTTAAAAAGTAATATGTTGACACTCTTCTATCAGGTGTGATATGTGATAGAGGAGTTTCAGCCAAAAGTGTACAAAACTGTGGAGAGACCAGCCATGCTGTTTGGTCAAGAGACAGTAGCACTGAAGAAAAGACAGGAAGCAGAGATGAAGATGCTGAGAATCTCTCTGGGAGTGACCAGCATAGATAGGATCAGAGGAACAGCACATGTTAGAGGTTTTGGAGATAAAGTCAGAGAGGCCAGACTGAGATGGTTTGGACATGTGCAGAGGAGAGAGAGTACATCAGAAGAAGGATGCTGGGTTTGGAACCACCAGGAAAGAGGACTAGAGGAAGACCAAAGAGGAGGTTCATGGATACAGTGAAGGAAGACATGAAGATAGTTGGGGTGACCGAAGAAGATGCAGGAGATAGGGTTAGATGGAAGAAACTGACTTGCTGTGGTGACCCCTGAAAGGAAATGCCAAAAGAAGAAGAATACAGAGACCATGGTCCTTGCCCGGAAAAGGGTGGAATGTCCCCTACGGTTCAGGGACAGAGTCCTGCCCCAATTGGAGGAGTTTAAGTATCTTGGGGTCTTGTTCACGAGTGGGGGAAGGATGGAGCGGGAGATCGACAGACAGATCGGTGCGGCATCAGCAATAACCTGGACACTGCATCGGTCTGTCGTGGTAAAGAGAGAGCTGAGCCGAAAAGCAAAGCTCTCGATTTACAAGTCGATCTATGTTCCAACCCTCACCTATGGTCACCAGCTGTGGGTGGTGACCGAAAGAATGAGATATCGGATACAAGCGGCCAAAATGAGCTTCCTCCGCAGGGTGGTTGGGCTCTCACTCAGATCGGGTGAGGAGCTCTGCCATCCGGGAGGAGCTCGGTGTCGAGCCGCTCCTCCTCCAGGTCGAAAAGAGCCAGATGGGGTGGTCCGGGCATCTGGTCAGGATACCCCCCGAGCGCCTTGCGGGTGAGGTGTTTCGGGCACGTCCCACCAGGAGGAGACCAAGAGGCAGACCCCGGACCCGCTGGAGAGACTATGTCTCACAGCTGTCCGGGGAACGACTTGGGATCTTATCGGGTGAGCTAGAGGATGCAGCTGGGGTAAGAGAAGCCTGGGCTTCCCATTTGAGGTTGTTGCCCCCGCGACCTGGCCCCGGAACAAGCGAAAGATGACGGAACGGAGAAAAATACAGGTATAAATAAGAACATAATGTATGAATGCAGGAAGGTAAAAAGTATAAAGAACAACAAGCAAAAATGTCTCCATTTAGCAATTTATTGCATGTTACAGTACAGAAAATAGAAAGTGAAAATGTGTGTTTAGAAAAGAAGTTTACAAGGTTCCAAAAAAGCAAAATGTGGTTCATACAAGATGGTAAAAATGACTCAATCAGATGTCTCCAGCAGAAGTCCAATCACTGTGTCCTCAGTGTAAAGTGACAGTGAAACAGTACACGTTCAGAATTCTGTAAAATATACAAACCATCACTTCAGAAAGCAACGTGTAGCTCCCCTTATTAAAGGTTTATTCCAGCTTTTCACAGTAAGAGGAACATATACAAATATGTTCAGTAGTGCACTTGCACGACGGATACATTTTGAAATAAAAACATTCATTTGATTTTTAATCTGTTTTCCGGTGCTGAAAATCTCCATTTGCTCCACATAAAAACTTTAAAACTAGCAGACAAAAGAGTGGAAAACTAGTTTTATTCATGAAATAAGAGGTGCAAATCAGATGATTAGAAAATAAAAGTGGTAGAAGAAATGATCGGGTATTTAAAACTGCTAAGTGTGAACAAAAATGAAATCACAAACTAGAAAAAACACAATCTTTTATAAAGCGTGATTATTTAAAAACACCACTAACACATTCATAGTGACCTTATGTCCCAGTTTTTACTTTCAATGAAACACTGACAATTTGTTCTTTTGAGTCCATCTTTTTGAAAAAAACATATATGGCTAGAGAGATCTTTTCAGTTTTTATTTTAAAATGGCTTTCAAACCACAGCTATGCAGTGTGTTGCATTTACAAAACAGGAGCAGAAAAGTCAGATTCTGCTCCATCCAGTGGAAGACATGCAGAAAAGTTGATGAGTTTATTAAAAGCCCTCCGAGAGAATAAAGACAATTTTTTTCCCAAAAAGGCAAGAAAATAATCAAGTACTGATAAAAAACAAACCTTCTGGAACACTGAACAGATTTATTTTTAAAATGGGTTTAGAGCAAAATTCACATTATTGTACATTTTCTATGCTTTTAAAAAGGGTAGAAGTAACACAATCGTGACAGTAACATTTTAAGCTGTTTTTGTCTCTGGAAATAAATGCAAATTACATAAAAAAAAAAGTTTGTAAAAATAAAAAAGTTTAAAGTTTTAATTTTTATACTGAACTTTAAAAACAAAAATTAGCACTTTCTTGATGCATTAAATTTCAACAGGGACAAAAAAAAAACAGAGTGAATTTAATCTCACAAATGAAACCGATGGAAAAACCCAGGCTTCTCTTATCCCGGCTGCATCCTTCAGCTCACCTGGGAAGATCCCGAGGTGTTCCCTGTCCTGCTGTGAGACAAAATGGGAAGAAGTCTCCCCAGTGGGAACGGGGCGTATCTGTGGGTCAGTAGGACGTACCCGAAAAACCTCACCAGCTAGGCATTTGGAATGCATCCTAACCAGGTGCCTAAACCACCCCCATCTGGGATGTCTGGACCTGGAGGAGGAACAGCTCCTCCCTCTATCTCTGAGTGAGAGCCCAACCAAGCTCTTTACAAACGCTTGTACCTAAAACTTTCCTTAGCAAAATATCAACATTTATATTTCACTCTTTTCAAATGACACTGAGTTTTATTTTAGTAAAACACAAAACCAGAGATAGGGTCGGGTAGTTTAACAAAAAAAAAAAAGCAAGGTGTTTATATCTTTGGGAATCGGATGCATCAAGGAATTTTTTTTCCATTACCGGATAATTTCTGCATTCTGAATACAAATCTGCATTTTATTGTGAAAATGTAGCAGGCAAACCTTTCTAAGGTGAAGGTAAGTATCTGAAAGCATGATGCATAAAGAAAAAAAACCCCAAAAACTAAATATTCCAAAGTATTGCTCATGAGATGTCAGCTTACCTAATCAATCATTTGGTAAACTCTGAACGGAAAAGTGCAAAGTATTAAAAATATTTACACCTCCCCCCACATTATTATGCACATTTACAAAATGGGAGGCAAACTTTTCACTTTGATTCTTGTGGCAATCAAATTAAACAAAAATACTCATTATTGTCTGAAATTTCTCAGACGATTCTTAAATGAATTCATCATAAATTTCAGCACTCAGCATGGAATTCTTCGTTTAGTCTCGTGGTGTAAACATGTTTGTCTGGACTTCATTCATAATGGTCACAAACACATGCATTTATCATTGCGGAGTGAGTTTCTTTTTTAAAACCAGGACTTAGAGAAAATATTTTAACATATTAAATTTACAAGTAGGTAGAAAGAATTAAAGTGAGAGAAAAAAAACAACCTCCAAACAAAACGTTTTAGGAAAAATACATTCAAGTCAATTAAATTCATCCAATCGATTCATCCTATTCAGCTCATATATGCAGATGGGTTTTTTTCAGATGATGGTGATGCTTGCAGAGGGTTGAGCGCTCTCCTCGTGCGCATGACTCTTCAGCAAATCTTTCATAAACTGCTCCAAAGCAGTAAAGTAGCCCTGACATTGCCACGTGTCATTGTGCGTTCCATCTGGAAAGATCGCCAAGCGTTTAGTCCGTGAAGGTGAGAGTTCGTACAATTGTTTCATCATAACTGGAGGGATGAGCTGGTCCGACAGACCGGACACGAACAGTGAAGGCATGCGGCACTGTGTCACATGTCGATAAGAGAGGAACTGGTTTCTGTAGCACCACAGGGGCAGTAAGCGCATGGGTAAAAAGGAGAATAAGGTTGCTGCCATATGGGGGATACTGAGAAAGGTGTTTTCAGCAATGATGGCTGCGACACGGTGAGGGTTGACCGATGCCAGACGCAGTGCCACAGCGCCTCCTAATGAACGCCCAAAGAGTACCACTTTTGTCTTGTCCAGATCAGGACGGGTCATTACATAGTCCAGAGTGGCCTCGGCATCCTGATACAACCCGTTCTCACTGGGATCTCCTTCGCTTTTCCCATATCCCCGATAATCCACCAACACCACGTTTGCTTTCAGATTTACTAGCATCAGCAGGGCATTAGGCAACCTGTGGCCTATGTTACCGGCGTTACCGTGAAAATAAAGGATTGTTGGTGTGGCAGAGGAAGTGGGGCTGCTTTGATTGCTCGGGGAAACTCCGGGAGGAGCGTCTCCTCCTGTGTAACGAAGCAGAATGAGGTTGAGCTTCACTCCGTCTTTGGTGCGAATGTACACGTTTTCATGCGGGATTCCTGTTGGCATGGGAACATAAATACGGGAGGATGACGGCTGGTCAGGAAAGTAAAGCAGAACATCCTGGAATTTGTAGAAAATGCCCGCCAATGATGCTAGGACGAGAGCAAGGAGGAAAAATCCTCCGTACAGGTGGAAGGTGAGGATGAGGGCTAACAGAGAGACTCGACAAGCGTCCCAAGCCCAGGAAGCTAAAGCCAGGGTGTAACGCTCGATAATCCCCCAGACTCTCCAGGATTTCTCCATCGCGGCACGAAGGCTGACTCACAAAACACACAACCTGCAAACACAGAAAGCAAGAAATAAAAATCGTTTCACCTTCAATATAAAAAATCTCTTGTATTACTGCTAATGTAGAAAAATTCCCAAAAACACATCACAATATGGATTATTTTAATATCACACGGAGTAAATAAGCCAGAATCAATATTCTATTTGGGCGACCAGATGATATGCAGTTCCACAGGGCTATTAATAATAATAATAATAATGAATTACTCTATTCATCCCTCACCGGGGAAATTTGTTTGCTGCACTCCTTACACCGCAGCAGGCTGCCCTTCAACGGCGCCAATGGTGGGAGAAACAGGGGTTAGGTGTCTTCTCCAAGGACCCTAGACGTGCTCTCCATGGGACGCGAACCCGCGACCTCCCGGTCCGCGGATAATATTATAATATCCGGATAATATTCTGGTCCATATTAGGATAATATGGGAGTGTCAAACTGGTTTGTTAGTTTTGGTTTAGGACAATAGAAGGCAATTAGACAACTATAGAAGTTAGCTAAGACTCACCCCTACTTTTCTAAACAAAGTTACATAACCAGTCAAAATACAGTTTATAAACAGGTGTGTCTGGGTTAACCTCTCCTTAAGGTTTGGGAAAACTCAGATTACTTTAAATAGAACCAGTTCAAAGGTCATTTTATCAGATTGAAAATGATTTCCAGATGGAAGTCAAAACGTCTCAATCAGAAAATACACTTTTTTTACGTGGGATCACTCCTGGATTGGGAAGGTAGTTGATACCAACTTACATATCAACCATCTTAACGAATATTCTTATCCATACCGTGTGTCAATCTGGTATCCTATCTTTACTCTTATTGATACTTTTTAGAGTAAAGACAAATGAAGACAAACACACTATGAGGATGCAACCAGACAATGTAATTTGACTGGTGTAAAGGACGTTAAGTTAATTTAATTTCAAAATAAAAAATTTGGTTGCATTCACATAGTTTTTTTTGTCTTTCTCTGTTTTTTTTTTTGTGGTACTAGTATTTGGATTAATGCAATACACTGAAAAAGTATCAATAAGAGTATCAGTAAGAGTACCACTATCAATATGTTGGTATCAATAACCATCCTTACTCTGAATAAATGAGGGATCGCATAAAAATATTGCATTTATGTTATAAATTCAGGTCAAGTATTAATATTACAACATACTCAAAATTTTAACAACTTTACAATTATTTTCTGAAAAGTTGGACAAAATGTATTACTTGTTTTGGCCCCAATTTTTTTTTTTCTTAACTTTTATAAAATCACACTATAAATAAAAACAAGAATTAACACTATTATTTTTATATTATTATATAAAAAGAATACAATACATATTTTACATTAAACAAAAGCAAACAAAATATATGATATAAATGACAAAAGCATGATCACACTCTAAAAGATAAGATTATTTTAGGAGGGATTTTTAAAGTGAATAAAATCTAATAAATAATTAAAAACTTACTAATATTTCATGAGATTTTATGTTTGTTTTTACAGTCAAACGAGAAGCTGATGAAACTAAAACTATAATCCTGCACGACTGTAACTTTTACCATAAATAACAGCATGTTTTGTCTCATAAAAAAGCTTTTTAAAATTAAAATCCCAGTGAAACATTATGAGATATTAATCTGCAGCTGATCTTTTCTCGTCCTGTTAAACCGGTTATGTTTAGCTGTTTAAAGTTAGCCACTTAGCTCTGATTAAATGTTAGCAACGTTTCTACTTACCTTTCTCTCATTTTTAAAGCTTCAGTCGCTTAAATCTTTCACTAAATGCTGACACAGGCACTAAAGTAGTTGTCAATAAATAATCAACCGCTTTACAAAGTTTAAAATAATGTAAAAAGGGGATAATCTGACAGGACAAACCGGTCAGCTCAGCTAGCTAGCTAAGAATTTAGCATTAGTGGTGCAGCACCTTTTTACTTCCGTCCATAGTGCAGCTCAAAGAAAAGTGGTCCCAGGCAAATTTGGCGAGGAAAAAAAGGTGAATTCTTTATGATAAATCTGAAAATATTATTTTGATTATTTATATGTATAATTTTTTATCCACAACCAATTTTATTTATTTATTTATTTTGAATGTCTCATTATGAGACCACTGTGAGTTGTTGAAATTGTTCCCACCAGATGTCGCTATTATACAGATTGTGAAAAAAACAAGAAAATCACAAATTATGTTTCTGGTTCAATTAGCATAAAATATCAATAAAACGTGATCTTAGAAATATTTATAAAAAAAACTGTTTAGTTATGATTTTAGAATAAATATTTGAACTATTTTTTACTCTTATCTTTTTCACAAATATTGCAATAAGATTCATGGATGCATGGATGCATGCATGCATGCGATTGATCATCTTTATAATTACAGATAAAACTGTAAACAAGATTTAACACAATAAAATAAATATTGAATGCAATTTATATTATTTCCAAATAAAGAAGTAAGTGGTGGATTGTTGCAAATTTCATCCTGTTTTGTGAAATCTTCATTGATCTTATTTGCTGGTAGTCACTTTGACCTTGCAGTAAACAGATAAAGTACAGATCAGTACTGCTTATAGCTGTTCTACTTTGTCCTTGAAGCTTGCAAATCTGAATTTGAGTTGATCGAGTAAGGATCAGAATATGTAAAGAAAGGATGTTGTTTGATTTCCTCCCACAAACAAGATTATAGCATCATCTGCTTCTGCTGACATAGATTTTTATTTTTTGTAAATGACAACATTAAAGTTTATAAGACCGCTTGGAAAAAATGCAAAAAAAATATTTTACTTTGACAAAACCCTGTCGCTCATCTTCACATCTTATATAACTGCCCAATTACTAGTTAATATGAAAGAACATGTTTTCAGAAAGATGGAGATCATCGGCCTTTTTTCTCAGAAAAACAATCCCTGAACAAGGATGATTCTTTTCTTACAAACAATTTCATAATTGTACATCTTCATTTAATATTTAAAAATAAACTTCTATTTTGTACATCTATCAATTAAATTTATTGATAAAAAAAAGAGCAGCAACTTAAATTGTGCCTGATTTTTAGTTTTGTCTTCTGAACTGCCTACCCTAAAAGCAGACATTGAGGCCTATCCCAGCTGATTTCAGATGAGAGGAAAGGTACACCCCAAACAGGTGTCCAGTCTATTGCGGGGCCACACGCACAGACAACCATCCATACTTATATTAATTCGTATGGGAAACCGGAGGAAACCTTCACATATTGGAGAGAACATGCAAACTCCACACAGAAAGGCCTAGCCCCTACTTCGGCACTCAAATCCTAACCTTCTTGCTGTGCTAACCATTGCACCACCTTGCAGCCCAACAATGTTTGTCTCACCAAAACAGCTATTTACCAGATTGTGTCCAAGTTTAGCAAACAATCTTTAGCAGTTTTACATACCAACATCTTGGTATTAATTTGACCAGGGATAAATGATTTAAAAGAACACAAACTTTAAAAATGATGAAACAACAAGGAAGAGTACATCAGAAAACTGCTAATAATAATTACTAGACTTCAATCCAGTAAACATGCAGAGAATCTGAAGTGTTGCATCTAATCATCTACATTTCTGTCTAATAGGATGGTGTGTATTCCCAAATGAAACAAACATTTTACTACATTTGAAAATGTAGTTCAATAAACTTAGTTTGTTAAATGCAGCATGCTTTCACTCACAACAGTATGGGTTTAAAAAATGTGATTGTTTACTCCAAAGTTCACAATGGGGCTTTTTTTACCCCTAGCTGTTTAACATCGATGCCCAAAAAGGACAAGAATCTTTACAAAATCCAACTTATGACAGAAAACTTTGTCTTTACATTTCTGTCCTGTTTTCCCCATCTTTTTCATATATTTTTTTTCAAACAGCCTCATTTTGTCAATAGACAAAGAAGCCAAAAATAAAATGGTAAACGGATGGAATGGATTCGACTTATATAGCATTGAGTAAAAATCTACACTGTCTAAGTATCCAACTAATCTTTCACATCTGCTGCTTAACCATTTGTTTTCCAAATTACAAAATTAATGTATCAAATGTGACCTGATGAGACCTCAATTCAATCAATTTCTTCTTCTTTTGGCATTTCCCATCAGGGGTCGCCACAGGAAGTCAGTTTCTTCCATCCAACCCTATCTGCTGTATCCTCTTCAGTCACACCCACTATCTTCATGTCTTCCTTCACTGTATCCATGAACCTCCTCTTTGGTCTTCCTGTAGGCCTCTTTCCTGGTGGTTCCAAATCCAGCATCCTTCTTCTGATGTACTCTCTCTCCTCTGCACATGTCCAAACCATCTCAGTCTGGCCTCTCTGACTTTATCTCCAAAACCTATCCTGGTCACTCCCAGAGAGATCCTCAACATCTTTACTCATCCTAACAGAAAAAAAAAAAGTTTTCAGGTAGAAAATATCTATCAGCTCACCTGACCTGCCTGTTTTCCTACAATTATCTCTGATGGTGATAGCTTAAAAAGGAATCCACTTTTTTATCAATCTAAAGCAACTTCTCATACAACAACCAGCTTAATAAGTTAATTTGTGGTCAAACTTTTTTGATCATCTCGTGATACCATTCACTATTTTATATTCAACTTTTTTCTGTACAAGTGAAAGGATTAGATCCAATTTCTGTTTTAATTAATATTGTTACCATAAATTCCCACTTCATTAAAGTGAACAGAATTGTTTTTTTGGTCAAATTTGAAAGCTAGATATATCATTTTCCATGTGTTTGTGACGTCGTGTCTGACTGCGGTCATTATGTTTTGTTTTTTTTTCACTATCTTTACATGTCTTTTTATGAATTTTGCCTGTAAATAATTTTCCTTTCAAGCACTTTGACTTTGGCTCACATTGACAGTAAATATAAAACTTTGACCTTTTCTTTGACGACTTTACAAACTAAAATAAATTTGCACTTAGATTTGTAAAAAAATACCCCTGAGAAAATGCAGTACTGGCATTCAACATCTAACCGCAGACCTCATACCTGCAGGGTAGGTTAAAAGAAAAACACTTGACAAGTGAAGCATCAGGGATGAAAGACTTTTGGGGGATGATAAAACTATATACAATATCTGTCTCAATGATTCGAACTAAAACAAGGCATTTCTTTCAAAAGACTCTCCAGGTTAATATCTGAGAATTTTCTGTACAAGAAAAAACATTCATGTACATGCATGAACAAAAACACACACTTACAAAAATCTGTTTGGATTCTAAGTAACACTGTCTTTTGATAAGATCAATCTTATAACAGATTGACTGAGACATGCACTCTTACTTGCTCACCATTCAATAATTTTTGATGCGACGGTCAAAACATACAGTATATCACACAAACAGTAAACGGCTCTGCCATACACACTCCATCGCTCCACTCTCAATCCCAAGACTCAATTACTTGAAGTATAGCACTTTAAACAGCTGGAGGGCTAAAACTCAATAACAAACTCATAGCTGCTATGGGACAAGCAGTGACTGTGATGACCTGGCAGGAAATATGAAAGCATCAGGCAGAAAAAAAATGCTTATTATTCACCTCACAACATACAGTGACCTCCTTAGAATACCTCAGCGAATGAGAAGACAAATGATTGTTTTGATTTATAAGAAAAAAAAGCAGCCAAAAAGCTGTTCAGCTTTGAAACAGAATCCAACCTACTAATATTTCTGCTGGTTGGCATTTCATGTCACATCTTCTGTGATGTAGCCCTGTTTTTTATGTCTGCTGGATATTAGGACAATATTTGAGTTTCTCCGACTTCATCAAAAGTTACTAAAAATGTGTGTGTTTTATAAAAGATTGTGCCAACTGATGTGTAGCCTCAATACAACCAGCATAAGTTTAAACAAAGCAATAATAAGTTGACGACAAATAATATACTTCCACCTGTAGTATTTCATAGCTGGTATAAAGTAACTGTGGGCGGTTTCAATGGTTTGAGAAATTTCCATTTTTTTTTTTGTTCCATCTCCTGAACGGCTTATCCCGAACGGGGTCACATGCATGCTGGAGTTTGTCCCAGCTGATTTCAGGCAAGAGGCAGGGTACACCCTGAACAGGTTTGCTGTGAGGACACACACACAACCATCCACACACACTAATCCCTATGGGCAATTTTATAGTGGCCTATCAACCTAACTTGCATATTTTTGGAGGGTGGGAAGAAACCAAAGTACCTGGAGAAAACCCACACATACACAGGGAGAACATGCAAACTCCACACAGAAAATGCAGTGTTTCAAGCCTTGTCTGAAGGAGACTCAAACCCCACCTTCTTGCTGTGAGGCCATCGTGCTAACCACAGCGCCACTGTGCAGCCCCACTTTTATTTATTTTTTATATTTTTGGAAAGACGTACAACATGCATTCAGAACAGTTATTCTTATGCTGTTCATGTTTGTAGCACTAGGATTTAATCTGGTCAAGTGTGACGTAGTGATTCAGAAAATCCATCGGTGATAACATGGCAACAGAAAACAGTATTTAACACAACTCCTTCTTTTCTCCATGTGAATTGAACAATATAAAACACCCTCAATGTGTCTTTGAACATGCAGCAAATGATGACCTATACACTCTGCTCACTGGGAGCAAATTGGGCGGAAATTATTGTGTTTCTCAAGAAGCAATTAGGAGTTCTCCTGAGGCAAAGAGATAGACATTTAAATAAAAAAGGACCACATTTTTCTCATTTCCCTTGTAAATAAACCTTTTGTTGATATCTACCTATAATTAACCTTTCTATAGGTTTGTGTCTGCATGTGTTTATACACACACGCACTCTCCTGCATGAAACATGGCACTCATCTTTCTGAAGTGCAGGATGTAGGGATGCATTTAAGAAAATGGCATTTCAATGAAGCTATAATTGGGAACACATCACATAATTACACAAGAACTGGAAATGGTCTCATAATTGAGTTAAATTGTGTCATAAGGTTGTGTTTTTTTCTGCCACTGTAAGAAAAGTGGTGGCGTTCAGTCTGGGGAAAAAAAAGTCTGTCTAGTATGTCAAGATGAATATTGACATCAAAACATCACAATTGCCCATAAGAAATGTTCATATTTAGCAAAGATTTTATTGAATAAACAGAAACAAACAAGGACCTGAAGCTTGAAATAAATCTAGAATTTCACAGAAACACTTTCTTTAAAAATGAATTTCACAAACCTCAGTGATTTTTACATAATAATTAACAGTGTAATGTTGTGAGTCGTTATTGCTGATGTGTGATTATTGCTCTTAAAGTGTGTGTTGCTGTAAAGTTTTTTTCAGTACTAGCCAGGTGAATGTCCAATGGGAGGACAGTGGTTGGAGGGGTGATTGCTTTCACAGCTCTGAGGAAAAAAAAACATCTCTGAGACGTGAGATGCTGGTGTTGATCGTCCTACACCATTTCCCTGATGGGAGAAAGGTACAAATAGTCCGTAACCTGGGTGGGTGGGGTCCATCGCTATACGTCTTATCTTCCACTGAACTCGAGAGCTGTAGACCAAATCCAGATCTGGTAGCCTACGATCCCATGTGCAGTCTTCACCATTCAATTTCTGCCAGTTTACTAGTTTCTGCCCACAACTAATTTTAGAAGTGTTGACAACAAATCTGCAGAGTTTGATTTCGGTAAATGAACTCTCCAAACATTTTAGTTGACATCTCATCTAAAATAAAAAGTATTTAGAATCTTCATGTTGCAACATTCATTGTTTACTAAAACAAATTAGTTAAATAACATGTTGATATGCTATTAACAATATCTCAGTAATAAGCATCTCTCGGCATAAACTCGCCGCTCGTGCAAAGATGGATGCACTTGGGCCAGATCCGGTGCTTCTTTATTGCTAATGAATCCACCTCTGGCTCAGATTTAGTGGAGAATTGATTTTGTTATTGAAATATAGAACTTTTTGGTCTTCAATGCCTCAAAATTTGGGATCCCGTTCTTTCGTTCACCACACACAGCTGGTGAAAGGGTGAGGGTAGGAAAATAGGATCAATCGGTTTAGCATTTTGGCTCATCTTTCTCTTCAAACAGCCGTCTATCCCTGCAGGATGAAATGAGTTAGCAAAAATTGTCTTTGCACAATGATTACATATTTGGTGGGGAGGAGGCATTGGCCTGGGGGTAAAATTTCCATCTTTTGACCAGGAGATGCCTGGTTTGAATCCCACTGGGTCAAAGACTCCTCTCCATGTACAAAAAACCCAAAACAAAACAACTCTACAGCTCTATATTTTAACATGGAGCAAAAAAAGTTTCCAGACTGTTTAATCCCTTATATCAATTTTGTGTCCCAGTCGGTGAAACAACTGGTGTGTCCAAAAAGAAGTTCCGATACATCCTCTTTTACATTCTAGGCTCACCCCGTTTGAGAAAAACCAAACATATCACATCTCCATGTGGGCATCTTCCTTACATGGATGTGGCTTGATGAAATAAAATCAACAGTGAGGTCATTTTGAAATGTGCCATATCAAGGGCGTTGTGTAATTATAATGTGTTTGATTTGTCCAGTGGAGACCGTGATATAAGCAGATGTCCTTGTGAAAGCAGAGTAATCTTTTGGCATCTTTTGACACACGGGCTCATGCTGGTAACCGCCATCCACTCGAAGAGCAAATTCATTAAATCTGAAGGAAGCTTTGTCACTTTGTGAAGGTCAGTCAGTCCACAAATAAGCGATTGTTTTAGTTGTTTTTGGAGATCACTCTTCAGAAAGCTAATACCAGATGGCATGTAGAGTCTGTTCTCCTGGAGAAATGGATAGGGTTGTGGTCCAGATTAAAGGTTACTGTTTAATCCACTGGGGAAAGAAAGGCCATCTTTCATTTCTCATGTGTCTCTCCACTGGAATGTGGGCTGCAAGGCTGTGAGGAAGCCAGGGTACATTAAATAAGAACACATGGGATTTGGAGGCAAGATTTCAATCACAGAGAGTTGCTCGGGTCCACGTAAAGACAATACAGATGGATTAACCCACTGATTCATGAATCTATAAAGCTTTTCATGACAAAAGCACAAAGCCACGGGATTCTGTTTCTAAAACAGAAGAACAAAGACATCTCTTTTCCACACAAAGTCATGCTGAATTAGAACATAACAACATAATTATTTATTAAAAAAGATTAACTAATGAAGAATCAACAGTTTTTATTTTCTGTTTTTTTACATTTTATACCAATGTTTATTTAAGACATAAACACATCATTATTCAATTTTAAGATCGTGGGCAACCTTTGATTCTATTTTAAAAGAATTGTCAGAAGAATCTGGACATCTCTTCCCAGTGTCTCTCAGAATGTTCCTTCGCTGCAACATAGTGAGATGCTGTTTTTTTCTAGCTGACTTTTTCATCCCAGCAGGATATCAAATCACAGGCAGGCCAAAGCGGTTCTTTGTCAGGATCTTGTTTTTGCCATTGAGTTGACATTTCAGGACGTGCTGGTAGTTTACACTTTCTGCTCTCCTCAGATTCATAGTAATTGGAGGCACTTGGAGATCTCTTTATTTATGTATTTTCTTTCCTGGGTACAAAGTAATTTCTGCAGATTTTTGCTCTTTTATCACCATTCAGATGCATCCACTGAAAAATGCCATTTGAAACCCTCGTGGTATTGATTGGTATGTTGGAATCTTGGTAGCTCTTAGCATAAAGCTATAATTTTAAGTTGGAATTAAAAGGTATTTGCATGAAGGAATTTCTGCGCAAGATAAAATCTACATACTGTAGTTCGTTTGACAAAATTTTCCAACATGCATATGACACCTGGGTTTAAAAAGGGCAAAGACAAGTGAGCCAATAGGGAAGACGTACAATAGTTTGTCATCCAATTGGACCTCAGAAAAGACCATCAATGCAACTACCTGGAAGTGGGAATCATACGTGACTGAGATGGAAAAACACACATCTTCACAAAATGCTTTTATTATCTTTTCAGCTCTTTCATGGCTAAATTATGCACTTGTGGCCAGATTTTCTACAACTCTGCTCGGCCTTCCAGGTTTCTGGGGAGACAGGTAAAATGTCTTTTAATTTTTAAAACTGTCAATTACTTGCTCAACAGAAAGGGGAAAAAACCCAAAAAACTAAATGTCCTGTTTCTTTTATGAAAACTCTAAAAACCAGGGGGAGTTTTGCATTTTCTGAACTCTTTATTTGTGAATAATTATGGCCCAAAGCCACTGGAATCACATTTGGCCAATGTGATGTAAAACCAGATTCAAATTCAAACCCTGAAACTATTTACTACCAAACTGATTTGTGCCTTTTTTGTGTGTTAAAACCCACAATGGTCCAGATACCCAGCCCAAACACATCATTTCCTCCCTGAAGCCCACACAATGAGAACATAATGAAAAGCTACTTTACACTGCATGTCATGCTCTGGGGAGATCCCTTTGAATGCCACAGTTAATAGCTGAAATTAAAAGCGTATTTGAGTGTGAACATGGCAGTGTGTAGTACCTGCTTAAATGAGTCATAGGACATTTTTGTGAGCCTGTACACACTGGTTCACCACCCAGCAGTCCTGAGATGTGGTTCGTCTGGTTGATTTATATTCTCCAGGCTACAGGACTCTGGATACCACCTTGATTACAGTGTATCACTTTAACCAAAGCCATGGCCTCTTTGTGACCCCATAAAACAGCTCCTCTCTATGACAGAAGCTCTCAGAACCAGTTGACACTGATCTACTTGACTTGATTGATTTAAACACAGAAAAAATCTCAATGTTTCACTTTGGCTCCCTTGAGTTTCTTCCTTCAAATAGAACATCTTAGTGATAATGTGTCATAGCTCCAATTAGAATCAAGAGCCGTGATGCAGATTGATGTCATCCTGTTCATTACTATCAAGAGGGTCTTTCAATAGTTAAAGTAATCATTTTAAATGCTTCAGCGTGACATATCTGACAATTCTTTTGACATTGTTTTACCATCATGACCAGGTGATCAGATAAAAAGCACCTTTGACATTCTTAAAATCTAGTTTTATATCATGACACAGAAGACAAAGACAGCCTACAATTTATCGCTTTTGGCCTTTTCCTGAACTTTACTCTGTCTCTGGCGGATATTTACCGAGCCCTGCAGAGGAAAGCACAACTGATGGAGAGAGAGGAAAAGAAAAAGAGGATGGCAATTTAGATGAAGCAAAGTCATGATTCTATGTCCAAAAAAAAAAAAGGATTCACTTCTTAGATTGATGGCAAAGCTACAAATGGGTGAATAACAATGTGCAGGGATGCTGTCCATACTTTTAAATCCATTATGATATGGTTTTGAACATTTTACAATGGAACCTGTTTTTTTAGGACTAAGTTTATATTTGAGAAACAATGATTAAACAAAAATGTCAAATTCAAAAGTTAAAAAAATGTTTTAATGGACCCTGTTTGAAATAATGCATTCTTGCATTATGGTGCAAGCATGCAAGGAGGAGGAGGAGGCATTGGACAGAATGAAAGCAAAACTGTCACAAATCATGCTAAATCCCTCCCACCCTCTCCATAAATCTGTGGAGAGGGTGAAGAGCAGCTTCAGCAACAGACTCCTGCAACCCTACTGCTCAAAGGAACGTTACAGAAAATAATTTCTGCTGTCCTCCATCAAACTATTTAACTTTTCACTTTCAAACCAGTAATTACTTGTCATTTACAACAGTTATAAAAAATAATTTTGTTGTATGATTGTAGCACTGCAACACGCAAATATCCCTTCAGGGATAAATAAACTACCGGTATTTTCAATTCATCTCTTGGAGCTACTCTTTCTAAGTGGTCCATGTGTTGAGTATTCATTGCTTTCAGATGCAGTTTATACAATAAAAAATATATAAATTGTGTTTGTGTGTTTTTTTAAAGTGTGAGTTAGTATCTTTTCTGTGCAACCCGTCCCATACTTTCATGTTTCGTGTTTCATTTTGACCTGAAACAAGTTCGTCTATTTGTCTTCATGGTGTATAAATTGTGTCCATATTCCAGTAGCCCTTTTGCTCTACCAGTCAAAAGTTCAAATAGCAGTTTATTCTAATTTTTTCTTCTATAATATTTTCTCCTTTAAGTGCTGACAAATGATACCAAAAAATGCCAAAAAAAAAACAACCATGACAACCATTTGCACTCAGTGACACCAAGGACAAAATCAACAGGTCTGCAGGGTGAAAAAAAAATCTCCTGAACAAGACATTTAAAAATATTTAGCGTGAAAATAAGTTTAAAGCTGTGGATCTAGAGTAACTGTAATGAAAACAGAATTTGTACCAACATCCATGAAATAAAATTGTTGTTTTTTTTTTTTTTTTTTGTGATTTCATTCATAAACTTTGGTTTCTGGAGGCAGCACAGATGTGTGTTCTGATCAGAAGTAGAGCGTGCTGCTTCTGAGGGAGATATCTGCCTGTGACTGGTAGACTGCAAAGTCATCTGAGGTCAGTCCGTGATGAAATATATGATGCAGAACAAAGCCCTGGCCTGAAAACACTTCCATACTGGTCTGAGATCTGCATTTAACAAATATCACCTTTTAATTCGCCCGGATTGTCTCTGTCTATGAGCCATCAAACTCACAGATATCAAGTTTTTGAAGTGCCTCTACCAATACAGGCAAAACTTAATATTTAAAAAAAAAAAAAAGGGATAAAAGGATAAAAGGAAACAAATGTTTTAACAGTGAGGCTTCTTCTTCTTTTGGTGCTACAGCAAATCAGTTTCTTCCATCTAACCCTATCTGCTACATCCTCTTCGGTCACTCCAACTATCTTCATGTCTTCCTTCACTGTATCCATGAACCTCCTCTTTGGTCTTCCTCTAGTCCTCTTTCCTGGTGGTTCCAAACCCAACATCCTTCTTCCGATGTACTCTCTCTCCTCTGCACATGTCCAAACTATCTCAGTCTGGCTTCTCTGACTTTGTCCCCAAATCTTCTAACATGTGCTGTTCCTCTGATCCTGTCCATCCTGGTCACACCCAGAGAGATCCTCAGCATCTTCATCTCTGCTACCTCCATCTCTGCTTCCTGTCTTTTCTTCAGTGCCACTGTCTCTAGACCAATCAGCATGGTCGGTCTCACCACGCTTTTGTACACTTTCTCTTTCATTTTAGCTGAAACTCTTCTGTCCCTTTTGGGACAGACGGATAAGAAGATGACTGACTGACTGAAACTCTTCTATCACACATCACTCCCGATACTTTTCTCCACCCATTCCAGCCTGCCTGCCCACGCTTCTTCTCCTCTTTACCACACTCTCCATTGTTCTGGACTGTTGATCCTGATTACTTTAACATTGAGGCTACTTGCTTTAAAATCAAGAATAATAACACAAAATTAGTACAAAAATAGTTGTTGGATTTGACTCTAAAGAGTGTGGGCTTCATGTAGAATTAAAATGACTTTAAAATGCAATCGTATAAGCAGGGGTTCGGCAACAGGAACTATTAGTACTTCTTCTGTTGCACTATAAGTCAAATTGAGTAAATCCAACAAGCCATTTAAAGTGAACTTTTACATCTTAAATAATGACAGGAGAATTCATGTCATTCACAATTCACATTCTCCCAAATTCTACTTAACTCCTATTTCTTCAAAAGCTTGAACTGTGCTTTCTCTCTCTTTTCTCTTTCATCAGAAGGTGCTTTTCTCTGACAGTCTAGATTAGTGAGAGGTAAATGCATTTAGAGATGCCAGCCTCGTTCCCCATGCGTTCACACTAAAGCTCTGCCATGTTTTGCATTTATAAACACTTCATCCAAGGTTTTTTTTATAATATTCCATGAAAATATGCTTATGAAACATTTACAGTGGATTCAAAAACGAAAGCTTAGATTCAAAGTGTTAACAGCATTGTGAAACAGCCTGTTTTCCATCTTCACCACACATTCATTTCATCTTCCTTATTAAATCTGAACTCAATTTGTGGAGAACAAACCAGCAGGTGAGACAAGATGGAAAATCTGAGAGTAACTCAGCTCCACAGAGTCAAGCTCAGGTCACAGATGTCAGAGAGGTTGCTTGGTGACATAAACACTTTGGGCTGGGCATCAGCTTTCTCAGCTGGAGTGCGGAGTCTCAGTCTCAGCACCGGCGTTCCTGTAAACCTTGCCGTCTGTTGTTTACACAATGCTGATGCTCAGCTTGGTTAAAGGACTTTTCAGACAAACAAATTTTTTTCTTCAATTGATCTGATGGTAAATAGATAAAAAATGAGATGAAAATTGTAACTAAGAGGTTTTCATGCAATGCTTATTGGGAGTGTGAAGCTCTGCATGAACCAAGAGTCACATGAAACAGTAGATGTAGCTGCTAGATCTAAGAAAAGACCTATAAAATTATTTTAAACCCCCTATAAGATGGTGACAAGTAGAACCATCTGAAGTCAGACTTAGTCCATTACGTTTAACTGATGCAATGTTAGAGTAAGAAATAAAAAGCAGGTAAACATACATCTTTATTCTTCTAAGTATATATATATATATATATATATAAAACACTGGCAGCTGTTTCCGCGTCTTTAATTTTAGAAAGTACCATTACAGCCCAAAGACGGTAACGTAATATTAATAACAAATTTCTTTTATTGGTTATATGAAACCATTTTCAGGTTGCCCAATTTAAGTGGTGAGTTTTTTTTTTTTTTTTTTTTTTTAATTATTCTTGGAAAAGCGCTCATAATCCAAGAAAGACTAAAATAAAATAACTGCAGTTGGATCTTTGTATGTTTTTTGATTCTTCAAAGATAAAAACTATTTTTGTTTAGAGTGCTCGCCTACAAATACATTCTGTCAGTATGTGGGGTAAATATTCAGTTATTTTAAGATCCCGATAGGGATGTGGGGACACTGTCCTTCGTATAAGCCACTCGACGATTCCTGGAACAAAGAAAAGGAGAAGTCCATCGATCATGAGAGTGAAACCCTGAGGCAGAGCAGGGATGCAGATTGGGGTCAGAGCTTGAACTACATGATTGCATCTCAATTTCCACTCGAAATCCTCTTGAGCGCAATTACGGAGTAATAGCAGGGTTAAAAAAAAAGAATGAAAGTCAAAATATAAAATATATTTGCGAAGATTAGCTTAAAAATTTTCTATAAGATATCAATAATTATAGAATGAAGTGCCTTGTGAGAAGAAGTGATTGTAAAAAGAAGGATTTGAATGCTATGAAATAACCTAGTCGTACGATATCAGACAAAAGTGCACTAAAAACTCATAAAACATAGTGTGTTGACTTTAATATCACTTTATATTCTTTTTCTTCCATAATGATAACTTTTTATAAATACATTCACTCATTTGCTGGCAGCATGGTGGATAGCACAGTGGCCTCACAGCAAGAAGGTCGTGGGTTCGAGTCCCGGGTGGGGACGAGGCTTGGAACACTGTCCTTTCTGTGTGGAGTTTACATGTTCTCCCCAGTGTCTGCGTGGTTTTCCTCCCATCCTCCAAAGACATCCATGCTAGGTTGATTGGCCGGTGCCAAATTGCACTTAGGAATGAGTGAGTGTGTGTGTGGCCCTGCTGGGGTACTGGCGACCTGTTCGGGGTATGCCTTGAATTCGCTGGGATGGACTCCGGCAACCCCGCAAGGCATAGACGGATAAGAAGGTGTGACTCATTTGCTTTCTTTTTTTCATTTGATCACACCTTTTTTTTTCTACATTTGCAACGTTTTAAAACTGGGGGCTTAAAACACTGCCTCGGCTCAACAATGTCTTTAATAATTGAGGAAACTAAGGAATGCGGTACATTCTGTTTAAGTTCAAACATTAGTGAGAACCAGTTCTTACTTAAAAATGGTATAAAACGGCTGTAAAGCTTGGGAATAAATCCCAAAAGCACAGAAAATTTTCCAGGATAAAAATATTTAAACGTGAACATCTTAAAGGTGAAAATGTAAATGTTATTACCTCAGATTTGTAAGTTGAGATTTATTTCTTTCATTATAATACTCTAAAAAATGCATAAGAGCTGCATCGGGATGAATACTTATATGCTCTTTAGTAACTTTGATTAAAAAAAATCTGAATGAGTCATAAAAAGTTTATAAAGAGATCTGTAACATAGATTTTTATGAGAACTTGTAGATTTTTTTTCTTTGAAATCCAAGACTGACATCAAACTAATATAAGAAGTTAATGTGAAACTACAAAAAGAATGTCAAGCAAAAAAATGAACCTAAAAGTAGTCTTAAACAAATCGTTTATTGTAAAAATGGTTTGCTATCTTGCATTTGATTGTTCTAATCAAGCAAAATAAGTGCCTATCTTTTTCTTACTTTTTAATTTTAGACAAAAAAAAATGTTTTCAAGAGGAACAGGTGCTCTACTCATCTACTCTAACATCTACTCATCTCCGTCCAGAGCGTCGCCATCCTGACAATCGAGTTTCCATCAGAATGAAGAACATCTACTGATTTTCAGATATCAAGCTGTAGAGTAGAATAAGATCATATTTAAACAATAGTCTTAGACATATTGGATGCTCGTCCCGGGGGAGGGATCTCTCTTTTGTGTGGATCCCCACGAGGTTTCTTATTTTTCCCCACTAATGATTTTTTTTAGGAGGAGTTTTTTCTCATTGTAAAGAACAGTCTGAGGGCAGAAATGTGCTAATATTGTTTACCTATCATTTGTTAGTTTTTTGCTGTGTATTTGTGTTTATTGTGCATTGTTCTTTTTTGTTGTTCTTTTTAAATCTGCAATGTAAAGCCTACTGAGGCAAAAAAAAATTGGTGATTTTGGGGTGAACAAATAAAATTTAATCGAATTAGAATTTTATTTAGATCCTTGTTGTGTGATTTTTTTTTGTCTTTCTATTCAAGTACTTTTACAAATAGGTTAAGATGAATCTTGTTTAATTAAGAGAAGAGATGGAGGATAAATGTTCTTGAGATGGGCATCATCACACTTGGACTGTGAAAGACAGCATTCAAGCTGGGGTACTAAGTCAGGGCTGAGGGTGTTGTCGTTTCTGACCAATCAGACGTGCCTCCATTCTCTCTCTGACGTCACTGAAATAAAAAAAATAAATAAAAAAGTGAGAGCTTGACATTGACAGAGAAGTGTGGAAGAAATGGTTGAATTGGGATCAAATCTTCTTGTAAAAAATAACTTTCAAAATCATTAACATATAAAGAGAAGTTAGATATTTAAAAAAAAAAAATCTGTGCGTTTAAACTAGATGAAGCTGGTGTTCTGTCCAACTTAGTCCAGATGGGTGCCAAATTATGTTCCATTGACAATCAGTAGAACGTTGCCCTCATAGATGACATCACCTATTGGTTTTAGTACATTTTGTTCCATTTGTTTCTGTTGTGACATTTAAAACCATTTATGTTGTAAAATTAATAGTAGTTCTTAAACAAAAATGAGAAAAAAAATTTAAAAAGCAAACACAAATTAGAAGTGAAATGAATTGTCAAAAGTTTGTTTTATTCTGCTGTGGATCAGTTGTATCTAAAAGTTACTTTTCAATATCATCTATGTTTAGACTATACATTTTTCTTACCTTTTAAAAGGGAATTTAATACAATTTTATTGGGTTTTTGTTTGATAGAAAGATTTTCTTTAGGCGAACAGCACATGTTAGAGGATTTGGGGATAAAGTCAGTGAGACCAGACGGAGATGGTTTGGACATGTACAGAGGACAGAGAGTGAGTACATTGGAAGAAGGATGCTGGGTTTGGAACCACCAGGAAAGAGGACTAGAGGAAGACCAAAGAAGAGGTTCATGGATACAGTGAAGGAAGACATGAAGATAGTTGGTGTGACTGAAGAAGATGCAGCAGATAGGGTTAGATAGAAGAAACTGATTTGCTGTGGCGACCCCTGAAGGAAAATGACAAAAGAAAAAGAAGGTTTTCTTTAATAATTTGTATTCTTATCTATTTTTTAAAGCTGTACTTTAATTTTAAGAGTGCTTTGTGACCCTGTTTAAAAGGTGTTACACAGTTAAAATTATCTTAATTACTCACATATTTAAAAAACAAAATTTCTCAAATAAAATCAAATGTGTGATTCATCAAACTGAGCTGACCACACATTTGAGCAAAACTGATGAGGTGAAAAATCATTTTCTGTTCCCAGAAACATAAAGAAAACAAGACCAAAGCTTTTACTGTGCAAATAATCTGTCAATTACCAAGACCTATCGCTACAGCGAAGTACTGCAATCAATTGTACACATGTTGTTTGACAAAGAACACACGCACACACATGCAGGATAGATAGTGGATGAGTCATGTTAGCCAGCCCATACTGTTACTGTGATGGCACAAGATTTAAGAGCCAGCGATCTGCATTCATCTCACAGATGCTCTATCTCCCCTTTCCTCTTCTCTCGCACTGCTTCCATCTCCACACTCACAAACACACAAACAAATAGGAGGATATCCACAGCGGTGAGAAACTGACAGTCTTCCATATGTTGCACACCGATTCCCTCCGAATATCTGACATAAGTCAGGCGTTCAGCTCTAACCTCTCAAACTGAAGGTGATGACAATGATTTTACGAGGCTTCCTGGATGGCTGTGTATCGGCAGCAGGAAGGCAGGCCCCTACATACAAAAGCACACAAACACACTGTCAGGGTCAGAGATGGAACATGAAAAAAAGTGACCACATAAAAGACAAACTAGACAATCCCAGCTGAGGTAGGACATTTTTTCCCACAAGGCAAAACCACAGCGACGTGTGGTGACATATTGAGTAAGAGCAATGAGAACTGAATGAAGGTTCAATCACCCGTAGCACTGATGCAGCAGATGTTTACCTTAGTGCTGCAACCTGTTTCAATTCCTGACAATGTTCACACTAAAAATGTGCTCATTGCACATTTAGTCTGATCTCTTGTTTAGAGGTTAAGTTAAATTCAGTTCAATTTTATTTGTATAGCCCAAAATCACAGAATTTAGCACATTTATGCCCTTAGACTCTCCTTCACGGTGAGGAAAAACTCTCAAAAAACCCATCAGGGAAAAAAAAACAATAAGAAACCTCATGGGGATCCACACGAAAGAGAGATCCCTCCCCAAGGACGAGCATCCAATGTGCCTAAGACCATTGTTTAAATATGAGCTTATTCTAATCTACAGCTAAATATCTAAAGAAGTCAATAGATGTTCTTCATCCTGATGGAAACACGGGGGATTCCTCAGCCCGGCGATGCCCAGGACGGGGATGAGAAGATGGATTTCATCCTGATGGACCGAGGATGATGAAGCGCAGAGGTCTCCTCGGTCTGGCGATGCCCAGGACAGGAATGCAGAGTATCCATCAGGAATCTGAAACAGAACTCTCTCCCAAAGAGGAGGGAGATAAAGGTGGGGAGCATGTGAATTGTACTGTACCAACTAGCAGTGTAAATCTAAAAGATCAGACAATAGAGAACAATGAATGAGATAGAAAGCCAGGTATCTGCCAAGAGCGATGTGGATACATCAAGCGGCCAAGGCAGTCTGGCAGAGAATAGTAGATAGAACTACAATTAAGTAAAGGAAATAAGGATAAGTACATTTTTAGTGTGCACTGTTATAATAAACCAATGAATATTCACAAAAACATTCTTCCAGTCTTTCTCTGACCTTGACTTTTACCCAAAATGATCCTCATTTGTAGCTCAAATAGCTTGGGTAGTTGAATATGACCTCAATCCAACTGTAGTTAATAAAATTTTCTAGTTGTTGAACTACCTTCATGGAAACACCAGAGCTATCCTTGGTGCTGAAACATTTAATGGAGCCAAAACCCATGAATCCACAAGTTTAAAGTCCCTGTCCCCCTTTCCACAGAATGAACAGTCTCAGGAACAAACTAATCAGATAATTATGTCTCGTCTTTCACCAAATAAAACCTATGAGCATTAAGCAGCACTTTCTTGGCCCTGGCTTACGACTCCATCCACTAATAGTAAATAAAGGGACAATAAATACTATAATTTACTCCCAACTGCTTAACAGTAACTACCATTTATTTCATTATCCTGCACCTTCATTTGTAGTTAAACAAGTTTCTTTGCTTTTGGAACCTTGGCGCAAAGCATTTTATTGATTTAGACCCTGATCAAACAGCAGGCTGCTGATAAGACAGAATCCAGGAAACTAATAACACTGTCAGACCTTCAGGAGCATCTTTCATGCTTGTTCAGCACTCTGTGGGAAACTGTTGCTTGTGGTTTAAAGCTTTTTTTTTTTTTTAACTTGATTTAGTTTCTCGAACAAATGATTTGAGGATTTTTAGATCAGATTGGATCATTTTAATAATACCTGTAATGTTCTAAGTGAGTCCAATCTGCACCAAACCTAAGACGTCTCCACAAGTGTGTGTTTGTTTCTGAGAGGAAAGATTTTTAACTGCATAAAGATGAAGGGAGTTATGATGAAAACAGTATTTAAACACCTTTCATTTTCTGTGGGCTCTTCCTTCTCCTGTGGTGTGTGTTTTAGATCCAGGTAATGAGCAGCTCCGCCACTGCGCAACGATGGAGATGACGCAAACAGACCCAGCTCTCCGAAAAAGTCTTTCAAGAGGAACATGGCGGCAACTTAACAGCGGTCCAAGATGACAATGGCCATCAGGAGAACAGATTTCAGCCAGGGGACAGAGGAAGTATTGTGTCTGCAGTGAAAGAGATCTTTACTCTGCTTTAAGTCAATCTGCAGACGGAGCGGACGCGCAGCATCAGCACCGCAACAGCTGCTCTCCCTGCGCCTCTAACAAGAGAACAAACCCACGTTCAACAGAGGGAGCATGCGGTCAAAGAGGACACTGTTACCCCCCCGGTGAGCCATGGAGAACCGGGATGCGGCAGAACCAAGCTTAATCTGCGCCGGTACGCATATTGGATCAAAATAGCAGGGATCGCTGGGGGCGCGTTAGTGGAGCGCCCTGGACCGTTCCACCCTCCAACAAGTCCATGAGTATTGTGGCAGAGCAGTCCCCGCCGTGGAGTCTTTCCTAAAATATGACCAGGGGTGCTTGGATGCGTCGGCAGCATGACGAAGGCTTAAAATACAGCTTTGCACCCCGAGAGAACGAGAAGCCATTTACGGAGTCGGAGCGGGCCCAGAGATGGCGACAGTCCCTGGCCTCTCTGCTCTTCATCACTGTCCTCCTCTCTGACCACTTGTGGTTCTGCGCTGAGGCCAAACTAACACGAACCAGAGACAAGCGATCGGACGAGGGGCTTCCAATTAGGGACACCAACTCCCTCCACCAACACCGTACCCCAACACCACCTGACCCCCACCGCCTCATCAGAGAGCAAGATGTTATTTTTATAGAGAATTCTACCAAACCTCTGTGGCGGATGGACACCTGTCACCCAGACAGCCTCTCCAAAAACTGCTTCACTTTTACGGACGCACGGACCGCGTGCCTGGGCCTCTCAGGGGGAGGGGGAACGGGGGCACAGTCGGTCTACGTCAATCTGAGTGATTTGTACCTTTCTTTTTGTAATTCCTACTCACTTTTGGATTTGTTTTATGGGTTTCCAAGTCCGGACGTGATGAATTGCACCCTGGATATGGCCATGGGGTTGGACCTGCTGGGATGCTCGGAGTGTATCCAGGCTTATCAACGTCTGGATCAGCAGGCGGAGGAAAACTACCGAGAGTTTGAGCTGCTGGTTCAGAAATATGAGACGGATGTTTACTCGGTTAGGACTTGCATGGAGGAGTGCAAGGTAGGACCAACCTCACATGCACGTGCATTCACAAGGAGCAAGGGAAGGGGCGGGGATGGAGGTTGTCATGGCAACCCATGGTCATATTCTGAGGGGATATTTATTAAATTTCACCTGGAAAAAAATCTACTTTGGAGGGAATGTGTGGAGAATCACAAGACATGACAGGTATTCACAGAGAGATGCACTCTGTGTTTTAGGTGAGCTTTTACACACGTACAAACATACACACATGCTCTATTCTTCCACTCTCAGAACATGACTGTACTTGTGTTTAAATCAGGGGTGTCCAATTCTGGTCCTAAAGGGCCGTGTCCTGAAGGTTTTCAATGTGTTCCTGGTTCAGTGAAATTAACAGCCACACAATGACTTAATAATCTGGATCAGGTGTGTAGATGCAAGAACATAGAGAAAACCTTCTGGACACCAGCCCTCTAAGCCCGGAGTTGGACACCCCTGGTTTAAATACAGTAATAACAGAAAAACACAATCAAACAAAAGCCAATTTGCATTAAGTGCGTAGCACATTGATAACATACATGGACGCACAAACCATGCCGCCTGAGTACATCGATCTACACAATCGCTATACAATACATCATAAAACGCTTCAAACTCAGCGAAAAGTGAAGAACTGACAACATGCACAAGCACCATCTTTGGTCGTGCATCATGACTGACTTTGTTTTTCAGTCTTGGCAGCTGTTTGTGTTAAAAAGCCTTATTTCTGTTTTTTCTAAAGGTGTTGAATGTTGTGAGCTGTTTAATGTCTGTTGGTACAGAGTTTCATTCACTAACACCTCTCACTGCTCCTGCACACGAGCGTGACACAGTCACCTCTGACCGAGCTTATAGAGTGACTTGCTCAGAGCTGGTTTTTTTGTGGCAAAACTTTTAAAAACACATTCAAATTAGCCATTTTTTTAAATACTGTTTCTGACTGTCCTCTTCCAACATGGACTTAGATTGAGCTGGGATTGTATTGTTGATGATTTACATATGGAGTGAGGTCCAGGTTTATTTTTCATAAGGAGAAAGCATGGGATGGGTGACTGGTGCACATTTCAATATGGATAATAGCACTTCTGTGATTTCTGCTTATAATCCAGGCTTAGTTTGTTCTACTCAACCTGGTTGGGATGTGCATGCAGTGACACGTTTTGTTATATACTTTTCCATTTGATGCAACCTATCTTCACAATAAAAGCCCTGTAAATCATTTAGATTAGAGGATAAGCTTTGATTAGTAAAATATTTTTTCCTGTTTAATCACAAGATAATCATAAAACTTAAATATCTGTGAACGGGCAGATGGTTGTGGTGTTTAACCGTGGAAGCTGATAATCCATGTTTGCCGGGCAGAATAGTTTGCATGAGGATGTTCTGCACGTAAAGCCTCCATAAAGAGATCCGCCGCTTTGGTGTGTTTGTTTGCACTGATTTATGGAATACTCTAGTGATTGTTTGTCAGAATGCATGTGCATATTCATCTGCACATCCGTTATGTAACACGCTTTGACATCTTCTAGCTGCTCCCATGTTACACCACCTAACTAGTGTTGTGGTTTGCATTGCAGCTCATTTCTAATGTAATAAGACGCCGGCAGAGCATCAGCAGCAGTTCTGTCCGCTAATCTTCTTCAATGTTGCTTTGACCTTTGAGAAAGTACAGCACCCCAGGCCTGGAGATCTGCATCACGAACTGGTGTTGCTTGAAAAGCTACTTTAATTGAAGAATTAAATAACGTCAGACAATCAATTTTTGAAATCTTTACTCAAGCAATATTTCACCACAAAATTCAAAGCTTAATTCACAAGTAAGTTATTTACAACTATTCTTTCTTCCTTTAAAAACACTTGAACTCTGCAAAGTTTATACCTTTTTTGTGAATCAGCCTAATGTTAATTTAGCTGTTTGAAAAAGTATATATTAAAAACTTTAAAATATTTAAGCAGGTCAAATAATTTAGCTCTAATAAAAGATGTGCATCATTTTAAACTTTTTTTTTTTTTAAAGAAAAAACAAAAGAGACAAAACATTGAACGTAAGTTTGCACAAACTTTGTTTGGTAATTTGCTGTTAGATTTGATTCTTGTCTTTTCTAAGAAAATAGCCAATATGATGTTAGAAACTTGGTTTTTCCAGCGTGTTTGAAAGGGTCTTTGAACATTGACAACTCTGATAAACTCAGAAGCAGACGCTGATGTCAACCCTACAACCATGCAATCAGTGGACTTAATTAGCATCGTCTCTTTTTTTTGCTGCTTCGTTCAGCAGATAAATTACACTGAGGTCAAAAATCACCTTCTGATTGCTTGAACTCACATCTTTTTTTTGTGGAGATGTGACAGTTTCACACAAAAACCCACTGAAAAAACCCACAAAAAATGTTGAGTAAATTTGTGTGTAACAAATTCCATTGCATTCTTATGTCCCGTTTCTGATAAAATCATTTTCTGAATAAATATAAAAATTACATAAAGTATCACAGCAAGACACAGTGTTTTCACACACACACCATAAGAGCCTGATGTGCTGTTTCCTGCAGGTCCAGACCTGACTGTCCCTTCCGGTGTAATTTAATTTGCACTCCCATAATTCTCTGCTTCTTTAGCGTCTCTGTCTCCAGGGTTTAGTCTCAACATGTTGAACTCCTTTTCCCTCCACCATTTCTCTCTTACTTTCACATCTATGTCAGACAAACATGTTCAGTATCTGTCTATGCATCACTCTGAGCCCTACACAGAGGATCTTTGTCCCATCAGGACTGGCTGACCCTTTTTTTCCCCTTTTGACTTTGTAGAAACCAGAATGTTGAGGCTTCTTATTCCATCCAAGTAAACTATACTAATCTGGGTTAAGGTCCTTTCATCTCCTTCAATTACAGACCTGTCTACACAAATCCCTTCTGAGAGTTGCCTCACCATAGCTTTCTGATCCTTTGCTATATGCGCTTATCTTTACAATGTTTGTACACAATTGGCTGATTTGAGATGGATAGGTAATCTTTTTGAAGGAGGTGTGGCAACTTTACATTGCCATCTACTCCATTGTTTCTCTCCTGGTGCGTGTGCTCTTGTTAGCTGCGCACGCATGATATAACCAGCTGACGGTGGTTTGCACCTTGCATGGGAGCTTCCACCATCAGGTATGAACGTGTATGTGTGAATGAGTGATTGTGAGCTACACCGTAAAGCGCTTTGAGTGCTAATGCAGGTGGAAAAGCGCTATATACTGTATGTGGTGTCCATTTACCATTGAGCTGTCAATGGTGCTAAAAAAGCCACTATGCAGGAGAAAAAAAATATACAAAAACTTTCTATTATGTTCAATTTTATTTTGAAATTGTACTTTACAGTAATAAAGCTTGTATTTAGAATGGATATTTTAGGTATGTATAATACATTTTTGGCCACTTTACACTGACTAAACTGAAACTGCAGACAAAATTAGACTGTGATGTTTCAGGACTGATTTAGAAAACACTTCAATCAGCAGGCATTGAGAAGCTATTTTTTTTTTCTCTGTATCACCTTGAGATGTCAATTTCCACTCTCATCACGAATGCAATGCACTTAAAGCTGACAAAAAATGATAGCATAGTCATTTTGTGTTGCTTTTGCTCAACATTAGATTCTAACATTACTTTCCTGCAGGATTTAAAGAGGGTTTTTATTGTTTTTAGCTACAGTATCTGTTCATTTTGGTTTTATTGTAAGCTACTTTATGCTTTTACCATCTTTTGTTGTCTGTAGTACAAAGAAAAAGCTGAAACTTGACAAGCTATTTTCAAAATCAGGGCAAAGTCAGAGGGAAGGATTTCTTTCACTTTCAGTGATAAGTACACTTTTATCTAGAGGATATATTTTTATCATTGGCTCTTTTATCAGTTAGAAGTGTTAGTGATCGCTCACCCTTTTGTATTGTTTACATGAGTTCATTGTGTAATGTGTTTGTATGTGAGCAGCACTTTTACCATCAGCACTGTACAAAAAGTGTTGAAACCATACTTTCCTTGAATATTATTCTATTATTTATCTGGTAGTGGAACATTCATGTCATCATAAGAGTACCTGTTGCAAACAAAAGTTAAGCGATTTTATTTTTAATTTCAACATACTCAAATTCAAATGCTAAGACACCACAGTGAAGTCAAGGTAGACAGAAGCAGAATGAGCATTATAAAAAAAAAAGTTTAAAAGTGTATTTTCAAACAGTGTTGTGTATTTGACCAGGATGGGCAGGATTAGAAATGAGTATATCAGGGAAACAACACATGTTAGAGGTTTTAGAGATAAAGTCAGAGAGGCCAGACTCAGATGGTTAGGGCATGTGCAGAGGAGAGAAAGAGTGCATCGGAAAAAAGATGCTGGGTTTGGAACCAAAAACAGGCCTAGAGGACGACCAAAGAGGAGGTTCCTGGATACAGAGAAGGTGGCATGACTGAAGAAGATGCAGCAGATGGGTTAGATGGAAGAAACTGGCTTGCTGTGGCGACCCCTTAAGGGAATTGCTGAGAGAAGAATAAGTTTTGTATCTGACTTAAAAAGTGTATTTAGTTATATTAAAAATTCTTGTTAGTTTTATTTCATCAGCTTCCATAATATAGTTCCAGAGGCATACAGTAACTATTCTCAGATTTATCCATGTTTACATTATATGCTGTACAAATTAGACTACTTGTTGCTGGCCAGGTCATTCTTTGGATGCATCATCCATCAACAAAGACAATAGAGAACTGAACCTCGACAATCATTTGAATGATGAAAAACGGTCTACATATATTTCTATATATAATTTTTGTTGTTTTTCAACCTCGTCCTTACGTACGGTGTCCAACACGCTGCAAAGGTTTTTCTCATATGATTTGATCAATAAAAAATAATCTGATCACAGGAACGGACTTGACGAGTCACATCTTGATAAATATTCAAACTGTACAGTAGTTTTTTGACAAAGTTGGGTTTTTTTTTTACCCAATCACGACATATATAAAACTTAAACTTTTTCAGATTTTTTGGTCACCTGGACTCTAAAATGAGTAAATGTAACAAGCTGTTCAGAAAAACTTCTCCCAGTAAACATGGTAATAAGATTTGGCTTATACTAATATTCATAGAAAGCACGTCGGCATCAAAATGGGAAGGAAAACAAAAAGACAAATTTCTTTTTCACCAGACATCTGTCACTTTGCAGCTCAGATGGGGTTCAGGATGTTTGCTGTGACCTCACCACCAACACAAAACAAGACTTGCACTTCAAATCTACCTTTCCACCAATTTTCCTGTTCAATTTTTTTATTCCATCAGTACATTTTTAACATTACCACACAAACACATCCCACAACTTCAAAAAAAATTCTGGCAAGTTTTCTTTCCCTTTTTTTCTGCTTTCCAAATCAATGCATCAGGCTCACGGCCAAACGTTGGCTAACAAGTTGGCTTTCAGTTTGTGGAAATATTGTCAAGCAGCAAAGCGACTGATCCAAACCTCAGTGCCAGAAATCCAACAAGCTGAATAAAAAATTATCAAAAATGTTTAGTTTCGAACAACAGTGTGCGCCTCTAATTGGTTTTATTAAGTGCTGGTTAAATTTTATTTCTTCTTTGTGGATACACAGTGTTCTTCAATGACTTTGTCGGCTTTAATGAGGAGAATTGTGAGATGTTTAATTCCAACTGTTTCTTGAGCTTTTTCTTATTTCATAATCTAAAAGTAGGCCACACAGTGATGTTAGTAATCTGGAGAAAGTATGTGGGGCAAGTCGTCATGGCGCCTTGTCACATGGCTAGTTGCTACCACGGGGACTCATTCACATCAAACTGGAGGAGACTTTCTAACACTCAGTAGAGGTGGGAGGGTAATGCATGGTTAAAAAATCAGGAATTTCATTGCTTAGCATTTCCACTGCTGCTCTAAATCATCCTTGACTTTTGAATACACGTTATTAGACAAATATTGATTTTTTTTTTTAGACATGCATATTTATTCTGACAAACAATACAAGATAGAAACATCCACATCTTGGCACCATTTCATTCTGTTTGTAAGCTAAGCATTGATGCCATGACCCATCTGAGTGTGCTTCCTTATTTAGATTCAGTTCAACACACTTTGGCATTCTCAAAGGAAACGTGGAGTAACATCAATCCCACCATCAAAAGGTGGCGGGGAAGCCTCACTTTGAAGAAGACACCATCAAAAAGATTTTAAAAATAAGAAAGAGATTTCCTTCCTTCCATCTCTGCTGTGACTTCATCTAAATGCAGACTCATTGGAATAAAATGATGTTGTGTTTACTGTTTTGCATGCTGTAAATAATGTCCACTATGAAGCTTTTGCCAACAAACAATGTTTGAGTTGATCTGTGTTTGCACAGCTTGCACCGACCGAGTGGACACCCTGCACTTTAGTCCTTCCTCAAATTCAATTAGGACTCTGCTGTTTTTCTACACAAATCAAACTGATCCCAGGGAACTCCCCTCCACATGATCTGTCAGCAGAGCGACGGGCTGGTTAGAAAACACAGCAGCGTTCACATGGTAACACTTCCTTGTTTTCTATTCATTTTCCTATACAGTCCAACAAGGACAGCCTATTCTTTGCAGACTTCAATCTCAGCCTTTGGCTTATATGTCTATATCTACATATACCGTATCTGCGTGCAGGTGTATCTATATTTACATATTGAGTAAAGAAGATCTCGGCCAATTGTTATGTTCAGAACCTATAGGTTATTGTATTTGTTAAAAATATAAAATGTTGTAGAAAAAACCCCTAACAAGAGTGTAGAAGCAGACTTCTTTTTGTTTTCTGTAGGTACCATTATTGACATAAAAAATCTTAACGTGTACTCATTGGATATGAGGAGGCTATCCATCCCTGGTTAAAAAAAATAGTGCTAATTAGAGAAAACTTGTGTTGATATTCATTTAAAAAGCCAAGCAAAGATGAAAAAAATTCTACAGGCTTCCAAATTACAGATGAGACAGTCTTACAGTACGTCAAAAAAGTTAGATTTCATTTGCAATATTCACGCTTTCAAAGTAACCGAAAACTAGAGGGCGAACCTGCGACCATTTTTCCTGCCAGCAAATAAGTGACAATCTAAACAGGTGTCTAGTCTGTCTAAGGGCCACATAGAGGGATCTACAACCAATCACATTCACACTCACACCTATAGTCAATTTGAACTAACCAATCAGAACATTGTGAATATTTTCAGTGGTGGGAAAACCCATGCATAAAGAGAAAACAAAAAAACGCTTATTTTTTATTTTCTTCTCTCTATCGATCCGGCAACAAAAATTGAAAAAAACTAAAGTTATCTCACAAGCTAAAAAAAACAAAGGTCAAATTAGCTAAAAAACTAAAGTTAGTCCAAAAGCAAAAAAAAAAAAAAAAGCTAAAATTAGCTGAAAGTTTTTAAAAACGGACAAAGCTTAAGTTGACTTTTTAGCAAAAGGCATTCAACCATAATCTCGTTTCAACAAATTAACAATTCACATTCAAATATCCCACACACATCTACGCAAACACACACACTGACCCACACACACACATAGATAGGTAAAAGTCAATCACAAGCTGGTAAATTGTTGCTGGACTGTTTCAGAAACCTCTGAAAGTGACAGCATTTGACAAGAATTCAGACTTTAAACAAAACATTTAAAACACTCCTGTACCTAAACGGTGATCCGGATCACGCCTAAAACTACAACATTCCATAATGGCCATATCCTGAAAATTTTATGAATATCCATCCGTAGCTTTCTGAGTAGTCTTGTTTGTACACACATCTGCTCCCCACCACCTAAATCTCCCAGTTGGAGGTAATCATGGTGTCAGCATTGACTGCCTCCTTTAGCAAGAGTCACAGCTCACTTCTTTTTCTTCTTTCGGCATTTCCCTTCAGGGGTCGCCACAGCAAGTCAGTTTATTCCATTTAACATTATCTGCTACATCCTCTTTGGTCACTACAACTATTTTCATGTCTCCTTCACTGTATCCATGAACCTCCTCTTTGGTATTCATCTAGTCCTCTTTCCTGGTGGTTCCAAACCCAGCATCCTTCTTCCGATGTACCCTCTCTCTCCTCTGCTCATGTCCAAACCATCTCAGTCTGGCCTCTCTGACTTTAAAACCTCTAACAGGTGCTGTTCCTCTGATCCTGTCCATCCTGGTCACTCCCAGAGAGATCCTCAGCATCTTCATCTCTGCTACCTCCATCTCTGTTTCCTGTCTCTTCCTCAGTGCCATTGTCTCTAGACCAATCAGCATGGCCGCTCTCACCACGGTTTTGTTCACTTTCGCTTTAGCTGAAACTAAAGAGTTTCAGCTAAAGTCAAGCTAGAGTCACAGCTTACAAACCCTTTTAAACAGCAGAGTCTGTCTGTTGATGTATCTTCTTTGTTATAAAAATATTTCAGTTCTCTGAGTTTTCTGAGCTGTCCTTCACACACTGCTCTTTTGAGTTTGTTTTCATAAATTTGAAATTGTTGAGCTCAGAAGATTGTGAAGGCCACAGCAAAACGATCATTTTACACCTTCTGATGTAACTTAGACAAATTCAAACTTACGACTTATAAGCATCTGTAACGTAATATATAAACACAACTGCCCAGGTTAACTGTATGTGTTTAACAGATGTAACCTTTCCTGTAAAACATGAAGCAGACCCTCTTCTAATGTCACACAAAAAATGAATCCGTCCATTTTAATCAAATCAATGCCCTTTGAAAATATGCACTATTGGTTTCTGTCTCGTCTCTCTTCTCTCTGCTCTGCCGTGTTAGATAGCTTGATGAGTGGGTGATGTGTTATTTTCACTGATAAACTGCAAGAGAAGGGGCTAGAGAGAGCGGAAATGGCTTCATCAATCCATACAAAACACATTAAACACTGAAGCTATCAAAAAGGGTAAACAATGTGCATTTGTGTTTAGACACAGGATAAAATCTGAGCTGTCGAACATCATCTATCTATTAAGAATCTGCCATTTCAATTATAAGCAGCTTTGGTTGGTAGTGTTAAAAAAAGGAATTAGATTAACCATGTGAGTGATACTCCAAGCATGACTTTGAAATTGAAACCATTTGAGAACTGCTATCAGGAGAAAGTTGGTTTTTTGAGACCAGATCGTTCAGTTCTTGTGAGACAGAGCTCCACAGGAGTCATCAGACTATTTATTTGAAAGGCTGAAATTTGCTTTTCAATAGAATGAATCATTGATTAAAATAGAGCTCATATTGTCAGAAGGCTTTTGAAACAGATCCGTAGCAGTTTTGTACAAAGCTGTAAGTTTAGACGAGACATTTCTTAGCATGTCAGTGGAATTTATTTGAGTAAAAACAGCAACTGCCTGTACTTTATATGTAAATTTATTTGTAGTTGGAGTGAATGTAGGCCATGTTCTCTGACTATCATAATTTTATGAGGAAAAGGTGAAAATAAGGATTTAAATGGTGACATTTTGCTTTTACCCAAAGTGTGTGGGTCATTGATAAAATAGAACAGATAGATAAATACCATTTGATTTAGTCTGACTGATAATTTTGTTCAAAACTAGCAGTGAAATTATCCTGGAAGCTTTCCAGGCTGCAGCGTTATGTCTTCTACCCCAGTTAGACTCACCAGCTCCTGACCTGGTTTTATTTAAGGGAACAAGGAAAAGAAAAAAATATGAAAGCTAGACTCCAGCATAACTAATGGTGTGTGACGGTATTCAGGTTTTCAGATATTTATTACAACCTCAACAAAATTAGACTGATTATTATGTCAGTAATTATGATGTAAACGAGTGGTGATGAATAGTATTGGAAGTTTTCCTCGTTTGATTTTTATCACATTTGTAGAAGTGTGGAACGCAATTTTAAAGCCAGTATTTTCCAATGTGCATTTTTCTGGATGAATATCTTTTTATGTCGTGACACGTCGTTGTATTTGGTAGCATTTGTGCTGTAAGGTTTACGTTATCGGGCCGTAAATTCTTTATTTCATTTATAGAAGAAATGTGTATGACTGTATATGCTGATGATACAACCTTTTATTTTCTGGTGAACACAGACATAAAAGCAAAACTATCACGAGTCAAATTTTGAATTGAAGCAAACAAACTAATTTTAAATATTTCCAAAACTAAATATTGCCGTTTTGGTAACACGTGGATCCAAAATGTTCACATGTTCACATGGCAGTTTATTACTATTTTCAGTTTTAGAAGCCTGGGTAAATAAAACAACTGCAATTGTGCTGCATTTTTGCTTTTAGCACCTTTTGGAATGCAGTTGGAATAGTTTTTACATAGGAAATGGGTTGCATTTAAAAATGGACAATAAGAATACCATTTTGAGAGGTATTTGTGAAACGATCATGGTTAAGAAAACACTAGGTTTGAATTATACGGTAGTCAAATAAATATTAGATTGGTATTGTTGATTGTAGGTATCACAATATATGACTGCTTTGTTGACATTAACCTGTTTATGAAGAGTTTCCATGTTCATAAACATAGTTCCCCTCACCTACCAAAAAAAAAGCATGTTAACCTAATGCAGGGGCGTCAAAGTCCGGTCCTCAAGGGCCGGTGTCTTGTAGGTTTTCAGTGTGTTACTGCTTCAACAAAGCTGATGCACATGAAGTGAAATCAACAACCAATCAAATTTGCCACAATGACTCACTCCCTGGATCAGGTGCTTAAATGGAAGAACACATGAAAAATACTGAGGAGACCGGTCCTCGAGGACCAGAATTTAAAATTGCCTTAAAGCAAAGCTGTGCATGAGCGAGTGTCAGTTTGTATGTTGCCTTGCAGCAGACTGACGACAAGTCGTGTATGAACCCCACCTTTTGCCTTCCACTCGCCAGGATAGGATCGAGCGCTTAACCCAGTGTTAGACAGTTCAGAAAATGAATGAATGAATGGATAGTCTGTGTCCATCGTGACAAACAGAGAAGATGTGAGAAAAAATATGAGATTGCCTGAAATGACTGCAGTCTGGAGAAACTATATTAATGCGTAACCATGTCTGCATACCAAATGAGATTTTATCTCAAGGTTGAAAACGCAGTTTTGGACTTTTTTTTTATGAAGTCAACAATAAAAAACAAATACATCCAACAACGACAAGACAAATGTATGGAGCTGTGTTAATGTGTAAAACTACTTCAAATGTGTCTTTGGTTGGTTTCGAGACCGCCAAACTATTGCCATTCAACTATTACACCATAGACGCTAATTCCGACTTTCACTGATAAATACAGTCTTTGAAAAGGTGGAGGGTATGTGTACTCTTGTTCAGGGACACATACTTAAAATCTTATTGGTTGAAGTAGAATTTTCACTGTCATTCTCTTGCTAAACAGAATTTAGCAGAGCAGAATTTTAGCTTAGCTGGAAACATATTCCGGAGAAAATGTAATTGGTCAAATGCTTTAAGGCAAATACTTACTTTTGAAAGCAACCAAAGCAGCCATCAGCAAAGTCATACAAGAAAACAGATTTACCATTTGAAAATATTTTATAAATATTAATGCCTAATTAATGCCAGCTCATGCTTCAGATATTTTTAGACTAGTAGAGAATATTCTTAAGGCGTGTTGCCCAAACAAAAATTTCACTGAAAAGAAAGCAACTGATTGTCATAAAACATGTTGTAATGTTTCTAAATTCTGAACATTTCTTTGATATCATTCTGCAGGATGCAAATTTTCCTTCTGTTATCTGGTTGCATTACAAGTAACTTTTGAGGTGTAGCAGACTCAGCTTTAATTTGCATGTGGCCCGGGAAAACCTCACATTGCAGTCGGATTTAGGATTATGCAAGAGTAAAATCCCATCTGTATTTTCCCTACATGTGACACTCCTAAAATAGGGTTTCTTCAAAAAGAAAAAAAAAGAAGCTAATCTCTCTTCGTCCAAAGGGAAGTGTGCAGGAAAGCTTCAGACTGAGCAGGAAGACAGAAACCAGTCACAGCTTCCAGACGCTGCTGACATTCTCACATCACTGAATCATCATCCTCACTTGCTTGCAGCACGTCCTGATTTGGATAAAGTAGAGCCGGACAAGAGAGATTCTACACATACACATGTGATATCACAGCCATAAACTTTTACTGTACCACAGCCCAGAAGAACACGTCCATTAGCATGTCAGACACATAAATTGAAGGCTGACATGAAGGAAGCAGATGAAGCAGTATTTACAAAAAAAAAAGTGTTTAATGAACAGGTAATGAAAGGAAATAGTCAGTCATGCAAACTGAATGATGGGTTCAGGTCAGACGGCCCTGACATCAGTAATTTCTCTAGGTTTTGTAAAAAACAATTGATTTGAGCACCAGGTCCATGGTAATCCTTTCCATTTTAATCAACCTAGTGTTTTTTCTCTCAATGACTGTCTATTTCTTGATAGATGAAATTGTGTGTGTGACTCTGTGCAGGGCCGAGCTGAGAACAGTGATGTAAAAAGATAAAAACAACCACAGAAAAAAAATCATTTAACTTCTTTTTAAGAATTCTGAGACTTCTGTGATGAAACACTGGAATCAGCTGCAAAGAACAGGGAAGAGAGTTTTGTAGATTTTTGTAATTCAATGTCCAGAGAATTTCAAAAGAAAGAATACCAATTCATATCTATGGATAATTTTTAAAAAGTACTTTCTAAAGTTTCTGTCATGAAGCAGAGTGCAGGTGGAAAGAGGAGGACCCAGTTGCAGACAGAAATCATGGTTTATTTGAAGTTGACAGTTCATAATTACTGTGGAAAGAAAACCAAAGTTTCAGTGGCATGGTAAAAGGTTATTGCAAGAATGTTTATTTGGTCAGGCAACCAGGGAGACCTGGCTGGAAGGGACTGTATGTCCCGACCGGGAAGTCCGGGTGATTGCCCTTAAATAGATGGCAGTGTGCACAGATGTGTGGTATCTGCAATCATCCCCAGGTGACCCCAATCAGGCCGATGAAAAACATCCAGGGCTCCCTTTGGCGGCAGGAGAGGGGATCATGACAGTTTCAATGTTACCCTAGAATGTAGAATAAATTCTTTCAGTAAATTTTTACTTAAAGTGACGAAACTTCAGTTTCATCATCTTCCGCTTATCCGGGGCAGGGTCTTGGGGTCAACAGTCTCAGACTGGAAACTCAGGCTTCTCTCCCCCCGGCTGCATCCTCCAGCTCACCCAAGGAGAATCCCGATACGTTTAGTAGGCATATGAAATAGATACCTGAACCACCCCATCTAGCTTTTCTCGACTTGGAGGAGCAATGACTCTACTCTAGGCTCCTCCCAGATGCCAGAGCTTCTCATGCTATCTCTGAGCTAGTGTCCTGACACCCTGTGGAGGAAGCTAATTTCGGCCGCTTGTATTCAATAAAAGTTTTTTTGTTATTGAAAGCCTTTTTTTTTTTTTTTTTTTTTTTAAAAAAAGGAGCTTCGTACAAAAATGTCAAATATGTTGTTTGATAAAACTAGTGATGCTAATGTGGCAAACATTTAAATTCCGTGTCATCTAGCCCATGTGTGGTGGGACAGATAAATATTACAGTCACAAAGAAAATGGAGATGTATCTTAAAACTTCATGATTTACCCAAACCAGACCAAATTACAAGCTGTGAATAGAGAGACAGTTTGCATGAAAAGAAGGATTTCACCTCTAAGCAAATTAAAGGAGACAATCGAGTGTCTTTGTACACATTGTTTTTCCAATCAGTGACAAGTTGAATTGATGTTTTGTAAGATAAACAGGACGGCATTGAAAATAACCACATTTTCATGCTGTGATGAATCAACCTGTCTCTGCAGCTGCAGGGAACTTGTTTCAACTTCTCTTTGGCTGCAGTTTGGCAAAGCACTCACTGCACAATATTTCAGAAGTTTTCTCACATCTTGTTAAGCTGCTATAACAGTTTCACAATTTTTCTCTTTCGCTTGTTGCTTAGCAACTCCTTTTTTTTTCTTCATTTGATGAATTTTCCTCAACACTCTCAATATTAGAGCTTCACATTGTCATCATGAACCTCTAAAAAAGTTTCCACCGAGTTTGCTTTTGAAATAATGTCACGTGATGTCTTTGAGCCCAAATGTGACTTTATTAATGAAAACGTAATGATAAGTGCTACTCTGCCAAAAGCGATTTTCTAATTTCGTGATGGATTGTTAATTTTCAGCGGTTAAAAGTGTGATGGTGTTAAACTCTTACTTGAGAATTTTTTTTATGCCGCAAAGTTACATTAATCATTAAAAATCAGCCTAAACTTTTCCTTCTGATTCACCTCGGGTTAGAAATGACCTAATAATAACGACTGTGGTCAAACGAATTCATGGCTATTTCAAGAATGAATAGTCTTCATTGTCAAAATGCAAGTCGATGTTTTTTTCTTTAGTAGGATCGAGAACATGCAAAATAGAACAATTTTGTGGAATAAAAACTAATTAGAGAAACAAATGAGAAAAAGACTGTGCTAAAAGCATGCAATATATAATCACTGAAAACAAAAGATTTAAAGCATTTTGAATAAGTTATGTGAAAACTTTAAATACTTGGAATGAGAAAAACAAAATATACAGCAATGGAGTAAAAATCATTTTTTAAAAACCTGACTAAGTATACAGTAAATGCAAAAAGAAGTGTTAAATGTCTATGTGCTTTTTAAGGCTTAAAACAGATGAATAACACATCTATTAGTGACCGGCCATGCTGTTTGGTCTGGAGACAGTGGCACTGAGGAAAAGACAGGAAACAGAGATGGAGGTAGCAGAGATGAAGATGCTGAGGATCTCTCTGGGAGTGACCAGGATGGACAGGATCAGAGGAGCAGCGCATGTTAGAGGTTTCGGAGATAAAGTCAGAGAGACCAGACTGAGATGGTTTGGACATGTGCAGAGGAGAGAGAGAGAGTACCTATGTACTCTCTCTCTCTCCTCTGCACATGTCCAAACCAGTTGATGGTAGAAGGATGCTGGGTTTGGAACCACTAGGAAAGAAGCCAAGAGGAAGGCCAAAGAGGAGGTTCATGGATACAGTGAAGGAAGACATGAAGATAGTTGGTGTGACCAAAGAGGATGCAGCAGATAGGGTTAGATGGAAGTAACTGACTTGCTGTGGCGACTCCTGAAGGGAAAAGCCGAAAGGAGAAGAAGATATAAACAAACGATGAATGAGTGTCATGCTGTAATGACATCACATTTTGAGAATATATTAATTATGCCATAAAATAAAACTATTTTTAAGAATGAATGTTCTTGTAAACTTCAAACGTAAACAATCAAAACAATCCAAAGACAGAAAACATGTTGAAGTATCTGAGTTCAAATGTTTGGCTTTTACATTAAACATGGTTTAAATTTTTAAATGATTGTTTCCTCTTTGCGTATTCACCCACCGCTGTATGCCTCCTATTAGTGTGCATCCATTATACATTACCCTGTGATGTTTAATGGACCTTAAAACACACTGGGATGCTTAATTATTCTATTTTTCTGAGCAACTACTCTTTGATCTGGATGTTTCTGAAATTTTCAGGTGGGAAGGAAAGCCCCAAATCTACATTTAAGCGATATTACACACCTTTTAAATAAAGTATATGTAAATCATTTGGGGTTGCGCTCTTCATAAAACTCAAAATGAGCCCGAAAGAGGCTGATTATTCCGTTTTTATCACTTAAACAGCACCTAGCAACAACATTACTGCAGAGGAGTCTCTGCTGTGGGATCCAGGCCTGGAAATGTGTCAGATTGAAGTTTGATGGCTTGATAGAGGATTTTCAGAGTGATCTGAAGTTGAGCTGGCAGTATCCTCGGTACCACACCTCCTCTACTCTGACAGAGTAATTTGATTGTGGATAGAGCGGTGGAGGGCAGCGCATTGATGGGTACAGATAGAACATGAAAGAGGAACAAAGAATGACTGAACAGGAATGGAGGGGAGCTTGACCTGATGATGAGGGCCTTATCAGCACCTCTTTGTAATGGTTTTTCACCTACTGTGTGAATGTGTGTGGAGTGGATTGAGGCTGGAAGGGTTACGAGGGCTTTTCACCTACGAAAGTTTGCTTTTTTGGACTAAACCTCTTTTGTTCAAAGAGACTTTTGAAAGAAGCGATCGATTATTTTGATAATCAATTTAAATTTATAAAAATTTGATTGGTTAATTGATTATTAATTAATCTAACTATTAGTTAATCAGTCTATTATTCAATGGATTAGATGCTCCATGGCCTAAATTTTTATATTTTGTTGAATAAGAAAAATAAAATTGTAACGATTAGGTGTTTTTAATTTTTATTTTTAATCAATTTTCTGAATAAAACAAAATTGTGTTTTTAGCTTCTTAGAAAATAGACATACTTGGTCCATCTTTTGGGTTTTTTTATTAGCACAAAAAATAATAAGTCGCAGAACTCATGCACAAAGATAGTTCAGTAAAGTCTCTTAAAACGACAAAAATCATTTTCCAAAAATAATGAAAATACTTGAAAAAAAAACTTCTCCTAATTTTTTGATAGTTAAATATTTCATTTTGATGATTAATTTTTTAATTCAATCAATTAGTTGTTTCAGATCCACATTCAGCTTTAGTCCATATTTTTCTGATATTTTGTCGATATTTCCAGTCAACCAACCAAACTTCATGAAAAGATGGAATTTATCAGCATTTTTTTTTCTTGTTGTAGTTCTGTATGGTTTTATTTTGGTGAAATATTCACATAAAAGTCACACAATCAAAATGTATAAACCTTTTCTTTTTTCACATTTTTTCTGCTTTTACTTTGGCTCATTCCTATTAGAAATGAGTATATTAGAGGAACAGCACATGTTTGAGGTTTTGGAGATGAAGTCCGAGAGGCCAGGCTGAGATGGTTTGGACATGTGCAGAGGAGAGAGAGAGAGTACATTGGAAGACGGATGCTGGGTTTGGAACCACTAGGAAAGAGGACTGGCGGAAGACCAAAGAGGAGGTTCATAGAGACATGAAGATAGTTGGTGACCGAAGAGGATGCAGCAGATAGGGTTAGATGGAAGAAACTGACTTGCTGTGGTGAACCCTGAAGGGAAATGATAAAAGAAGAAGAAGACGACTCTGGCTCATTCTTGCACAATAGGTAAAAAACAAAACCCCATACGGATTGATTTCTGCTTTTGTTAAATGTTTCTAAAAGTTTGTCACTCATTGTTTTCATCAGCCAGCTCCTGATTGACAGAAAGCACAGCACGGCAGGAAGTTTGTCCTTCATAGAGTTTGTTCTGACGCCAGCATGAGCAGATGGGTGCAGGATTATTAAGTTTAGAAGTTAGTAGCTAAGATGAGTGTGTGCAGCCCTTTGCATTCCTACCTGCTGAAGCTGGAGGAATCTAATAACCTGTAAAACTTTTTTCAAGATCAAACCCACCGGCTTTTTTTTTTTTTATTTCTAGGTAATAAAATATAAATGAAAGAGAAAACCTGAACTTTGCTTCACACAGTTCTTGTTTTTATACGTAGGTCAATCGTGTTTTTTTGTTGCTCATTGCATGTGACTACATCATCCTTCAGGAAAAATAAAAAAAAATGTTTTCGGATGTCATCAAGGGGTGAAAGTATTCAATTTAGAGTTTCTGAAATAGTGGTTCGTTGTGATGCATTGTTTTCTTTTACAAAACAAGCATATTTATATTGTTGGTTAACATAGAATGTATGAACGCTGGCATAGAATTTAAAACGCTACACAGTTTTTTGAGGGATTTTATACCTGTTGTGTTAGAACTGAAGGTTAGTTTATCTTTGAATGATTATAGTCTGGGGCAGCACGGTGGCACAGTGGGTAGCACAGTGGCCTCACAGCAAGAAAGTCGTGGGTTTGAGTCCTGGGTGGGGACGAGACTTGAATCACTGGGCTTTCTATGTGGAGTTTCCATGTTCTCCCGTATATGCATGGGTTTTTGGCGGGTACTCCGGTTTCCTTCCACCCTCCAAAAACATGCATACTAGGTTGATTGGCTACTACAGGATTGCCCCTAGGAATGTGTGTGTGTGTGTGTGTGTATGTCCGTATGTGTGTGGCCTGGATAAAGTGGTTGAGAAGATAGATGCAGCATTCTTTATGAGCAACGACAGATTCAGAGTTTCTCTGTGGGATTCAGACGTGCTTCCAGATCAAAATTTGGTTTGGTTCTTTCACAAAACCAACTACTTTAAACAAATAGGAATAACAGGGGTATTGGACCGTATGTTGATTAGTTCAAGGTGAGAGGCAGGGTACACCCTGACAGGTCGCCAGTCTGGTATGGAGACATTTTACAGTTTTAAGCTCTTTTTACAATAAAGGGATTAAATAATTTCAATGTTGTCACAGAATTAATTAAACGGTTTTTGAACAAAGAAGCATGTAACTCCTTAAATTGGTTCTGAAAGAAGGGACATAAAGGATGTCAAAAGTGTGCACAAAGTTGACATCCTTTATGCTTTATTTGTACATATTTTTCAAATCATTGAACAGTTAAATAAAAAACAAAATCATTTTTCAAAGCTCAGAAATTGTAAAACTTCTTCAATTTAGCAGCAAACAATATTGAATATTACAAAAAGCCCAATGAATATATAACAATTTGTGATCAAAGTTATGTTTAGATTTTTGAACAGGTATTTTTTATAAGTGTAAGATTCAATTTTTCTGCAGAAGTCAAAAATATATTTGCCAGTAACCATATTTATGTGTGAAGTTTCCTGCCTTTTTAAAATAAAATATTTCACTGAACTTGAGTTATCCTCTTTTAAGGAAGCAATCTCTCATCCACACAAGACTAAATGCTTTTGAAATAAGTATCGGTGAGTCACAACTTAGATGTGGAAGTTTTTACCTACTTTTATATCTGGGTTGGTCTGATCGTGCACTGAAAGATGATTCTAGCTCTTCATTTAGCTCCTGAGCCGCTTTTCACATCACTGACTGGTTTATCAACCAGATTAATTCATGTGTGCTTGCTTTGTAAAAATTTATGTGCCGTGAACTAAATCGTCTGCTGCATTGCATCATCGTTACCCAGTGTCCTGAATCTGTCATGCAACGGCTGAAAAACACTTTCAGGTGGTGGATTTAGCTGATTAAGCACTTTTCATATGTAATTAGAAATGTTGTGTGTCTGTGTGTGTGTTTGCTTTGACCTGAGTTGTACAAATATGTTCTAAAGAAGACACTGTCTCTCCTATCTTGTTTAAACTCACCAGGATTGCGACATTTCTCCTCTTCAATTTCATCGAGGGGGTTACCCGTCACACACACGTACGTCACCTCCCACTTCCCTTGCTGTCTTGATGTAACCCCTAATCCGTCAGTGCAGGCTCTTAGCTGGATAAAACTGTCTCACATCCTTTCTGTTCATGGGGAGATTTACAGCATTACTCTATCCGCATCCTGCTTTTAGCACTCGTATGGTAGCATCCTTTGCTGCAAGGTCGTGCTCTCTGGAGAGGATAAAATTTGTAGCAAAATGGAAAAAATCCCCATCATGATCTCTGAAAAAACACCAAATACTTGTGTTCAGAAAATTGAAAGTCTGCCGAGCTGAAGATCAGATTTTTTTTGACATGACAAAAAGCTGTTCCGTCAAAGAAAAACCAAATAAAACAGACAGTTCATGGACTATTTCCAGGTGGCCCACGGTATGTCGTGCAGAGATGATGAAACGTGTTTGCAAGTGATTTCATTGAGAGCTAGTCAGGAAAAAATTCCTCTTGTTAATAGACTTTCTCAAGAGGCCATGCTAATTTCTAGCTTATCAAACTGTGGAAACGAGATGGGTACGTTTTTGGTGAAACAAACCTTTCTCAACATCATGCCGTTTTCATTAACCAGAAACTTGAGCTTTTATGCATGCAATACAAACATATTTTCTTGAATGATTTATTTGATGGAATAGTCAGTATTCAGAGGATTAAAATTTACTGCCATCCTGGCGACGCAGAGAAAATGTTCCTGCAGACTGCAGGTTAATCAAAAAGTATCAACACTTTGATGCATCAACTTTGTGAGTTTGTGGTTGTTTATTTTAACAACAAATGCTCAAATACTGTATATGGCATGTGGATACAATTAATTGGTCATCGGAAATGTTTTGACAAATTAAAGAAGAGCCAACAGGTTTGCATATTTACTTTGACATTTTCTCCTCCGTTTCTGAACAATGTCATTCTTGCCATGACACTTTACCAAAGCAAAACTTGCCAGTTTCCTTGTTCTCATTTGACCATTTGGAAGAAGGTGTTCCAATCACTCCTATGGCCACAGGTGTATTACAACAAATACTACCAAACTGATTTATTAAATTTAGGTAAAAGAACAAGTTACTCTGTTGACCAAAAAAGGATCACCTATCAGGCATTTTGATAAAATTTAGAAGTACCTCAGAACAAGATATTAAGCCACGTGGAGTCAACGGATACAAACCTGCACAGTGCCACTGCACACAAGAGCAGTGTCTTTTATTTCTTGAAGGAGATGAATTGCACATTGCCATCTGGCATGAATGGATGCACGTATTATTGATGAGTCTGGCTTTGGTGATCACCTGGAGAATGGTGCTTGTCTGACTGCATCACGTCAAGTTTAAAATTTGGTCAAAGGTGCAATAAAAGGGAATGACCCCGACCTTCTAGAGTAGCTTTGGGTATCCCAAATACCCCACTTAACAGCCATCTCTTTTGTAGAGGAAGTCTATCTGCTGAATTCTGAAAACATGCCCATTTTTATGGTGATATAGATAATCTATCTTTAATTCCCTGTCCAAGGTTCATTCTGTCTGTCCAGCTTGTGAGAAGATCTCTGTGGAACAAAAAATATTTTAATCTCTGTGGAATATTTTGTTGCTTCACTGGTTTGTATGAGCCAAACTTTCTTGTTCAACATTACTGGATTACCACAGAAATGTGCTCCAGGAAGAAGGATCTAAAATTCCGATGAGCAAAATTGTAAATCATGTAAGTGGTATTTCCAGAAGAGTTACTCAGCCTCATTTTGAACTTTGTAAAACAATAATGGAATGTTTTTATGAAAACTAAGACAGGTGAGCAGCTAGTTTTTGCAGGGTCGAGCATTTATCCCCATGTGTTGGTACATCTGCACCTGCTGGTATGACAAACAAATTTTTTTGAGTTTTGAATAAATGACGTGACAAGAAGGACACACATGTAGAGATAAAGTGAACAAACAGAGGACAGGCTGGTCGTGGGAAGTGTAGGGACTTGACATCACAGCCTCCCATACCGACCTGTGATTGATGGTCTGGGTTGTGGCGTACCGATGCTGGTAGCACAACTCTAGCTGAGAAAATGATAGTGATTGATTGAGAGGGGATGATGAAGGTCATATTCTGTACAAAGGACAGCGGGACTATTTCCAATAGAGTCACTTTGCTTCTCTGTTTCTCTCTTTCATCTCCTTTTCTGTCTCAATCAGTCCTTTATTCACCTGTTTCGGACCACCATGCCATTATATTCTCTGTGCTGAATGTTGCACCAGCTGAGCCTCCTTTTTATTGTCTCTGTTTTCTCGATGCACAAACAGCCGTATTTCTTTTTCTGCGCAAAAACAGAGACAAACACACGTTTTTGTGTTTTTGTTTCATAAATCAAGGAATATTTTCAGTTCCACCTGACACCAGACACATCATCTCGTTCTTATCTCTGACAGAGATGGATAATCAAGCTTTTGAGTCAAACTTGACAAAGAATTCTGTTCTACTGTTTTCAGAAGGGTTTTCCTGCACATAATTACATGCTTGTGGATATTTGTATAAATCAATAATTGAAGTTTTCAGCTGGAGGGTCTATTCATCCATCCATCCATCCATAAAATCTTAGTAAAAAGCCATGATATTCCATCTGTCTGAGCATTTTAAAGCTTCCCCATGGATATTCCTTACACATCAGTGAGCCAGCTGAGAGCTTTAGCCCTTCCATCGTGTTCGAGGTGTTGCAGGTGTGTAGGAGGAATCCTAACCAGATGCCTGACCCACTTCAAATGTAACCAGGCTTCTCATCCTGTCTTTCACTGAGCGCATAACTACTCTGAAAACTCAACTATTTCCATGTTACATCATCTTTTTTTTCAATACAGAAACTTTTTTATCAAGTCATTCTTATTTATGAACTTCAATAGATTGATAGATGTATAGATATTGACTTTATTAATCCAGATGGAAATTTCAAACGGCGTGCAGCCCACACACAAATAACAATCGAAAAAATATAGAATATGTTTTTTAGTGTTATCTAAGGGGTTACTTTGCTGAGAACTTCAGTGATGAATGACTCTTGTCTTCATGCATTGTATTCTCTTGGTTCTCTGGGTCTTGTATCTTTTGAGAGGTCTCTGTGGAAGCAGAATTCATGATCGGGGTAGGATTGCTCCCTGAGTTCCGTAAAGGACTGCTTCCTAATTCTTGGAAAATTTGATCAGTTTGAAAAATAAATGTACCGTCATTTTTGGAAATAAAAATTGAGGAGGAGAGCATGCTTTGGAAGGCTGCACGGTGGGACAGTGGCTAACACAGTGGCTAACACAGTTTCTAACACAGTGGCTAACACAGTGGCTAACACTGTGGCTAACAAGGTGGCCTTACAGCAAAAAGTGCATGGTTTGAGTCCAGAGTAAAACTAGGCTTGAAATATTAACCTTGCTGTGTGGAGTTTGCATGCTCTCTTCGTGTATGTCTGAATTTTCTTCAGTTTCTTTCCCACTCTCTCAAAACATGCATGCTAGGCTGATTGGCCGCTATAAAATTGCCCCTGGAAATGATTTTGTGTGTGTGTGTGTGTGTGTGTGTGTGTGTGTGTGTGGATGGTTGTGTGGTGCTGCATCAAACCGGTGAATTGCTCGGGGTGTATCCTGCCTCTTGCCTGAAATCAGCCTTGATAGGCACCGGCATCCCCCACGACATCGTTAGGGATAAGCGGTTCAGGAGACAAAAGCAAGCCATGGATGTTATTAATCTTACTTTTGGCACAACCATACCTTAAATCTGTTTGCTTTTACTTGCCAGTGTGTTTCCATTGTATGTAGAGTACGGATCGAGAAAAACTGGGAAATTGAGAGCTTCACCTTTCATGTACCATTGACACAGTTGCTGAGTCGGCTATGTAAGAGGGGTCGACAGGCTTCGTTTGGAATCTGTTGGGTGAGAAAGAAGTCAAGACTTTCTATTAATATAATTTGTGGTTATTATTGGCGCTATGATGGCTCTTAAAGGTACAGCAATGACCTTAGCAAAATGAGAACCGTTTTACTTTTTTAATTTCACAAAGGTCTTTATAGCTTCTTCAAGGAGAGTCTAAAAGGAGCAAGTGAGTGTGATGGTTATTTTTTTTGTTTGTTTTGGCTGAATTAAGAATACAAAGGGTTCAAAAAGCTCATCCTAGACAACCAGCAGCAGTAGTATTGCCTCTCCTCCACCCCAATGAGGCCTCACCAGAAGCTGCAACACATGCCCATTAATGACTCAGCCACAGGTAGATCCATCAAGATTACATCACTGTCATTTTAACAAACCATAAAGCTGTCGTCACACATTTATTGGATCATTTGTGAAACATTAGCTTATTTATTGAAGAAATTCAGTCATAAGATCTTGTTGTTCTGAACACAAGAGCTGGAAATCCAATTCTAGGTTCCTTTTCCTCTTGTATTTAGAGGAAATTTTGCAAATAAATTGCAGAAAATATTAGATTATTTTGAACGTAAGCTCCAGACTGAATGTTCTTTTGTGAGATAGTCAAAGTACAAAGTCGACTTTAATGAATCAAAGCTGCAAATTTCCAAGAAACTTTGATGTATTTTTGCAAAAGATTACAGATAAAATTCTCATCTAGTAAATATTTCCCATTATAAATGAAATGGACTGGTGACGTCTGCAAGGAACAATTGATTCCTAAAAACTTGACTAACTGTGTTTCTAGTTCCTCCATCTGGATTGTTTATCTGTTGTACCTTTCACACATAGTTCAGCAGCAGAAAGCAGAAAAGAAAATCACAGGTGGAGCCCGAGATGCTTTTACCAGCCTTTACTTCAACCCCATTTGTGCTTATTTGTCGACATGTGTGACTGCAATTAGGGAGAGTGTGCAGTGTGTCTTTGAGTAACAAAGTGTGTTTCTGTGTGTTTTTTGGGCTCAATATAATCACAGCTCTAATCTGTCTGCTAGGATTCTGTGTGTGGGTGACATTAAAGTTCTCATTAGCACTGTAACTCAGCACCAGTGTCACTGTGAAGACACCAGCGACACATCCACTGCACCAAAGTCAGTTCCCACTGTGTGTGTGTTTGTGTGTTGGAGGGAGACTTTAAAAGCTTAAGCTAACAGTTTGAGGGATCCCTTGCACATATTCTGCTCATCCTTTCCTCACTGTGTAGATGTGTTGTGGGCGATTACTGAGAAAAAAATGTGCAAGAGTCCTCGACAAAAAGCAGTTTGGAAAAGGAGAAGAATTACATGTATTTTTGCGGCCATACATGCAACACAATAAATTCTATCAGGCAGTTCTGGATTCCATTGAATGATCAAATCCATACCATCCATACTAGATATGCTGAAGCAAGACTGAATTAACAATAGAGGAGGTGGAAAGAGTCACAGAATACTCAAAAAAAAAAAAGAAAAAGATGAGTTTGGTTGCTACGGTAACAGAAAATGAGTTGTATGAGTAAAAAGATGTGACAGAGACTATTTTTTTTTTTTCAAAAAGGAAACTACAATAATTATAGTGATTTTTTTCTCCACCTGTTGTAATCGGAAATTGCTGGATTGCTTTATTGGCTTTATCTGATCGGACTTAACTTTTTTTAATGTGTTACAAAACCATTTCAAGCTACTAAATTGGCAAATAGTGTGCACGCTGAAAATGCGACAGGAAAAGTTTGCAATATGGTTAAAAAAATTTACCAAATGTTTTTCCTTCATGCTGCTGTGAAACTCATAAATTCTGATCTTGTGCAATAATTTGGGGATATTTGAGGGATGTGCAATGTTTGGGGGAAACGCTGAGTGGTAGAATGTTTGCCCTTGGACCGGCAGTTCGTGTGACTGAGTCCCACTGAGCTCATGTCTAGGTGTCCTTGGGGAAGACACCTAACCCCCCGCTTCTCCCACCATTGGTGTTTTCGTGGCAGCCTGCTGCGGTGTAATACAGCTCACAAATTTCCCCGTTTGGGATGAATAAAGTATATAATATTTGTAATTTGCTTTTTTATTGTGTAGATTTTCTATGTATTTATCTTTTTATGCATTTAAGTTCTTTTCATTATATAGGTTTTTGCCTCTCGCTTGTTCCTGCTCTGCCTGTGCTGTTGAATATTGCAACTTCACAATTATGGAACTAAGAAAGGTTTCTTTTATTTTTATTCTATTCAGCAAAAATATGTTAGAGCCACACAAAATGTGTTTATTTTGTGGACAAAGTACATCGACATACAGTACTTTTAAGTACTGTACTTTAAGTACTTTTAAAACTGTTGAAAAGTTTTTTTTTGTGCAGCTCCAACCAAGATTTTTATGCCATTTATCTCACCCAGGTGCGCATTCACTTCTAAATTGTGCTGGCAATGAAACCAGTTACAAGTTCTATTTTAATTGGGATCTGTGCTGTATTGGCCGGTAAAATGTAGTACGCTAAAATGATGCAGATGTTCTTCAGTATCAATGACAAGCATTTCCCTGAAGCTTCTGTTACCCTGGATACACTGTGCTGGCATGAGGTGAACTTGTGCACAAAGCTTCATTATTATGTCATTAAAAAGTGTCATGTGGAAGACATTTTTTATCATTAACATGATTCTTGCATAATCCACTATTTTTCTCCAAATAGCCAACTGCACATCTGGCAATCACCTCCATGAGGATGCTTTTACTGAACAGCATGTATATTTAAACTTAAAATGTTGCAAATATACCCATCTTTGGCAAATGCATATTTAATTTAGTGAAAATGTGCCTTGCAGAATGTTTTCTTACACTGAAATTCTTTTTCTTTAAAATTAGGCAAGCATGCCAACAAAGATGAGAATGGCCATCAGTAGATCTATCATAAGAGTCTTATGTGACATAGATTTACAGTTTCTTTTTCTTTTGCAGGGTACAGGAGAGAATAAGAGACAGAAAAAGTACATTTTGGTGGTTAGGGACTGAGACAACACTGAATCTTAGGACGTGAACAAGCAGCAGGCCTGTTCAGGAGCCAGTGGGATTTGGCTGCTCAAGAACATTTTTTTTAAAGAAGAAATGGGTTTTTCTGATTTACACCATGCGGTATCTTAGCTGCAATGCCAGTATCTGCTGTAAAGTACAAAGTTAACAAAAGTCGGCCTTATATTTATTGGGATATAAATCAAAGCTTTAACTCAGTGTCTGCGTAAAAATTGTTAGAACTCACATTTGGCCTTGGTCCTGAAACCACTTTTATTCAATAAATGTGTGTAAGAGTGTGTTTGTTTGTAAAAGATAACTGTGTAAAATCTGGTAAAAGACCTTTGGCTAAGATTAAAAAATTCAAGCTGCAAAACGAAAGCAAGATCAAGATATGGAGGAGTTGGAAATCTAACAATGACTGCTTAATTTTGGGTAAAAAAAGAAACCCCTAATACAATCATTTATAATCTTATTTACAGTAACTCCAGTGTCGTAAAATACTGTTTTCTTTTGATAAAAGTAAAGAAGGTGACAAATCCATTTAGTCATGCAGAGTGAAATAAGTGAAACCTGTTGTTGAACTAATTTGCTCACTTGCTGAGTAGAGCTCTTGTTCCACCAGCAGTGAACACTTAAACACTCAACTATGAGCATCAGGCTCTCTGTTGCTAACAAAACTAGTACTCATATCCAGTGGGCTGTATTGAATTTACACAGGTAAAAAAAAAAAAAAACAGACATAACCAACTGCATATGAAATATCTTTGTCAGATGGGGTTAAAGTAGCACACAAAAGGAAATACTTTCTAAATTGTACACAGTTGAGTGAAATCAAGATTTCCCCAAGCTTTTTAAAATTTTAAACAGCCATTTGCAAGCTGGTCCAGTCAAAGCGAGTCTATAAATGGACCACTGAAAAATTTTGTTTAATTAATAAATGCTAATGCATTCAAGATGAAACACTTAATCCTGCGATACCGGGACATTGGGTTGAACATTCACTTTCCCCATGTTTGATATTACTTTTGTCAATTTTTAATGTAGAAAAAGAAATAAAACTTTTTAATGGCTCTCTGGACAGTCAATACATTTTCTTTCCTCATAATCAAACAATATTTTTCTCTTTCTTCAACTCATTAATTAATGTAGAGATGCAGATTAAGATGCTGTTCTGATCACAGGGAAGAGTAAACATATCTCACCGATAGCTTTTCAATGCTTGGGTTCTCAATACGCAAATCACATGATTGGGGAAGGATGGCTCATTGAGTAGGGCGACCGCTTTGTAACTGGAGGGTTCTCGTTTCGATAACCCGCCAGGAGTTCATGCAGAGGTGTCCTTGAACAAGACACCGAACCCCCGATTGCTCCTGATGGTGGTTTGCACCTTTCATGGCAGCATCCCCATCAAGTATGAATGTTTGTGTGAATGTGAGCTACACTGGAGCTTTGAGTGCCAACACATGTGGAAAAGCGCTGTGTAAGTAGAGTCCATAACTGACCTGACTGATTGGTAGAAGGTCATGTCAGACGTTGGGCCAAATGGACAGTGTGGTCGAAGTTCAGACATGATAAATAAACTACTGCAGATTTTTCAGAATAGAGGTTACCAACCACATGAGTCTTTACTTTACTTACAAGGAACACAAATGTTTATGGACTGGGCAATTTCCACCAGCTGGTCCACAGTGTACTGCGGCAAACTAGATCTGATTTTGTAATTTATCTTAGAGTGACATGGAGTGGGTCGGGAGAGGGTACACTGATGGAGAGATGACAGCCAACCTTCAAAATCGCATCAATAAGCAATGGGGAATGCATACTTGATGTTCAAAGTTTGTGAGACAGGAAAAGTGATGCAACAGGTAACTTGATTGTGGAGCAATCTTTAAGAAGTATAGCTCCCCGTCCCCTAGATAAATTTTCCCTTTTGCACTACAGGTGTAACGGTTCACAAAATTTACAGTTTGATACCAAGTCTACTTTTTTTTACTCTATTCAATTGGGAAAATAAGACGGATGTGCTGCTTGGCATTAAATAAAATGAAATACACTCAATATGCAACAAATTTATTCAATGAAATATTTCTAAAGATTCTTGTAGACACTAAACAAAACAAACAGCAGCACTCACAGATGGACTGCATATGATCTTAGATCCTATGCTATAAACACTCCAAGGAATGCTGTCAGAGTCTTGACCTGATAAGAATAAGCACAGAAAGGCTGCTTGGATGCTGACCAGCTACATTTGAACAGTTTTTTTTTCTTTCATGTCGGGGTACCAGTAATATTTATTCAGCGTTGGTCTGACCAGGACAAGGCTGCAGCTGAGATGAAGAGCATCCCTTTTTCCCGCCCCTCATCTCTGAGGTTGTAAATCTTAGAGCATTTGAACCTTAGACATTAATGGGAAGAAATTCATTCCATGAGTCTGTTAGGCTATTTCATTTTATTCTATTGTAGTTATCTTTATTGTTATGATCACATTTCTGCCTCCTTTGGAGGTAATGGCTTTAGTTCATACCAATTTAGAGTCAAAATGATCCTTATTCACTATTTACAAAATCTTTCTTATGAGAGGAAATTCCACACCCACAGAGAAACACCAGATGTCTGCATAACAAATTCTTTTGCTTACAATAGAACGTCCTTAGAACATCAGGAACAACATCAATAGGGCAGGACTCAGAATTCTATAAATGAGAACTCCTCACCCCATTATCATCATCAATTTTTTAAACATACTTCTTTGCATTACATCTATTTTTCTAAAATCCCAATTCGGCTATATAAATAATACCTATTGTTTTGACCTGATTCCCCCTCAATGTATTAAACAAACCCCCAGAAAGAAAATAACATGACAAGAGCTCATAAAAACAAAATAAAGAACATCTACCGTTAATACACTTTAAACAAAGCGAAGCTGGATGATGACTTTGGTTGCGTTCTTGCTAATTTTGATGTGTATGTCGTTTCAAGAAGAAACATGTCTGCTTCTATTAGCGTGTGCAGTGTGTAGAAAGACTTGGCACTTTAATTTAGGGCTTGTGAAGATGTAATTGATTCAATGTGGAAATGCAGCTAAGAGGCTGGATGAGTTTCTTATCAAACTGGATACCACAGAAGAACAACTTCACCATAAAGATAGTTACGTAATCACCTCATTACGCATGCAATAAATCGACACTGGTAAAAGTGTACAGAAGTGATCAAACAGACTATCTGATCAGACTCTTGGTGATTGTGAAGAAACTGAGGGATAATCAAAGTTGAGATTTGCGAAGGTAATTGTGGACGGAACCTGTTACATTTATTAGAAATACCAAGCAGAATCTGAACCACATTAGTGACGATATTTGTGGTGGAGACGGTGGCCTCGTGGTTAGCGCGTTCGCCCGCGGACCGGAAGGTCGCGGGTTCGCGTCCCACGGAGAGCACGTCTAGGGTCCTTGGAGAAGACACCTAACCCCCGCTTCTCCCACCATTGGCGCCGTTGAAGGGCAGCCTGCTGCGGTGTAAGGAGTGCAGCAAACAAATTTCCCCGGTGAGGGATGAATAGAGTAATTCAAAATAAACAAAAAAAAATAAAAAAATATTTGGAACTCAATAATAATAACACTTAAGCTGGCAGAAATTCTCTGCAAAGCCAAATTCGAGAGCTGCTCTGTTTAGAGTGAATCCGTTGCACTGATACTGATAAGAGAAAAAGCCATCCACCGTGTGCCATCCATGGCCACAGTGTAAACAAACATCTGAGGAAAGAAAGCAGCAGCAACATCAAAAGAGTGACCCAACTTACAGGCGGTTGCACACCTACAGCAGCCATATTGAAAAATGGTACTGATAAAGTATTTGTGCTACTCTTAAGAAAATACATGAGGCTGTTGAATTTGTTTTCTTTTCCTGATGTGACAAGTGTTTTTTTTCCAAATGTCACTAAATTAAAAACAATCTTCCCATCAAATTTCAAAATTTAGCAAAATTATCTTGAAAAAATGCTGTTGTTGGCGCAAATAGTTTACTTGGAAACCTTGAAAGCTTAAAAGACTTAAAACCTTAAAAGAGCTTCCTCTGCAGGGTGGCTGGGCTCTCACTCAGACATCGAGTGAGGAGCTCTGCCATCTGGTAGGAGCTCAGTGTTGAGCTGCTCCCCATCCAGGTCGAGAGGAGCCAAATGGGGTAGTTCGGGCATCTGGTCAGGATGCCCCTCGAGCGCCTCGCTGGTGAGGTGTTATGGGCACGTCCCACTGGGAGGAGACCAAGAGGCAGACCCCGGACCCGCTGGAGAGACAATGTCTCACAGCTGGCCGGGGAATGACTTGGGATCCTTCCGGGTGAGCTGGAGGATGCAGTCGGGGTGAGAGAAGCCTGGGCTGTTGCCCCCGCGACCCGGCCCCGGATGTGCGGAAGACAACGGAACGGAAACCTTAACAGGAAACATACAATCTCTTTTGAGATATTGAAGTATTTGTAGATGGCATTATTGTGTCTAGAGCTTCAATTGAGTAAGAAAACAGCCATTGAGAAAAACGTTTAACAACATCAGCTCGCCCTTCAGGCAGAATCTGCGGTCTGATATCTTTTACTTCACATCATAACTGACCGAGCATTATTCAGGTGGATGAAAGTCATATTCCCTGTTAGTCTTTAGGCAAAATCACATTACTATAAGGTATAAGTTCACACTCTATAGAATATCTGTTTTCTTTGTTGTATATCCATAGGAACAGAAATTACAGAGAACCTCTGACATAAACCTCTGACATTTCTTTTCTTGCTGAATGCTGCTGTTTTTTTTTTCTGTAAAGACAGCTAATGCCTGCTTTGCATCATTTACTGTAATAAAAAACAAACCCTGAAGAAATACAGTTATTAGAAATTATTTAAAAGCAAGACTGATAATCCTTCAAAAGATGAAGTAGGTGAATAGTGGTCTAACTGTGTACTGGCTAATGTCTTTTTGTTGTAACCATGGAACACTTAACTTTTTCTTGACTCTGTCGCAAGTGTCTGACTTCCATCTGGATTTTCCCTAGGAAGCAAACCTCTATAATGTTCAAAGTTTACACCATCAAAGAATATGATGGTTTAATTGAATCAACCTCATCTGTAATCCACTGGGATGTAAATTAAAAACTTTTAAGCCACAGAACTAAATTCCTAATGCTGTTTTATCTGCGCTATACAGCACACCAAAACGACTTTTATTTTCACAAAAACTGACAGTGCACTTTGGAATCTGATACGCCTTATATATCAACATATAATATACATATACCAATATCATATCATTATAGCAACCATAGTGAGGAGTCGTTACAGAAGTTGGTTAAGGAATTGTTGGTATTCCGGTCACACATCAATTAAGACCCCAAATATGTTACAATGCAGTGTTTAACCGCAAGGCTTTCATTCAGGCAGTAGAACATGAGAATAGAGCAGCAGTCAGAGAATTCAACATTAATGAATCAATGGTACAGAAGAGAAGGAAGCAACAAGATGGCCTTGCGCAAAGTAATTAAGACTAAACAGAATTTCCGAGGGAACAAAGCAAGATGGTCACAGTTACAATACAAACTCAAACTGTCTGTTCTATATGCTTTGTAATGTGGTGTATCCGATTAATGAAAAAAGTTTTAAAATAGGCCAGATATTGACTGTGTGCCTTATGGTCTGCTGCACCTTAAAGTGTGGTAAATCAGTTATAAAATTGGCAAAAAGTATTTTTGGCTGCACAATGGTGCAGTGATTAGCACGGTGGCCTCATAGCATGAATGTCTGGAGTTCGGTTCCTGGAGTGGGAGTGAGTCTTGAACCACAAGCCTTTCTGTGTGGAGTTGTATGTTCTTACTGTTTATGCATGGGTTCCACCCCAATTCCCAATAACATGCAGTTTAGCTTAATTAGCTACTGTAAATTTGTCTGCAGGAGTGTGTGTATTCATGAGGACGGTTGTCTGTGTAAGTGGCCCTGCAACAGACTGGCAACCTGTTCGGGGTATACACTGCTTCTTGCCGGAAATCAGCCAGGATAGGCTCCAGCACCCCCTGCAACTCCATAAGGGATTAACGGGTCAGAAGATTAGTGAATAAAAAATTTGTTTTTTTCTTGTTAAATACATAAGAAAAAGTAAGTTCAATTGTCTTCTTATTTAATCAAACAGAAAAGACTAATTACTTACCATCCAAACTTTTGTTTATGGCATGGCTCATTTCCAGAGAGCGGAACTATTTTTTTAGTCATACAGGTTACCTTCAATGAGAGTAACAGCAGTGATTTATGACCTAAATGACTCGATTTGAAGTTGCAGCTGTGCACCTACAGGCTCAACCATATGCTGCTAATAGGTTTTGCTGGCAATGTTTTCTGAAAGCATCACCAACAAGTTACTAATATTCAAAGGAAATGGACAACAGAAGAACATCAATCCGTAGATGTCTGTCAGGAGTATGTCTGAAGTCCTTTTTCTGCTCAATGTGGTTTTTGAGGCAGTTTACTTATATTCAGGTAGGAATATTGTAATTTTTTGTTTTTTTTTGCAGAGTTGCATAACTATGACGGCTAAATATAAACAGATAGCTTTTAGCCTCTGTGAAGGGATTTTCACTCTCTTTGTGGGAATTATCACACTTTGCATTTAGCTAGCTAATGGCTATCTAATAGTTAACTGCTCAACCAAGTCATCAGGAGACATGGAACAAGGCATCTACTTTTTTTTTTCTTTATCCAAGATTAAAAGTCAATGTTGAATAGCGTATTTTTTAAAAAAAAAAAAGCAATTTAAGAAATGACAGTGAATGAAAAAAAAAGTTGTGTCATAAGTAAAAATATAAGCTTGTGTTAGTCACAAAGATTATGAGACTATGTTATTAGTTGCATCATTGGACACCACTAAGAATACCATCATACCGGTGGAGACGGTGGCCGCGTGGTTAGCGCGTTCGCCCGCGGACCGGAAGGTCGCGGGTTTGCGTCCCACGGAGAGCACGTCTAGGGTCCTTGGAGAAGACACCTAAGCCCCACTTCTCCCACCATTGGCGCCGTTGAAGGGCAGCCTGCTGCGGTGTAAGGAGTGCAGCAAACAAATTTCCCCGGTGAGGGATGAATAGAGTAAAACAAAAAATAGCGGTTGGTCTTGCACCCTTTATGCATTGATTTGGTCAAACCACAAAGATAAAAAATTAAATAAACTTACCTTGTCAAAAGTATTGCCAGATGCACCAGCAATTAAAACTAACTGCGAAAATTTGTAAAAGTCTGGGTTTTTTTTCTCGCTATTTATTAATTGCACTTACTTTATGTTTTTCTGTGAGAAAGTTCACAGAGATTAAAACATGGTCACAGCAGCACAGTCAAGAGATAAAATATTTTTCAATTAATTTCTTTATTCCTAATTAAATATTTTTAAAAAAATGGACATAATGTCCATTAAAGCTCAATGTACAATGCTCTTATTTTATTTCTATGACCAAACCCTGTTGCATGACTCAGATAATGCCTATAATTGTTTTAATTCAATTCATCTCAAGAGTTTTATTTCAACAGCTGTTTATGTCTGGTTCAAGTGGTTGTACTTCATTACAACAACTTATCTGTTATTAGCCATGTCTGGTACATTTTCCTGGCAAATGAGACCAATTAGTTGTTCGAAATGAGTTTTTACCTGAAATAAGCAGTTTCAGCAAAGAAGCAACAACTTAATAGTTTAACCGACTTGCCCACCTGTGGCAGAGAAGATGGATGGGGCCCTACCATTAAGTGTTAACACTTCACAGTAAATCGATGGGCACAGCTGGCAGGATTGTGTAAGTGCTGTTTTTTTTTTTTTTTAAAGTTCAGCTTGGCATGTTAAAATAAGACTTTCCAGTCAGGCTTACTTGTGGTTATTCCAACTCCTCATTCATTTTCTGTACTGTCAAGTTTGTCAAAGTTCAACATTGAGATTTAAAGAAGAAGCAGCAGACACTCCTATTCTATACTGGGGATTTATTTTCTTATGTTTTTATTTCCTAGTGTGTGAAGTAATGCAGAGCAATGACAAGTTGATTTGAAGAATTACCCCCAATTTGTATAAATTGTACTAGCTCTATGAAGGGATGCTTTTGTTTAACTTGTTTTGTACTTCGAGTGAAAACTAGAATTTGGTTGGGTTTGTAAAACAGTGAGACGGTGTTGTGGTGATTAACCTAGATGGAAGGATGGATGGATGACAGGTGCACTTGCAACTGGAAAGGATCCCTCTAGCTGTCAGAGGTTTGCCCCGTAGGACTCTGTGGTGGGGATGTTTTTCCTTCTTTTTTCTTTCAGCTATGCACCTGTGAATGTTTTGTCCAGTGTCAACCAGGCACCACTGAAGGCAGATGTTTTCCTCCTCTGGTGATGAAAGCTAGATTTTTATCATTTCCAGGTGTGGTCTTTGAAAAGAAAAGGAGATTTCACATCCTGAGCAGTCAACCTAACATTAAATCCTTTCAGTACAAATTTGACCTTATCAAGTAAGATCAATCTTAAATCTCTTGTGTATTTACAACATATTTTGCAAACATACTATTTTGCATGTTTAACTGAACGTTTAAAAGTCTCTTCTTGTGCAAGATGTTTCTTTTTTTATTGAATCCCATTCATATGAACAACCACAATTTGGGTTTTTCCAGACATTCATTACACAATAGTTATGAAACTTTTCTGATTTAAAAAGCTTAATCTGGATGTGTGAAAGCCTGACTTCACTGTCCCAGTTCATACTGAGAGAACACAGGCTCCACAACTGAAACGTACTGTAGCCTGAGTGTATTAGCCATCCCCTGCTAATTTACTGCTACAGTAAATGTATCATCACTGTGGCCAGATTGTCATCAATGTAGCAGCAGCTCAATCATTGTCACGTGTGATAATGAAGAAATAATAATACATTTTTATTTATTTTTTTAATTCCGAAAACATTGAATAATTCTAGAAACCAATTTCGTACGAATACAAGACCCACATACATATCAACATGGGAAGGTAGAAAGCTCTAAAGTTTAGGTTTTGCATGAACGTGGATCTTTAAAACCTAACTGAGGCTGTGCTGAAATTATTTATTCTTTCATTTATTGTGAACAAGGAAATGCAATTCATCATATTTTTATGGACTGCTTGGTGCATCATAAATTTAATTTGTGACACACTAAAATAGCACAAAATAATACGCAAACACACCAAGATTTTTCCGTACAGCTTGCTTCTGACAATTTTCTTTAGCTTTTTGGATTCACAATTTAGTATTTTTGTTCTCCCCAAACTTGAGGTTTTTTTTTTTCTTTTTTGTGGAACTACAAATAACTTTAACCTCCAAATTACAAGTAGAAGGAGTAGTTAAGAAGAAATTTTGACACTTTAAATATAAAAACCTCTCAGCATTTTTTTACGGGAAGACAACAATTACAAAAACACCTCTGGTCCACTGCCTCCTGTTGATTCTGTATGCTGTTGATTTTTACATAAGGCATTAATATGCAGAAGTACTAGATTTGTGTAGCGTGTGAAATTCATCATAAACTGTTTGCGCCATCATCTAATAATTCCTTCAAATGGAGAACAATGCATTGTGATGGCGTTCGTAAACAAGCAGAACCCAATATGCTGTGGTTTTAGTTGGGAAACAGTTTGACTAAACCTGAAATCTGCTTGAATGAAAGATAAAGAATATCGTGAGGCTTAAATTTTTTCAAATCCAATTGTACATTTCTGTATAAACCTGGGTGCAAACATGTAAAAATGATAGAAAATTGTGCATTTTTTATGACAATATAGAAAAAGATTTTTTTTCTTAGAAAACCTGAGTTCAGATGTAAGAAGAGGACACATGTTTTTCTTCTTCTTTATTGCTTTTTTTTTTTTATGAAGAATTAATCCCACTCAGAAGCAAGGTGATTTCACTGAAATATTCAGCGGGTATGTTTCACCTGCAATAAACTCTGCTTCTTGAAAACTGATGGTCTGTGATGTTGCTTACATGTGCTCAGCTCTCTAGCTTTTTAGAATAAACCCAGATGTGAAAATGTTGAAGAGAATGGATCATCTCAGGACAAGGTGAGGAAACAGGCACGAGGGTGTTCACATCTGAACCGTTTGAAATGATCCAGTCAATTTAAGAACATTGATAACTTCTCATTGTTTATCTGGGATGTATCCAGCTGTTTTGATAGGCATTCAGTGTCCTTATTAGTTTTTGTTTTAGCGTTTACAGATGCCCTTTATGTAAGTTATGTGAGGTTATGTGAATGTGTACAATGTAAGCTAATGTGCTTGTAGTAGTACATACAAAAAAATACTTCAGTGATTGTTTAAATTTATAGTGTTAGATTTGTGCATTTTTTCTTTGTACATATTGTACTTTGTTGGTGTGATTATATATTTTTGCTCTGTGTCATAGACAGTAGGAACGGTTTGTGACAGCTTGTTAGATCGAAGGGCTACCTCACTGGGTTTGCTAAAAGCTAATCAGAACTTGAAAAAAGGATGTGTTTTTCTTAATGGAATACGCTTTAGGGAAGACTTTTTTTGTTAGATTAATCTTCAGCGTGTCTTTAGCGGAAATTAGCATGCAATGCCTTCTAGGGAGGTGCTAAAAGTCTGAGATGTGAAATATTAGACTTTACTGGACTGAGTTTCTCTTGTCTCCAAATTACACACACAGACGGACAAATACATACAATACATAAATACATACACACAAAAAAATAATTTAAATTATGCTTACACCTCAAAGATGGGCTGTACAGTGGTCAGCACAGTGCCCTCACAGCAAGAAGGTCAGGGCTTCCAGTCCTGGCTGGAGCGAGGCTTGAATTACTGCCCTATCAGTGTGAAGTTTGCATGATCCCACCATTTATTGGTAGCAAAGGGCAAAAATCTTGCTTATTACTGATGTCTCGCAAGAGTGCAAAATTGGTCAACTGATAAATCGGTCAGGGCACTAATGCGTACACATCTACATGATCACATATCTTTGTCACGACCATGTACACATACATATTCTCTTTCAGCAAAACATTTTGAAAAACTAATCCAGAAGTTGGTGTAGGCCCTGAAACTAGAGGCTAGTCTAATTTGCTGCCAGTGTGTCAGAATAATCCCTGATTACGTCGCCTTTCCCCCTGACCTGTGTGCTACTTTTTGATTGCGCTCCTCTAGTTCGGGTTGTCATGCATACATTTAGCGCTTGTAGCTAAACAATGAGGAACTTCATTTTCTATTTTCAACTTGCTTTAAAGAAAACACAACAATCTCTGCAGCATAATTTCTAAATCTCTTGTTGATTTTTGTGTTCTCCAGACAGCTGTTGCCCACACCTCCTACTTTGCATTTTTTTCCAAACAGAGGAACAGATTTCTAATGGAAAGCCTTCTGTTGTAATGTGCTTTCACAAAATAACATCTCCAATAAAAATGAACACTCTTTTTCCTAAAAAACTGTTTTCATATCCTAAAACGGTTCATTTTAGTACCGTGCACTCATGTACGCAGCCCTCCAGTTGTTTTATTTACAAATGAAATGCTTCAAATTATTTGCAAATCTTAATAGACGTCATGATTCAACACACACAAACATGGTTTAGCCTGAAAACCTTTTTGATTAAATTTCAGCACTGTTTTTCCAACTCAAGCAATTCCACTGACAAACAACACAATTTGAATAAAATGAACTTAATTAGACAAACTTCCAGATGGTTTTTTTGTAAGAGTTTTATTTCACTTAAGCATAGCATGTTTTTAAGGATACTGTTTTTTTCCTGGTGTTTCATGCCTTTTTTTTGCATTTCAGAAACCATAGATGGCCGTGATCTTAGCTGACATAATCTTGTACAAACAACATGTTTCTGTATTTTGTCATTTAAACGTTACATTGAAATTTAAAAAATTCAAATTTTCTTTAAAAAAATACAACAAAAATTTAAACAATTGTAAAAGTCGTGACGAGGGAGGAAACAGAGATTCGTCAAGAATGTTTAAATGCCTGTGTTTTTGTTCTTCGATATGGGATGCCCTGAGAAATGATTAAATAATTTCAGAAATAGATTGAGATAAAATGAACATGACCAAGTTTTTAATTTGGCATGTGTTTGAGCAAAAAAATGTTGGTCATTTTAGAATCCTACAGGACCATTTGACAAAAACAAAAGACGTCATTTTTGGTGTTTAGGACAGTAAAGTTGTTTATATTTATTATTAAACCAATGGTTTGATTGGACCCCAGGATTAATAACATGGAAGGAGTGAAGTTTTTGATGAGAGTGTCTGAGAAAATGTTTTAAAAGCAGAAGGAAGTACTTTGTGAAAATAAAAGGGGGCCAAATTACTCCATAATGTGATGTTACAAATTAGAACCCCATCGCCTGATACATCAGACGGTTTTTTACATTCTGTGCAAACAGTGATCTCACACCATTGAGGTTCAATTACTCCAAGGTGGGACTTTTTGTTTCAACCAATATCAGCTAACTTGTAGGGATCAGAAGTAACATGTGCAACAAGTCCAGACAGTTGGTCTATTTTGGAAACAGAATTAGTAAAGAAATGTTCCCATTGGCAGCAGGAAAGCCATGTCTATCTCCTGGATAGAACTTTCTAAAATTTTTTAAATTTTAATCTTAGGAATTCTTGCCAACATGTGCCATATAGTAGCTTGGTCGACTTCCATGTTTAGCTACCAAACTAACGTCCTTGCTCAGACGGATGCTTGTGTTGATGTCATAGCAACATTTCTATTTGCTGATTGAGCAGACAGATTGTGATCACTGCAAAGGTAAACTAACGAGTTGCCAAAGTAAAACGAAATTGAGCATTGGCACTAGGTTGCCGCGGGCGGCACCAGCCTGGCTATAGAACCCATCAAGCTACTGACTGACTTCCTTAAAAATCAGAATTTGTGGGATATTGTCAAGAATCAAGAAAACCTTTAGAAGTCCTGCAGTGGGGAAATTGCGAGAATTAAGGCATGCAGCCAACATCGGCGCTACCTTTGTAAAAGAGATTCAAAAGGAAGGGAGGGTAGATTTGGTGTTTAAGAAAATAAGCCACATGGCTTCATCGCCAAAGTCGGTGCAGCTAAGCAAGTACAAAAAACTTCACCAGCTACCTAGCAAAAACATATACAGACATGAGCATACTGAGGATTGCTTTGTGAGTAATATTGTTCGACACACATTTTTGGAAGGGCATTCTTCGCTTGATACAATACAATTAAGAATAACAGGGACAGTAATTTATTCCAGTTTTTAAGCAGGATGGCAGCACACTCACCGTGCAAGCTACCAGTCTGTCTCAGAAGCCTACCAATACACATAACAAATATGCAGGAGCACAGATTGTCTGGCTTGTTCCCTTCAGGCAAGAAAATTACAACACAGTACACCTTTTTCCTGCAAATTTACATGGCGTGTGTGTACTCTTGTTGGTTTAATGTGGATAACAAGTAAAAATACCTACAAACATATGGACAACATTTGACCAAAATGAAACATTTCATTGCATTATGACTGCATCCTTTAGCCGAACTTGCCATTTTTAAGGTTGGATTTGTAAATTGGCTTGCTTTTTTGTATCTTTGTGGTTAATAAGTGCTTTCCTCTGAGGTAGCCATAGCAGGGGGTGGCCAACTACTGTTCAAGTTACCTTCTCTGGGTTTGCTGTGCACCCCCTGCCAGCTTGGCTGGTCTGGAAACCCACCTTAATATAGATCAGGCACCTGGGAAAACAGCATGAGGTCTTGGCCCTCTGGCCTGTTCCAGAGCTTTATTGATGGGCACCGAGCCGAGCTGCCAATATCACAGCAGCACATAGACCCAGAGGCTGTCATTTAGAGTGAGGGGGTGTGCTGGAGGGAGGCTGTCCTTTGTGTACAGCGGACTCTGTGTGCCTGTATAGTGACACTTTTACTTCCCTCTTTTGATGTTTTTGTTTTTCCATCTTTATGGGGAAAAAAAATATTCTCTATTGGGCATTGAAGTAAAATGCTTTTAAAGAATCCAAAGCCAATCATTTAACCTCATGGATTTATAAAGACTTAATACCAGGCTGACACTTAACATGTCAGTCTGCCATTTAGTTCTCATACAATATTTTTTTCTTGACAATATGAAATATATTCCAGCTTTGTTCACCTGTACTTTTATGTTAAAATATTATGACACATGTGACTTGATCTGCAATTAAATCACCAAACACGGCGGCTATAGGATGTAAAACACAAAAAACTGAGAAAAAGTTCAGGAGAAGGAGGAAACAATGGGAGTAAAATGAAGAGGTGGTTAATATTTTAGTAGTTAATTAGAGACTGTACGGCGTTCTGAGCGAGCATTTTGTAGCTCAAGGCTCCTTGGTGTCATTGTGGCTGGCACAACCATCACTTACTGTACAAGTCTATTTCCAATTAGTTCTGCTTCAAAACAAGTACAGTATTGGGGCGAGTGAAGTTCTTCTAAGTTAAAGAAGAAGAATTTTTTTATGTGAAAAATTAATAGAAATGTTGTATTCAAAACACTTAACAAAGTTAATGTAGAATATTAGAAATAAAGATGTTACTCCACCTCCCGTTGAGATCGAGCAATCTTAGAAGCCTGGCTGCTGTGATACAATGGTGTAATGATGTGAAAAGTTGGATGGCACAAAATTCTCGCTAACCCAATAGCTCAAAATTCTAAAATTTTAGAACCCTGTTGAACCACTAGCATGTAATATTACCCACACTGCCAAAAACCTCAGTGTTATTTTTGATTACTTAAACCTTCATCCCCACATGGATGAAGTTACACAGTTTCCTTCACCTCTATGAAATTGGTTTCTAACTCTTCAAAAAATATGTGTAAGGTAAATAGGCCGCTACAAAATTGCCTCTAGGAATGAATGTGTATGTGGATGGTTGTCTATGCATGTGGCCCTGCAACAGGCTGGCAACCTGTTCGGGGTGTATCCTGAGGTGTTATCCTGCTTCTTGCCTAAAATCAGCCGGGATAAGCACTGGCATACCCTCCAAACTCATTGGGGTTAAGCAGTTCAGAAAACATCATATACTCTTTCACCCACACATGAGAAAAATAGTCAACCGATTGAAGTGGTACGTTTTGGACATTCAATTCAGTGCAGGACTGTATTCAAATGATTCTGGAATCTGTGTGTTTTGAGGCAGGTGGTGCACATTTGTAATTACTTACTTGAGCGCTTACCAGAGCATATTTTGTTAGAAAAAAAAAGAAAAGAAGGAAAAGAAACTTTTATTTCTTATCAGCTACCGAATTTAGAGTGATTTATATGCAGTAATAGGCAGCTGCAGACTGAGAGCTAGGACGACCTAGTGTTGGAAGTCAGGGTTAGCATTTGGTGCTACCAGCAGTTCTGGCTGTGACTGTCAGGAAAGTTAACTTCGAGAGGATTTTGTTTCGCAACTCCAAAACTATTTCCCATATCTAACTGGTTCCTCACTGGTTAAAACCTCCCTCCACTTGCTCCCAGCGCATTTTAGAATTGATTGTAAGATTTGACTTTTAAATTTTATTAAGGTCTTCCAACAAGTCGGACCTTTTAAACTCCTTACGAGCCGTTTTTGAGTTTTAGATCCTCGGGCAGCTTTTCCATCCCATAGATTCGAGATGGCACAAGGTTGTAAAGGGTTACTGTAATTTATACTCATTAATTTTATTATTCAGTTTTTCTTGCTAATTTAAAGTTCATCCAGAGTTTTAACATTCAGTAGGGATAGATGTGTGTGCAAATCACATGCTGTGATGTGCTTTAGATGCATAGAATTAAATCAACCATCTTCCTTTGCTTTTATTATACTCTGCAGGTTATTAGATTCAGTCCAATATTCCTGCCGTCCAAGTTATTGTGCACTTAAATAAACTCCATCAAAAAAAATACATTACATCTAGACGTAAAACTATTAGAAGTTATTTGCATGTTATATTTAGGATTACTTAATAATTTTTAAATAATTTCACTTTTTGGTCCAGGCAGTAATTTTGTAGACATATTCACACTTTTAACAGTCTTCTCTTTTTTTTTTTTTTGGTGAGAGCAGCGTGTCTCTGGGTTTGTTTTAAAACAAGATCTTGATACCCATGGACGGATTAACTAAGGACACAAGAAAAGGATAATCAAAGACAGACGGGCAGTACTGCGAAAAGCAGTGGGAGGCGTTCTCTTCCTTTGAGAAACCATAGAAATGTCACAAGTTACCTCAGGCTTCTGAGAAGATCACTGAGGGAGAGAAACAGTGAGGAGTGAGAAGGTGACATATAGAAAGATTCTAAGAAAAAGATTGATCTAATTAAACAAGCGAGCTAAGGAAAAGAAGTTTAACTTGAGTGTTTACAACGTCTACAAGCTCTAATTAAATCTCAGTATTACGTCAAGCTCGATGTAAGAGGAGAGAGCTTGTCTACTCATGCAATAAAATGCTCATCTGTATTGTGTTCAAGTTTTAAAATCACTATAAAAAAAAGGCAACGTGTTCATTGACTGAAAGGACGTGATGTTCTGCAATGAAGATACATCTGAAAAACCTCCAAGTTCTGTTTTGTTTCAGCTAATGTTCGTACAGTAGAAAAATATAATGTGAGGAGAACAAGAACAAGTGTGTAGATATTACAATCAACCATGGTTTGCTTGCAATTGTTAGACATCTTTTGAAGCTTAAAGCAACCTCGCAGCAAATCGTGTGTCACTGATATTTTGATACATGTCATATTTGCGAGGCATTCCACAGCCAGTGCACAAAACTCTCTCACACAGCTGAAGTTATTTTTAGCCTCTGAATAGACTGAGGCGACACAGAAAACTAATCATTAGAAACCAAAACAAAACGCATCTTTATACCAGGACACTGGACGGATGCTGATTGCATGCTGCATGATAAGATATGTTGATGATCTTTCTGTTTTCTCTTCTATTTTGAACTTAAAAGCTCTGCATTATTGGTTTGCAGTCTGAAGAATGCATTAATCAAATTCAGTGGATTTTTACCATAGCTTTGAAATAACTTGTAAACATACTTATTTTATAATAGAAGAATGAGTAATAATTGAACTTAAGGTCAGCACTTATAACTTTGCATAATTTTAAGGTGCAATTATGTAAAACTGCATTCAATAATGCCGTGTTGAAAATGCATTGATCTTTTCTCCTGTCTTATTATTCATATACTGTTATTTTTGTGTTGAAAGACTGAAGATGAGGTTACGATCTCTAAAATGTGAAAATCTAAAACAAATTCCTGCCCCTCTTTTTGGGGCACATTTAGGAGCTTCATAGTTGGAGCATAAAGTTGTGTTACATGTTAAAAATACTTCAAATCCTTAACTGGCAAGTCTTTAGTTTCTACTTGTCTGTGTTTCAATTCATTGTTAGTTTTACAATGAGAAATGATCATTTGCTTTCACCCTCACATTTGGGTGTTGTTTCTGCTGTTTTTAGAAACTTTCACTCCTACACTCTTGCTTCCAGCCAGCTATGACTCAGGACTTCTAATTGTCTACATAGCATGAAGAAACCCTGAGGGGGATCAAAAAATAACCTTGAGTGATAACTCAATTTAAAATGAGTCTAAATTTAGCTCAGAGCCTTTGTCCAAGGTAAATTATGCAATCAACAGGATGGTACTCTGTAAACTAGTGATGCTTGTTTGAACACAAGTGCACTTTCTTTTACAGTATTTTATTACCAATCCAACCAAATTGAATTGGATATACCTTGTTAACCCCGTACAGAAATTTGAGTGCTGTAGTGCAAACACCAGGAGAATAACATCTTGATGACCCGTCGCCCCTATTCACTGGCGTCCCAGTCCGGTCGCACTGTGTCCAACCTGGCAACCTAAAAGCTAGAGTCCGGAATAGGTCACAAAACCAGACCAAAGTGAAGAACACCAAACTGGTCTCTCTACATTTCACTAGGTCCGAGTGTGCACCTCCAGTTCTTCAAGCAAGCAACTAGACATTTCCATTGAAACCGCAAAAACACAAGGCCGAAGCACCTCCTCTGGACAGTCTCTTTCTCTGCACCTCCTGCAGATCAATTCCTTCTCTTTACCTCCCTCAGGACCAAACCAACTCCTCCAGCCTCACAAAGGTGTGCCTCCAAGAGCCAGCAGCTGGTCATGAATGTCAACATGCATGTCAACAGCAGAACGACTTCATTGGGAGATAGCCGGATAATTTCTGAAAAATCAGAAATGCACCTGATGATTTCAATCCTGATCCAAATTTGATGACACAATGGATTGATACGATAATATAACATGATAAGATTATATGATAAGTTTAAGTGTCCTTACATCAACTATTGCTTTGTTTCATGAATGTTAGATCATCAACTGTTTTTGGAATTCTGTTTGTCTTGCTTGGTTTTGTGTTGTGGACCACCCTTAAAAATAAGATGGTACATCTCCTGGGGGGTTCCACTTATAAACTGATAAATCGATTAATCAATACGATACAACATGATAACATGGTACAATGACATGAATGAAATGATAAAATACAATGATCAAATGTTCTGTCTGCAAAAAAAACAAAACAAAAAAAAATGACCGGAATATAAATGTTATTGTCTAAATTTGAACGACACGTGAGGTGATCCTCCCTCTTTTTACTAACCACTTTAAAAAACACAGACTTTCAACAGGTCACATTTCTTAAAGTTTTTCAACATCAAAAACTGCAAAACTTAAGACGAGGCAAAACTAATTTTAAATAAATAGTTCTGGACTTTAATTTATTTTACCACTTTATTACCCATGATCCACTCGTAATACCAGGTAGTTCTGTGTTTTGATAATTAAGTTAATTTCATCTTCTAAACCGCTTGTTCCTAACGAGTATTAAGGTTTATTCATGATTTATTTATTTGTCTTGAATCATCAATTGATACTGTTAACAAATAAACGCTTTTCTCTGTTATTTTTTTATATGACATATTGGGTTGTTGTTGGGGTTTTTTTTCCTTCTTTTTATAATTTTGAGAAATGGCTTTTTCTATTGTCGAAGACAATCTCAACCTGGCACTTGCATTTTTGGCTGAGATGAATCTTTGGCCCTTTCTAGCCTTGTGCTGTCATGATTACTGACTCCTGGCATACTCAAGTCAGCAGCAGGCCAACACACCTCCACCCCATAATCACTATTGATTAGTGATAATGTGGTTAAGGAAGGTTGAGACCTGTTTGCCAATGAGACAGACAAGCCTGCTTCTTTCAGTTCTGCTGATCCAGGGAAATCTAGGATTTTAAGGGCCCTTTGTAAAACTATAGGTTTGGTCATAAAAGCCTTAGAATATTTTCAATCAGCTGAGTAATTGCAATTAGTCCAGTTGTAGGATGACCCAAAGAACTCATAAATCCCAATTATTAAAGACTGACTCAAGATGCAACTCCACAACAGTCTTTAGCATTGAAATTGGAGTTAGTTTTTGTCATTTTGAGAAATAATTAACAAAAATACAGTATTATAAAATGGTGAGTTGTTCATTTACAGTGCAGAAATTTTAAATGTTACCACTTTGTGCCGTCAGTGTAGGCTGTCGTTTTAAAACTGACAGAGAATGGAAGCCCACTTAAAAAAGGAAAAACCAACAACTGATCAATCTGAAAGTGTAGAACAGAATGTGGGTTTCTCTGCTGCCCTGCATGCATGAGCGCTTTGACAATACTGTACATGACATGACTTCAGAGTGGTCAGAAAGTCCACAGGGAGTCTTCAAAATATGGAGGTAAACGCTTGCTCAATTTTAAACTAAGGATTTTAAAACTTGTTCCAGTTCTGAGGGTTTTTTTCCTCTCACACTCACAATTAAATTATTCAAGGATTCAAAACTACAGGAAATACTTTAAAACGTGGGTCTGAATGATAAAACAGCTACTTAACAAAACAAGCAAGTTGTGAAAAGCTTGTTTACTTTGAAAGTTCAAATGAAGGTGACGCATTAAAATCTGTCTGTTTACAATTTAGTGACCTTAAAAATGAAATTTATTAAGTTTTATTTCAGAGTTCAGCTGAGAATATTATTAATAAAAATGTTTAAAAATGATTATAAGGCCAAGAGAAAAAAGCAAAACAGGCAAAGAAAATAGATCAAGAAAAACACCTTTACATTATTCACTGATAACGAAAACCGAGGGAAAAAGGCTAAATAAGTCTGAGCCTTAACAAGATGAGACACTAACAGATGAGTGTATCCCCAAAAGATACATAGAATTTTTACTAATTTATATAAAGAAAAAAAATAACTGTGGCTCACAGTAGACACTAACGATTGTTACGACTTACGACGGTCGAAAAATTAATATGAGTACTTTGCTAAATACTTCAATAAATCACAACCAAACTCAGTTTAGCTCTTGTTGCCTTTTTAAAACACACACACACACACATTCTGGTGGCATGCGTGCTTTACCAGAATGTTTTAACGTGCCAGCGCCCTAGAACACAGTGCACCTTTTGAATGTGTTAAACACAGGAAAAGCACCTGTGACTGAAACAGAGCCCAATAAGTCAGTGTGCTTCATGGTTATAAAAAATAGTACATGCCGTTTCAAGCAATTTCTCTAATGCATTCCTGATAGGAGTTAAATGTGAGAAAACAAGCTTCAACTGCACTGCCTGGCAAAGTCCTGACCATCAACTCCCACACGCTCTGCATCTTCACAGCATGAAGCATCCACTGTCTATCAACACTGTAATGGGAGGCAAACTAAACAACACAGAGGGAACGGGACACAAGATCACACATACACAGAGGAAAAAATTTGGGACTAGACTCTTGCATAGAACATCTGCGCAGCAAATCACGCTGTAAATAAATCCTGCTTCAGACTATTTACTGTGTATTAAATAGGTAGAGTGAACCTTTTGCACTTTCATCACTTCTATGCAAAGAGGTTGTGTCATTTGCAATGTGATTATGAGTGCTGCTCACAAGAGGAGTGTTGAATCAAGAAGGTCATTACAGCAGCAGAGGTAATGGCAAAAATAAACAGAAACGTCCTCAAGAACACAACCTATTAGCAAGCGCACTTAACTACATATTGACATTGACTTGTTAAGCCTTTTAACCTTTGTTTTAGTAATGGTCACAGTTCAGGGGATTTAATGGAGCTTACATGAAGCTGAAGAACTTAAACACAAACCGCTGTGCTAGTCCTTAGTACACAGATGTTTAGTGAGGAAAGTGAATTAAATAATTGTTAGAGAAGTGATGCAGAGACCGGTTTTGCCCTTGCTGTTGTCTGAGGTTTGGGTCCCATTGGAGCCTGTAGATGGGGATGACAACTAAGTGGACTCTGAATTGATGTTCTCCTTCAGTAAAGCACTCAGAGGGCTGACTTTTGCTCTTTTTCATCATCCTCCACTGACTTCACTGCTTCTCGACTTGTCTGCATTGCACCAGTTATTTCTCACCCCCAACTTAACATCATCTGTCCTGAAAGTCCATCGCTTTTAAATCCATTCATCTGACTGTGCTACCCCCCCGCCCCGATCTCTGCTCTAGTAAACACTGCTGTAGCAATTCCCATGTAATCAGATGTGCATGAACTCCAGAAAAAATAACACCTTAGCACTTTCTTTTCACCTCAAAATACATTTACTATGAGTGAAAAGTAGGTCAAGGTTTAGGTCGGGGTTTTTTTTAGATAGTTTTGATAATCGTGTAAAAATCGCTAAAAATTCCTGCTTTGTTTTGTGAAAATAAATCAGCTACACACAATTTCTCTTGATCCAATATGATCCAACTCATCACCATAGTTGGAACCCCATCCTTATTGGATGGCGTTAGCACCATCAATAGATGGTGTTTGATTTGTTTTTCTTTTTTTTTAAGATAATATCTCAATCAAACACACTCTGTATGCACATTGAAATTCAGACTGAGATGATTTGGACTTGTGCAGAGGAGAGAGAGCGAGAGTACAGCGGCAGGAGGATACTGGGTTTGGGATCGCTAGGCAGCAGGACTAGAGGAAGACCAAAGAGGAGGTTCATGGATACAGTGAAAGAAGACATGAAGATAGTTGGTGTGATCGAAGAGGATGCAGGAGACAGGATGAAATGGAAGAAAGTGACTTGTTGTGGCGACACCTGAAGGGAAATGCTGAAAGCAGAAGAAGAAGAAAACTGAGCTTTCAGGCCATATTGGTAAATGAGCGGGACAGCATCTTTGGGGATGTTCTCGAGGTCATTAGGAGTTTCAGGTCTCGCTTTGATTGAATCCCAGTTTGTTTTCCAGGAGCAGCAAGTCAAAGGTATTCCCTCCTTATCACAACCACTTTCCTTGGCTTTCTCTCTTGGCTCTATGAGTACACATATGACTTCCCTTTCTGCTGCTCCGGTCACATCCGGTGCTCCAGGGCTTTACAAAATGTTCCAGAATGCCTAGTCAGAACTCTTAGCAAGCCTGCCAGGCGTCATCCCCACAGTCCTCCAAGAATCCTTGCTATTTTCTATTCCTCTTCTCCTTCCGCTCCACCTGTAACACAGGAAGAACCCATGAGATTACATTTTTGATACGATCTTTAAAAAAAGCCCTGGTCCAGATAGAGTATTGTTTGATGGATGTGCTGTACGAATTTCAGCCATCTGCTGAAGTCCACTCAGCGACGGAGCACAGATGTTTTCATCAGCACATGTGGCAAGTATTCACTAGGTCTTGGGAAGCTGATGCAATTCCTTCCCTAGAGCAGACTTAATAGACAGTTTAAACCACCTCTCTACCACCCTGTGTATCTGGTCAGAGCATTAGTGATGGCAGCCATCAGCTATGGATTTCACACAACTGCTGAGATGTTGCAGAGTTTTTCTTCCACCAAATTGAAGACAGGTGGATGTTTCAGCAGAAAGTGGTTTCAGTCAAAGACAGTGTTTCATGGAAAAGTGTTAGTCCATAGTCTCAATCTATTTGTCATTGACGCTAAACGAGCAGCATCAAGCAGTAAAGTTGGACAAATTACTAAAAAAAGATTCAAACAAAAGCAGTTTGAGTTGTTTGATGTGCATCACAACTTTCTTCTTGTTGGATGATTAGTCAGTCTAAATTTAGAGTGAACAGGTAAAAAATGTCAGCGATCCCACAGCAACTGCTCAGATTATCACCACATATTTTAAAAAAGAAACTGTAATCATTAACTTTAGGAAATAAGCTGGTCTTGGTAGATGTTGTTAGACTACCACAGCACTGTGACCGCCTGCTGGTTCCGCACTGGCAAAAACCCTAGATTAAATGGTTATAAGCAAAAAAAGCAGAGAAATGCAAATGTGTGTTTGTGTGTGTGATTGGACATGATGTGTTTACAGCACGAGGTGGGGCCACGATAAATCAGCCTGCTTTTTTCTCGTCACTATGGCAATGACTTCCTGATCCACTCTGGGTTGATTTAATGGTCCTGGGGGACCTCTAAACACACGCTACGGTGCTCTTTGGGCTCTGCTCACCAGGCTTAGCTCGTCGTAAATTCAATCAGTTACCAGTTAGAGCACCTGTGTGCACTTCGGTGTGTATGAGCTTAGCTTTTTGCTGTAACTGTTTTTTTTTCTGCTAAAGTCTCAGGAAGAAAATAATAAATTTCTCTCTCAAGCACCACCTTGTCATGCATAACAGACCCACATGAAATCATGTCATGCATTGGTATTTATTTTCCATTCTAAGTTTGAGTTAGTTTTTTTTAGAAAGAAGGATACCTTATTCCTCCTCAACAAGTAAATTTGTGTGCTGCATTACACCCATTGGTGGATGAAGTACTCACTTTTTGTACTTAAGTAAAAGTACAGATAATTAGGCAAAAAATTTACTTAAGTAAAAGTACAAAAGTAGTTGGTGTAAATTGTACTTTTTAAATAAAAAGTAAAAGTATTCGACCACAATTCAAATGTTATTTGTTGTGCTATAGGGTGTCCCAATGGTAACCAGGATAAATACTCTGCAGGGGTGTGACCCCCCCTCTCCCGCCTCTTTTGGTCCACAAAAAAAAGGGCGAACGTTCTAACACTGAGCTAACGCCTCACTCTCTTGTTCAGTGTTTTTATTAGGAAGATACCGGTTCATTCCGCTGATCTGTGCAGTGTTCACCTGCAGTGTTTGTCCGTTCAGGGAAAAGGCTGGCCCGAGTCTTTCATGAAACTAGGGTTAGCTGTTCGAGTAAGCTGACCCGGGGAAAAGAAAACTGCAAGTTTGCAACAATTGTATTCAATATCCAATTTACATCCTCTAAATATGTCCGCACTTCTCAAATTTAGTTTTTTGTTGTTGTTATTATTTAAAATCATGTTGGACACTATAATATGTATATATTCACACATCTTAAAAAAACATTTGATCCAATTAATCATAAAATATTAACCAATACACTTCAACAGTATGGGATCAGAGGTTTGGTTTTACAGTGGGTAAAAAGTTATTTGAGTAACAGGAAACAATTTGTGAAGTGGTTCCTGAAACATTCCTCGTCATGCTCTGACATTGTTTGTGGTGTACCACAGGGGTCAGTGCTGGGTACAACTTTGTTTTTTGCATTATATAAATGAAGTACAAAGTGTCGAAAGTCGTAAAACTTGTATTATTTGCAGATGAGACTAGTGTTTTCTGTTCCGGGGGAGATTTACAGGAATTTTTTGTAATGGTCAGTACTGACATAGGCAAACGGTGGTTTGACAGGAAGAAATTATCATTGAACCTAGATAGAACAAAATCCATGCTATTAAGTAACTGTAACAAATATATATCAATATAGTATATATATTTTTGTATATGTATATATATCCACAAAAAGTTTTGTAGGCGCATTAAGTGATAAAAAGAACTATGGACATCAAAACGTAGGTAATCTATGCTCTATCATTTTAAACTGTGGAGGTTTTATAAAAACCCATTCTGCTGTTCTTTGGCTAAGATGTGTAGCCTGGTTGGAAATATGTGGTTCTTTTCCATGCGTAGTTACATTTGCGTGGGGGCGTATGGGTGGTCATCGAATCAATTTTTATTGTTTCTTCTTGGTTCCATTTTTCTTGTTTTACGTGGTCTTCTTTTAATAATTATCTTCCTATTGGGACATGGGTTTTTTTAGTTCCCTTTCCCCCATGTTTACTGGTGTAAAAAAAATATAGCAAGAAGTATATAAAAAAGAAGTATTGATTCATTTTTTTGTCCAGCCAGTCAACTGGAATTTGCACAGTAAGCGTCAGCACACAGCATTGTGATGCTTGTTGATTTTACTTGCAGGGAACAGCAAGGATGGTGTCGTTCTTTAAAAATGTCTTTGGGCATTTATGACATGCTGAGCACATATTTCTTCATCATACACATTAGGTTATAGTAAATATTGTCAGGGTTTTAGGGTGTGGAAGGAGGAGGACCCAATTGCAGGACATCAAATAAGGTTTATTAACACAATTAGGGTAAGTCTGTAAAGCAAGAAGCACAGATTTAACTCAGGATTTCAACAGTTCAAATAATAACAAAGTTCAAACATGGACAGGCCACCAGGATGATCTGGCTGGAAGGGATGGTTAGACCCTACAGGGAAGTCTGGGGGTGATTGCCCTTAAATAGATGGCAGGGTGCACAGATGTTGGGAATCCGGAATCATCATCAGGTGACCCTAATCAGGCTGATTAGGATCATCCAGGGCTCCCTCTGGCGGCAGGGGAGGGATTCTGACAAATATAGCTTAGATAAAACAAATCCAGAGGGTTTTTTTTTTTTAATGAATGAAGACACTGCAGCGTTCTTTCAAGTATCTACAAGACATTTTCTAAATTTTATGTGTAATGAGAACAACACAGTAACTAGAAACTAAAATCACAGAGAGCATCATAAAACACTGGCGAATGAGGTGTATAAAGGGGGCATTGTGTACGCATGTGTGCACTGGGACCATAATAACTCATGCCAAATGTGTAGCAACATTAAAGTGTGGATCGTGAGAGCAGGTGTGTAGGAAAGACAACATGTTAATATGAATTACTTTTAAAATAGGACAAGAACAAAGTTAATGTTCAGTGTTCTTCACTTCTTGCAAAAAATGATAATATTTTCAAAACATTGCAACAAAATATCTCGTACGTTCTGAGTCTCATCAGATTCCTGTTGCTGAAACAAGGGCTTTCATTGGAATAAAGCTTGAGGTTGTCATGGAGACTGCTGTATTCACCTCAGATGATTTCTGACTGTTTCCTGTTAGTCCCTCCAGACGTTTTCGCGCAATCACCTGGAAAAAGGCCAAATATGAATACACTAAGTTGGCAGTAAATTCCACTGAAGAAACATATTCTACAAACCTGCACCTGTTGGCTTTTTTTCTTCCTGAAGCTGTAAGCATGATGCACATGTGAAATTTATTAGATGGAGCTGAACAACTCTCGCTGTCTTTGTTATTGTCAAACGTTTTTTTGATTTAGCTCTGTTTGATAGAGTTGGACATAAAGTCTTTTGCTCGCTCACAGAACCTGACCAGCAGCTGTCAGTTGTTGGACCTGGAGGTGAGCTATGTTTGGGTAAACTGTGAGTGATTGCCTCAGGCCTCAGGCATCTCACATGAAACTTTACAAAGTGGTTGGAGGGCCCAGTCTGTTTTCCTCTACTCACACAAATGCTAACCTTACACAGCATTTTTTTTTCACACTTTCTGTCTTTTACCACCTTTTATACAACTTAAAACATGTTGTTAAAGGTAAGCAAATTGGACAAATAAAAAATATTAGGAATAAAATAATTTATGATCAACATTTTATAATAAATTTATTTGGGAAATCCATTCACGGTTTACAAAATTATGTAAATTCTTTGCAATTGCTTCAAAAGTTAAAAAAAAAAAAGTGGAAGCGAAAGAGAGCGGAACTAAAGTATGTCTCAGAATTAGGATAACAATAATCAGCTTTGTATATCTTAATAATATTTTATCATTTTGATTTTTAAGGATATTTTTTCTGATTCTGGTTTTAGAATGAATGAGAAGCACTAAAACATCTGAGTGGAGCTCAGAGTGGAGCCTCTACTTTCCCACTAGAGATGTGTCAGCATCTAGTTAGAAGTCATCCTGGGAATAACCCCCTGAAGGGAGGCAGAGGGGAGACACAACACACACAGTGGAAAGACCATGTTGACCCTTATCATCCTTGAAATGATTTGTGATCCAATGGAAAAGCGGAAGTCTAGGTTCTAATGCTGATGTCATTGTTAACGCAACCTGAACGGAACGCATGTTTGGGGCACAATGGTGGATGGGTTGATAATAAACAGGCAGATGGACAGACACACATGGTTTCAAGTGCCTGCCTGAGTGTGTGCGTTCACATACAGTATGCATTAATGATAATTTTATCAGGGAATAGATGAATTAATACATGACAGACTGACTGACTAAATAAATGGTAACATTAAAACTCTAATTGTATTAGTTTTGCTCCTCTACTTTTATGGGGAAAATCCTCAAATATCATATTAGACATTAAAAAAAAAAAAACTATTGTAAAGAAAGTAGATGTTGTGATGTAGAGATGAGGAAGGAAGAGAAGGACCCAAATGCAGGACAACTAAACAGAATTTATTGACCAAAAGTCTGGTAAGGCAAAAAGTATGGTAAAGCTGCAGGCCAGGGGCACAGGATTACCTCAGGATCAAAAATTCAAATACTATAACAGTGTTCAAAAATGTTACTCATGGTCAGGCAACCAGGAAGACCTGGCTGGAATGCAGTGTACCGATGGTGATAGTAGTAGTGATGGTGATGACGTTGACCATACAAGACATCTGGAGTGATTGCTTTTAAATAGGCACCAGGATCCACAGGTGTGTGTCAGACGAATCACCCTCAGGTGTCCCTAATCAGGGTGGTGATGGAAGGTCCAGAGCTCCCTCTGTTGGTAGGGGAGGGGTTCATGACAGTAAGCGCATCAAAAACTCTACAACTTACTATGACTTTTATTCAACGTATTCTTGTTACAACCGGCTTTTTTCATGATTGAGAGATTCTTCAAAATTGACTATTATTCTTTAAAGAGAATACATAAAATTAATTACATCAGTCTTTTTATTCGAAAATAGAATGAAAATTACACATTAAATGATTACATAACAGAGGAAGTACATGTGGTACTTTTGCAGACTGAAGTGTTGTGTAAGGGTGATCATTTGGGATTCAGCTTAGTGTTTAAAGTTTACACTGTACTTTAGGGATTTGGGGCTGAATAGGGTTAATTAGTGTTTTTCTTCCTTTATGTTGGTTCCACAGTGTATATTACACACAGCTGTCCACATCACAGGGAGTTTGCACTTAATAAAAAAGAAGGGGTGTTGTGCTTTTGTGGGGTAATAGTTCTTATCTCATTTAAACATTGTACATTTTGTTAGACCACAAATGCATGAGGGGCTGCATGGTGGTACAGTGGCCTCACAGCATGAAGATCGGGGTATGAGTCTCAGATGGGATATTAATAATAACTTTATGTATCCATTAAGAACTTCATTTGCCGACAGAGCATCGGGATAAACACAGACAGATAAAAAAAAAAAACATGCATTAAATACATGATAATAACTATGTAATAATTGAATAAATTAAAAAAAAAGACTGCTGCGTATAGGATCTGATGCAGTGTACATTTCAGAAACCAGTCAATTTTTGCTTTAGATACTGCTAATATTTGTGATTCAAATTCAACATCTGTTTGGGGGTTTTGTTTTATTAAAAAGTCCACCTAGGTATAATGTAAGTGTCTTTAGCATGCAGCAGAAATAGTAAAGGTGGGTTTAATTTTATAGACGGATAGCATACAGTTGGGAATCAAATTATTCTGTAAAATGAGACATTTAGTGCATTAAGTTAACAAAACCAATGTATATTCTTTTGTATTTTCATCTTGGTTCATTTGCTTGAAAATGTCCCACAGCTTTGTGTGTTTTTGTGTGCAAAAACTTTTCCTGATTGCATTAGAATGTGGGTGCAGTGGAGAACAAAATCTGCTGCCAAGAACAAGTTTGTGTTTCATAGAATTTCCAAATTCTCAATGGGAGAGCATGCAAATTGCTCGAGAATGCATAAATGAAATAGACAACCACATTAGGTGTGCTTTTTCTGAGGGAATAATGTTCAACCATTGAAACCCCCGAAAAGTTCATTTTACATACAAAGTCCATTCTTTTTACATGAAGGTTCATCTAATCTTTGATGAAAAGAAGGAACAAGAGTAACCTCAACAAATATCTTTACAAACATCAACCTAATCTAATAGATGTTTGTAATCAGTGACGTATCACTAGTCCCCTTCTTTTACTTTGACATTCAACCTTCTCCCACTAGGCTGCAATCCAATCAAAGAAAAACAGGATGAACATTGCCTTTGACAGCAAGCGTTTTGAGTGGCCTCATGGGAAATGTAGTGCTGGCAATTTAAAGCAGAGTGTGAGTCACCATCTGTCTCCCTCACTCAGTCATAACACAACTGCTGCACATGCACGTCTGATACGAGTGACTCTGAATTTATCAGCCCTTTCTGCTTATTTGACACACTTTGTGTTACTGTTTGAGTTTGCTATATATTTTATGACGGGGAAATTGTAAGTTGACCTTGTCAGATGCTGGGTTAGTCTTGGATTGCACTACTTCTTGTGCATGAGTGTGTGTGCAGGTGGGAATTGCTTTAAGTGCTGGAAGCTTTGACATATGCACACAGACACTACACTATGAAGTGCTGAGACACCCACACACACACCTGAAGGCTACCACTGTCCTACTCTGGCTGTGGCAGCAGGTTTTGGTATTCCAGGCAGTGCTGACAGGGTCTATTGACATTCCTGTCTCATTGCTTGCTCCATTGTGCATTCTGTGAGAGCGAACTTCCATCCTGCTCTCTCTCCCTCCCTCCCTTTCGGAATCCGAGCGTCTCTCTCTGTCTCTCTCTCTCTTATTCTTTAGAGCATCAGACTCATTATCCTTACTCACACTCTGCTTTGGAAACAGCAAAGCATGAAACAGGTGAAGACGCACTAGCAAACACTCACACAGACAACAAGAAATTACTTCCCACAAACACTTTTTGAAAGATTCATTCATCTAATGACCCCATTTATAACGCCAGTGGACTATTTGTCAGTACAGTCTGTAAATTAATCACATTGATCCCAGGGTCACTGGTGTTGATGTCAGATCTAGATGTCAGCTCTACTGAATACAAGCCGGGTATACAGCCACATGGCAACCTCGTAGAACTTGTTTGGTTCCTGGACAGCATAAAAATAAGCTGATACTGCAGGTGATATTATTAGGCCTATCTAACTACTATAACAACAAGGTTTTATGGGAAAGTCCAGCTTCTTTTTAGCGTGGACTTGCACATTTACCAGAAGCCTGATTGAGACCTGACAGGTTGAGATTAAGCGCTCACAAAATCTAATACACATGGCGGGAATCTTGTTGGAATTGTTTTAAAGGTGTAGTTACTCAAAATCACAAAATTCTTCTTAATCAAAACATTTATTCTGTGTTCGAAAAATTATAAAAATAACAAACCATGATTTTTTTTGTCTCCTTAATATAGATTTTCTCAGTTTACGTGATTTTTATCATTTTTTCTTTTAATTTGCAAAAGTCAATGCTAAGATATTAAGTCTTGATTGTTCAATTTAGCGTCTAAATATCAAATTAATCTGCGTACCTTTTTCTTTTTTGCTTTACAAGATTGTAAATTCATTTCTACAACACTTTTCTCAGGAGTCACAAAGTGCTGCAGAGATCAATCTGTGCAGGAAAATATAAATACAACACTAAAACCATGTAGCAACTCATGAGAAGAAACACAAGTTTAGTCCAGCTGTTTTATCAGTTTTATCACTTGACGTCAATAAAAATTGAAAAACTGGGTGTAATTTTTTTAAAATCAACTTCATGGAAGAAATGTAGAATTCTATTTTAAATGCGCTCAAATAAGTTAAAGAAATTCCAAATCAGCAATTGTAAAACACCGGCCAGTCAGTCATCTTCATTTATTTAATGCCGTTGCTTTTATTTCATGGATAACCTAAATTCATGATTATTAGAGGAATAGAGACACACTGGAGGAAAAGACGAGAAGCAGAGATGGTTTTAGCAGAGATGAAGATGCTGAGGATCTCTCTGGGAGTGACCAGGATGGACAGAATCAGAGGAACAGCACATGTTAGAGGTTTTAAAGTCAGAGAGGCCAGACTGAGATGGTTTAGACATGTGCAGAGGAGAGAGAGTACATCGGAAGAAGGATGCTAGATTTGGAACCACCAGGAAAGAGGACTAGAGGAAGACCAAAGAGGAGGTTTATGGATGCAGTGATGGAGTTGGTGTGACCGAAAAAGATGCAAGAGATAGGGTTAGATGGAAGAAACTGACTTGCTGTGACGACCCTTGAAGGGATATGCCCAAAGGAGAAGAAGAATACAAAACAAGTTCCATTCAACACTTTTTAATCTTGTCAAGACTTTCTTCAAAAAGTCACTGTTTTTAAATCTTACAACTATTCGGTTTTTAAGAGAATCTAAGAGTTTTTTGAACCGACTCGAGTCAACAGAAAAGGAAATAAAGCCATCTTCCTGAATGACGGATGTCAAAAATTCAATATGTTGTAAACAACCCAAAAATGTCTGACCAATAAAAGACATAGAAATCTAGGTTACCCCACATTTTTTTCTGAAACAGTGCTTGAGCAGAAACAAAAATTGAGTTTGAAAAAAAAGTCTTGCTTTGTTGTTGTTTTACACATTCGTGCCCTTGTGAGGCTTTCCTGTTTGTGTTTTACAGCTAGAAAAGCATCTGTTTGTAGATTCCAGCAGCCAAGAACATGCCCTAAACTGCTGAAGCAAGTTATGAGTAATAATGTTTTTCTTTGGAGATGGTCCAGGGTGAAACACTGGTGTAATTCTAAAAGACTTCCAGTTTAAACTTGTGAAAACTGAATGAACAATTAAAATCTTTCCATTATGTTGATAACATTTTAAATCATAGTTATTCCGCTTTAAATGCTTTACATAATCAATATTTTTGGGCAATTGGCTGATTTGTGGAGAACGTAGATAAGGCTTCAAAGTTATTGTCGCCGTCACAGTGATGATCGAGACGTTTCGACCTCCATCTGGAAAATAGAGTCAAAACATCTTGATCATCTTTGAAGCCTTTTCTACAATGGATCACTTCTGGACCTGAGGATTAGACGGATCATGTGGGGAGTCTATAAAAACTGACTCGGAGTAAAGTTTTTTCACTTTAGCTTAATACGTGATTACTTTAGCTTCTTGCGCGTGTTTGAAAAAAAACATTTTTGGGCTTCTATTTGTAATTTGAGCTCATTGATTAACTCTTCTGGTTCATTTCTTACCATTGGTCGATCAATCTCATCTGAACAGGAGGAAATTCATCTCATCCAGTCGTTGCTGGGATCAGTTTCTATCACCCTGAGGAGAATAGGATAAGTTATGTTCTTATCTCAGCGGATTTTGTTTGCAAATTTTCCAACATTTTGGTGAGCAAAATGTTACAGGTTAAAGCTATATACAATATGTCATATGTTGAAGCTTATGAGCAGAACCTCCCACCCCCCAAAAAAGTAAGAAGAAAGGAAAGGGGACTAGTCAAGCTATCCCCTTGCAGAGCGAGCAAATGGGCCACCAAAATGCAGGAAAATGACTCTTATTTTTCAAAATATTCGGAGGGACGGGATACCCCAGCCCCCTCCTGAACTGGCTTTGTCAATGACCTCACGCCCCCCTCCTCCCCCCTTTAGAAAATTCTGGACCCCTGATGAGGTCTTAGTGAAATGTTTTGTGTGTCATAGCCACATGCGCAACAGAGAACTTTCCACGATTAGATTGTTTATTGAGTAAAAGTTTTCATCATGGAGTTTTTCAAAGGTGATGCCCCGAGCTATTTTTTACTATTCAGAGTAGAAAAAATGTTTTATAACCACACAATAGGTATTGAAAGGCTGATTTTTGAAGATGGTCCAACACTGATTATTATTACAACTGAGGTCTTTAAATGCTATCCAAAGATACAAGGTCCAGATTGTGTGTGGTTCAAGCTAGGGTTTTTTGGCAGTTTTGCTGTAATGGATGATGACACTTCTCTGCATATAGCTGGAGATGATCAAGAGTTCCTGCACTGACAATAGCATCAATAAAATGGACATATCTGTGAAATCCCATCTATCCAACATCGCCATGCCACACTACAGACTCCTCAGCGGTTGGTAAATAAAAGAGGACATCTCAGGAAAACATTTGTTTCCCCATGTGATAGATTGACTATCTTAAGGGTTGAATTCATAGTGAATGAACGTTACTTTTCTTCTTCTTCTTCTTCTCCTCTCCATTTCTCTTCAGAGTCGCCACAGCAAGCCAGTTTCTTGCATGTAATCCTGTCTCCTGCATTCTTTTCGGTCACGCCAACTATCTTCATGTCTTTCTTCACTGTATCCATGAACCTCCTCTTTGGTCTTCCTCTAGTCCTTTTTCCTGGTGGTTCCAAACCCAGCATCCTTCTTCCGATGTACTCTCTCTCTCTCTCCTCTGTACATGTCCAAACCATCACAATCTGGAAAAAACCGGAGTACCTGAAGAAAAATCCATCCAAACATGGTGAAAATGTGTCAAAATCCCCACAGAAATGCCAGTGTTTCAAGCCTTGTCTCCACTTCGGGACTCAAACTCCAAACCACCATGAGGCCACCATGAAGCCCAGATTTAGAATCATACGAGTAATTTTTAAATGATTCTTTGTGTCCAATTAAATCAAATCTTTAATCATCAGTTTTTTGTAATAGTAGGTTTGACACAGAGAGATGTTATGGTCTGGAGATTTATTTTGTTGAAGGATTTCTTTGCATCTCTTTCTTCTTTTGTGTGTCTTCCTTGCAGCTGTTATTTTCTTTAAAAATCAGACAGCTGATCACTTCAAGTTGTTTTTTGAGCTGCATTTCTTTTAATCACAATTTCAGAGCTCAGATCCCCATAAAAACTATTTTCTCAATATTTCCCAAGTGAGCAACTCAATTTAACACTAAGTAGAAGCAACCCCAGTCGATGCCGTTGTTTTCATTTTTATGTTCGGGTTTTTTATTTATTTAGTTGTGCGCAAACAGGCTTTTTTATATGCAAATTTTAAAGACGAAGGTTCCGGGGTTGATTTAAAACTAAGAATTGTGTGTAAGTGTTAATTTAAAATTTCTTGCAAGTCTGTGCATGATTTATTTTTATGGCATCACAGAGCAATTTTCTCTTGCTTTCCTACATATCAATACATACAGCTGCTGCTTTGAGACCTCTTCGTGTTAAAACAGGGAAACTTTTCATAAGTAGATCGGTATTGTGTCAATATTCACCAAAACGGAACCTATTCTACCCGCAAACTACAGCATTCTGATTGCATTCAGCAGTATTACAGTTACCTGTGTCATTGGTCTGGAAAAAAATCTTGTGTGCATGTAAAAGAAGTATTTCAAAACTTAAACATTAGGGCTGACCATTTTTTACTTTTACTTAAAACTTTTAAAAATTTTCAAAATGTTTTTCTTATTTTTGTAAAAAAAAAAAAAAAAAAAAAAAAGATTGATTAATCACAAATCTTTTGCAGCGATCCTGGGCAGGCCTAAGAATTCTGTCCGCTGGGTCCATTCATGGTCGGGTCATTCTGTCAAGATGGGGAATGCAGGTGGAAGGAGGAGGGCCCAATTGCAGGACAAGACACATGGTTTATTTAATAAAGGAGTCCAGTAATACTGTAACGAAAAGAACACATGAATCAGTAGAATGTCATTGAGTTATTGTCCTAAATGTCTGGTCAGGCAGCCAGGAAGACCTGGCTGGAATGGAAGGTATGACCAGACACCTGAAGGCCTATTTAAAGGCAGCTTCACAACGTCCTTCAGGTGTCTAAAATCAGGCAAATGAGGGAAAGCCCTGGGTTCCTTATGGTGTTGGGCAAGGGAAACATGACAATCTGAGAAAAAATTCAGCACAATTAATCTTTAGAGATCATTAATCGCAAGTATTCGTTAGAAAGTTAGAAATTTAGAACGTTTCTTTTGAACAATACAAACAGAACTTCTAAAGAAAATCAATAAAATCTTTTTAAAACCCAAGATATTTCTTCAAAACTAAAAAAAGTTGCTGAATAATCCCTGAGAACAAAAATAAGTGAACTATTGTGGTTTAGAACAGGCAATCAAAGTATCAGAAAGTAAACCTCTTAGCTTTTTTTTTATGAGTGAGATAGCCTAGTAAAGCCTTAGGTGCTCATCTTTACTTAACTTATTAAGGCAGGAACCTTCCCATCAAAGCTGTGACAGAAGCTTCTTTTGGGAGGTTTGAAGCAACTGCATTCATATGATGTTGACATTTAGCTGAGCAGCAAGTCGGGGGACCTTATTTAGATGATTGAGACATTAAGTCATAGCTGTAAGCTTTCAGACCAAAGTCAAAAGATCAAACCAAATAATTTGAAGAAGCACAGTAAATTTCAGAGAGACAGCCCACTTTTGTCATTCTGGATGTGTGTCACTGCTGTGCTTGTTAAATGTTCGAGAAGAAGAAAAAAAATCAGAAGAGAAGAACACAACAATAAACTATTGTCAAGTTTATTTAAAGTATTTCTTATTAAATGAATAGATTCAACATTTTACACATGAGACAGGACACCATTAATTCATCATGTGCTTTGTGGGTTATATCCCCTTTTTTTCCTCCGATGTAGAATAATTGGATGGATATGCTCCTATGGTGAAAATCACAATGATTCAGAGGATTAGATGCAGAGTGACTGTGCAGTAAATGATAAGAGAATTGAAACCTGCTGGTGTTTTTGCTTTAGCATGCTGTTCGGAAGGCCCGCGGGTCAGGGCTGCCAGATACAGTGTGCAGACGGCAGTGGTGGGCTGTGCCAGTCACGTACAGATTACACAGTCTGCCATGATGCTACTAAGCTGGCACTGTGATAAGACACATCCAGACATTGCTATTATGTAACTGGCTGTGCACAGTAGAAATAGGGGGACTGCACAGCATCCGAGCAGCCAGTAGAACAAGTCTTTAAACACCCCAGCTGGTTTTTGTGACTCAATAAAAGAATCACATTGTGTTTGAAGAACTGTCCGGCTGCTTGATGCTTCAGTCGAAGTACTGAGAAATATCAAAGTCCAGATCGATTTGGTGTTAAGGCAAGACAGATAAACCATAAAAACATGACAAAAATGTAATCTCAGGTGAGAGGTTGTTGTAGACCACATGGATTATGTTTATAGTAGCAGTTAGAATGATAATTTGACAATTCCGCATTTTAGGTTTATGGGCTCCAAATTTTTGGTTTGTAGTGTTTGGATTCTGGTTTGACTCTGTTATTACTTTGTACGTGAGGTATGTTAAAATTGGAGAAAAATAAATTGAGATAGCTACATTGCAGTTAAAAAATAATAATAAAAAATGATAGTCAAAAAGACCGAAAGAATGAGATCGCGGGTACAAGCAGCCGAAATGAGCTTCCTCCGCAGGGTGGCTGGGCTCTCATTCAGAGATCGGGTGAGGAGCTCTGCCTCCTCCAGCTCGAGAGGAGCCAGATGGGACTGTTCTGGCATATGGTCAGCATGCCCCCCGAACGCCTCGTGGGCGAGGTGTTTTGGGCACGTCTCACTGGGAGGAGACCAAGGGGCAGACCCCGGACCTGCTGGAGAGACTATGTCTCACAGCTGGCCCAGGAACGACTTGGGATCCTTCCGGGTGAGCTGAAGAACGCAGCCGGGGTGAGAGAGGCCTGGGCTGCCCGTTTGAGGCTGTTGCCCCCACGACCCGACCCCGGAACAAGTGGAAGATGAGGGAATGGAACGGATAGTCAAAAGTAAAAAAAAATTATGTTGCTAAATTGGACATTTTCTGTTGCCAGCTGGGACCTTTCTTATCAACAGTCTAAAAAAATTTTACAGGGCCGAGCAAGCTTGATTTAATTGAAGATACTTTATTTATCCCCAAAGGAAAATTTGAGTGCTGCAGTGTTACAATCATACAACAACATGATTTTTTTTTAACTGTTGTGAATGAAAGTGAAAAGGTTTGAAGTGAAAGAATAAATAGTTTGATGGAGGATGGCAGAAATCATTTTCTGTACCGTTCCTTTGTGCAGCAGAGTTGCAGGAGTCTGTTGCTGAAACTGCTCTTCAGATGATCCACATAATCATGGAGGGGGTGTAAAGGATTTAGCATGATTGATGACAATTTTGCTTTCATCTGTCCCTCGCCACCTCCTTCACGCAGGTGAAGGGCAAGCCAACCACACGTCCAGCTTTTTATCTGTTAGTTTAGCCCATACATGTCAATAAATCAACATACCGCATGTGAGTAATATCAACCCACTTGTACATCCAGCTGTTCGTATTTAACTGTTTGAACTGCAGTAACTGTATTGTAATTATTTTTGTGTGGTGCAAAAAATGTTTCTCATGTTATTCATCCTTCATTGAATATAAACACTTGAAATGGCAGAAAATATATATTTGAGTCAGTCTGTGACTAAGCCAGACCCTGTCCTAGTCTTCCATTGCATTGCTCCATGTGTTTTTTCACGACGTCCAGTTCGTTTGTGTACAAATGTAAAAAGGTCTATCTGTACCCCTTTTTTTTTCACCATATGCGGAGGAGGGAGAGGAGGTGTTGAGCATACAGTGGTCTCCAGAAAAAAAGATTGTTCTGTTCTTGTAGATGTGTGTGGGAGGATACCAAGATGTGGGGTCTGCGGGGGTCATCTTCCACTGTTGATGCTTGGGGAATTAGTGAACTGCTCATTTTAGTTTCGATTTAGATGCAAATTTAGGAAATGTGAGCTCATAAAAGAGGAGACTGAAGATGAAAGTGGGCAGCATAAGTGTGCACGAGGATATTTGGAAGGTTGTTGAGTGGACTTGTGGTAGTGTGCAGCTGGTAAGATCTCCAAGTGCAAAGCCGGATGGGATCATTAATACACAGGGGTTAAAAAATTAGGAAGAAAGTTTTAAAAAAAAAGGTTTACAAGAATTGAAAAAAAAGAAATCTTATTACCAAGCAGCACCTTGCATTTATGTCCAATTAAAACAAATAGTTACAGTACTGAAAATAAACCAAACCGTGATATCAGAAATGGGATTTTTGTGTACTGTTTCCCGTTATCACTTTTGTTATACACCCAATTCTAAATCCAGGGAAAACATGGTATATACATGCAATATTTTCAACAAAAATGGAATCTATTAAAAAAAATAGAGAAACATCACAAATGGCTATTTGTCTCGTAAACTCTTTCAGTTTGATTTTGGCCTCACTGACTCTGATTCGGATCACGTCACTGTTGTGTTGTCAAAGATAATAATATCTTCTTCAGAAAGTAGAAAGCAGCAAGATGTGTGCTTAGTCATTAAGGCATTAATGGCGGCACACAAATGTTTCTTTACTTGATTACTAATTGTAACCGAGCACTGCACCTAATTGCAAAGCGTGGGTAAATCTGAACTGTACTTGCTGAATTCGCATCACACAAAAGCTTGCCACTTTTTAGAAGATTTATGTGAAAGACCCTTGAGTTCTAATGTGTAACAGAGCATACTCTGAACTGCACAGCGATATAGGCTATCAATTATTAAAGTGTGATATGGGTTATCTATTATTGCTGTGCACAGGAAAGTATTGTACTTTCATCACATCAGACAGTTGGAAGGACTTTTCTTCATTAAGCATGCCGTTTCTGAGTGGGTGACCATGATTAAAGCTGAAGAGGACACATATAATTGATAAGGTTGGAGTGCACTATTGGCTTTTGTTTCACAGTACACATGTTTAGAAGCAAAACAGCGTGCTGAAGGCGTTCCTGTGTTCTCTTTTCACAATGAAAGCAGCAGAGTGGAAAATCTCTGGATTATAGAGAGCCAGGGACATGTACACATACATGCTGCAAACAGGCTCCACCCACCCCGTTTATGTAAACTCTCCTGTGCACCTGCGCTCTACACAAAGCATAGTGATCATGAGTGTTGCAGTGTTGCTATTATGGGAAAGTGCAGCTGCCCCAAAGGTGCTCTCGTCCCTTCTGCTCTCATCTAATCCTCTCATATATCAACTCGCCTAAGCAGTGGTGAGCTGGACCCCTAGGCTAGCTCTCTTCTACCCAGTGATGCTCTTAGATGGCCCATTTTGTCATCACAGCCCAATGGAATTACAGCCACGATCTTTGTCAGATAAATATTGGATGTGACTAAGAATGCCTTCAAAGAACACAGCTCACTATTCTGCTTTCTGTCACTACTGCTTACCATCTTCTTTTATCTTCTAAGAGGACAATGCAATTATGACATAAATATAATTTTATTCTCTCAATACCATGGTGAAGACTGATGAGACACGGAAAAGTATTTGAGTGGATCCTGGAGTGATGAGAACCCACTAGTCGCTGTGGCACACAGTAACCACGTTAAAAAAACAACCTGTTTTACCAATATATAATCTTGAGACAAATTCATATATTCTTGCTTCATCTGGATAATTTGATCATTTCAAAGCTGGATTAGTAAGGCAGTATTAATATTCTATTAGTATTGGAAAAGGACAAAAAAGATTTTTCAAATTTATGGATTGGGAACAAGTTGAACTTTTTCTGTAATTTGTTGTTAACTTGTTCTCACTGAATTAGCATTTTTGGCATTTCCATCAATAAGGATGATCATTCAATTCTTTTAGATGGACCATAACAACTTTTCGGAACATGTCATTTTGGTTATTTTTCTGGTCCTCGCCCAGAGTGCCCATTTCCCAACTTGTAAAAAGCCTTTTTATGCCTTTATGCTAGAAAAACAAACAATGCAATTATCTTTCATTTTTTTATATTTTGCAAGACAAAGAGTTTTTGGTTTAAAATCCTCTCATTTTTGATAGTTTTTAAAAGTCCATTTGTTTTTATTAAATTTGTCAAGTCCACATTTTAGATGATCTCATTTGCAAAAGTTGCTTAGTCTGGGAATAAAGTGTTTTATCTGTAAGACAAAGAAACTTCATTCAATTAAATTGTATTTGTATTGCCCAAAATTACAGAATTTCTGTCTCAATGGGTTTCATATTGCAGATTCAGAAAGAAGAAAAACAAGAAAAAGGAGGAATGTATGAACACAAACACACAGCAAGAAAACTAACTAACAAATGCCAGCTACTCAGCTTAGACTCTCCGTCACGGTGAGGAAAAACTCCTAAAAAACCCATCAGTGGGGAAAAAAATAAGGGGGATCCATGGGGATCATGGGGATCCACACAAAGGAGAGATCCCTCCCCCGGAACAATATTATTATTCATATAAAACTGTTCACACGCAGTCTTTAGGAGAAAATTGATCAAGTATAATTACTACAAATTAATCAGCAAAATTGAGATAAAAAATTATAACTTAATTTAAAGTTGATCTAAAACAATATTAGTTCAAATAAAAACCTTTTCATTACGTCACTTAAAAATTCTACTGATTTAGGTTTGAAAATTTAAAATTTTCAAAAATTTTACTGTTCAAAACTGAAATGTTGCATCAATTTTAGCCACAACTAACTCTGTTCTATTGCTCATTAGAAATCTGAGATCAAATTTTTCCTATGTCATCAGATTAGGGAAATTAGTGTTAGGGTTTCAAAGTTTTGAAATTTATTCTCTAAACAATAGTAAGAGTTAAGACCTGCATGCTGACTTAATGAGATTGTACTCCCAAGTTTTGAACCTGAGCAGCATTGTCGTGAATGTACTGCAGCTGAGAAAACACTGTCTACTTTGCTGAATAAAAATGCACCAAGAAGTTATTTTTAGTTCTGATTACGTTAATGTTTTTGTGATGGTGAAAAGCTCGAGTTGTCCATAACCCTCTCAGATTTTATGAAAGATACCATTTCTCCATATTTTGAATTTTAAAATAAGATTAGTTTATATTCTTCTCTACATTCAGCAAAGGAAAATAGTTTTTGAAACGCACTTTGCTTTTCTGAATGCAATGACAAAAAAACATCCACAGATTGATAATCACAACCTGTCAGATGACAAACCAGAATATCATTTATATAAATGTAAAAGGATACATTATTTCTGCATATTAACTGTCTGAACGTTTAGCATGCAAGACTGAACAAGAAAGGTTTGAGAAATTACCCCAGGGGGACTCCACAGGTCAGGGCCGTTTAGTATAGAACATAGTTACCAAACAAATTACATCCCATTTTCAGGGGAGGACCTTATCTGGCTCAGGGCAGAACCACAGATGCCCATTCAGACCTCTATTTATAATAAAAGGGCCGTATGACCAACTGTTACTCTAAACAAGACATCAGACTTGCAGTTCCTAGCGGTATGTGACACAGTCGTTTTCAGCACTATTTGCATGGAAGAAAACATTTTAAACTGCCATATCAGGTTGTGTTGTACTTTGTGTTGGCCAGCGCGCGAGCTCACAGCAAGAAGGACTAATTTTCGAGTCCTTCGGTAGGGTGATTCTTGACTTACTGCCCTTTCTGTGTGAAGTTTGCATATTCTCCCCGTGTATGTGTGGGGTTTTCTCCGGGTACACTGGTTTCCTCTCATTCTTCAACAACTTGCGTGCTAGTTGGATTAGCCATTGAGAAATCTTCCCTAGTGAATGAGTGTGGGAGCGGATAGTTGTCTGTGAGAGTCCTGCAACATCCTGTCTTTAATCAGCAGGGATAAGTTCCAGAATATCCTGTGACTGAATCAGGAATAAGCGTTTCAGAAGATAAAATGAAATGTTTTAGGTAACTTTTTTTTTTTTTGCTTTGTTTTGTGTTTTTAAATGCTGAAGGCTTTTTGCTGCAGACCACTGAGGACCTTGAAAGCTCAATAGAATCACAAAAGTATTCTTAAGCTACTGTTAGAATTCTGCATTGAATCAATGTTTCTTGCAGTCAGTTGAAAGCTATGCATAAGCTGCTGTGCTCTGCTCTTGGCTTGCACAGTTCTCTTTCTCCTCTGATTCATAGCAAGTGCTATTTTTGGCACCAGCAATCAGATTAATAAGAAAACAAGCAAGTAATTGAACTCAATGAAATATTCAAATGATATGAATGTTTACTACAGCGATGCCCAACCAGAAATTTCAAGCATGATGATTTGGCATGCCATATCAGACTGTGTCTAACCTTTTTAGTTTGTGAGCTGCAAAAAATGCTTTATGATGCGGTTTAACTTTTTATTTTGAAAGCAGTAAGTAATCTGTAATTTATTTGAGTATCAGGAAACATATATTTTATAAAATAATGCCATGTTATTTATTTCCAGTCAGACTTACATAGATTTAAAATTTATGTACAGTCTATTTATTCATCTTTTTATCTTGTAGTTTTGTGCATGAGTGCACATCTTTGGATTTGTGCTTCTGTGATTTTGCTTCCTTTCTGCACGCAGCATTGCAGAGCACACACTGCATACTAACCCAATCATTAAGACATAAATGAGAACATCAGAATCTATCTGCAGTCTCGCACACAGTAATCCTGAGAGAGGCAGAGGGGAGGGAGAGAGGTGGCGGGGAGGGCTGGCCAATTTATCTTCAGCTTCTCCTTCCTGTTCTTCTAATTTCTGTGTGACTCCCCATTTCTCTGCTGCTCTCCCACTTCCTTTCATTCTCAGACAGACAGAAGCACAGGGACAGACTCTGGCCTGGTTGAATACATCAGCCTCAGACTTTCTGCCGGTAGGTTTTTAGTCTAATTGGGAGCAGCAAGGCAGCTACATCTCGGGCTCGGCCCAGACGTTTTGACCCCATCTGATTCTGCCGTTCCTGTCTATATTTGGCCTGCATTTCAATTTTCAGCCACAGCTGGCCCACTTTCTACTTCATACGTTTCTTAAAAATTGTAAGATTTAAAACAGAACATGTGACGAAACATGTATAGTACAAATTGTGCTGAATGAAGATGTTTTGCAGAATTTTCTTAAATTGTTCCTGTTTTCCTTTGCTCTTCTCTGTTGTGCATTTATATTTTTATAAGTACACTGATTACAGAAGATTACAGAATTTGGAGAAGCAAGCTCCACGTCTATCTGTGCATCAATCCATTCATGCTTTTGTAACGCTTTTATGACTTCGATGTCACTCCATCTAGTGAGAAGCTCTTAATAAAACTGTTCAGCTATCCAAACAACTAAAGATAAACGGATCATAATCACTTTTGTCTCTTTTTTTTATATAAAATTGATTGTTGACAAATGAAAAAAAATCCTCTCTTGATGGATTTTTTTTTTCTAAAAGCGACAAATTATTGACTGGAGCCTCATTTAAAATAAAAACAAGTAACAAAGGAAATTTTTCTTCTAAGCAATTAAAATCAAATTGAAATTGTTTTTGTTCTTTTTATGCTGTCTTGACTCGACTTTTGTTGAGGTGCCGATTTTCGCCAATTTTTTTCCCCCTTTGATTGCACACATTTTAAAACTAAAGTTTCTCATTACCAATATTTAAATAACTTGTTTTCTTGTGTCTACGTTGTATTTTCTGGTGTTTTAGTTTAGTTAAGATAAAACTTCTGTTTCTTATTTTGTATTTCAGGTCCACCATGCTTCTAAGAAACTAAGAAGACGAAAAAAAGAACATTTATTTTTCATGTATGCTGCTGAGGCTTTATTTAAAGCTCAACACTAAAACTCAAAACAGTTTTCATTTTGGAGGTGCGCATTGTGGTCAGAAAGGGATCTTTTATGGAGGCCCTGCAAGAAACCAGCATCTCATTAAAAAAAATAGAAGAGTGCATTGGCTTGTCTTCTTCTTTTGAGTTTGCTAAACAATTGTCAGGTTTGCACGTGGTTGTGACTGGACCGGCCCAGACGAGCTCTTCATTATTAGTGTCTTCTCAGCTCGGTCGGCTTGTTCAGAGTAATTAAACAGTGCAAATTATGATAGTTTGACATGTGGCAAAAGGCTGAGGTTAAACATGTGGGTGCTCGTTCTGTCTGATTGTTTGCTGTGGTCAGAGATGTTTCAGAACACAGAAATAAAAGCTGTCCGTGTTTTAGATTAGGATAGTAAGGCATTATTGTCATAATGCTTGATTCAATAAAAATTCAAACTTTATAAGGTGCACACAAAAAATAAATAAATGCTGTAAAATCTGTCAAACACACTGAACATGCAGCATTCTGAGGAAACCATTATGTCCATGAAATAGATAGATACAGTAGATAGATAGATAGATAGATAGATAGATAGATAGATAGATAGATAGATAGATTTACTTTATTGATCCCACACTTGGGAAATTTGTGTGTTACAGCAGCAACAAGAAAGAAATAGACAGTATATTTACAAGAAGATGAATAAAAAATAATAAAATATAAAAATAATAAAATAGAGGGAATACTGTGACAAAACATTGAGGTCAATACAGACTGTAAGTGCAAAGGCGGTAAAAAAAAAAAAAAAAAAAAAAGCACAACACAAGAAGCATGAAGTGACAAACAGTGATAAATTATGAACCAGTTATTTGCTGTTCTGTGAGTTATTAAAAAGTGTTATTGAGTTGGGAATAAAAGATTTCCGGTACCGGGCGGTTTTTGAGCAGAGCTGTCTGAGCGTCTTGGAGAAGGAGCTCCGCTGCTTGTCGAGAAGTGGGTAGGGAGGATGGTCAGGGTTGTCCATGATGGATAAAAGTTTATTCAGTGACCTCCTCTCCATCACTGCTTCGAGTGGGTCCTGTTGGCAGCCAATGACAGAGCCAGCCTTTCTTATCAGTTTATTAAGTCTGTTGGCGTCACCGGCCTGAAGAAGCCTGAAGAGTTAATAGGAAAATGTTGTTAAGTTGTATGTGTACGACATAAACGTGTCCAAAAGCTACTGAAAGCATTTTTAAAAAGCCTCAGTTGTGAGTTTAATCTTCTTCTCCTTTCGGCATTTCCCTTCAGGAGTTGCCACAGCAAGTCAGTTTCTTCCATCTAACCCTGTCTGCTGCATCCTCTTCGGTCACACCAACTATTTTCATGTCTTCCTTCACTGTATCCATGAACCTCCTCTTTGGTCTTCTTTTAGGCCTCTTTCCAAACCCAGCATCCTTCTTCCAATGTACTCTCTCTCCTCTGCACATGTCCAAACCATCTCATTCTGTCCTCTCTGATCTCCAAAACATCTAACATGTGCTTTTCCTCTGATCCTGTCTATCCTGGTCACTCCCAGAGAGATCCTCAGCATCTTCATCTCTGCTACCTCCATCTCTGTTTCCTGTCTTTTCTTCAGTGCTACTGTCTCTAGACCAAACAGCATGGCTGGTCTCACCACTTATTTACACACTTCTTTTTAATTTTAGCTGAAACCCTTCAATCACACATCACACCTGATTCTTATCTCCACCCGTTTCAGCCTGCACACACTTCTTCACCTCTTTTCCACACTCTTCATTGCTCTGGACTGTTGAACCTACGTACTTATGAAAATAGTACTTGACATTGAGTCACACTTTTATCTGTTGAATACTTTATTGTCATAATTGAAAATCAGACTTTACATGTAAAAGTAAGTTTAGGGAAAACATCATTCACAAGTTAGAAATAATATTTTTATTGAACGAGTGTCCTATCAATATGTTAATGAACATTCGGATGCAAATCATGAGCTAATATTCAACTGTTGAGCCAATTTTGCATCCCTTTATTTGTACATCATCAATTTTTATATTTGTTTTAGCCATTATTTTTCTTCTTTCCTGCAGCTAAATCTAAAAATCCTTGCAAGCTGGTAGGCTTCTGTGTGTAAAATATAATAGAAAAGAATATTTTCATCCCTGTGTGTTTCTGTGAGAGGTCAGACTCTTTCATTTGAATGATCATCACTATTTCAACCCATTACTTGTTTCCATTATGATGCATTAGGACTTGAATCATTTTACGTTTGTAAATGTTTCTTATCAAAAGTGCTTTTTAACCTTTTTTTTAAGTTTGTACTTGTCTGAAAAACAAACTGAACTTTCAGAAAATTCAAAAATGTGTTTTTGCTATGGATTATTGGAAAAGTGACAAAAAAGAAATACTTTGATTTTTAGAAAATCCATTTTCTTGGGAAGGGCGTTTTTTAACCACTGTTTGTATTTTATTATTACAATTTTTTTTTATTCCTAAAGACTAAAAAATAGGTGATACATTTTATCAGGTTCTTGTGAGCTTTTATTGGAAGACACGATTCAGAAAATTGGTGGATGAACATAAACAAAATGACTCATAATGGCTTGCTTTTTTTTTTTTTAATTTTATTCAGTATGTGTGCATTCATCAGATTTTTCTTAACTTTTTTGCTGCACATTTTACTTCATTCTATAAGAAAAGTGTCTTTTCTGTCGTGTGAGATAGAAGTACATTAAAGCACTAAAGCAGGGGGGCCCAACTCTGGTGCTGGAGGGCAGCTGTCCTGAAGGTTTTTATGTGTTCCAGATTTAACACAGCTGATGCACATTAATTTAAATCAATAGCCAATAAAATTTGACACATTGATTCAATAAGCTGGATCAGGTGTGTAGACTGAAGAACGTATAAGAAGCCTTCACTGGACACCAGACCTCCAGGACTGGAGTTGGACGTTCATGCTCTAAAGTTCTTGTTTTGACCTTGTTTGACTTGCTTCACAAGCTTTACTGCACTGGTAAATACAAACTTTACTTGCGTCAACTATTGGCCACTTTTTTGTCAGCTCAACTCTTTTTGTCAAATTATCGATCAGCGATACGGATCGGCAACTTTACTGAGCCAAACATTCCAAACAAAAACTTTTTAAGTTTGATTTCTTTGTCACAAATTATTCTTTAGTTGCTGAAATAAGAGCAATTTTTTTTTTCTCCACGCTGAGTATTTTTAGTCCCAGGCAGAGGTGTCAAAAGTACCAACATTTTCTACTCAACTCTGGGATGCAGCACAGAGATCAAGAGACGTGAGACTAGAGTAATATATTCACTTCTGATTGGTTCTGATATTATTATTGCTTCTTTGTGTCTGACACACTAGAATCCCAGCCACTAATACTTCATTATGAATGTGGAGGCACAGTTATTCGGTACTAACTATAAATGAACTGTTTTTCAAGATCATGTGAACAATGATAACTCACAAGCTCACAGATTTGAAAAATGCGCCTCTCGTGATGGCAGCAGGTCTGTGTAGTGATTCACATACTTGTTGGATTTTTACATTTTTTATTGGAATTTCAAGAGCTGATCTCCTTCATCAGTGAGGAATGTGGAGTCTTCATGGACGTGTGGAGATGTTCGGTGCTGGAGTGAATCAGAAGGAATGAAGACAGGATCTCCTGAGTGACATCATCAAAATGGATTCTAACCTCACCTCTGACTCCCACATTCACCATCTCTACAAGGTTTCCTTCCTCCATCTTAAAAATATAGCCAGGCTACGTCCACGTCTTTCCAAACCTGACGCTGAGAGGTTGATTCATGCTTTCATCTCCTCCAGGCTGGATTACTGCAATGCCCTCCTTGTAGGGATCCCATGCAGTGGTTTACAAAAGCTACAGCACATCCAGAACTGCGCTGCCCGGATCCTGATAAGGAGGCGTAAATATGACCATATCACTCCCATCCTCAAATCCCGTTAAATACAGAATTCAGTACAAACTCTGCCTCCTCACCCATCAGTGCATACACGGCACTGCACCTGTTTATCTCCAAGAACTCCTAACCCTCCACACCACTGTCCGAGACCTGCGCTCCTCCTCCTACTGCCTGCATCAACCAAGGACCAAACTCTCCACTATGGAGGACAGAGCCTTCCAGGCAACTGCTCCACGGCTCTGGAACGATCTTCCCGAGAGCTTGAGGGCTCCACAGAGCGTTGAGGTTTTTAAGAAAAGACTGAAGACATTTTTATTTCTAAAGGCTTTTCAGCAAAGTTTTTAGTGTTGTTTTTTGTATTGTGGCTTTATTTAATTTAGCTGTTTGTTGTTTCTTTTGGTCATTGTAGCACTTTGAGATCTCCATTGGAGATAGAAAGTGCATTTACAAATAAAATTTTTATTATTATTATTATTATAAGTAGAAGTATAAATACCGAGTTAAAAAACTACTTTAGTAAAAGTAGAAGTATCAACTCAAGTTTTCTACTTAAGTAAAAGTAAAAAGTAACCTATTTTAAGTAAAAAGTAAAAGTAAAAAGTAAAAGTAATTTTCAGAAAAAAAGGAATATTGTTAACAAAAGCGTATGAACATATTTATAACCATTATCACATGCTTTAAGGAGCAGAAAATATGATAATAAATTAAAGTGTTTTGGTGTTAAACTTTATGAATCAGAAACATTTATTTCTTAATAATCTTTATTGGAAATCGATTAATGAACACAATCAAATGTACAAATAAAGGAGGAAAAATCTGATTTATTAAAAGTCATATGTGGAATTCCACAAGGCTCAACGCTGGGGCCTAAACTCTTTATCCTGTACATCAATGATTTGTGTTACACATCCAAACTAATAAATTATGTACTGTTTGCAGACGACACTACTCTTTACTTTTCAGGAAAAGACCTGAACCAAATGATACAATCAGTTGAAAGAGAATTGAGTAAAATAAAAATATGGTTTGACATAAATAAATTATCATTAAATATTGAAAAAACGAAATTTATAGTATTTACAAAATTAAAAGTACCTAAACAAATTCAAATTATGCTTAATAACACCCCATTGGAACGAGCTTACGACAGTAAGTTCCTTGGAATGATTATAGATCACAAATTAAGCTGGAAATCACACATAAATTATACAAAAAATAAACTGTCTAAAGTAATAGCAATCATTTATAAATTCAGATTTGTCCTAAATAAAAAAAGTTTGTTTATGTTATATAATACATTAGTACTTCCATATATAACTTATTGTATCGAGATTTGGGGAAATACGTACAAAACTAACACAAAACCAATTTATATTTTACAAAAAAAAGCAATACGAGCAATAACATTCTCATCTTATAATCAACCTACCAATAATCTATTTATAAATTTAAAAACATTAAAGTTCTATGATTTAGTGGAATTACACACTTTAAAATTTATGTTTAAGATAAAAAAAAACATGATGTCAAACTCTCTACAAAATATGTTTATTATTAGGAAAAGTCCATACGAACTAAGAGGAAATGATGTGTTCATTAAAAATAAATTTAGAACAAATGTTAAAAAATTCTGTATTTCTATTAAAGGTGTGGATCTTTGGAATAATTGTAATGATGAACTTAAATTGTGTTTAAATCTTTTATGTTTAAAAAAGAAATTTAAGTTATTAATACTTAAAAATATGCAAGTCTTGATGGTTAAATTCAAGCTTCTATAAAAAGTAAACAATTATGATGTGTTATGATTATGTTATGTGTTACGAATATGTGTTATGATTATGTTATATGTTATGATGTGTTATGATTATGTTATGATGTATTATGATATTATTATGTTATGTGTTATAACAATTATGATGACTTAGTATTTACTTATGTCTTTTTGCTTTTATTATGACATAAAAAAAAAAAAAAAGGGTCGGCGTAATAAGCGTTTGCTTCAGCCGTTACCTTTTCGGTCCTTTGCTGGAATATGGTTGTTTTCTTTATTTCATTGATATGAGGTTGCACTGTGACCGAAATAAATAAATAAATAAAAAAAAAATATTAACATAAGCAGGGCATTATGTAACGTCCCTTCAGCTATCAAGCTTCACTCTGCATCACCTAATTTAACCAACTTCAGCAGACACAAACACACTCAATGTAAAAAAAAAATAAATAAATGAAAAAAAAATGACCAAAAGGCTTTTTCAAGCCTTGAAGGCAGCTAGTTTTCAAAGTTCTTTGAGGCAATACTGAATAGTCTTTATCAAGTTGATAAGGTTGGGAGTGCCACATAAAGCCTGCGTGACACCTGGAACCAGCGTTGCCAGGTGGGAGGTGCTGGATTATCGTACTAATGACGTAAAATTATCGTATTTTACAAAAAATATCGTACACCCAGTAAAACCACGCCCATTGACAAAATAACACCCTTTACATGCACTCGTAAGGCAGTGGGAGTGAAGGAAACACACAGGAGGCTAACTCCTTGGATTCTTTTTCTAAAATTTTAAGAACTGTAAAAATGAAAAAATAACCAGGGAAACAAGATTTTAAAAAACCAGTAGGGGCGGGACCTAGGAGACGGTATATATAAATTTACATATATACTTATCTACATATATATGTGTACATACATATAAGGTTTTTTTTCATGTTAACTCAAACATCTTCATGATACAAAATCTAAGCGATGTGTAGTTTTAATCTCCTCAGTCAGTCTTTATAAACTAATCAATAACATTTTGGATGCTTTTAAGCACAAATACTTCATCCACTACTATTTATGGATTAATCAGTTCAATTAGCTTTGTTTCTAAAGATAAAATAGTGCGTCACAGATCAAAGTTATTTTTATAAAAATACCATCTACAACATTTTCAGCAAAGACGTTTACAATAACCGCAGACTGAAAATAATAATAAAAAAAAAAAAACATTTCTTTGCTGTTGTTTTTTTTTAAAAATTGATAATTCAATCAAAGTTCAGTGTTGCAGCATCAGAAACACTTTGATTTCCGAGCCCGAGTCTCAAACACGGAAATTGACGTCCCTGCTCTTTAAAAGTTTGTGGGCGGGGCTACTCGCCCCAAAGTAATGATTGACTGGACCTTTCAGCCAATCATTCATCTGTTCCTTTGTTCGATGCATTCAGGGTTCATAAAAAAAAACTCCAACAAACAGTCGCGGCATTTTAACGGTGACAAAATGGCGAAAGTAGCGACTACTTTTTATAAAATGAACGAAGTAAAAGTACAGATAATTGCATAAAAAAGTAGTGAGTAAAAGTAAAAAGTAGACAAAAAAATAATTACTTCGTTAAAGTAAAGATAACGAGATTTTCTACTTGAGTAAGGTAACGAAGTAGTCTTACTTTGTTACTTGACACCTCTGGTCCCAGGTCATAACAGTGATGTGTTATGATAAAAACTAATTGAACACATTGAACAAGCGAGATATTTTCTACTCAGACCTTCTCGTTGTAATCGTAGGCTTCACATACGTAATGTGTGGAGAATAAATTTTAAGGCAGTAATGGATTTATTTCCAACAACCGTCTTTTTGGAAACTTCGTGTGGTTCAGTTCAGTATTCATGATTTAGTCGTGAGAAACCCTGAAATTACTCACTGCTTCAATTTTAGATCTTTTATTTAGTGAAAATTGACTCTCTGGGCTGTAATTTTAGAATTCAGTTTACAAGCAGCTTAAAAAAAAACCTTGAGTTTTAAAGTTTGTACTAATTTTTTTAACTGTTTTTTTGTTGGGTGTTTGTCAAGGAAGACAAAATTCTTGAGGGAAGGTCAGGAGATATCCATGGACCTTCCCTCATCCCCCTGATTAGAGACACCTGAGGGTGATTAGTTTGGTGACACACACTTGTGGATCCTGGTGCCTAATTAAAGGCAATCACGCCAATCTAGATTTTATTAAGTTGGTTTCAACTTTGAATTATATTGGCACGTGTGTGTTTGTTTTCTGTGGGACACTACATTTTCCCATCAGGTGGCGACTATCATGCATCAACAGTTTGTTAATCCAAAATCTATTTCAACGACATAAAATCTATTTTTCAGTTAATTAAATTGAATATGTAACAGCTTTATAAATTGTGAACGGTTTTGTCTAAAGAGTTCTCAATTCAAGGGGCCCATTGCAGTAGAACAGAAAAAAAGCCCTATGAGAGCCACCCCAATGTGTATCTGAAGGTGAGTGTGTATATCTGTTATGCTTCTATTGGCCACCTTGCACCAACCCCCCTTCCAGGCCATTTTTCATCCAGCTGCTGCAGTACATACTGCAGAGGGAGACAAGGTGGGCAGAGGAGGGGTGATGAGGTGTTGGGGATATCATAGTGACAGATTGCTGCCCTGAAAAGAGGGGAGTGGGGCGCAGTGATGTGTTACAGAACAGTTATGCCTTTGTGTTTGTCACTGAGATTAGTTTCACTATTTAACAGATTTACATGGCCGAATGTGGTAGGGGGCGTTTTAAAAGTTAGCTGTGAAACACACACATACAGCTCACAGGAGCATGTATGCTGTGGTGGTGTCAACGACAGGCTGGGTAGCCGCAGTGGTGCCGATTCATCACTCACAGTTACACAAGGGCCATCTTGCTGATAATTATCTTTGTCAAATTAATTATCAGTGTAAGTGTCAATATGACAGTGCCGATGAATTAGATCCAGATGACCTTGATTAATCAACAAAATGAGCTTTTCAGCAAATGTTGTGAGCATATGGATGTTCTTTCTGCTGAAAACGTCCCATCTCGTACTTATCCATCTTAATCCCCTCAGTTCTCCCAAACTTACACTAATCCTTTTATTTTTGCAAAGTTTCAAAACAGAACTGTCTATTCACAGTTTGGGCCACCATCCCGCAACTGAACTGCGAATAAAAATTTCTCCTTCTTTCAGCATTTCAGATGTCAGAGGGCATCACAGCTAGTCAGTTTCTTCCATCTAACCCTATCTGCTGCATCCTCTTTGGTCACACCAACTATCTTCATGTCTTCCTTCACTGTATCCATGAACCTCCTCTTTGGTCTTCCTCTAGTCCTCTTTCCTGATGGTTCCAAATCCAGCATCCTTCTGCCAATGTACTTTCTCTCTGTCTCCTCTCCACATGTCCAAACCATCTCAGTCTGGCCTCTCTGACTTTAAAACCTCTAACATGTGCTGTTCCTCTGATCCTATCCATCCTGGTCACTCCCAGAGAGATCCTCAGCATCTTCATCTCTGCTACCTCCATTTCTGTTTCCTGTCTTTTCCTCAGTGCCACTGTCTCTAGACCAAACAGCATGGCCGGTCTCACCCCAGTTTTGTAGACCAGTTTTGAACATGGTTTTGTAGCTGCGAATACAAACTAATTTATATTAAACTATACCAATAACACAGTTAGCAATAGTACTACTACCAATAGTAGTTTTTATTTAGACTTTTATACATTTAATTTCTTCATTCTTGTTGTGTGTGATAGGGAAACACAGATTAAATCTTCAGAACAGGTATGGTTTCATCATTTCAACATTTTGCATCAAACATTGGCATCAGTGCCAGTTGGAATTTCTTCTGGCTTTGCACAACACAGATGAATCATTTCCCGAACAGCAGCTCCAAAAGGAAAATTATAATGAATATGGCACACAGCTCTTCACAAGCATAGTTTTGTATTTCTGCTTCCAGATGGCACTAAATACCATCGTGTATGATTTTATCCAAGCAGAGACACTAACTCACCTCTTGTTCCATATTAGACACCCCTCATGAGTAGGCACTACATGGTGTAAGTTGTTACTTTTTAGCACAAACTTTTGAAAATCCATCCAGAAAAAGCAGCTGGAGCTAAATCTGATGAGTTGTGACTTGGGAGGCATTGATTCAGGAGTAGAGTGTTTGTCCATGGACTGGGAGAAGCTGGTTCAAATCCCACGGAGCTGCCTAAGTGTCCCTAGAGTAGAGACCTGACCCCGTAGTTCAGGCATGGGCAAACTACGGCCTGTAGGCCACATGCAGCCCTTTAAATGTTTATAACTGAACCTTGTTAGTGTTTATTTGCCATGCAATTCTGATGTTTCCTCACAAGATGGCGCACTGTAGATATTTCGCTTTGTTGAGAAAACAACAACACTGCTCCCGTTAAAATGTGCGCGTCGTCGCGATACACACGTTGTCAAAAGTTTCTTTTCTTTGTTTTTGTCACATTCACTGAGTCCCATCAAGCAAACCTTCCACCAACATGACTTTTACAGTTATGTTAACACCATTTTTCTTTGTAGTTACACCTCCTGCTTACAGTGTGTGATAAAATGTCAAGTTCACCACAAGGTCCGCAGCATGGATCACTAGCCGACACACTGAAACAGAGAACACCTCTGCATGGAGGGGATTTATTCTTCCATTATTATTTCACACACTGTCATGATTGTGTCCTTCATTTATTTATGTTTTATATAAACCCTGTGATGATGCTTTTTACTTTTATGATTTAGTACACATGATGCTTGTTGTTGTCCATCACAGTTTTCTCTCAGCATTTCAGTCTTATGAACTTTGTAAAGCAGGGGTGGGCAAACATTTTGATTCGTGGGCCACATTGAGTTCTGAAATTTGACAAAGGGGCCAAAACAGGAGCAGATGGATGGCATGGTTTGGGAACCTCATTAAAGAAAATTACACATCTTGGGATATGAAGAAAAAATGTCCTTTAATTTCTGATGAAAATGAAGAAAAATTTCATCCTTTACAACAAAATGCAAGGACGAAACAGTTGCAGAAAGCAGTCTGTGGGCGCGTTAAATTTGAGCAGGAAATGGCAAGGCATCGTGACCATTATGCGCCTGTACACTTGTACAGGTGCCTGTAATCAAGCGCGCTAGCGCTTAAAAAATTGTGCATCTAGCGTGCTAGGTTTAAAATATAGGTTTGAAATCTAACGTGCTTTTGGACGCGCGTGTATTGGCCCTGATAGCTTTCCCCTTCTGTGCGCACACTTTAATAGAAGAAGTGTTGTTGTTTTCTCAACGAAGCCAATACATCTAGAGTGTGCCATCTAGTGAGGAAACATCAGAATTGTAGGAGAAATGAAACATTAACAAGTTTTTTTTAATTATTTTTTAATTTTCGCGGGCCAGATTAAAACGTTTAACGGGCCGCATGTGGCCCGCCGGCCATAGTTTGCCCATGCTAGGTGTAAAGTCCCAGATGTTTTTACTGATGTGTTTGTCTCCATTTTAGACCTGAGTACACCAGTTCAAAGTGACGCTATGTTCTTGTGGTTTATAATAATCCATAAAGTGCATTTAAAATCAAACATTATACAAATGATGTTTTTCAATTAGTATTTTTAGCCTAAACAAGAAAGTTGTCACGATGCCATTGAAAGTTTTTTTTAACATATTTCCATTTTTTTTTTCCCGTGACAGATTATCCAAAAAACAGGCATGAACCATTCAGATGGAGCATGAATATGAGTGAATTGTGTAGGGTTTTCTCTTTGGCGTGTAGCTTAAGTCTTCCCCCAAGACCTTTTGTGTTCTTTGTTGTTTAAATCAATGAAACTATTGCATGTTTTCTGAAGAGGTGGCATGGTTTATGTAGTGAGCCACTGGCTTATTGGCAAAACTGACACTGATTCACCTGCATGCTTAGTGGGAAATGTGATCTGCCAAGCATGAGCTCCAGAGGAAGACCAATGAGGAGATATATGAACATTGAGGGATACTGATTTGCCATGGTGACGCCTTAGATGCACGTGCATGCAGCATCCTGCTAAATTGCTCCTGCTTTGTTAGCATGATGAAGATAACAAATTGATTAAAGATGGGCTTCTTTCGTAAGGTGTTTTGTTTTTAATTTATTTTGTATAAATAGGTGATCATATTAATTGAATACATAGTGCATTTTTTTCCCACAGAGATGTCTAATTACGATGTTTGTTGAAACATTTGCTGTTTTTGTCCTTGAACTGCATATTGCTGGTGCTTCGGTAAGACGCTGCTGCTGCTGGAGGAGCTAAAGCGACAGTTTACATGCTGACTCCTCTTGGAGATCACCCTCTATGTGACCCCTAATATCTGACTGTTTTATTGCCAGTGCTTGAATGGATCGTTCATTTCATCCAACGTTGGGATGAGCATACAAAATGATCATGACAGGATGTGGTGATCTTTTTCTTTGTGAGGATGGAGGATGGGAACGTGTTCGCAATTGTGAATGGCATAGATTTAAAATTGGATTTTAAAATGTAAAAGTATGGATGATGTTAATATATCAATGACTTTTTTTCATTTAGAAATTATTTGTAACATTTTGTGAAAAAAAAAATTGATAGTGACAAAGAACTCTTATTTTTTTCTTAAGCGCCTGTAGGTTAGTTGGCATTGATTATGATTTAGCTCAGATTGGATCGATTTGAACATTTATTAATGTCAAATGTGGTCAAAGATAATCAGATAAAATTCAATTTCATTCAATTTTTGGTATCGCAAAATATCCCAGCAATGTTGTCTCGATGGGATTCACAAAGTAAATTAAACCGAGAACACGTACAAATACACAAAAAGTGGTTTCAAGAAAAACAAGCTAAATCTTGAACTAAAGTGACCTGCCTTTTGATTCTCCTTCTTGGTGAGTAAAAAGCTAAAAATAATCTAAGGGCATTGCAGATAAATCAAGTACAAGGGCCTCTTTAGTTTGGGCCAAGAGGTCATCAGTAAATCGCTAAACCCTTTCCGTATTGACATTGGGATTTTATAATCAGGTCGGCCTTTTTTATGTTTTTGACTTTTAGGTCCTAAAACTTCATCATAATTTTACAGTTGTGGACTTAGTGTAGAATTTGCTGCCTTTGAGACTGTGGGAATGCTATTCTGCCCTTTACTGGCCTGGTCTGGCCTGGTTCCACATTCATTCCCCACTCTTGGCAAAAGCCCACAATCTCTTGGGAAAACGGAACAAATTCCATCCATCTTTTTTTGGTTGCTGGTGCAGTAAACTGCCTTGTCCTTGCTGCTCAGAAGCTCGTCTTTGGTAAATGAGCCAGAATGAGCACAGCTCTCTGAAAGCTTTACCTGTTCATCAATCTTTGAGACAAACTTCTATTCCAAACTGAACTTTTTAAAGAACACAGCATGACTCTTTCTCATAAAAACCCTGAGGTTTTTAATCTTCAAATGAATTCATAAAACAAGAACATACAACATTTTTAATTTGTAACGCTGAATGGATCGCATTAAGCAAATTAAATATGATTTCTGTTGCTATTATTTTCTGCCCAAAGCTTTAGTTTTTCAACAATGTTTTCCAACTTTTCAGAAAATTCAATTTAAAACATCAGTGTTTTTTTTTCTATTATTCTTAAATATACAAAACTACTTCTGCAGGGCTTATTACCAGTGTGATGGGCTACATTTACGCACAGATGGCTTTGATGATTGATACGGCTCGAGAAAAGAGCTTTGTGACTGAAAATGTCGAGCTTTTTAAATAAATCAATGGAGAGGTTATTATTGTGAGGGTTGAAGAATTTTACGAGAATTTATTTTTAGGTGATCTCAGTCTGTGCATCCATAAAAAAATATCAGTAAACCATTCTGTTCCACCGTCTTCCGCTTACCCCAGGGCTGGGTCGCGGGGGCAATAGCCTCAGACAGGAAGCCCAGGTTTCTCTCAACCCAGCTGCATCCTCCATCTCACCCGGAAAGATGCCAAGTCATCCCTATTCCGGGGTTTGCCTCTTGGCCTCCTCTCAGTAGGACCTGCTCGAAACAGCTCACCAGCGAGGTGCTCGAACCACCCCATCTGGCTTCTCTCAAACTGGAGGAGGAGAGGCTAGACACTGAGCTCCTCTCGGATGGCAGAACTCCTCACCCGATCTCTGAGAGAGAGCCCAGCCACCTTGTGATGAAAACTCATTTCAGCCGCTTGTACCCGCGATCTCATTCTTTCGGTCACCACCAACAGCTGGTGACCATAGATGAGGGTGGGAACATAGATCGACTTGTAAATCGAGAGGCTCTTGGGTTGTGGATCCCCCCCCCCCCCCCCCCCCCCAAAAAAAAAAGCCTAAATACACAGTATATTACTTTACAAAAAAAAGCCTAAACAGCAGATTTCAATATGAATTTGTTTTGGATGGTTTTTGTGTGTGTGTGTGTGTGTGTGTGTGTGTGTGTGTGTGTGTGTGTGTGTGTGTGTGTGTGTGTGTGTGTGTGTGTGTGTGTGTTACTTGTAAGCTCCAACACACTTGTGAGGAGTCTAATCTCAGCCCTCTGTGCTGCACACTTGTCCCGGTCCATTATTTATGACCAGGACTACTTTAATAAACAATGAAGAACAGAGAATAAAAGAGCAGGAGACAGCCTAAACGCGGTGAAGCAGAGAAGTGCTCTGTTAGTAACAACAGATGAAGCAACTCTGCATGTGTTCACTCTGTTGATGTTCTGTGCTGGAGCTTTAACTTCTTCTTAACAACAAAAGTCCAGGTTATCGCCACTATCAATGACAAACTGACAAGGTATGGTCACTAAAAAGCTAACAAACCAGCAGGGTTTGAGGCTTTTCCATCAATTTATCGACTCATTACAAAATCTATTTGACCAGAACTTCATTTTAATAGTTACTTATCAGAGGATTAATGTATATCCTGGCAACGTAGAGAAAATTTAGAGACTCTTGGAGGCTATGCAGCCGTATGACGTTGTGCCTGTGTCTACACGGTGAAACCTGCACAAACATGTGAATGAAATCAAACAAAAAAGTACAAAAAAACCAAAACAAATCGACCCACAGGTTTACAGGTTGATCCCTTTTTGGCTAGGTGTCACTTTCTGGTTCAACATAAGCGTCGTACTGGTAAACGATTCCTTAATGGCAATCGTCTCTTTTTCAGATAAAATCCCTTCCCAAAAGAAATGCAATCTTATCGACAAATTCAAACTTGTTCTTTGAACTCTGCCCTTTTTTGTCATTTGAACTTTTACAAATTTGTGTGCAGCATTAGACCGCAGCAGGCTGCCACAACAGCGCCAATGGTAGGTTAGTTGTCTTCCCTAAGGACACCTAGACATGAGCTCAGTGGGATTCGATCCAGTGAACTTCCAGTCCAAGGGCAAACATTTTCCCACTGAGCTATTGCCTCCACCTAAAGGAGGTAGTGCATTTAGAAAAAATTGTGAATAAGTTGCCTCAACTTGATGACATTCTATTGTGAGTTTCCGTGCAAAAATTCTGCCATAAGTGAACTAAAACAAGGAAAGGAATTAAAGAAGTAGGTTGTAACTGGAGTTTAGCATAAAAATAAGATGTGCATTGGAAAGATTAGGGAAAAAAATCAGTCCCGGTTAAATTGTTGCATGTCCATTTCTGGGTAAGTCTCTTCTTTAAACAAATGATTAAATAGTGAGCATGAAGTGCTGTGGTGTGAAATGCTTCCTGCTACTTAAAAAGTGTCACAGCTGTATCTAGTTGTGTCGTTGCTATAGTGGCCACTTGTTCATTGTCAGATAGGGGAGCGGCAGAAATACTTTTAAAAACGACTGAATCATTCTAAAAAAATTGCGATAAATATAAGGCCACAAACATCACAATTAGAAAATAGAAAACTCTGGAAATTTAACTTCCAATAGATGGGATTTTAAATTCTGTCACTTGTTTCACACTTTGCTGTGACTCAATCCAAGGACAGTTGGACATCGTGACCCGACAGAGTCACATTATTGTATACTCTAAAAGAATCCTTTTAGAAATCTGTTTTCATCCCAAATTTTTATACAACCACGAGAAATCACAACTAGACAAAAAATGTGAGAAGACTAAAAAGAAGTGTTTTCAGAGTGTTTGTTAATTCAGAATATTTACAGCGTTTTATCTACTTTTATTTGACATGCACTGTGCAACCTTTACAAGACAGAATGAGGTCTTTACATCAAACACTATGACATCAGAGACCGACCTTTATCACTAATTTTCCTGGTTTAAATACTGATTAAACTTTTATCTCGGCTCACATCTGCGTCAGTTTGATTTTGATGTTGTTTGCCTTCGATGCAAACTCTATCGCTCAGCTTTCCTGACAGCCTGAAACATATTAAACATTGATTAATCAATTCAATCACGCCGGATATTATTTTTGTGTCTTTTTTAATCTACTTCTTTTTGCATCAGTTTATACTTGCAAGTAGCAGGAGTTACTCTTCATTGATTTTAGAATGCAACTAAAGGACGTGTGAATCTGTCACATTTTGTCATTGAAGGCATCTTTGTAAAAAAAAAAATTTTTTTTTAAAAAAAGAGCAGTTTTGAGAGTCAGGGAAACTCAGCCTGGTTTGTTATTAACTGGCTCCTAGATTTGACCTACAGAGTCTGTACCAAACGAGTTGAGCACTGAGGTCCTGAAGTGCTCCAGCATATCTTTTGTAGGTAGAGCGTTTATAACCAAACCCATGTTTAATGGAATACGAAAGGCTGAAATAATTCCTACTTTTGAGTTTAGGCTTTAAAACTTCCCATTTGTAGCAGGAGTTTTCCCTCAGCAGCTGGATGATAGTTGATAAGCAGGCTACAAGGAACCAGAATCTGAGGGTATTGTGATCTACCAGAGCTCTGCCCTTGTGGTTTGATCTACAACTCTTCTGTTGTCATTCATTAAATATAATCTCTCATCCAGAGGGTTTCTTGTTTTTTTCCCCCACTTTATTTTAGAAATTTTTGATCACTGTGTACAAAAGTGTAAGGCAAAGGTTTGCGCTCAAAACACTGGTCTTTCTTTACGGAGTTAGCAAACATGTGTTTGTCTTATTTGTGGCATTGCAACAGGTGTGCCCTGCCTCTCATCTGTAACAAGCTCAGGCAGGATTTCTGTTTGTTTTTAAGGTTTTGGTATGAAGGACCGTATGCATATTGACATTGTTGAGGTGCGATGCTTTTGTTTGACTTTGAACTCTCAGACCTTCAGAGTTGTCTTCACAAACATAAGTGGGTGTTCATGCAAATTTTCCCAGACATAAAGTATTTTTAGCCAACAGCGCTCGAACACACTATTCTTCTATTATTAATTAAATTGAATATACTGTAAGTTTATTTGAAATTGAACTTGAAAATACTTTATTTATCCCCGAAGGGAAATTTGAGTGCAGCAGTGCTACAATCATATAATCATACGATGTCATACAACAACATGATTTTTTTTGTTTTCTTAAGCTGTTGTTAGTGAAAGTTTAAAGGTTTGAAAGTGAAAGGTTGAATATTTTGCTGGATGGCAGCAGAAATTATTTTCTGTACCGTTCCTTTGAGCAGCTGGGTTGCAGGAGTCTGTTGCTGAAGCTGCTCCTCAGATGGTCCATAGATTCATGGAGGAGGTGGGAGGAATTTAGCTTGATTGATGACAGTTTTGCTTTCATTCTGTCCCTCGCCACCTCCTCCACGCAGGCGAGGGGTGAGCCAACCAGCTTTTTTTTATCTTTCATTAACTGTATGTGAAGCCCCCCGAGTCAACTTACTGGTCGGTATAAACAACACTGAATTTTAAAAATTGCTTATCGTTTGGTAGATCTACAGTCTGAATTCACTGAGAGAAAATAGATGAGTATGTGATTTGTAAATTGGCATATTAAATCTATTCGGTAAGTTGTTAGCTGAATGCAAAGGATCATTTTGAGCAATCCATTTACTTTGTTTTGCTGTCCTGATCCATCCAAATTGCCATAATAGTCCATTTTAAATTTCCTGCTTTCGAACGACATCTCCTCGCCTCGGCTGAACACCAAGAGGCAACTTTGAATGACATTTTGGAGAAAAAGCACAGCTGTGATGGTATCGATCAGCCAGCCCCTTTTCATGTCTTAGTTTTAACCCAAATGACCAGACATGCTTTGTGTTTCAGCCTGATTTCCTGTGTGTCAGCAGAGAGGGGTGAAACACCAGCTGAATACCAACACAAATAGCCTTTGACACTCCTTGCAAATGACACAGTTTATGTGACATGTTGCTGAAAAGGAGAAAATTCAGCAGTTTACATAGTTAATATTTATCTTTCAGCGCAGGCGAAGGAGAGAATCTGTTGAACATGCAGAATGTTTCGGGGTAGATTCCCTCATACACAAAAAGACTGCTGATGCATGATGCTTAGTGAAATGATGCAATAAATATGTTCTCTATCTGACTTGAATATGCATTATGCTGACAAATGGAAGTACAACTTGTCTTTGAACACATTTGCCGGGAGAAAACCAAATTATTTTGCATTTGAATCCTTTTGCAATTGAATTTGTAAAGAATAATGGCGTTCACCACACCTACACTAATGCTTATTTCCTGTTATTAGAAGTGTGTGTAGAAATATTATAAATCCAGTCATAAGAACCACTGACTCATCATTCATTTAAAACATCCTTACACACTTTACTGGTATTGAGATAACAGTTTTTCATGCTTAAGAGTTAATCGATGCGTTGACATGAATGAAAAGTTGCACCAAAGCAAACATGGTAACGTGCATTAGCTCATAAATACACACGCATGGTGACCTTGTTTGAGGCCACATACACACTTGCAGAGTCTTATAGTTAGCAAAGCTAGCCCATATTTCTTTATATTTCGGTGCATTTTCATAAAGTCACCCCTTGCTGTACAAGTTTACACAAGTTTCCTCCATTCAACACAAAGTGCGTGCACTGCTGCTGCAAAAACTTTGCTAGCTTACATTAGGGTGTGAACAAAATCCATGGCCAAGAACTGGCCACAAGAGCTCTTGTTTAAATTACCCAAATATAGAAAATTGAAAACTACTTCAGGATTGTTTTTGATTTTGAAATAGTATTTAAACATAAAAAAAAGCTATGAAAAGTTGATTTTGCATACATAAAACCCTGTTTTTTGAAAGTACCCTCCTGAAACGTACCTGGTTTATTTCATCATTGTGTGACTCCTTCAGGCTGTTCAATGATGCACAGAAAAACAAATCGGAAAAACTTTTCCTTGCTTATGTAGTGTTCAAGTCGTTCCTGTTGAGAGAGCTGTTTATTTTTTTTGTTAGAAAAAATAAAGAAGAAGCATTTGTATGAAAGTTTAAATGTTGGGATTTTTAAAAACTTTTTTTTATTTGGGATTAGTTTTTCTACAAAAGCACAAATTAAGAAAATGGCTAATAACAGGGGTGGCACGGTGGCGCAGTAGTTAGCACAATGATCTCACAGCAAGAAGGTTGTGGGTTCAATTCCTAGGTGTGGATGAGTCTTGGAACACTGTCCTTTCTGTGTGGAGTTTGCATGATCTCCCCATGTCTGCATGGGTTTTCTCCAGGTACTTCGGTTTCCTCCCACCTTCCAAAAACATGCATGCTAGGTTGATTGGCCACTGCATGATTGCCCCTAGGAACGAGTGTGGGGTTTTATGTGCGTAGCCCCGCGACAGACTTGCGACCTGTTCAAGATGTACCCCACACCTCACCTCTAATCAGCCGGAATGGCCTCCCGCACCCCCCGAAACCCTGTTAGGGATGGACAGTTCAGAAGGTGACTGTGACTGACTAATATCAGAATCAGAATATACTGTACTTTAATGATCCCACACATGGGAACATCTACTCATCCCCGTACTTGACATCTCCGGGCTGAGGAGTCCCCCGTGTTTCCATCAGGATGAAGAACATTTATTGACTTCTTTAGATATTTAGCTGTAGATTAGAATAAGCTAATATTTAAACAATAATCTTTGACACATTGTTTGCTCGTCCCGGGGTAGGGATCTCTCTTTCACGTGGATCCCCATGAGGTTTCTTATTTTTTCCCCACTGATGGGTTTTTTAGGAGTTTTTCCTCACCGAGAAGGAGAGTTTAAGTGCATAAATGTGCTAGTCTTGTTTAGTTAGCATTTGTTAGTTATTTTTCTTGTTGTGTATTTGTGTTAATACATTCCTCTTTTTCTTGTGAAGCCCATTGAGACGGACATTCTCTGATTTTGGGCTATACAAATAAAATTGAAAATTGAATTGAATTGAAATGGGAAATTTGTGTATAACCAAATCTGACTGAAATAACCCAATCTGTTCAGAGATAAGCACATCTCTTTTAGCTGTGGACATTTTTTTTTGGCACATAGTCATTTTCTGCTTTCTTTTTTTTTCAAACACTGGTTAATCTTTCTGCCCCCCATATCCCCCAAAAACCTTGTTTTTTGGCAGTTTATGTCATTCATAAAATATTTTCTTTTATAGTAAATGCATACAGGGAGCAATGCATTATTTAACAAATAGATCTTTAATTTTTTTTCCCACACATCCACCCACTTTGAGCCCAGATACATGAAGAAGTACCAGTAATGTGATCTGGGATCTGGTGCAGCTTTTCTGGGCGTGATGATTAAATCACAGCAGGTGCTAGCTTGCCTGACCATCGTCTGAATCTTTCACAGATAATAACATGCAATGAGGAAACCACCTAATTATTTGTCAAATAAGTGCAGAGTGCTAAGTAAATCATCTGATCCCTCATGGACACTTTCCAGCTTGGTGAAAATAAGTGAGAAAAACGACATTTCATCAGACTTATCTTTTTTTTTCCTAAATTTTTGAATTGCTAAATCTATCTCCTGTTACAACCTTTAAAAATAGTTGATATCTAAACCGTTTCTTTTCTTCAAAGTCATCGATCATATCCATTTACTTTAAATATGCATGTCTTTTGGGTAATGAACAAAAAATAGAAAGGATAGTGTTCTAATATTAGAAATCACCATGGCAACAGGTAAATACGGAGCGCTTTTATTGAAATGTGTAACAATGCACATCATTTAGCTTTAAGACTGCAGCAGCAGTAAGAGAGAAAAAAATCAATACATTGCCAGCATTTCATTTTGTTCACTGTAGTCCTTCATTCATTATTTAACAATGTGATGTATGGTCAGATTTTGTCTTTAGATCAGAAACGTAGCATGTTTATTTCTGCTGATGAGGAGAAATCGGATGAGAAAGCGGTGACATAGAGTGTATTATTGTATATATTTATATATATTGTAATTGTTAAAAAATTATTTTAAAAGATCTAAGTATAAAGTAAGTTTTAAAAAAACATATTTACAGGCCACATTTCAGTCTGAACAACTTCAACATCCAATAAATATGAAAGATTCATTTTCCACCTTTTTTTTGTTGAGCAAATTCAAACAGTCACATTTTACCATGTTTTATCATTCCATCATGGAGAGTGTCCTGTTCTTTGCTCTTGCCGCCTGGGGAGCTGGTATAAAAACAAAGAACGCCAACAGACCGAACAAACTGATTAAGGAGCTGGTCGTGTGGTTGGCTCACCCCTCGCCTCCATGGAGGAGGTGGCGAGGGACAGAATGAATGCAAAACTGTTGTCAATCATGTTGAACCCCTCCCACCCTCTCCATGAATCTGTGGTCCATCTAAAGAGCAGCTTCAGTAACAGACTCCTGCAACCCCGCTGCTCAAAGGAACGGTACAGAAAATCATTTCTGCCGTCCTTCATCAAACTATTCAACCTTTCATTTTCAAACCTGTAACTACTTGCCATTCACAACAGTTAAAAAAAAAACAACCATGAACATATGTTAATGAGTTCTTGATTGTTTTATTGCTGATTTCTTCCTATTGAGTGTCTTCTTTTAGGTCTTCTGTTTGCACTGCACAACTAAATTTTTCCTTTAGGGATCAATAATGCATTTTCAATTAAAAAATTACTTTTGTGTTATGAAATCTGCACATTTTACAAACTTTTAAATAATTCCTAAAAGGTAAAAAAGGACAAATTTGTACTTTAGATTTTCCCATCTGTGTTTTTTTTTTTTTTTTTATTCTCATTTTATTTAGTGCAGTGCAGCAACATGATGCAGTGATTTATCCTGAAGTGTTGGTGCAGTTACTCTGAGTTTAGGATTTCTTAGTATTGACACAAAGAGCGATGACTGCCCGGCAACAACTACATCCATTAAACAGTAGATAGTAGGATCAGCACGATATCTGCTCAGTCTTCTGTGTATTGATAGCTGTAGAGGTCACAAATACAGTGGGAAAGTGTGTGTGTATGTGTGTGTAGCCAAAGCAATTCTCACTAACTCATCAATATCTTCTCACCTCTCTGTCTTCCACCCAGATGGTTTATAAGCCCTGGCTGTGTTCTCAGTACTTCCAGACCACCCAGATGCACTGCAGCAAGCGAATCCCCTGTGGCCAGTACTGTCTAGAGGTGCAGCAGCGGTGCCCCTTCGTCCTGCCTGATAATGATGATCTCATTCATGGAGGCAGCCCCAGTTTTATATGCACAGGTACAAACCCATCCTTGAATTATGTAACATTTCTTTTCACTGTAAGGATTTACATTGAATCTGTATAGTATTGTTAGAGGTTTGACTAAATTATTATGATGATTCTAAAGAACATAACTTTACTTTTTGGACATTTAGAACAAAAAGTTAATCAAAACTTGCTATCGCTTCATTAATATTTAGTCTGAGGAAGGAAGCAAAATTAAAACAAGTCAAAAGGTAACTCTTCCAAGATTACAGTTTAATTTTAATCAGACTAAGCATGAAAAAATATGCTGCACAATAATTTAAAAAAATGTTACTGTGCCATGAGAGATTTACAATGTTTGCTCACATGTTGCTGAAAATATTTCAATCTTAAAACTCATGTTGCAGTTTATCATATCTTTGCTTTTCAAATGTTTGAATTTTTCATTTTATGGCAAAACAAAAAATGTGCAGCAAAAGTTTGCAAATCTTTTCAAAAAGATTTATTGTGTTTTTAAGTGAGGTTTTTTATTTTAAAAGCAGGGGTCTCCTTCATTAGATGTACAATGCTGCCCTCTTGTGGTTTTATTGAGAAATAACCCTAGTTCAAACTTGAAATCAGAGATTCGAACATGTTGAGACAGTTAAAAAAATATACTAATTTAACCAACAAGTTAAGCAAACTCAATAGATGCATCAGTTAATGCAGAAATATGTATGGGCATATTAACGTAAATGAAACTGAGGTAAAGAAAAACTTTGAAGGAAGTTCAAACCTGAAATTAAATTAAATCCCTCCACACCTTACAAACAAGCTGTTCTTTAAATGCATTAAAGAGAATAGGGCTTGTTTGTTTAGTGCTGGGGATCATTTTCAAAGCTTTTAAATAGTTGAGAACTGTCTAGTCATTTAGAAATCTTCTTCTTTTGGCATTTACCTTCAGGGGTCGCCACAGCAAGTCAGTTTCTTCCATCTAACCCTATCTGCTGTATCCTCTTCGGTCACACCAACTATCTTCATGTCTTCCTTCACTGTATCCATGAACCTCCTCTTTGGTCTTCCTCTAGGCCTCTTTCCTGGTGGTTCCAAACCCAGTATTGTTCTTCCGATGTACTCTCTCTCTCCAATGCACATGTCCAAACCATCTCAGTCTGGCCACTCAGTTAATCTCAATCTCAATTTAGCAATGATTTTTTTAAACTCTTTTAAAGATCCATTTCTATTATTATCAGTAAAATAAGTCGTTATCTTTCTATCTGTCTGTAAATAGAGTTTCTTAATTTAGTACATCATCCTCTGCACTTTTACAACAAGATGTTAAGACTTCAACTGCATTCCTTTGTGTTCTTTTATTGTAAAAACAGTTTATTTAAACTACTTTATCTGCTATATCGCAAAAACTTTCAGGGCTCCTGACGATCTAACATTAAACAGTCTTTGTGTCCTGCTTACTCACAGATATTTTTACTGTTCCCATTTTTTAGTTTTATAAACATACTAAAAACGTCCACTTTCCACACGCTGGTGCAGGTGATTCCATCTTGATCTTGTCTTCTTGCTTCCTTTGTAGCTTCTGTGTTCAGTCATGAGGGTAATGCATACAGATCACAGTGAGAGCGATGTGTTATCAACAGTGTTCCATTTCAACAAACAGGCCGGTCTTAACCCAATAGTAGATTTTTTTTTTGCCTGAGGAGCTGTAACGTCACATAAGAAATGTAATGTGTGAGAGGAGGAAAGATTTTAGTTCATGTCGTTTAAAACAATGAACGGATGATATTTTAATGCTGATTTTGTTGTGGTACGTATCTGTTGTGGTACGTACCACTGTGACAGTATCTGTGACAGTATCTGTCACAGTGATTCTAGATGAAACTATTTCACAGTAACTTTCTCTACAAGTGTCTTTGACACATGACAATAATTAGACATTAAAAATTTGGGATAAAATAAACTAAACTTTACCATTAAAAATGATAAAAGAGCTGCTGCTGTTGAGAAATCCAAGATTTAGACTTCTTCATCTTCTTTTGGCATTTCCCTTCAAGAGTCGCCACAGCAAGTCAGTTTCTTCCATCTAACCCTATCTGCTGAATCCTCTTCAGTCACACCAAGTATCTTCATGTCTTCCTTCACTGTATCCATGAACCTCCTCTTTGGTCTTCCTCTAGTCCTCTTTCCTGGTGGTTCCAAATCCAGCATCCTTCTTCTGATGTACTCTCTCTCTCTCTCTCCTCTGCACATGTCCAAACCATCTCAGTCTGGCCTCTCTGACTTTATCTCCAAAACCTCTAAAATGTGCTGTTCCTCTGATCCTGTCCATCCTGGTCACTCCCGGAGAGATCCTCAGCATCTTCATCTCTGCTACCTCCATCTCTGTTTCCTGTCTTTTCCTCAGTGCCACTGTCTCTAGACCAAACAGCATGTTACTAAAAAAAAAAAAACATACTTAAACTTGTCATGCATTTTAAACTGTGTCTTTAACAGAAAAAGATGTTTGGCCACAAGTTGTTTTCTGAAAGTGTACTTTTGAGTATCCAAATTTGGCCGCTCTAGTCCATTCGCCATTGTTCTGCAGTTTAGTGACCAAAGTGCTCAAAACCTTTAAAGCAGAATCATAGACACATTAAAATAACAAGTTAAAAATAAAAAATTCTGTCCGGGTCATCTGTAGTTCTAAAACTATTGATACGTTTACCTGGTTTTACTGACACTGCCATTCGCAGCAAAGTAACTGATGACATTGAATGACATCAAGGACATGAAACATCTCGATTTAGTCAGAAAGGGTCAAATTTTGCACAAGTCTTTCCATCTTTGTTCGGTCTGATTTGAAATATTTGAATTTCAATGAAATAATTTGAAGAGTAAACATATTGTGCTGTTGTTCTTGGTGGTTTTTTTGTGTTTTGCCTTAGAAAGTTTTTTACTGACCCCTGTAATCTTAATGTACTGATAGATCAGAGATTTAATAACCGAAAGTTGGAATTGGAAGTAAAAAAGCTAACATGTCTCTGTTTTCTTGCAAAAAAACCCCCAAACAACACAGGTTGTTTTCAATTCTCTCTCTGACTGTTTTTTCTCTACCCCTCTACACCACCTGAAGGGTTGCTGGAGGACCATCCATCAGGTGTAGACCCCAATGCAGAGTGCTGCGACGTTCGATGGGACTTGAAAGTGGACAACAGTTCACGGGGGACTCTGAAAAGAACTCACCCACCGTGCCAGCACCGTACCTCCCTCAGCTCCTCGGCAGCCTGCAGACTGTGTAACAGCCGGCTCAAACTCTGCCTGCTGGTCCTTGTCCTCCTGCATACTGTTGCCAGCCTCACTGCATCCCATAATGCAACAGGACTGGGCCTCCCCACCATCACTGCTCTGGAGGAGAATCCTGCTAATGAGGAGTGATAAAGCTGCCAAGAGGATGCTGTCGGGGTGGGGGATTCCCTCACCATGGCAACGGATATGGAAAGATACAGCAGGGGTTGTGGTGAACGGCTTGAGCTGATGGACGATACCGACACAGATTCTAGAAAAATGTAGGACACTTCGAAACGAAAGACACAAATCAATCAAAATAAATAAGAGACTATTTAAACAGACATACCAAGGGATTTCAAGGGTCCCACCCCCTCTTCAGTGTGCAGGGGATGGGGACAGTGCCACAGCCTTTGTTCAGAGGGTTAGTCAGCTCTCCGTTCTGACGGCTGACTTTCTCTCACTACGCTTTTTTACACTGTGTTCCAGTTCTCAATTTTTTGTTGCGACGGCTGACTGAGGAATAACACAATCATATTCTAAACATCAGATCATCTTCTTGTCTTTGTTTCTCCACAAACAGGAACAAAATGTGTTCTTTATTTAGAAAAAATTATGTATAAAAAGAAAATAATTAGCAGCAAATGTGTGTGAGTGTTGTTTTCAATACTGATGTGTGGGAATGTCTGATGTGTGTGTGCGTGTGTATGTGTGTGTGCGTGAAAGAGCACATGTTGCTGTTCTAAAAGTCTACCTAACAGCCTGATACGACTCATAATTTAATGGAGACCCCACCCCACCGCCCAAATGTCACTCAGCTCCACCACACGATGTTGGCCAAAAAGAACGAAATGTTTCTTTGATTTTTATGATGTAGGTTTTTTTTTCCCACAGGACTTATTTCCTCTTTATTTTGTTCATTCAAAACACCAATTTACTTCAAATCTGGCTCAGGAAAGATTTCTCCATGTTTGCCAAAATTCCAAATTAAATATTGTGTTTCTTTTTTTTTTTTTAAACCAGTGCTGAATCCTTTTGATTTTGAAACAAATGAGTAAAAAAAGGAGAGATATTTAAATAAATTATACCAAATATCATTAAGTGAAGCCTATTTTGCTAAATTTATTTAAAACTTTTCACTTTTAAACTCTATTTATCTCAATTTTTAAAAGGTTGCATCCCTTTAGAAAAATCCAACATATTTAATTCAGAATTTTTTAAAAATTACTATTTTTTATTTTTACAATCAGATTTATTTTGACCTAAATTAATAATTCAAGTTCATTCACCTTTTCTCTCTTTTTTTAATTTCTATAAGTAAAACAAGTCTCTTCAGTTTTATACATTTACTTTTTTTTTTTAATTATTTGATAACAAATTTTAGGTCATTTTTCTTGAAACTCAAGAAACTCAAAATGAGAAAAAAAGCATTACATTTTTTTTTTTTTTTTTTTAAAAACGTTCTACCATTTTAGTAAATAATTTCTTGATTGTCATAGATTCTGATCAACAGAAAACTTTGAACATGAAATAGTAAAAATTATTTTACAGAAAGTTTTTATTTGTAAAAAAAAAAAAAATTTCAGACTAACGCCACAAAAAAAAACATAGAAATTATTTATTTTGACTTATTTATTAAACTGGTTTAAATGTTAAAAATATTACAATAATTTAGGATTTCTTTTTTAAAAGATATAATAACACAAGATGCATAATATTTGAAAAAATTCAAGGGATGTCACGAGAAAATAAAACTGCATTTATTTGCAAAAAGAATTTCCAAGAAAATTAATGAAAAACAACCTTATATTAACAGGGACTGGTTAAGATAACATCTAATTTATGAGACAATAGTGATTCAGATAATACTAATATTAATTAATAATAATTAATAATATTCATTTAGATAATAATTTCAGACAGCACTGGATTTATGGATTTAGTTTTACTTCTTGAAATAATTTAGAATTTCTTGTTATGATGTCATCTGATCGAATCTGCAGCAATTTATTGATTTGTTCAAGTTTAACATCCAACTATGTTTTTCAGAAAATCGGTGATTAAGACATAAAGTTTGATTCATTTCTTACAGTTTTTGTCTTTTATTTTCCTACTTTTTTGCTGATTTATTATGAAACTGATTGTTGCACAAGTCATAAATGTTGTGTTCAGTTTATTCTGTAATCAGGATTCTTATTTGTGGTCAAAAGTAATATTTTTTAATACTCATATTGAAAAGAGAGTCGATGGATGGTAAAAACTCTCCTTCCCATGTGTTTACAGGGAGGAGAAAGTAGCATGCTACCTGCAGGCGAACACGTTTTCACACACCACATGCTGAGTGGCATTCAATTCCCACCAACACACAACTGATTTAAAGTTTTCTTGTTTCTGTCAGATCAAAATCTGAGTTACTTAAAGAGCAAACTTACAGCAGGCTTTTTTTTAAATTTTTTGTTTTTTCCTTCCACATCTAATCCTGTCTGAGCTCCTGTAGCATGGCCGCTCTCTTATATACTCTCCATAAATCATCCTAATGATATTTCATCACGTAAAGGGCTTATAGATAAACTATATAAACATAATCGTCCATGCTGTAAGACACATTCAAAGGTTTGTTACTCAGTTGCTAACAAAGATGTTTAAATGGTTCACACTTTCTTTTTGTGAACAAACAACAGAGTAAAAGATATTCTGTTGGTTGTTTTATGTGATCAGGAACAAATGGGGAGAAAAAAAAGAGAAAAATAGCGTCATGGTGTCTGTAGACAATAATTCAGCTTGGTTTCATTTATGAATGTGTAATCAGAAAGGAATGGTGTGACCTTAAGGGCTGACTTCTTTTCCAGTTTCTGGTTTTATGCTGTTTCTTTGTTGAATAACCCCAAACACACACCCACACACACACACACACACACACACACACACACACACACACACACATACACCACGTTTAGTAACTAAAGGAGATGTCCAACACAGTATGTGATGTCAAGAGTTTTATTAAATGACTTACTTATAGATATATTTAAAAATATAATTATTCTAATTCTGTCTAAATAGAAATAAAGTTTGCATTGGCTTGTTTGGACTGTTTTAGACCCTGACCTTGTTTCGTTTCTTTTTGTCATTTTTACATCACTTTGCATGAATTAGATAGCACTTCATTCACTCATGATGATCCTATTCATTGCATTCAGTTACTCAAACTACCCTGCTGCACGTCGGGCCGGAAGATGGCAGTAGATTTATTTTAGCACCTGAATCATGAACCATGCAGAAGATCTGGAGGAAAAATCAATCTTATAAGGTGGAAAAATAAAAGTGTGTGTCTCCAATCGGAAGTCGGTTCATGGTTGTTTGGCCTGGTAGATAACTGGATCAGGAATGACCCCAAGGTGGTTAAGATGTGACTCTTCATGCTGATTTAGGACAAAATTCTTCTTCAAAGCAGCATGAAAAGAGAGCAGGAGACCAAGAGACCAGGGAACCCAATCTGAGAAACAATCATTTTAAAAAAATCCCTCAAACTCAAAAGGCAAATCTGTAAAAGTGTAGAGTTTTAAAATCAATTGCGAACATACGTTTGGAGCTGTTGTCGAATAAAATGAGGATCAACAAAACACCAGCCTAACAAAAGATGTGACATGTCATACATTTCCAGCATCACAAGAATCACTCAAACCTTCTCTGAAGTACACATGTAACAGCCCATAATTTCATCCAACAGATCATGTCAACAGAGATCCTGTGATGCAATCCCATCACAACCTGGCTGACATGAATCCATACAAACTGTATTCCTGCAGAGAGCATGATTTGCTTCGAGCCTCCCCTCCTGTAGATGCATGGGTGTGAATGCTTTGCAGATGTGTTTATCACACACACAGTCACACACACTGCAAGCAAGATTTTTTTCCATTAGAAAGTCAAAATGTCTGAAAATCTTTTTTTTTATTTTTCATTAGAAATGCAGGTATGCACATAAAGATCATTTGGGATGATTTATTTGTTTAGTTTTTACATTATATTGAGAACAAATCAACCGGGGTCTAAAAAATATAGTCTAATTTTCTCATAATGTTTCAGAAGAAACATTGGAAATGATTTGTCACATCCCATAATACTTTTTTTGTTTCCTCCATGGGTACAGAGATGAATAATGAATCTTTTTCTTGTGCACCCACTTCAAATTTATTCTAATGTGGCTTGTTTTCAATCTCAGCCTCTCTCTGTCTTTGAAACTGTTCTGTTCTCTATCCCGTGGATCTATGCAGAAGCCCATTCCTTTTTGGTTGTAAATATGTTCCCTAGTATGCCGAACAATGTACGTCTCTTCTTGTGTCATTTGAGTTTTAATCATGCTTTTGCTTTTTTTTTACTCCTTTGTTTTATTTGAGCGTCTAAACTGCTGATGTTTAAAGGAAGCGTGTCGAAGTGGAACGAACAGACTTTCCCTCAGTTTTGCAGCCTTTTTGTGAAAGGTTTGCAATTCTGTGTGTAAAACGCAAAAGATTCCTGATGTTCTAGATGAAAAAAGGTTTTAAAGGCATATAGAAACATGATTATTATGATTACTATTACACAGCCAGTATATTGTAATATTCTAGATGCTTTAGTTCAAGTGACTTCTTTCATTTTTTTTACAAACAACTTTGATGAAATGATTTATAAAACAGTCTGACGAGTCATGATCTTTGGAAAACTACTGCTAAAATGATTAAAATTGTGTTCTGATGAAAATAAATACAGACATATAATCTGTTAATTTGTTGTTGGTCATTTTTTGGTTGTTTTTTTTAACCTAATTTTTCAGGTGTTTTTTTTCTCCTGATTTACAAAATCTATTTAAAATTTTGACCTGATTATTCAGATTAAAATAAGTCAAATTAATTTTATCAAGTGACCAAAAGACAGAAAGATTTAAAGATATTAAAATTTAAGTTTTGAAAATTTAAACTAAAACCTTGGTTGTCTTTAAACAATAAATCCGGAAATAATTTATTTGACTTTTAAGACTCTGATTTTTTTCTTTAATTTTTGACTATATATTTTTTAATTGGGGTCATTGTAATGTGCAAAAGACATTACAAGGAAACAGTTATAAATTAAAGACAGTTTTATGCAAGCCTGTAATAATCATATTTAAACCACTTAACCACATTTAATTGTTTGAGCCAACAATTTCAATAAATAATTGTGGAAAAAAAAGTTATCAGTGAAAAAAATATATTTACAAATTAACCCCAAATAAAGCCCTAGATTTTCAATTACTTGTCTTCACATTTGATTTTATTTTTGTTTCGTTTAAAAGTAATTGGGGTAATGGTAATGAATTCTAAGTTATTAAAATAAAAGTAAAAAAAAAAACACAAGTTAAAGCTACGATTTCCTTTCCTGCAATGGCACTTTAAAACCACAAGGTGGTAGTAAAAACATGCAAAACAACACATGGATTTTAAAAAACCTACAGTCTTGTAATACATTTAAAAATATGATTGAATGCCATGGAGACTCTTTCTGGATCAAGTTTGAGCAAAATCCAACACATTTTTGGAAATAAAGTAACTGTATTTTTATTTGTCTTGTTGCAAAAAAGCTCATTTTGCAACAAAACCACATTTTTGTAACAAGAGAGGAATGTCTGCAGATATTATTTAGATACATAAATAAATAAATGCAACACTTCACCACTATTTTAATGATGCATTATGAGATGGATAGAGAAACATGTTTTATTTTCTTGTGAGCCAGTAGCCCTGCTACCTCAGATTAAAGTCTTTAATTCTATTTCAGCTTGTTGGTGGGGATGAAGTGCTCAGCTAACTAATCCTCAACTAGCCCACCAATAGTCAGCATCCAATATTCTAGTTGCTATTCAGCTGCAGACTTGCTGTGAAAGCAGGGTATTAAAAGGTCTTATTTTTAGGAGGTGAAGCTGACTCCTGGCTCTTGATCTGATGGATGTAAAGATTATTATTACAGTGATACCAAATTTTAAATCCTCGGCAAACAAAAAAAAGTTTGAACATTAGAATAGGAATTTAGTTTCACAATAATGGGTCACATCTGTGCAGTTAAATGTCAGCCAGGAGAGGTCAGACTGTGCAGGATTGATGTTGAAATTTAAGATTCATGCTGTAAGGATACCATGACAGATTGGTAACCTGTCTATGGTGTACCCTGCCTTTTGTCCTCTGAAGCAAGAACTGATGTTGGATGAAATGGTTCAAGAAATGCATGAATGAAAAGATCTCGGAAGTTAAGAACGTCCTTCTTTCACCCGTTTCAACCTCTCATTCAAACTTCACAATGGTCGGATGAGCTTTTAGCTCTGAGACTTAAATTCAAAGAGGATTAAAAACTTCTTGTCTAAATTAAATCAGAAAAGGAGATTAAGTATCAGTGAATCGACTGCACTCAAAAATCAAGTTAAAAAAGTACATATTTTATACAGATAGCATTATTTAGGCTGAATAATACAAGGAAATGTCTGCAGAGGTGGAAGGGTTGCCATTTTTAAGTTCAAACACTCGCATGTGCACAAAATGTCATACTGTTTCCTGTCTGCTATGTTTCTTGCTCCCAATTTAAAATGTCACTATGGAAACAGCATATTATCTTTTGCATAGTTTGTGATCAGTTATAGAAGGTTTTCTTCGTGTTTCAAATTTGGATTTAATACCTTCTTCCCCAGATGATCCAGTGTGAGTTTTGTGACACTCAACACAGTAAATGCTACAGATGTGGACAGGATCTAATTTTAATAAGTTCAATTAGTCAATAATTAGGAATGTGACTCTACAAATTCAACCCAATTTGCCTCAAAATAGGTGTGCATATTAAATCATTTTTAAAAGTATATATACAGTATTATCTATTACATCATCATGAATCAGACGTACAGATGTGGTGGTAAAGGTTCATCAGTCATGCAGATGCCTGTAGGGATCAGAGAGATAGTGGAGCGGGGTTGGGGGCGGGCGGGTGATGATGCAAGTAAGCCGAGAAAGATTGGGGGGAGGGAGGGAGTCTGTAAAGGTTAAACAGTGGTCATATAATTGGAGATTAAACTTCCAGTTAGTGACTCATGATACATGCACATCATTTATAGGTACATCAACACAAGCTCTATTTAAAAGTCATCTGATGAAAAATAAATCAAAGAATCTAAGTGTTGGACGAGCAGGCGTTTCAGATGAGTTTGTGTTATGCTTCTGTCCCAGAAGCCGGATATAATCAACATAAAATAAATCAAAGAGAAAACGACCCGAAACGACTTTGCACTGAAGGAAATTTGAATTCAAGCTGTGAAAAAAAATCAGAAAATACAGATTAAAAGAAAATATCTCAGAAACTAAAAGAAAATGAAAATGTGTGAAGATTAAAACGTTATTTTGGGCCAATTGATGTCAGTTGGGAAATAAAATGAGGAAATTATAATTTCATTTACTGGATTCTAGTACATTTTTTAAAGGAAAAACTCCGAAAGAAAAAATAAAAACACTTGGAAGAGAGAAAACTTGGCATGAAGGGTCAATAAAGCATGTCAATTTTATATTTGAAGAAGTCAGCAGATGAGGGAAAAGAAGATAAGTGAAGACACAGGAATGAACCAGCGGTGTGATGAGGGCCACTGGACACTGATGAGGGCGACTCCGATGAAGAGTAAACACAGCAGTCTCACCTTTTAGTTATGATTTTTTTTTCCATCAGCAAAGCCAGAAGTCAACAACGAAGAACGAAGGCATTCTTAGTCTGGCAATACAAGGGACAGGAACAAAGATGATCCACCAGGAATCAGGAATGGAATTCACACCTATCGAAGACAGCCTGAGTCAACCTCGGCTGGTTTAAAGCAAGAAGCGGTGTACACCCTGAACAGGTAACCAGTCTGTCACAGGGAAATAAATACTTGTTACAGGATTAACAACTACTCACTCATTTAAAGGCAGTTTTCTTTAAATTAGCCTAGAATGAATGTTTTAGAGGGTTGGAGAAAACCAGAAGACCTAGAGAGAACCCAGTGAGAACCCACCAAAACGCAGGAAGAAGATGCAAACTTCAGTCAGCTGCTTTGAGGACACATCGCTGACCTGCTCTGTCCCCTGTCTTTTTTGTATATCTGTGCCACAATTTTGGCACAATATTGTAAGTGAGTTACTAACTCAGATTGAAAAAGAAGAAACATTCTTTATTGATCCCTCAACGGGGAAATTTGTGTGCTGCATGATACCACAGCAGGCTGCCACAACGGCAGCAATGGTGGAAGAAACAGAAGGTTAGTTGTCTTCCCCAAGAACACCTAGACATGAGCTCAGTGGGATTTGAACCTGCGAAATTCTGGAGAACTTCCGGTCCAAGGGGGAACATTTCACCACGGGGCGATCGCATTGTAATTGAGAGAGGTTATTTGTAATGTAATTATTAATTTTTTTAAAATCAGATACACAACACTTGCTACTTTTTTTGACCAGCAGAAATAGAAACTGTGAAAGAGGAATTTTACTCTTGCATTTATTAAATGTAGTATGTTATAATAAATAAGTCATTATCGCCTCACTTGAGCACCATTTAGAGCTGCAACTCATAAGGAAATTATGAAATTATGTGATAATTCTTTAAAAAGATTCGCCTGAACTTTAGCACACAAAGGTACTGATAGATTACAAAATAAATGAAGACGTCTAAGACGTCGACGTCGAACAAAACAAGAGGTTTTGTGTTAAATCTGCATTTTGTGTTTTTATGTGTTGACAAATTTTTATTCACAGTCACAAAATAACACAAATAAACAGTCAAAGCAGCAAAAAAAACATCTTTCAGTCTTTTGTTTTCAAAAAATCAAGAATTTGACAGTTGCATTCGCTTCAAGCGACACCTCTGACAGGAGAAGACACTTTTCATAGACTGCTCTGAAAACATGAAGCCGTGAGTTTAGCTTAAAATGGTTTCAATGGTTATATTTTTAGACATACTAAAAATAACAGGCATGTTTTTTGTTACTGGCCTCATTTAATGAAGTAAACTGTTTGTCTGGATGCTTTTCCTGTCTGGCGACTCTTACGGGTAATGATGGAGAGGTCAAGTTATACCTCTGGGATTGTGGATTTTGTTATCAGTGATTAAGAAGGATCAAACAATATTCAAACAACTGCCTGAACACACTGCCTGCGAGCCTCAACATCCAATTAAATATCAGAAGACTTTTGTGGCTTTAGATACTTTATTAAAAAAAAATAAAAATAGAAAACTAATTAGTATTTTGGTACAGTGGTTGCCTCACAGGAAGTAGGTCGAAGGTTAGAGTCCTGGATGGGACGAGGCTGGAACACTGGTCTTTCTGTGTGGAGTTTGCATGTTCTCTCCATGTATGTGTAGGTTTTCTCCTGGAAATCCAGTTTCCTCAGCTATAAAATTGCCCCTAGGAATGAGTGGATAATTGTATGTGTATGGCCCCAAGACAGACTGGCAACCTGTTCAGGGCATACCCTGCCTCTCACCTTAAATCAGCCGAGGTAGGCTTCTGCACCCCCTGCAACTCCATTAGGTTCAGAAGATGAATAAATGAACGAGTATTCCAACATTTTCATAAAATATTAAGAAGCTGTGGTGTTGCCTAATGGTCTAACTTTGGAAGATGTTGATATGGATGCTAGATTAAGCATCTGCTTAATCTAGCATCTCGATTAAGCAGATGCTAAAGGGACTTTTGCAAAAAAGAGTCTAAGATTATCACCATCATCAAAGACTTTACAAAATCTAGAAATAAAAATTCTTTAGTTTTCTTTATATAAAAATCATAAAAACTTTGTCTGGATTGAAAAAAATAAAAAATAATAGAAAAGCTTAGAATGAGTCATAAGCAACATCCATAAAACACTTAGTGCCTCTGCTGTGACTCACCGGAGTTTATTTATGATGTGAAAGACGACAGAGGCAGCGGGAAAACTGTTGAAGTAAATGTGCACTCAGTTTGAGACAAACACATCTGATCGATAACCAGTCTCTACAAATGAACCTGTGCAGCAAATCACAACTGGGATGAGTTTGTGTACAAAATCAATTAGTCAACCTGAAAGTGATTGAGATGAATTTGTCTCACAACCAAGTGGAAAGTTTATGCACATTTTTAAAAATCTCATTTATGTATGCATTGCTGGAAATAACATGCAGGTGAATTTGTATTTAACTCTTTATTAAATCAACTGGTTCTGATTTCAGCCGCTCGTATCATCTCACACACTCCCCCATTCACCACATCAAACCCGTCCTTCAACAGTTTCACTGGCTCCACATTCAATTCAAAATCTTGCTCCACACATTCAAAGCTTTCACTGCCTCACACCTCCATACTATGTCTCTGACCTTCTCCATGTTGCCACACCTACCCGCTCTCTCCACTCCTCCTCCTCTATCCAGTCTACTGTCCCCTCCGCCTGTCTTGGCTTTGAGCGCTTGGCCGCTCTGCTCCTTGTCTTTGGAGTGAGTTCCAAAGACGAGGTGTTGCGGAGGTCTCTCATGACCTCTGCAACACTGATCCGCTTTCATATTTTAAATCCAAATTAAAAACTCATCTTGTTCAACTTGCCTGTTCTCTTCATCATTTTTTTTTCTTTCTTAAATCTATGTTTTTATATATTTACATGCTGATCTAAAAGTCTATTGTCTTGATGTGTATGTCTTTAAGTGTGTTATTTTCAACTATTTATTGTATTTTTTATGTACATCGAAAAATGTTGTACGGTGACCTTGAGTGCTCAGAAAGGCACCTCAGAAATAAAAGATGTTATTGAATTCGGGAACATTTTCTTTTGAAACTGTCAACTGTTTGTGACTTGACAGAAAAGTTGTGTTAAGACGCCACGCAGAGATGACGCACTCAAACTTGCAGTGTAAAAGAACCTTTTTTTTTTTAACTGATGTTGCTGCAGAAAAAAAGTATTTCAGGACCCCGATTAGATTAGATTGTCAGGTCTCTCGTGGACATTGTGGAGTTGTGTACAGGTGAGAACAATAGGATAGTTTATTATTATATCAGTGATGATTCATCATTTCTTTATGGTGAAGAAAAAGCTAAGCTTAAACAAACTCAGCTCTATTTATTCAAAAATTTGTTTTTTTTAATCCTTACTTGGAGGTGACAGCAACAGCAAATGCAAACAAGCAAGTTAGGTTTTCTTTCACAAAGACACTGAGATTGCATGTGGGGATGGGATTGTCAGGATGTGGGGAGATGTGGAAGGAGGAGGAGGAGAACCCAAATACAGGACAACAAGACATGATTTATTAACCAAAAGTCTAGTATGGCAAAAACTCTAGTAAAGCTGTAAGGCAAAGGGCACACCCGGCACAGGATTAACTCAGGATCAAAAAGTTCAAATGATATAACAGAGTTCAAAGATGCAACTTTTGGTCAGGCTGGAAAGCCTGGCTGGAAAGTGTGGTGATGACAATGAATGAACAGACAAAGAGATCTGGAGTAATTGCTTTTAAATAGGCACCAGGATCCACAGGTGTGTGCCATCAGACCAATCACCGTCAGGTGTCCCTAATCAGGGTGATGAGGGAAGGGTGGAGGGAGGCTCCCTCTGGTGGCAGGGGAGGGGATCATGACAGGGATGACAATAATTTACTTATCAAGAGGATCTGTATGAAGTGATCTAGTATCTGGTTTGGCTCTCTCTGTAATGAGGAATGTTGGGTGTATTTCAGGAGAAACTCCCAAAATTACTTGACAGAAAAAACATCTCTAAACTGATTTATGAAACTATCTGACTCCTGATGAAGAGAATGTGAAGAAAGAAGTGTGGGTTTTACCAAAGCTGCTAACTTAATCCAGATGAGTAGGATGGAAAGACTTTAAAACATAGATGCTAAACACATTCTTCTTGTCACTTCAACTGTAAATGTATCAGGCTCACAGTTCCAAGTGTGGATTCAGTTGAAGCAAAATACAGTGTTTATGGGAGGTCAAGATAGTTTTTAAAACATGGTTAATTAAGTTTTAAATGAATGGACTAAATTGACAAAGTCCACATTTACGATTATCCCATCTCCTGCTTGATTCCTGAGTCGTCTGAACAAACTTTATCCCCGCTGCTACTCACTTTAAAAGCCATTGTATTTGCATCTGTTCATTTATGACTCATGATTCAACAGACAAAACATACATAATTGCCATCATTAACATAACATTAATCCTAATTTAACAAATTATAATAATGTGCCTGTGCAGATTTCTTTTAACTAACTTTAATTAGCTTTTATTGACTGTGTTTTATAGAGGCATCACTGCTCAGACATCTTTTGAGAGTTGAAAGATGTCAGAGGGGTAAAACTTCCAAAGCTCTGGTGCAGCCTCCCATAACAATTTTGGCACAATTTCAAGCTTTTATTTTCTCACCTCATGTTTCAGTGAAGGGTTTGCAATGCAGACATTCTAGTAAACGAAAGGTGAGGAACCAATGTTGGAAAGAAAAAGTTGGTAATTTAGAAGAAACTCCAAAACATCATTCTTTAGAATGTCACTCATCTAATTATAGATGCAAGGAGGATATGGAATGCAAATGTTGCCTGGCTGAGCAAACATCAGTCTGTAAAAATGGAAAAAAGAAAACCTCCCAAACTTATGTCTGCAGAATTTATTTAATTTTGCAAAAAAAAAAAAAAAAAAAGAAAAAGCAATAATTAACTGGTTAGTTTTGTAATAATTAATTTATGTAACGGGGATAAAAAGTTCTTTTTTTTTTTTGTCATTGTACTATTTATATCCCTCATGCGGAAATTACTATTGCTGCATTGCACTGCAGCAGGCAGACATGACGGCGCCAATGGTCGTGGTAAATGGGGGTTAGGTGTCTGCCTCACGGACACTTAGGAATGAGCCCAGTAGGTATCGAACCAGCTTTTTCCGGTCGACAGTTATTAATGACCATTACAATAATTGCTCCAGAATTGGCTTAAAAAAAAAAAGTCACACCTATCATTTCAAACCAGGATAAAAAAACAACAAAGAAGACCCAAAATTATCACATTAAATCAATTTTTTTGTTGTTTACATAATAGCAGGGAAGCCAATTCTAAAGAGTCTCTAGGAAATTTTAAAGTGATTTATTATTTGTTTTTTTGTGTAAAATGTTGTCATTTTATTTACGTGCAGGGCTGTTTTAGGAAGATCACCCGTTGGCTTCTTTTACTGTAACCAAAGCAACCAAACAACACAAACCTCTATTTTTCTTGTTCTCTACCTCTCTGCTGCATGTTCTTTATGTACAAATAAAAGAATGAAGATTTAGTTTCATACATGAATTTAAAATTTTTAGTTTTCTTTTTTTAATATTTACCCATGATGAGCCAGGATGAAAGGCTTCTCAAGACTGCAATTACATTAGCACACAAATACCTATTTCAATTATGTTAATACCATAGAAAAGGCTTCCAAGTTGTCTTCTTGACTTTGTATTTTCTGATTGAGACGTTTCAACTTCCACCCGAAAAATAATTTTCAAACAGATTGAAAATGATCAGTTTTACATATAAATAAGTTATATGATTGCACAAAATTTTGTGTAAACTGTATAATGATGATAATTTAAATTAAATTAAATTGAGAAGCAAATGAATGTTTGCATTCAAAGCAGCAAATATGAAGAAGTAAAGTGATTTTTTTTCCACTGTACACCTTCGTATGAATATAAACATCTTACACAGTGTTTTTCCTCTTATCAACATCCCATTACACCATCAGAATAATTCCGCTTCAAAGTACTGCCTGCTATAATGTGCCATAAAAACTCCTTAAAAGACTCACCTCACAAACAGTTCATCATTGTAAAACATCTCCATTTCACAGGTTTCAGAGCGGGTTATGGACGGATGATATGTGTGAAAGAAAATATTACAAAACAGGACTGAAGAGAAGATGCCCCGGCCTGACCTTAGGATTATTTTTTGTGTTTGATGGGCAACATCTTAGAGCTTGAGTAAATGTGAAGAAGATGGACAATATTCTTATAAAAAAGAAAATAACCTTGCTTTTTGAGAATGAAATGTTTAGATGTTCTGGTAGACACCACGTATAGTCATTATGCAGATAGACGTTACAATGCAGACATTACAGAGTTTTAAATAATTTACTCTTTAATTAGACATGTTCCTACTCATCCGAAATGAGTGCTTATTTATGAGCCAATGCATTTGAACTCTGACTCAATTAAAAGCTGAGTAATGATGTCGATTTAAGCTCAGAATATTTACATAATGGGACAGAGAATGTCACACAACAGATAAAATCCTTTGACTGACTTAACCAAGACACTACACGCTCCCTTGGTGTTCATTCTTTTTTTTTCTCTGCCTCCTTCAGGCAATTTTTTTAAATGACAAAAACAAATGAAGATGCTGAGGATCTCCCTGGGAGTGACCAGAATGGACAGGATTAGAGGAACAGCACATGTTAGAGGTTTTAGAGATAAACTAAGTCAGAGAGGCCAGACTGAGATGGTTTGGGCATTTGCAGAGGAGAGAGAGAGAGTACATTGGAAGAAGGATGCTGGGTTGGGGACCACCAGGAAAGAGGACTAGAGGAAGACCAAAGAGGAGGTTCATGGATACAGTGAAGGAAGACATGAAGATAGTTGGTGTGACCGAAGAAGATGCAGCAGATAGGGTTAGATGGAAGAAACTGACTTGGTGTGGTGACCCCTGAAGAGAAATGCCAAAAGAAGAAGAAGAAAAACAAAATAATATCTCTACAAACATGCATAATTAAGACTGATTTTGAATTAAAACTTTAATAATAATGTGGCTCAAAGAAATTAAAAATGACAAGAGTGGGAAAAAAAAAACAAATGTCTAAAGATAACGGAAGTTGAGGGTCACACAGATGTCACTGACATAATGCATTACCTAACTTTAATCTTAATGGAGTTTTTAATCCCAAAATAATGTTTTAGTTTAAAACAAGATTCATTGTCGAGCTTTTTTGGTATTTAACTCTCCAAAAAAAAAAAACACGACAAAAAAAGAAAAAAACAGACATGTTTGAGAACACAAATAAGTTATGATTTATGAATCTAATAAACTTTATTGTTCGAAATGTATTTACCCATGTGCATGAATAGAGTGTCATAGATTAAAACTAAATGGAGATGAATCCTGATTGACTGAGCGTATATTTCTTTTGCCATCTGCTGCAGACATCAGGCACTGGCTGATGACGAACTCGCTCTGAACGGTCTATCTATGCCATCCACAAATGAAAAGTAAATCCATGAACGAGATCCAAACTGGCTGCCCTCCTTTCTGTGGCAAAGCTTGTTTAAAATGGACTAAGCCAAATTACGACACAGTTTTGAGGTTAAACGAATTATCATTTGGAATTCTTCATGGAAACGATTAAAAAATAGGCCATTCAGTTTGGTATTAGCCTCTAACTGTGATGCTTGGGGGATGTATTAGTGTCCTTTGAATCCTATAAAGAGAAGGAAAACATTCCTCCACCAAGGTCAAGAAACTAATCTCTTTAGTTGTGGTGAAATAAAAAGAGAATAGAGATAGTGAAAGTAACATGCTGAACTAAAACATGTTTTCTCATGGTTTTTCTTCCCACTTTATTTCATCTCAATTTGATTTACTTTATTCAGGGTGACAAATTTTAGAAATATTTTACTTTTAATGAATATATAAGGTATATGTTGAACTTGCACTGGTTCAAGTTAGTTTTTATTCATTGAATTAGAGAATTATCCAGTTTTTTTTTTTTATCTGCTTCCACAGAGCAAATGTAATCCACATGCTCAGTTGGCCCTCCGGTTAATGGCTCTTATTGGTTAGTTTAAACCGCTTTGGTCTGGGCGTTGCTCTGACCTTGTTTCAAACATGAGGTTCTATTCTCATATTCATCAGTGTGCTATTGTGTGGATAAAAGAAGCAAATTGCAACCCTTTTAGGGCAAAAAACAAATAAAAAATGTCTAAGATGTTGAAATGTTGACTTTTACACTGCCATGGCATATCTACAAATTTAATCAGAGCAGACCTGTTGTTAACATTCTTGCAGTTTGTGTGCGCACGAAAACAACTGCTGTGAAACAGACGTGGATAAAGCTAAGAATCACTGTGCTTTCAGTTAAATGTGGACTGTATTGTTAGAGAACAATATCAAAGCATGATGACTGTTAGTTGTTAAAAAAAAAAAGAAATATGAGGCATTATTTTTAGAACCCTGGTGATAAACAAGTAGTTAAAAATGTGCTAAATAAAAGATAATTTAACAACAGAATCCCTATTTGTCTGTGTGTTTAGAACACCTGGATTCCTAACATATGTTAGGACATACGGTAATTGCATGCTAAGTATTATTTTGCATTCACTCATTTTCATTTCTATATTGTACATCTCTGTGAAAGCATGCACCTGTTTTCACCACGAGCAGTGGAACATTTCTGTTCCCCATAATTATAACCAAACTGTTGTAACTGTCATTAAAATTGTTTTGCTTTAGAGAAACAGAAATTATCAGTTAAAAATGTAAAAACATTTAAAGCAAAATAATGGGCAACTTAAATTGTTAAATATTCATTTAATTCGTTTTGATCCAAATTGTTTTCTTCCTTTTTGAAATGTTTATGGCGATTTATTGCTGTAATGAATTTAGTGCAATAAATACATGAGCAAAATGTTTTTGAGCGGATTAATCTGCTTGATGCAATCAATCTGCTCTCATATGAAGGGCAACTAACCTATAAAACCCTCATTCAGAGACTCACGGCAGCTGTTTGCAACATGTGGGGTTGTTTTCTACCCTGGCATGCCTATCTTTTGCAACCTTTTTTAAATTAAAACTGCTTCAATTTTTTTCTCAAATTAAAAGAGTAATCTCAGGTTGCATAAGTTCCTGATTCTTTAACAACAGATCTTAATCACACGCTCATTAACCATTGGCTGTGTTAGCTGTGGAATATAATTGAGAATACCTTTGAACTAACCAGTCTCTGTGAATCAAGGTGAATTAGTTTAGATGCAAATTATGCCACAAATATTTTCTCACACTAATTTTAAGTTATAATCAATTAAAAAAAATGTAATCAGGATAATGCATAAATACCGGCGCCTCAATTCGTACCGGTTTCACAAAGAATTGATGCCAGGATATGATCTTAATCACATAGATAGAACAACTCATCACGCTCATCTCATTACAGGAGTCTGAACTTTCACCTGAAATGAAATGTTTTTGCAGGATGTTATTAAGAGACTTGGCATTTCCTCAGTAAAATAAGACGCTACAACCTTAATTGCTTTTTAGTCACAATTTTTTTTCTATATTTTCTTCTTTGAGTTGCACCTCACAGCAGGGAAGGTGTTTGGGAAAGCGTTAGAGTCACATCAGGTAATCAAAGAGATTGAACAAAGTTACTGATAGACAAGACAGAAAACAACATGGAATCCAACATGGATGCTGGGTTTCATCGTGTCCGCAGCAGCACTGGAATCTGAGCTTGGACTCTCAAACTTTGGCCTGAAAAGAGGTGAACTCTGTTGTTTTTACGAGTTGATGTGATCAGAGGCACCACGGTAGTTTGGAAAAAAACACTTGTCCTTGTACTTTAAACTCCAATGGATGGAAAGAACATTCTTTTACAAAAATTTTTTAAAGACCCTCCAAAACTTACACTTTCTTTTTTAAATAACTTCTTAAATTTTCCGAAACGTCTTTTGAGTTTTTTTCTTTTTTTTTTTCCATCTGACACTGAAGTAGTCGAATCAGCAAATGACAAGATCTTTCAGGAGTTTCACGAGATATAGAATTGTAAAGTTTTTTCTTTGGCAGACTCTACAGTATTCTATGACACTGTAACCCTGTCAAACTTGAGTGGTGGTCTCACATTAATGAGGTACAGAAGGACTCTGCCAGAGAGGTCACACTCACACTTTCTTGACAAAAGTCTATTTGTGGATACCGAAGAGGGGACGATCTCCAAAAGTCAAACCTCAGATGCCGCCAATAAGTAACACAGATTGATGTAGAAAACCAAAGGAATATTTTCAAAAGCCTTCAAAAATTGAGTGTTGGTTCTAATTTTGAATCATTCTAGTTACCTTGGTACTTGAAAAAACAAAAAAGGTGTAAAATGCATTAAAGAAGCCTTTTACAGTGACAAACAGAGCAGTCTGCTCCACATAATGCCGCTGAGATCCTTTTTTCTGTACCAGAAAGTGCAATTGGTTAGGCGTAACACTGAAAGGTATTGCTGATGGAGCAAAAAAAAAAAAAACTGCTGAGTGTGTGTGGTGACAATGTTTATCAAGAAATTCCTTTTCACTAAAGAATGTATCCTCTAAAACAAAACAATAATCCCAAGATGAGTATCTACGAGAGAGATGAAAGATGTGAACAACAAAAGTTCTAGAAGTACTTTACTACAATTTAGAAGATGAAAACTCTTCAGTTGCAGCGTACACTCACCGGCCACTTTATTAGGTACACCTGTCCAACTGCTTGTTAACACTTAAATCCTAATCAGCCAATCACATGGCGGCAACTCAGTGCATTTAGGCATGTAGACATGGTCAAGACAATCTCCAGCAGTTCAAACCGAGCATCAGTATGGGGAAGAAAGGTGATTTGAGTGACTTTGAACGTGGCATGGTTGTAGAAAACCAAAGGAAACGCACAAATAAAACTCAGGAGATAGACATTTTCCATCATTCCAGCTCGAGCTGAGGAGATGAGAGGGAGTTGATTCTGGTGGTAAAAACTAAACAAACTCCCATTGACACAACCGACCACTTGTGTATGGGGTTCGTTTTTTTAAATTAAAAAGAGCCACATTTTTAAAAAACAAAGCAAAAACAAGGTTGGTTCCGCTAGACTCCTTACTTCCATTTCTTCTGGAAGGATGAAGAAATCTGTACCAATAACTTTAATTCTTGTACTTCGTGGTGACAGATCATACTGTAGAACAATGTTACTCAGGATGTTTTCTTGCAGATTGATGCATCAAAACTTGCCAAGTTTTTGGCTTCACAAAGATGGAGACTTTGGGGCGGGTCCAAAAGGAGGAGGGGCTATCACATGACATAATGTCACATCTGCCAATGGACAACACCCGTCATGACAGTTTGTGTAAAAAACGTTTGAAACATGAGAAAGCAGCTGGAAAATTGTGTGTCTTACATGTGTTACTAACTAGCGTTATGTATCAGTACAAAGAGGAATAACCACCAGGAATACACCCCTGTACTGCTTGTTTGCACTTTTTTTGCGGCTCACATAAACTGTCACATAATCAAAGTTCCTGGATGTCCGACTTCTTCCAACCAGAAACAATACTAGCAATAGACCATGCAGATCGCTATTAGTGGCTTTCAGATGCACAGCTGTAGCAGGAGATGCCATGTGCTTAGCCTATACCTACTCATGTACATGGAATTGAATGAATCATGCGGGAGTCTTATTAGCCTTGTCGGGTGAGCATCTGATGGGTCCTATTTGCGGGTGTCTCCCGCCTAATGCGGGAGACTTGGCGTGTCTACAAATGTTCAGCGAGATTTAGATAGATAGATAGCTAGATAGATAGATAGATAGATAGATAGATAGATAGATAGATAGATAGATAGATAGATTTACTTTATTGATCCCATACTTGGGAAATTTAGCAGCTAAACTCTGAAATACTATCGATGAAGTTCAAAGTTTCACTTTCACTATAAATAGCAAATAAAGTGATTGGCATTGATGAATGAGGAGCTAAAAGCTTCGCCTCCATTCAATGTGTTGCTTAGTCTCTTCCTAGTCTGTTTTGAGCATTCTGTTATTCCTTCCGTACGGTAACAATCTATCATTAAACATGTTTAAATCAGCTAAACCTCGATTCCATGGAACTTTAGAGGCATTATTCTTATCAGTCCATTATTTTTTGGTTATAGAATCAAATCAAATTCCAGGCTTTTCGATAAAAGGGTTGTAAGATTTTTTGTCTCTGTGCATGAATTCTCTTTGAAATCAACCGTTCTGAGGATATGGCGCGAGATCCTTTTTTCTTTAAACATAGAATTAAATTGTTTGTGGAGCTGCCCCATTTAAATACCAAAGTGCAGTCGCCATGAAAAATTTCTCTGAATTTTTACACAAAATTGTCCTTAGGCTAAAGATTTGAAAACATTTTACTCATTCATCTTCTGAACCTCTTATCCTTTTCGGGGCCGACAGGGGTTCGGGTGGGGTACCAAACAGGTTGCCAGTCTATTGGGTGGGCAACACAATGAGACAAACAACCATTCACACACAGTTATTTCTCGTGGCAATTTCTCACCTAACATGCATGTTTTTAGAGGGTGGGAGGAAACTGGAGTAACTGGAAAAAATTTATTTGTACACAGGGAGAACATGCAAACTCCACATAGAAACCTCAGTGATTCAAGCCTCATCCCACCTGAGACTGGAATCCACAACCATCTTGATATGATGCAACATATCTGCAAAACAAATAAGAAAATTCATCTTCCTGTTAGACCATGCTCTCTCTCTCCTGGAGAAGCCCGGCAGCACTGTGAGAATCATTTTCTTTGATTTTTCCAGTGCTTTCAACACCATCAAACTGGCGATCCTGTAGGACAAATTGGAAAAGACAGGAGTAGACCCCCGGCTGTCTGGATGCATCCTAGATTACCTCACAAACTGACCACAGTTTGTGAGAGCCCAGAACTGCGTGTCAGACCTGGTCACCAGCAGCACTGGTGCCCCTTATGGGACTGTCCTGTCCCCCTTCCTCTTCACCCTCTACACAGCAGACTACAGACACAACACTGATGGATGCGTGCTGCAGAAGTTCTCCGACCACACCGCATTCGTCATACGTCACTGCGGTGACGTATGACGTCACCGCAGTGACGTCATACATACGTTTCTGTGAGGACAGCATCATTCCATCAAAAACCAGGGTAAGATTTAACAACGACAAACCCTGGTTCACACCCAGACTAAGACAGATCAGGAGGGAAAAGGAAGCAGCTCACAGAGCCAATGACAGAGAGAGCTACAAAGGCGCTAAGTACCGGTTCTCGAGAGAGGTACAGCAGGCGAGATCCAGGTACAATAAACGTCTGAAGGAGCAATTCTCTGTCAATGACACCGCCTCTGTCTGGAGATCACTTCGGCAAATTACAAACTATAAGCCGAAAGCCCCACATGCTGCTGATGACTTGCAACTGGCAGAGAAACTCAACACCTTCTATGCCAGGTTTGATGTCTCACTCTCCTCCCCCCTCACTGATCAACAACCTTCAGACACTTTGAAGCCACTCCCATCCCCCACCCAATTAACAACAGAGGTCACTCCAGCTGACCAGCCCTCCCCCTCCACTGCTTTCCTGGTGACAAAACAGAATGTGCTCAAGCTCTTCCGCAAGCAAAACCCTCGGAAAGCTTCGGGCCCAGATGGTGTCTCCCCGGCCACCCTGAAACACTGTGCTGAGGAACTGTCTCCAGTTTTCACAGACATTTTCAACACCTCGCTGAAGACATGCCACGTTCCAGCCTGCTTCAAGCGGTCCACCATCGTTCCTGTTCCCAAGAAGCCCCGTATCACTGGACTTAATGACTACAGGCCTGTGGCACTTACGTCTGTAGTCATGAAGTCATTCGAACGCCTGGTCCTCCCTCATCTCAAGCACTTCACCTCTCCCTCTCTGGACCCTCTGCAGTTTGCCTACAGAGCCAACAGGTCTGTAGACGACGCTATCAACCTGGCCCTCCACTTCACCCTGCAGCACCTGGACTCCCCGGGAACCTATGCCAGGATCCTGTTTGTGGACTTCAGCTCTGCATTCAACACCATTCTCCCTACCCTGCTTCAGGACAAGCTCTCTCAGCTCAACGTGCCTGACTCCACTTGCAGGTGGATTACTGACTTCCTAACAGACCGGAGGCAGTGCGTGCGGCTGGGGAAGAATGTCTCCACCTCTCGGACTATCAACACAGGATCTCCACAGGGCTGTGTCCTCTCTCCCCTGCTCTTCTCCCTGTACACCAACTCCTGCACTTCCAGCCATGACTCTGTCAAACTGATCAAGTTTGCAGATGACACCACACTCATTGGGCTCATCTCTGATGGCGATGAGTCGGCCTACAGGATGGAGGTAGACCGGCTGGTGTCCTGGTGCAGCAACAACAGCCTGGAGCTCAACGCTCAGAAGACAGTGGAGATGATCGTGGACTTTAGGAAAGTCACAGCTCCCATTACCCCCCTTGCACTGACAGACTTCTCCATCACCACTGTAGACTCTTTCCGCTTCCTCGGCACTACCATCACACAGGACCTAAAGTGGGAGCCATCCATCAGCTCCCTGATCAAAAAGGCCCAGCAGAGGATGTACTTTCTGCGGCAGTTGAAGAAAGCCAAGCTGCCCGCCCAGATGTTGGTGCAGTTTTACAGAGCCATCATCGAGTCTGTCCTCACCTCCTCCATCACCGTGTGGTACGCTGGAGCCACAGCCAGGAACAAACACAGACTGCAGCGCATTGTGCGCTCCGCAGAGAAGGTGATCGGCTGCAGCCTTCCATCTCTCGAAGACCTGTACGTCTCCAGGACTCGGGGGCGTGCAGGTCGGATAGTAGCTGACCCTTCCCACCCTGGACATGGACTTTTTGAGCGACTCCCCTCGGGCAGGAGGCTCCGGTCCATTCGGACCAGAACGTCCCGCCACAAAAACAGCTTCTTCCCTTCTGCCGTTGGACTTATGAACTCTTTATAACCTGGATCCCCACATCTCTTAGTCACCTCCCTCTTGTCACTTCACTATCTTTATTATTTTCTATTATTTTCTATGACATTGCACTACTTTTCTTTTTCTTCTGAGCACTCTTAGTTTTGTAAAAATTATTATTATTTTTATTTATTTTATTTTTATTATTTTTATTTTATATGTTTGCACACCAGTACCAGAACAAGTTCCTAGTCTCTGATGTTTTTCACTGACATGGCAATAAAAGCATTCTGATTCTGATTCTGATTCTGATTCTTGGTCTCATCAGCGACGACAATGAAGCGGAGTAGAGAGGACTGACGCAGAACTTTGTGGACTGGTGTCAGCAAAACCACCTACTGATCAACACAGGGAAAACCAAGGAGATGGTGGTGGACTTCCGCAGGCATCCCTCTACCACTATCTCACCAGTGAACATCCGGGGAATGAACATTGAGCAGGTGGACTCTTACAAATACCTGGGTGTTCACCTCAACAACAAACTGGTCTGGACTCATAACACCGACGCACTGTACAGGAAGGGTCAGAGCAGGCTCTACCTCATGAGGAGACTGCGGTCCTTTGGAGTGAATGGGGCACTCCTGAAGACCTTCTACGACTCTGTGGTGGCATCAGTCATCCTGTACGGTGTGGTCTGCTGGAACAATAGCATCACAGAAAGGGAGAGGAAGAAGCTGGACAGAATCATCAAGAAGTCCAACTCTGTCTTGGGCTGCTCCCTGGACTCAGTGTGGGAGGTGGGTGACAGAAGAGTCCTGAAGAGACTGACATCCATGCTGGACAACAAGTCCCACCCCTTGCAGGACACTCTGTCTGCACTAAAAAGCAGCTTCAGTGGCAGGCTGCTCCACACTCGCTTAGTGAAGAAGAGATTCGGGAGGTCTTTCCTTCCTTCTGCTGTGAGACTCCACAATGAGCAATTTTGACCCTGTGCTCTTTTTGTTATTTCTCACCAGAACTGTGCGGTAGCTCACTTTGAATGCATGTTTTTGTCCTTAGTCTATTTTGCCTTTTTTGTTTTTGTTTTCTTTGTGCATACTTGTCGTGACCTTTTTTTTCCTTCTTGTGCCTATTCTGTTGCATATTGCAATTTCCCCATTGTGGGACAAATAAAGGTATTCTTAATTCTTAATAAGCAGTGGAAATAATTGGACGATAAACCTACATGGGGAAATTGTGTCAGAAAATGTTCGTTGGTTGAATGAAAAATTGCGTTTTTGTTTGGTTGGATTCTTTGAAAAAAAAAAAACTTTGTAAAGAAGACGGCAAAAAATTATTCCCAGTGTTGAATTTTAATCTGCGTTAAATTTGTAAAATGGAAACCGTACACAGAAAAATAATGCTGTTTGTCTGTGTCTTGGTTTGGTACTTACGTGCATGACATTTAAATAGAATCCCAATAAGGACGCACACACGCGGTCATGTAATTGGAACGACATGGTTTAGAATAATAAGGTTGAAGCAATCATGTCCTTGCCTTGCATGCACCATGTAAGATGGCTCAAAATTGATTCTAAATAAGAAAAAAAAAAATGTCCGAAGATCACCATAGCAATTTGCAATACCACACAAGTTTTACATGTTGCCTTTAATCTCTGCACTATGTAAAACTTCAAATTCATTTACTGTTTCAAAATGTAGCCTTGCAAACACGGATGTGAATAAAGAAGTTACGTATCATTACTTTTCAAATCAACCTAGCTTTCCTTGCATTTGGTCGTATATATAAAAGTCATGTGTAAGGAATACTGCAGGGTTTAATCAGATTTATTAAACCTTTAGACAAAAGACAGACAAGTAAAATGGCATCAAACATCTTTTGATCCCCTTGTTTCACACGGAATGAGGGGAAGCTTTTGCGCTTGGGTAATGCAAACTAAATCTAATAAAAAGAAAGCGGGCGGTTCCTTGAATCCAGTTTGGTTCAATCACCTTGATTGTTTGCTTTTTGAGTTTTAGTCCAAAGCAAAAAAACAATAGATTACATTATACAAATTTTGTTGTTGGAATGTTCCTGGCATTACTTGATGACAATCATAGTGGCAATCAGTAAAGTGATTTCACGCATTTTTATCAGGTGTCTTGTGCCAAAAATAATCTTCCATTGCATTTTCTTCGAAATGGTGTACGAACTTTGAAGCTATGAGTCATGCTTCATACCTTCCAGAGACATGTAGAGAATGTTTTCATTGATTATATGTATCATTTGTGTTCCGTCTCATCACGTTAAGTGGATATGAAATCACTTCAAACATAAAAGAAGATAGAAATGGAAATAGAATGCTCCGTTGAGTCAGCAAATTTGCTGGGGAGAAATTTATCTTACAGATCGCATGAGCTGTCATGTTTTTGGCTGTAATAATAATGTATACTTTATTGATCCCTCAGCGGGGAAATTTGTGTGCTGCATTACACCACAGCAGGCTGCCACAACGGCACCAATGGTGGGAGAAACGAGGGGTTATGTGTCTTCTGCAACGACCCTAGACATGAACTCAGTGGGATGCGGACCCACAAACTTCCAGTTAACTTCCGGTCCGAGGGCGAACGCTCTACTGCTGAGCCACCACCTCGACTGCAAATTCCTCCCACTGCACTTCACCTTCACAGGTAACAAAAATTTGGAATTAATGTGTCTTTAGAGCAATGGGTGAAAAAACAGTTTTTACAGTGTTCAAACCGATGACAAACGTTTTACTTGTTTAATGATTGTAATTGATTTATATGAGATAGTTTGCGTTGTTTTGTATTGGTGGTCCACGTTCAGGAAAGTAGTTCAAGTTAATGGTTAATATTAACAATGGTTAAAGAAAAGGGGAAAAAATATAAACAGCTGCAAATTGAAGAAGCTGCTAACACAAATGAGTTTTCAACATTCATGTTTTTGGTGAGTGGTAGGACACAGGACAAAACCCACACACACACGGGGAGAACATGCAAACTCCACACAGAAAGAAATGTACATCATTCATCCCTCAGCCGGAAAATTTGTGTGCTGCGTTACACCGCAGCAGGCTACTAAATGGTGCCAATTGTGGGAGAAACAGGGGTTTAGGTGTCTTCCCCAAGGACACTGTGGAGGGAAAATGGGTTTCAGATGACAGGACACAAGATTATCTTAACTGTATGTCAGGATGGCCTGTTCCTTAGTGTCTGATATAGAGGGTTTACATCTTTTTGGGTCCAGCACAACATGGCTAACAATCTCCTAATAATCTTTATGCCAATGTGTTTCATAGTCCAGACGTATCTATGAATGTCAGGCTACACGCAAGAGGTTGTTATCAACATGTATAAAGTAAACTTGCTCCTTGGGCAACTCAGGTCTCTGCAGATTCCTCCACCGTGTTTCCATAATAAATCACTGTTAGAGGACACTCGACTGTTTGGTTTATTCTCACTGATTGTTTTCCACAACAACACCTAGACATGAGCTCAATTGGATTCGATGCCACGAACTTCTGGACAACTTTTGACATAAGGGCGAATGTTTTACCCCTTAGCTATTGCCTCCCCCTATCGCAAGACCAGTGATTGAAGCCTCATCCCCACTCTGGGCTTTGAATTCTGACCTTCTCGCTGTGAGGCCACTGTGCTAACCACTGCTCCTCCGTGCAGTGTGACAAACTTTTGTTTTAAAAGAAAGTAAGAAAAGTGAATCAATTTTCTATTTTGTGCACAAAATGAGTCCATAAAATATCCTTTCTTGGTTCGTAGTAAAATCCTAACTACAACTAAATTTGATATCGCTCTCTTTAAAACTCTGGAATAATAATAATTTTAAAAAATTGGGTTGTTATTTCACACTTTGTCTATGCTCGACACAATTGTAGAATTGAATGTCACAAATGAAAAAAAATACATACTTGTTGAAATGTCATGAACTATAGTGATTCATGAGAACAAAATCCGAAATAAGTATAATAATCTGTGGTTTTGCAAGTGAGTTAAATGTAGTTACTTTACGATTCTCAAGATTTGTAATTACTGTGGTCAAGACAACCTGCACTAGTCAAAAAGATACATTTACACCCCTAATTTTTACAACATTCTCCAGTTTTATTCATCGAACACAGCTGTCATGTTGGGTTTTTTTAAAAAAGAGAACAAACTGCATTGTTTTATAATTGCACAGTTTTCTAAGGTCACTCATTCTGATGAGTGTGAGGGTGAGTGCATTCGAACATCGATGTGGGTAATGCTGGACATGTTTTTGTTTCTTTGAGTTGATCCTGGTTAAAACCCCTTCATGCCTGTGTGTCAACAGGGGATTCCAGCCAGTAAGCTGCTGTGGGTGGACGCCTACTTGTCCAAGCCGAGCTTTGTTTCTGGCACGCACTTTTCTCTCCAGAAATGGAAACTCTATCCTGCATTCAATTCTTATCGGCGTTTTCAGTGTGACAATCAGTGTTTTCCATCAGTTGGACCGATGAGAGGTCTCAAGGCCACGTTGTTGCTATGTGTAGGTTGAGGCTGTAAACTAAATCTCCATGGATGGGTTTTTTTTTTTTTTTCAAAACTACCTGCGACTGGGGGAGAATCGACCATCTGGCTTACTGGAAATTTTCCTGGTGGGTTGATGTGTTTGTTTAAAATCCATCAAACTCAATTGAGAGTAACTTCAATTTGCTGCAATTCATGTTACATAAGTAATCATCCACAATTAACTTTCTATATCCATAAAAAATTGATTTAGTCATTTTTATGTGTGATTTTGAGTAAAAATTGACAAATTTTGAGTAGTTTTCTCTTCATGTGTGTACAGTGCTTCCAAAGATGTAACTGACTACTATTCACAGCGTGAGACAAAATGTGAAAAAAGTCCACGTTTGAACAAATATTTTAGCGTTTTTTTTCATTAAATTTTCATGTCAAAACAGTCAAAAATGACTCATTTCATGTCAAACTATATGTGGAGCAACTTTTATCGTAGTTGTTACACCTGAGGCCAAACATTGTGATTTAGAACAGAATTACATGAGTGCAGACATGCTGTCAGCTGCTCTTTGACTACTTTTCTTGCAACATTTGACAGAACAGGAAGTACTATAATTTCTTTTTGCACACTCTAGATAGCTTGGTGAGATAGGAGCACACTTTGGGAACAGCTATGCTTAATAATTGAGTTAAATAGATGTGCAGAAGAGAAGTGCAGCACACACAAGCTCCATGAAAAGCTTCTGTACTTTTGAAATTTATTTGCATCGTGTTTTTATAACTATTGGCTGCATAACACCTTCCATGGATGAGTGGGATTAAAGATGGATGGAATGTCCTGCCCCAAGGGGGGAAGTTTCAGTATCTCAGAGACTCGTTCATGAGTAGGGGAAGGATAGAGCGGGAGATCAACAGACGGATAGGTATGGTATCCACAATATTTAGGACGCTGCATCGATTCATCATGATAAAAAAAGCGCTGAGCCAAAAAGCAAAGCTCTCGATTTTCAAGTTGATCTACATTCTTACCCTCACCAGCTGTGAATGGGGACTGAAAAAACGAGATCACAAAACAAGTGGCCAAAATGAGCTTCCTCCACAGGGTGGCTGGGCTCTTACTCAGAGATAGAGAGAAGAACTCTGCAATGCGGGACGAGCTCGGAGTAGAGCCATTGCTGGATCAAGAGAAGCCAGACAGGGTGGTTGGGGCATCTGGTCAGGATTCCTCCCAAACGCCTCGCTGGTGAGGTGTTTCGGGCATGTTCCACTAGAAGGAGACCCAGAGGCAGACCCCGGACCTGCTGGAGAGACTATGTCTCACAGCTGCACAGGCAACACCTCGAGATCCTTTCGGGTGAGCTGGAGGATGTAGCTGGGGTGAGAGAAGCCTGAGTTTCTCGTCTGAAGCTGTCCCCCCCGCGACCTGGCCTCGGATAAGCAGAAGACGACAGACCAGAATGTCTCTCTTTAAATGTTTCTTCTCCGCAAAAATAAACTATTGTTATAATAAACTACTTGTATTATTTTTAAAGACTTTATCCATTCTTTTATGGCAAAAAAAAACTTCTGCAAATCATTTTTATTTAAGAATATGTGAAAGTCTGTCAAGTGCAACCGACATTTTCAAAGTTTATCCTACAATTACTTGACAATTACACAAAGCAAAGCTGATTTTTTCTTTCTTTCCATTGTGGAAGGCATTTTATGACTCATGACTTTTTTTTATAGCCTGCTTTAATGAATCAAGCTCAGCGTCACAAATCATGTCATTATCTTTTTCTGCTGGGATAAGTACAGACTTTTCATTTTCTATGTAAAATTGGTGTCTCAGTAGCAGGTCCACAATTTCTGCATGATTTTTTTCCGCTGTTTGAATACATTTGTCATTCAGAGATTCATAATAACAAAAGAAAATGCTCAGTTGGAAACAGTGATTGTGACAATTGCAAAGAATCAATGCTTCCAAGCTTTAACTATAACAAACCAAAGTATGTATGAAAATAAAACATTTTAATGTTCTGGTGTCAATCATATAATTATTTCAGGCACACAGAATAATTTCTTTTCTCTCTGTGCCGCTGCAATTTCTCTCAACATGAAGACGATGAGATGATGATCCTGCTGACACTGAAAAAACTAACGGCACAGGTAAAAGATACGGCGTCATATTTTGAGCAGATAGTCATCAGATGGCATTCAGAATTTTGAAATCATCTGCTCTATTTCACCTTTAAAATATGTACTGCAACACAAGCACGTAATTAATTTTCGAAATCCATGAAAAGGTCATGTGCAAAACATTTATTCCAAGCCTTTAGCATTAACTGATGGAATAAAATGAGTTTCCACCTTAGAATGATATAATTTTTTTGCAGTTTTATTCAATCAAAGTTCCTTTTGATGGCAAACACGTCCTGTGCTTTCAAAAATAAAATGCATTTCTTCCCAAAGCTATGACTGATATGACTGAGGGATCTTGAAAGCTCAATGAAAAAGAAAAATTGTTTTTACAAGAAACTAAATAATTAAATTTTCTCAAATGGATTTAGAGTTTGAAAGCTATAAAATTTTGTGGTGAAAGAAGGAATAGAGATAAATAAGACCTCTTCAATTTTAACCGGTAACATCTTCCTTGCTTTTTCTACCTTGATTTATTCTTAACCCTCCGGCTCCAAGGGGGAAGCTAGCAATTTGTGCTGATAGATTTGATTACCTGACTTGTCAACAAGCTGTGTGACTGTAAAAGCAGCCTCCTGTTACCCACACCTCTAAGGACAGCAGTAACAGGCAGGAGGAGAACAGGAGCCACAAGGTTAATTGAAGGAAGATGAGTTCTTTCATGCCAAACGTTAAAGAACATTAATGTTTAATATAAAACAAGTTATCTTTGCTTCGTCTTCATGTCTCTGACTTTCTTGTATTAATTACTTGTTGCGATGACATGGCTGATATTGTCTGGCTTTTAGTTCCAAAGGGAATTTTTGGTGCGCCAGACTTCATATTATTGCAATAAAGCTTTCGAAAAAGGTGGCAACAGCAAATAAAGAAATTAGTTATTAAGAAAACACAAGTTATTTCTTCATTTTGTTTGACCCATTTTTAATTTGAGTAATTTACATTTCATCACAGCTCTTTTGAATGGATTTCTGTAAGCGTATTAACTTTTTAATTAAAATGATAAATAAATGTTTAATTTTTTTTCTTCTTCTCCTTTCGGCATTTCCCTTCATGGGTCGTCACAACAAGCCAGATTCTTACATCTAACCCTATCTGCTGCATCATCTTCGGTCACACCAACTATCTTCATGTCTTCCTTCACTGTATCCATGAACCTCCTCTTTGGTCTTCCTGTAGGCCTCCTGCCTGGTGGTTTTTGTCAGGGTGTGGAACGCAGGTGGAAGGACCCAATTGCAGACAAGAAACATGATTTATTGAATAAAGGAGGCCGGTATTGGTGTAAAGAAAAACACATGGATGAGTGGAAATGTCATGAAGTTATTGTTCAAAATGTATTTCATGGTCAGACAGCCAGGTAGACCTGGCTGGGATGTAAGCTAATGACCCAACATCTGAAGGGAAGACAGGCTGCCTATTTAAAGACAGCTAAACAAAGATCTTCAGGTGTGTAAAATCAGGCACATAAGGGGAGGCCCCGGGTTCCCTCTGGTGGTCGGTGAGGGAACCATGACAGTTTCAAACCCAACAAGCCTTCTTTCAATATACTCTCTCTCTCTCCTCTTCCCACATCCAAATCATGTCAGTCTGGCCTCTCTGACTTTATCTCCAAAACCTCTAAGATATGCTGTTCTCCTGATGTACTGATTTAAACTCAACAAATATTCATTGCAACCCAATGTCTCTGTCCTCAACAACTTTCAATACTAAAAGTGAATGTGGTGGATATACAGCTGTTTTTTCTGAATTGTATTACTGCTGAATCGGGTATTATTCCGTTTTGAAGTGCATAATTTATCACTTTCAACTGCTCATTCAGGGTCAGGCTAAGGGGGCAACAGCCTTAGCAGGAAAGCTCCGACTTCCTTCCTGCTGGACAGCTCTTCTGGCTCATCTGCTTGGCCTCTTCCTCCTTTCTGCTTAAGATTATAGTAGATGCTGACTCCCTTCATGTCCACTTCTCACTTGACCGCAAATTAGTCAGGCCAATGTTAATCCCCTTGTGACCTGACATAATCACAAGTGGCCGATCATTAGCAAAATCTTTTTTTCACTGTAAGTCACTTTTAAATTGGTTTGGATTTAAGTATTTTTTTTTAAATTATGAAATGTAAATGTTATATGGATTCAAGGTGGCACGGTGGCGCAGTGGGTAGCACTGTGGCCTCACAACAAAACAGTCATGGGTTCGAGTCCTGGGTGGGGACGAGGCTTGGAACACTGTGCTTTCTGTGTGGAGTTTGCATATTCTCCCTGTGTCTGCGTGGGTTTCTCCCAGGTACTCCGGTTTCCTCCCACCTTCCTAAAACATGCATGCTAGGTTGATTGGCCGGTGCCAAATTGCCCCTAGGAATGAGTGTGTGTGTGGATGATTGTATGTGTGTGGCCCCGTGACAGACTGGTCACCTGTTCGGGGTGTCCCCAGCCCCTTGCCTTGAATCAGCCGGGATGAGCTCCGGAACCCCGCAAGGGATAGACGGATAAGGTGACTGACTGACTGACATATGGATGTAAAGCGAGAAATGGGATACACCCTGAAGAGGTCGCCAGTCTTTTGCGGGGCCTTTTCCAAAATGTTTACTTTTAAAGTTATTTTTTAAAAACTACCTCACAAACTAGAATTATTACTTCTGTCACTCAATGCGTCACTTCCCGAGTCTGTGTCGCTGCAAAGGTTGTTTCTAATTTTTTTTGTCAGTTTTGATCCAGCACCTCCTCTGTTTTGGAGGAAAGTCTATTATTCAAAAGGTCATTGTAAACACAGTGTGACCAAAAACTTCAGATGGACGTCTTCCATTCAAACTAAGGGTCCAATAATAGAGTCTCATGAACATGCCGTTGTAGTTACTTCGTCATTTTTAAAGTCTCTGTTTTGTTCTCTTCATCCTCAATTATTATATATATATTTTTTTTCATTTGGTTAATTGATTCCATCTCCATCATCATGACATGGAATCTCAAAAGCTCCATTCTCGCTGTATGAAATAAGATTAAAATGTGTCACACTTCAAAAATGAAGCATAACATTTCTGTAATTAGACTGCTTGGTATGTGTCACAGGCTGTAATTTCCCACTTAGACTTAGTTTATTGAGCTTCTGCAAATTTATTTTGGCACCATCACAGTCAAAATTGGACTCTAAAATTGTAAAATGAAATGATTTGGATCAAATTTCTTTTAACAGGTTACTTTCAGGGCTCACGCTATTTTCAAAAAGAACTTTAAAGGTGATGAGGCAGTTTCATCCTTGTTATTTCAGGAAATTGTCTGCATCAGAGACATTTCCAGCTTTTGGCACTGTTTGTTGTAGGTCACAGGTGGCAGCTGGCCATGTAAATACAGAACACCCACTCAGACTGGGAACATGGTCTTGTTCTTATGAGTAATGTCCTCCTCACTGAGCGTGCTCAGGAGACTGGTCTCGCTGAAGAAAATCAAGTCCATGTTGCAAAATCACAAACCATATGACAGCAAATCAGATATAAAAAAAAATCCACTAACTGGAATTCTTCAGCTGCTAAACTTGAGTTCAAATTTTTTTTTTGTCCGTAAACTAGAGATACAATTTCACTTTTTCACAAAAGGCACACTTGACCATTGGGTAAAGGTCTGCGAAAGCCTGAGGGGCCTCAAAGAAATCCTATTCGCTTTGCTGTTTAACAACCATGAAAGGAACACGAAGCCAAACAGAGACGGGTTCAATGACCAGAAATAAAAATATTAGCCCATTTGAGAGAATGTAACATATGAATCAAAATCCATGACTTGCTTATTTTGAAACAACTTACAAATATCTATTTTTCTTTGGGGAAAATTGTGGGCAAGAAATGTAAGTAAATGAATAGTTATTATAAAAACATTTTACAATGTTTTTTAAAAAATATTTACTGAAAAGCAGAATAAAAATGATTGTAAATGTTTCAAATTTTTTGATGATTCACATTATAAAAATTTTATGTCCTTCTTGTCTAATTTGGATATCTTTTAAGCACTGGCTGAAATTAAGAAAATATTATTGAGTCAGGAAAGAATAGTTCAAGAATCTAATGATCAAAAGTATTTTTACAAAAGTATTGCAGACAGCTTTTCCAACATTTTTCTCGAGGAAATTTAACGTCGCGCCTCAATTTCTCAGGACCAATTATAATTTGCATTTTATGATGGGCAGGAGGGTTTGAGATGCTATCATCTTCCCATCTCAGTGATCCCCCTCTCATCTAGACAAATCACTATGATGATGATATTTGGTCCTTTAAAAGAAACCAAAAGAGCCTGTGTTTTGCGAAAAACTACTTTCAAACTCAATTTAAATCTTTGTGTCTGAGACGGTGGCTATACTCTCACTATTCTCCTTAGATTTCTAATACTCTTCTGAATTATTTGAAGAACAATTCTGTTGACTATCTGAATCTGAGTGCAGATAACTAGTTGTTCACTATGTCATGATCCAACATCATGTCGTGATTGGAGTTTGGAAGGAGCAGGACTCAAATGAAGGACATAAACAGGATTTATTCACCAGAAGTCAGACAAAGCTGTAAGGGAAAAGAATAGGATTAATTCAAAGGAATGCCTTTAACTCCAAAAATATAATAGTTCAATGAAAAACTTGGTCAGGCAGCCGAAGGATGGTGATGACCCCACAAACCCGACCAAGAATCCGGGTTGTGGGGATTGTCTTTAAATTGGCTACAGGATCTACAGGTGTGTGTTATCAGCTCAATCACCCTCAGATGTTCCTAATCAGGGTGATGAGGGAAGGTCCAGGGCATCCAAAAATTCAGCAATCTTAATGCAATTTATTTGCATCATAAAGGCAAATGCAAAAAGTATTGAACACTTAAAGAACCCTGCATCTTTCAGCTTGTCTCTCAGAGGCCATCAGTCCTCATTACGGTGCAGTTAGCATCAGTCATCACCCTAAACTTTAATGGTGAGATAGCATTCATGTTGAAATTGGGATTTCAGGGTGTTTGATGTGAGCTGACACAAATCCTGAATCATGCCTAACTGCTTGAGTTTTCCTCCAGACACTGATTCATTCCTCATGTGCTCATTTGGCTGCGTCCAGTTTTGTATAATCAAATGATCTACTTGAACAGTCAAATGCACCACTCATAGCACATCCTTTAAATTTAAAGCTTGACATTATACAAACAGAAATAGAATCTCTCTTGATAAAGACCTCTGACAAAGAAAAGGATGTAATGGGTGATTTAATCCAGTCAATTTGACAGCTGGAATTTTCATAGTGATTTTTATTGCTAGCGTTCAATAGGACAACTGCATTATGAAAGCCTTGAAAAAAAATTTAAAAAAAGAGAGAAATTATTATTATTTTCAGACAACTCTGATTATTAAAATAACACAATTTATCACACAAACAATTACAATCTAAACTAAAATTGTGGGGTTTTTTTGTTTTTTTTTTAACAATTTGCAATGGTGTATCTTGCCTCTCATCTGAAATCAGCCAGGATAGGATCCGGCATCCCCCACCACCCAATAGGGATAAGAGGTTTAGAAGATGAAACGAAATCCAATCTCTTGAAAGAGATTCAATTCGACCCCAAATCTAAACAATGGTTTAGTCTCAACATAGTCTGCTCTCAACAGTTTCGACCATTCCTTTCATATTACGACGCGTGTGAAAGTATTCTGATGGATAAAAGATTGGCCACTTTTTTCATAAATCCCCATATTTTCATCTTATTATTGTATACCGTTACTTACGAAACAATGAATAATGGCAGCCAAAAATCTAAACTTTTATGTATTTATCTACTTCTTCTTCTTTCAACATTTCCCTTCAGGGGTCGTCACATCCAGTCATGTTTTTTCCATCTAACCCTATCTGCTGCATCTTCTTTGATCGCACCAACCATCTTCATGTCTTCCTTCACTGTATCCATTAACCTCCTCTTTGGTCTTCCTCTAGTCCTCTATCCTGATGATTCCAAACCCAGCATCCTTCTGCTGATGTACTCTCTCTCTCTCCTCTGCACATGTCCAAACCATCTCAGTCCGGCCTCTCTGACTTTATCTCCAACTTTTAAGCATTAATCATCCTTTAGATATTTTTTTCATAAATCAAACCATCAAATCAGTTATTCCACTTTTAGTTCTATAGTAAAAGTAAAGGCTTTTTGTCATTAGCAACCACAGTTGTGGCTTTGCTTTGTGCTTTGCTTAACTCCATTCACAACAAAACCACATAGGTTTTACTCCCTGACTCTTAAACAGGTCACAATTTTCCAGCTAACCTTTTGGAACAAACCCCCTAGGTGACTTCTTCAGACATCCTGTCAAAGTCTAAAAATAATACTTGAATAAAAGGTAAACCAAAGTATCGGTAGGTGTTCGTAGTAAAGGTCAAAAGCAGTTGCTGAACATGTTACTCAAAAAGAAACTACTGTATTTCATCATTACTACTTTGAACAAATCTCTATCAAACTTGTTCGCAATTAGATTTTGTATAAAGTGACCGAGCCCACTTTTTGTTTAATTCGCTGTATTTTGTAACATCTATTAATTTTTTAATCTCTTTTGTAAGCCATTGGCAATAGCTAATAGTGATAGTTGCACGCAGATGATCTCAGGTATTTTTTGTCACCACCAAAAGAAAACAAACAGTCCTTCAAAGTTGGTTTAGCTTTTTACTGGTGATGACTTTTTTCACAATCATCTAAGATGAGTTTCCTCGATTGAATGGGCAAGCTTTTCCACAGAGACTGAATGAGGTCCTGCATCATTTGGCGGAATCTCAGCGTATAGTAAGTGTGTTGAGAGAAACCAGATGAGGTGTTTTGTGTATCTTGGGCCTCATTTATCAAACGTGCTTACTTCCAGTTGAGTGTGCACGACAACTTCTACTCAAATCGAGCAATTTATGAAGGTGGCAGAGTGTGTGAACTGTTGTGTAACTCTAAGGCAACTCAGGAACTGCATCACGTAAATCCCAAGACACAGAGAAAAGACAACACTTGTAGACAGAACCTGTAGTGAACCGTGGACAGTGAAATGAAGCATATTAAGCAGAGAGGGAACAATTAGAATACACTAATAAGCGCCTGTCATAAGAAAAAAAATGGGCCACATCAGAAAAATGATGGTTAAGTTTTATATACATTGTCATCATAAGCACAGTTAAACTCATTCTAAAACCATGCGGTTCTGTGATCTCCACTACAAACAATACTTTCTATCCTATACTTAATCCTACACATAAAGATAGTTGCTGAGAATTACTTGGACTGCCTCCAGGGGCTTACCCGGATTCCTGAGGCCTGGCTAGTTTCTTTTTGTCACTATTTAAAGGTTTGACCATTTTGGTTGTATTTCACAAACAGATCAGTGTGTGTCAATCACAAAATTACCATGGTGACTGCCTCCGTCTCTCGTTCCCTTATTTGAGACACCAATGCAGAATGGTGAGGTGTCACCATGAGTAGTTTGTAATGAGTAATGAATAATTGAAATGACTCATGACTGCATGAGTAATTTAAAGGACTATGGCTCATTTGAGGACCATTGCATTGCAATCAGGAGAAACTGAATAGACTGTCTATATTGAATTATTTATTGAGTTCATAGTATAGAAACTTTGGCATCGTAAACCCCAGCGTAATATTTGTATAAGAGGAATGGGCTCAGGAAAAGGAGCTGATGAAATTGGTGAGTCCTCCCCTCCATATAACCCAGAGGTGGTGGCAAAGGAAAAGAAAGCTTACAAACGTTATAGTAACGGCATGAGACTGAAGTGCAGAGGACTGCCCACCTACAAAGAGAGGATGGGTCCCACAATGAAGCCAAACCCAAACTGACTAGCCGCCGACATTTTGCCTTTATTTACTCCTTTGTGACATGAGGAAAACCTCACAACAAACCCAACAAGGGGGGAAATTTGAAAGAAGCCTCAGAGAGAGCTGGATAATGAAGGGATCCCCTAATGAGACAAACAGGCGATGACCCCGGATGAGAAAAGAGCTGCCTACATCGCACTGGACATTGAAAATGAACCAGAAGGCCGAAAGCAAAAGGTGTTGAGAGAGAATCGGAGCTAGTAGTCCTATGCCATCCCACGGTTTGGATAAAGGGAGAGAGACCATGACGTCTAAAGAGCAAAGAGATTAGCAAGTGAATGACTGGCAGTGGATGGGGTGGAGGAGAGCAGGAGATGCTTTTCCAGAAGGCAGCTGGAGAGAAGACGACAGGTATTTACACATACTACTTAACTGTGATAGGCAAGGCAAACCAGTAGAGCAGTTCTGGTTGGCAAGGGAGGTGCTCTCAGTTAATCACCAAACTAGGAGATGAGGGTGGATCAAAGAGTGAGAGAGGAGAAGGTACTGTATGAAAGCCATACCTAACAAAGGGTGATAGGATTACAGAGAATACAGCCGGACGAGATGACAGACTAGTCTTCTTGAAAGAATTCTCGCTAATGACTAAAGTCATTAGCATGATCCATAGTTGGAGCTCTTGAGATGTAATTGGGGTAATGAAGTTGGCTTTTGCTTGAGATTTGTCAAAAGTATTTTTTTACAACACTGGAATTGCATAAGGAGAGTTACGAAGGTTTTAATAAATCCCAAGTTTCTTTGCCATAAACAATGCTGTAGTGCTGGAAGAGCTCACTCCACCAAAGATCTGTGCAATTCTGAGTAAATGAGCCCCCTGGTCTCAATGCCACCTGAACAGTGTCTGGGTGGGGTTCTTCCTCACTGAGTGGAATTCCCGAATATACCCAAGGACACGTTAAAGGGATTAACTCACAGGTGGGGGAAAAAGGACTCTAGGACTGCTCAAACTAATAACTCAGCACATTTAAAAGAAAGATGACAAAAACGTTTGCATTTTTTTTCATAAAGAACAAATCCCAAATTTAGTTTAGAAATTATTTAAAAATCTTGTTTTTACTTAAGACAAATTTATTTGTCATTTATTTCTTCACTGTTCTTCTTGGAGAAGCTCTATAAATTCCTCAGGAAGACTCTAAAAATTAATTAACTTTATACAGGAAATCTGATGGTCCCTTAATGGATTTTAAAGTGAAGCTTTAAAGGTCTACTTTCCATTGGACGCTTTTAGCCATGCAGTAAAATTATCTACCAAGCTCCACCGGGTCTGTGGAAGTATTGCACTCTGCATTAAAACACACTTCTATCTCCAACTCTGTGGCTCTCTGAGTTCCGTCTATTTTTCCATCCTGTCTTTTAATGTTGTAGTAAAGCAAGACAAGATGGGATCACCCCTAACCACTCTCTTTTTTACCCTTTACTCTTCTTACATTTTGTCTTCTTTGATCTTGTTGTATCCTTTATAGTCTGTTGCACAAAGATGAGAAAAAATCTACAATGGAGTCATTTTAATGAGACATGGCAAAGAGAGGAAGCACCACTGATGTCAGCCATGCTTAAAATGTCAGCGGACTATTCTGTGTTTTTGCTGATAGCAAATTACCGATGGAAAAAATGACAGAAACAACAAAACTGCTTGAAAAATAATAAATGAATCTGTTTGCTTCTGTTCCCACACATTCCCTAAAAACATATTTTAATTACACATTGGTCAACTTCCTTGTTACAAAGGTAAGATCTACTATTTAAAAAAATCTGTTTATTTAAATCTGTTCCAAAATACTCCCACAACTTCACCACAATTTAAATTATGGCTACACAATGCATTAAAACTAATACGATTTTAATTTTATGCAGTGTAGCTAGAATGACCTCAGCAGTTGACGTGTGGGAGGATGAAGGAAGTGCCGACTCAGCAAAATGAGATCTGAAAATACACCCTAATTAATTGAGGATGCATCTGATCAATTTTACAAGCAATGTTTTTTGAAAATGGGTTTTTAACACAAATCGATCAATTTTACTGAAGGTTCAATTATTTAAATGGAATCAAACTTTTGTCATTTTGTAATTTAAAGCTAAGTGAATCTGATCTATTATGAAAAATGTGACGTTTTGATTTAATTTAATTTTTTAAGTTAATTAGCAGACTACTAAATAATTCCATTTGAAGTATTTATGTAAATGAAAAGAGAATCAGAGCTGCTGTGGTCCAAGAGCTTTCTCCGGCTTGGTTCAGTCAAGAAATAAATGTGGGGTACACCCTATACAGCTTGATAAATATATGAAGACTTTCCTGTTGCTTTAGTTAGAAGTTTTTTATGTTGCATCTCTATTTACATTATATTTGTTTTTGGTTATATTCGTTTACTAACTGTTGCAAGTAGCAAATAATTTCATCATTTGATAAAATGCATCCATTCCAACATTAAAATTCTCTTTCTTTTTTTTTTTTTTGACATCTTTTGTTACTGCGTTTCTCCAACTTCCAAAACAAAATCTCTGCTTCAACACAAGTTGGCTGATGAAACAATTTGTCAGAAGATCCGTTGTCTGTCGCTTTGTTCTGGTTTCATTGTCTTCATCCTTAAACAGTAAAAATTCAATTTCCAAATTGTTGGGAGTTGCATTTCTTGAAGTTTATCAATCATAAGTTTTAGTCAGGCACATTAACCCATTTATGTGTGAATCATCCATTATGTTTGATTTTGTTTCAGTGTTTTTTTGTTCTTCCTTTTTTTGGTGTAAAACAGAATTTCTCTTACTTTGCATCAATTGAGTAACTGTCCACTGCAGTATGAATGAGATGGGGTGTAAGTAAGTGCTTTGAAACACAACAAATTGTTTATTTGCTGCTGTTTGTTCTTTATGTGTTGTAAGAGTATGATCTTTGTCATGCATAAACCTTTTCACAGGTAACCTTGTCAAGGGGAACGGGTCTCCTGCTTGTGTTTAAAAGGCTGACTGCTCAATCAATGTATGGATCCAGAAGCACTGCAGCGCCTGCTCAGGAGTCCCCCTGACGCTTGTGGCTCTGTTGTTCACCTACTCAAAGTACTGTTACAGTTTTTTCAAAGTAATGGCCTCCAAACAATGTACAATCAAGTCCAACAGGGATTCCAGCCCCAACACAGTCAGGTTGCATGTTTTTAAAACTTTTCTCCAAACAACCTCTTCAGAAACACAAAAATCTAAAAAGATCTTTAGCTTTACCAACTATTGGCTCAGTGCTAGAGCGTTCGCCTGTAGACCGGAAGTTAACCGGAAGTTTGCAGGTTCGATTCCCACTGAGTTCACATCTAGGGTCCATGGAGAAGACACCTAACCCCCCTGTTTCTCCCACCATTGGCGCTGTCGTAGGTGGCAGCCTGCTGCGGTGTAGTAGTGCAGCACACAAATTTACCTGGTGAGGGGTCAATACAGTATGAAAAAAAAAACAAAAACTTGGATTTAAATTGGGTTTCAGGCTTTAAATGTATTTATCAAGGAGGAAAGGGAGTTAAGAGGGGGGTAAAATGTTGGCTCTTGGACCGGGAGTTCGCCAGGCTGAATCCCACTGAGTTCATGTCTAGGTGTCCTTGGGGAAGACTCCTAACCCCCCGTTTCTCCCACCATTAGCGCCGTCCTGACAGCCTGCTGCGGTAATGAGCACAAAAATTTCCCTGTGAGGGATGAATAAAGTAAATATTTTTCCATATTCTATTCAACTTTACAAAACCGTTATAAATCTTCAAACGAGTAAAGTAAAACAACTTTTGTTTTTGCATGACTTTTTAAATTTTTCTAAAGCTAATTTTCACCCATCCACTATTTCTTCTCCTTTAGTCATTATGGAATGAGAAAATAGCTCTTACCCTGACAAAAATATTTCCATTTTTCTTTTTAATTGTGGCTCGCTAGCGTAGCTGGTTCAGTCACTGATTATCCAAACAGCAGCTCTGACTAATGTGATGTACCGCAGGCACAATATAGTATGGTGCATGCACCAGAAGAAAAGAATAAAAATATCAAGTTCAACAGAAGTGCAAACGTGTCATATTTTACTTTTATTTAGTCAGAAAATACAGATGAAAATAGATTTTTTTTGTTTGCTTTCTTTGTAGCCAGTCTATTGAACTCTGTTATTACACAAATCTATCTGCAAGGACAAATGACTGTTTCTAATTGTTCTGCTTTTGTGTTTTCAATCAACCTAATTGTTGGTCTGTCTACTTTTATTCAAGCTATTTTGTCTGACAATTACTCCAGAGTAACAGCTTTGATGGTAATGTTCTTGGTTAATCAATAGCACTTAGAAAGTCTAACCCACCATTGAACATGCATGTGTTTATGCCCGCTATGGCTTTGGTGTTAATGAAGTCTTCGTCACCTCTTTTTTCAGACTTTGATTGGTTTTTATTTCATGCAGCTCAATTTAGACGTCGGATTAAAGACACAACACTGCTTTTTCTTTCATTTTTTTCTTAGACTGGTGTTTACATTTTTAAACTTTACACAGTAAAATATCCAAAGCTAGTGAGTTTTTTTTAACCACACAATTTTTCTTACTTTGGTTTGGGTTTTTTTTGCAAAAAATCTGAGCTTTCTGGTCTTATTTGGCATGTTTTTAAGCCACCAAGCAACTAAAATATTCAACTCCTCTACAAATTCCACCAAAAAAACAAAAAAGCCCACAATTTAAATAAATTAAACAAGCCAATTGTATTGCGAAGAAAAAAAAACATACTTCCACTTCAGAAACCAACAAGCTTGTTCTGTAATGACTCAGATGGGCAAACAAATCACATTGCTGTCATTTTGCCCGTCGGTTCAGCCTGTTTTGTTGCCAGGGTTACAAGTTCTGCTCTGAATGATGTGACACATCTGCTTCTGAGAAAGGGTCAGGTGTTCATTACTGCAGAAGACTAAAGTAGTAAATTGGTCTTTTAAGAAACTGTCAATGTTTTACAGATTTACTATATAATACTTTCTAAATTAAATAGATATTTTGGTTCTTTTCATTTAGCTAACATAACGTAAGGTTTTAAAAATGCTTATAGGAGCAATTTGCATATTTTTAAACTGTGCCAATCGAGCAAATTATTTTTCTAAGCGCTCCCCGAAAAAACATGCATTTTAGGTTAATTGGCCGACTCAAAATTGCCCCTATAAATGTGTGTGCGCATGTGTGCCTGTGGTTCTACAATAGACTGGCGACCTGTTTGGGGTGTGTGCTACCTGCCACCTATAATAAGCCGGGTTGAATTACTGAACATTGTGAAAAACTTTATTGAGACAAAAATATAAACATCTCAGAAATGCTTAAAACATAATGATGTTGTTTAGTTCCAAGCATTAGATATCCTTCTATGGAATGAAGTATTGGTCGACACCAGACGCTCGAGAGATTTCTTTAACCTCTCTAATGGACAATGTTAATTCTGATTTAAAGCCACTCAAGATTTCGAGGGCGACACTGACCTTTTAGAGGAAACATCTGATGACTCCCCCTGGAACCTTCCTTAGGATGGACCGTCTACATTTCCATTTTCTTAATTATCTGTTAAGCCAATGACGCACGCTCACTTCACCACAAATGCTGGGTCAACTAGCAAGTTAGGATCTCTTAAATAGTTAGCATGTGCTTCCCTCTAACAATCAGGTCGTAGTACCATTGCAAATAATAGCAAATATTCCAATCCATAAGTCCACACGACATGCAAAGCTGAATGAGTTTAGGGCCAGTTGCTCTTAAGCAAGTCATTATGGAATTTATTTGAAAAACTTCTGAAAGACATTATTGTTTCAAATACAGCTGGTAAAATGGATCATTTCCAGTTTGCATGTTAGCCTACTAAGGGTTTGATGATGCAAAACTTTTACTTCTAATAGTCTTGAAGCATCTTCATCATCCAAAATGGTTTGTACGGCTGTTGTTTTGCGGACTTCTCGTCTGTTTCTGATAAGATGCAGGTGCATGTTTTAATCAAAAGACCTTCATTAATTTAATAAAGGTCCCAATCAGCTGCTGGCGCTTCTCCTGGACTTTCTTACCGACAGCATACAATGTGTGCAAGTTTATGAACAAACCTCTGATTTCTCCACCACGGGGATGTGTGCTACCATCGCTTGTTCTGTTTTATATACAGGCAGTAACTCATACTTTGTAAGTATTCAGATTAATAATAAGCCATGCTGTGACAGATAGCTCAGGATACCCTGCTTACAACTATACTAACTATTGTTTAACACCTATTTGTTTAGAATGGGTGTAGATTGTTAGCTAATGGCATAGTTTTACCAAGACGTGCTGGGCGTTATTTATCTTCGATTTGAGCCCAGTTTAATTGGACTGTGTTTGAATCCACCATCAGTGACCAGTAAATTCTAAACGGAGATGCTATCAACTTAACATAAAATATTTGCACGTAGCCAGCTGATTAGAGAATATTGAATAAAATAATAAAATTCTGGATTTTTTATAGATTACAGGCCACATCATCAGAATCAGAATATACTTTAATGATCCCACACATGGGAAATTTGTGTGTCACAGCAACAACTTTCTATCTGCTAAGTCAGTCGTTGTAGAGCCCGTTGTAGAGGGAAGAAAGACCTCCGGTAACGAGATGTTCTCGAGCGGAGCTGTCTGAGCCTCCTGGAGAAGGAGCTCCGCTGTTCGTCCAGGAGTGGATAGAGAGGATGGTCATGGTTGCCCATGATGAACAAAAGTTTGTTCAGCGACCTCCTCTCCACCATTGCCTCATGTGAGTCCTGTTTGCAGCCAATGACAGAGCCAGCCAGTCTGATTAGTTTATTCAGTCTGTTGGCATCACTGGCTGCAATGCTGCTCCCCCAGCAGATGACAGAGAAGAACAAGGAGCTGGCCACCACAGACTGGTAGAAGGTCTCCAGGATCTTGCTGCACACATTGAAGGACCACTACTTGATGGTATTTACACTGCTTGACTGAGAAGGTATTCTGGTACAGAGCTTGTCCCTCTCCCTCTAACAGTAGAACGGCACAAGTTTTACTTCAGTTTCATATTTATTTGCCTAAAACAATTTCACTTCTTCTCTGAGAGACTCTTTTGCAAATCACTTGGTATAAACAATAATCATAAGACTTGAGATGCTCTCCAAAGTCCTTTGGTAACTCAAATAAATAAAGACTGCTGAACATTTTGCTCAGAGATTAATGTAATTTCTTTCTTTGTATTCACAATTTTTCCCACAACTTTTTGCAAAACATTATTACTTTACAGTATTTATTACAAGTGACTAACATAAATCGCCCAGTGCACTTTGCCCATGACTGAAGCATTCCATCAGTTTCTGCTTTTCTACACTTGGATCACAGTCAGGTGATGATTGGATGAAACCCAGCAGGAGGTAATGGCCTCTACTGAAAACGTCTCATTGAAATTCCTTTGCTTTGTTCCCAGTGTCTTATTTTTTATGTACCAGATGTATATTAGAACTGACCTCATTAATCCACTGAGGTTTGAAATGCAGATGAAAAAAAAATTATAGTGTTGCCCTGCAACAATTTATTAGTCACATTCAAAATAAATGTCAGAAAAAGTCATGCTTGCTTGTTATTGCAATGACTAGATTTAGAAAGGTTTGTTTAAAATGTGTTTTTCAAACTGAAACTGTCAGAATGGCACAATTTTGTAGAACATAAAAGCATCTCAATATGAACGACGGACTTGAGAAAGCTAAAGCTCTGGATTTAGCGGTCAATCTACGTTCTGTCCTCACCTACCGAAATGAGCTTCCTCTACAGGGTGGCTGGGCGCTTGCTCAGAGATAATGGGAGGAGCTCTGCCATCTGTGAGGAGCTTGGAGTGGAGCTGTTGCTCCTCAGGGTCGAGAGAGGCCAGATGGGATGGTTTGAAAATCTGGTAAGGATGCCTCCCTTACGTCTTGCCCCAGACCTGCTGGAAAAACTATTTTTCCCAGCTGGTTGGGGAACACCTCGGGATCCTTCCGGGTGAGCTAGAGAATGCCGGGGTGAGAAAAGCCCGGGTTTTCCTTTCTGAGGCTGTTGCCCCTGCGACCCAGCCCCAGATAAGCGGAAGACGACGGAACAGAACAAACTTGGCAGAAATGATCAAAAGTAGCTTAAACACAATTTTTTTTATTTTATAATTGCTTTGTGTAAGTTATACTATTAATAACTAAGAATATTTAAATATTTTGTCAAATGCAAATACTGTATCACCATGAGACTTATAGGCTGTCTAACGTGTGCACTCCTTCCAAAGAAATCTCTCAATAACTGGACAAATATTGTAGTTATACAAAAGGTTAGAATTGAACCACTCAAGTTTGTCCAAAGTTTGTTACTGAATTGACCCTGTCCAAGATTTTCTACATTTTCTCATCTACGGACATCTTACCAGAGCCTGGGCCAGAATAACAAGTCCCAGTTGTCATATATTGGCTTTGTGTCTGTCAATTGACTCAACAGACCTGCTGCACCTGCTGTCACTTCTTTCTATTATTGGTGAAGTAACACTTCAATCCACACACGGTAACATTAACAAAGCCACACAATAAAGAACTTTTCACAATACAATGAACACCGTTGAAATGAGGAGAAAAAAAACCATAAGGAAACAAAGAACAACAACAAACTCAATGTTATCCCAGTCTTTCAAATTTGAACAAAAAATGTATTTCAGTGAAAGCTTGGGTGTATTTCCACATCATCAGGGGACATCATTTGGACTGCAGCTGGGCCTTGGCTTACACATTTCCTCTCTTGAATCATGCATAGAAGCATCCTTTCTGTAATTTCAGAAAGCCTGTTGTGTCTCGCATGTGGGGTTCTCAAGTTTATTTACTCCTTCAAATTTGTTTTGGAGCAGCAAGATATTTTTTATCAGAAGACTATATAATAAACTATTTACTGTGCCAGTTTTTCCAAATTGAAGAGGAAAGTTATATGTAGAAAAACAGCTGGTGGTCTGGTTGTTTTTCATGACAAATATATAACAATGGCTGCCATCCAATTCAATTTACTTTATTAATCCCCTGCTGGGAACATTTGAGTGCCCGATAGCTCTCCAAGCTGTCTAAAAGAGAGTTCCAAACAGCTTCTGAACAGCTGGTTCAGTAGGTTCAGGTTTCTTTAGATGGTGCCGAGTCAGGTGGGTGACACTAGGGAGGAGGCGGTGGCTCAGTGGTTAGTTCGTTCGCCCACAGACCGGAAGTTCACGGGTTTGCATCCCACTGAGTTCATATCTAGAGTCCTGGGAGAAGACACCTAACCCCGCGTTTCACCCACCATTTGCGCCGTTATAGGTGGCAGCCTGCTGAGGTGTAGTGCAGCACACAAATTTCCCAGTCAGGAATTAATAAAGTATATTTTTTAAAAAAACAAAAAACAACCAGCTGCTTGGTGGAACAGAGATTGAATAGCCGCCTGGTGGAATACAACTGCAACAACGACTTGGTGGAACAGAGCTGGAATAGACAAAAGATATTTACAGTATAAAGGTCTCCAAAGTCACCTTTTTATTAAGCGCTTGAAACAGGATTTGATTATTAACAAGAAGCTGATTATTGCTCTTCAATTATTAGTTCGTCAAGCCCAAAGTTGTTTTTTTGTTTGTTAAAAATATTTGATGTTAAAACGTCTTGCTTTAAACAGAAAGAGTGTTCTAACAAAACCATTCAGGTTGGATTCTTTTGTGCCTCCGTAGTGAATAAAACTAATAAAAATTGACTATTGTAAGGTTTGTGTAAGGTAACTTTAAGGTCAGTGAGCATGTGGAGATAGTACTACTTAATGATTTCAATCATTTGAAAAAAAAATATTTGGAGCTCTAAAGAAAGAGAGATCCAAAGCAATTACTTCAAGTGGTTCTTGAACAGCTCTGAATTAACGATGGGCAAAGAAACGATAGTTTGGAAGGTTTATTTTTGGAGGTTCAAGTTTATTACAAACTAATATCAGTTTGTGGAACTGCATGTTATAAAGTATTTTTATTGTGTTGGAAATGGTTCGTTATAATAGTTTTCCACTTCATTTCAGATTTGGTAAAATTGCTCATTTTCCACACAAAGCAGTTGAAATGTGGGCTCTTCTTTGCTCAAGTGGCCAAGCAGAACAGATTCCTTTCAGTCATTAAAATCCTTCAATACATTTGATAAATAATGTTAAATTAATCGTTTTCAAAAAAAAAAAAATTTCAATCTTGTAGAAATTATGTGATTATAAAATTCATCCATGTCATCAAACTATTTAACAACTTCAGGAAGGAACCTGGAACGAGACGTATTACATTTACTGCTGACCTACTCTTATAAGCCCCTCTGTAAAGGTTTAATGGTTATTTAGTGTTTAGCTTGTTGCTTTCAGATAAGTTCTCATTGAAGTCAAATCAATGAACACACAAAAAAAAATAACTTCACACAGCAGCTTTTATTTATGAAGCACTTTGCACCATCAATTATTTAAAATACTTGAGAAATTCTATTATTATTTCTTTAAAGTCATCCTATTTATGTTAGTCTGACAAACAAATAATTTACATGACGCTAAAATTAATTTCTTTATGCACATTGAGGAGCAAGTGTTGTATAGGTTTATTTAAAGAACGTTTCCATTGAAGGGGATGCATTGGAAGTAAGTAACGTGTACCTAAGCAACCTTTTTTTAAGTCCATTAAAGCCACTCAAAGCAAGTAGGTAAGATAATGAGTCATTCTTCTGCACTTTACTTTCTGAAATGTCAGCGTGGCTTTGTACTTAAAACTTGAAGGTAAAAGTTGTGCAGAGGCAACTGAAATGACTCACACTCAATGTATAAGTTGCTTTTTCGTTCTCAAAATGCTTTTTTCTTTTGAAAAAAAAAATTCCAAAAAGGAGGGAAAAACCAAATAAAAGTTACAAAAGCATTTAAGAATGGTCCACTTGAATGTTTCCCTTCCTTTGTATAAAACAGTAGTTTTTTCTTCACCAAAAGTTTTATTAATATTTATTTAAAATTGACAAACCGTTTTAAAGCAGCCCACATAAAGTACAGCTTCCTCCAGCTTTGTTTATCTCTGTCTTATTTAAAGTGTCCTTGAAGATGCTCTAAGAAGGACTGTGGAATAGAGGAGGTTGACATAAGAAAGCAAGGAGATGTGACAATGTGAAAGAGATTTAGAAGAGGAAGGATTCAAGCATGGATGGCTTTGCATGTGCACAGGGGGATTTTGTGTTCTCTGTTCCGCAGCTGAAGGATTGGGGTGATGCTGTAAAATGAGTGAGATTAGCTGAATTTTGGATCGTCTTGAGCTTATGGGGAAGAGAGAGACTCGAAGAGGCGAGAATTGTGGTTGTCAACGTGGCAGGTGACATTACTGAACACGGATTTGAGGCAGTGTGGGGGCGAAGAGGGGCGGAGATGAGAAATGTTGCGTGGAAGGAAAAATGCAAATTGAGTAACTCTACTGATGTGAGCATGAATTGATAATAAGCAATCAAGGTCGACACCGAGACTAATAACCCGAGGGTTAGTTGCCATCACTTTGAGAAAGATTATCAACTTTGAAAATATCTGGGTCCAATGATGGAGATTTGGTTTTATTACCAAAAGTGAAGCAAGAGAATATTTTGTATTACTTTTTGTCAATTACTATAGATGATTATTGTCTATTACTTATTAGAAAAGTAATAAGGAGGAAGAAAATCTAAAAAGAAGGCTTGTTTAAGAGATAGATCAAAGTATTTTTATAAAGCAATTTCAAGAGGGAGGAGATAGATATTCTTTTCTTTCCGGCAGTACCCTTCAAGGATTGCCTTCAGTTTCTTCCATTTAATTCTGTCTTCTTCATCCTCTTCGGTCCCACCAACTATCTCCATGTCCTTCTTTGCAGCAGAAGGATGAATGATGAAAAGAAGATGCCCCAGGATGGAACTCTAAGGTACTCAAAATAGTCGTGAAAGTTTGGGTTGTTAAGAACTAGAGTTGGATTAATTACTTGTGGTCTAAATAAGAAATTAAACCAATCAAATTGGACATGGGAAATACTTTTGGGAGATTTTTTTTAGGAAGAATCTTAAAATCCTTTCCGATGGCAAGTCTAGGAGTCCCAGTAGAATACTTTATATCTAGTAGAAATTATTTTAGTGTCAACAACTGGTAACATGTTTTTTTATCATTCTAAAACTGCAACACATTACATACTATTACTAGTTCCCTAGATAAAACAAAGTAATACATATGCATTGTACATTGCAGCTTCAAAAACGTAGTGGAGTTAGTTTAGCTACTTTTACTTCATCAATTATCTGCTATTTTAAGACACCGTACATTGCTCTACCTACTACGTTTATGCATGATGAAAGATTATTTTTCCAAATCTGACACCACAAAGCATAATGTTAATATTCTCAAGGCATAAAATTTTTAGTTAAAACAAAATCGCTCAATAGTAAAATTAATATATTTTGAATTAAAAAATTAATGTAAATGAACAAGCAATTGTTTGCATTTGGTCCCAAAAGGTCACATATCAAATAAAGACTCATTGTCACAATGTGTCGGTGCAGGTGGAAGGAGGAGGACCCAAATACAGGACAACCAACATGGTTCATAATAGGTATGGCAGTCCAGTGAAGCAGTAAATGAAAACAAACATGGATCAATGGAATGTATCAGGTTATGGTTTTAGAATGTAATCTTGGTCAGAGAGCCAGAAAGACCTGGCTGGAATGGAAGGTATGACCCGATTAGGATGTCTGGGGTGATTGCCTTTCAATAGGCAGCAGGCTGGCGGTGCACAGCTGCTCAGCATCAGGCTAATCACTCAGGTGTTTGGGATCAGACTGGAGTCCGGGAGTGGACGGAAGGTCCAGGGCTTCCTCTGGTGACAGAGTGAGGGGATCATGACACTCATAAACTAATGTCACAACATAAGAATAACAAATTCTGATATAAACTTTTAAAAGCTACAATAATGTTTACAATAGCCACAAATCCACTGCGCTGCTCAACAGGAAGGAAGCTACTACTGTAATTCTCCTTCTATTTCAGCGTTATCACTTATTTTGAGCCATCTTTTTAATCAAAGTATCACAATATCAATGCACTTAATTTAAATTCGCATAAAACTAAGATTATATTAGGTAATCTATTGTAAACTTTTTTTCTCGATGAATTGCTGCTAAACTGAAAACAAGGATGTAATGCAATAACTTTTACATTTCCAATTAGGCCGGTGGTTTAATTTGTTTCTGTGTTGTTTATTGGCTCATGATGACAATAAGATTTTCTAGATTTATTTAATTGCTGTAGCTGAAATTCAAACTCATTGAAAAAAACACAACACACGATAATTTGCTGTAATGAACAAACACTTTATTACAAGTAAGTTCAATTGCACAAATAAGAGAAAACAACTACCGTTTGGTTAAACACCCGAATTCACAAACATCTTGTGTACAGTACAGTATGTGTGTTTTTCAGAAAAAGACATGTAAAAACAAAATTTTTTCTTTTCCTAGCAAACATGAAGCTTGTAATTTCATATGCAAAAGCCCATTAAAAAATTCTTCACACAGAAATCTACTCATGACAATTTAATGGTGTCTAAACTGTGACACAGCACATTTCTTGTGTGCACTCAGTCAAAATCGAAGCTTATAAACACAATAGAAATGATTTTATGGTTTCCGAGAGACAAGACTGTTTAACTTTATGTGTCTGGAAACAAGCCAAATAAAAGCTATAACTTTACATTCCGAACGAAGAAACCACCCAGAGCTGTACAGTTTCATAGCAGCACCAGCACACTTGCCAAAATAGCATTGTTTGAACAACCAAACAAAACTACACAGAATAGCTTTTCAGGGATAATTTCACAAATTTGCAACAAATTAAGAAAAACAATCATCACAGAAATATTTTTTTTTCTCAGTGAATCACTCAATTTCCAACTAGCAAAAAAATTTAAATTTTTTCTGGTCTTTTTCAGGAATAATAAAAAAAATCCAATTAACTAAAGCTTTCATTTTTAATACTCATTTACTCAAAAATGACTCATGAACACACAAAAATGTATGAAAAGCTTGTAAACATGCATGCAGATACACTCACAGCTAGTGTACAACCAAACACCCTTAAGGCAATGGTGGCCTGGCAACTGTGGCTGCTCGAGTAAATCTAAATATGTCCTCGTATTATACTCTAACCTTTCATGTTCATTCCGTGGATGCCTCTTCAACATGCTGCGTAAACATGGCACTGAGCCAAAATCACTGCAGAAGATCATCAGAGCTTTACTTAAAAGATTAACCACTGAACATTTATTTTTATATAATTAACACTTTTTTTCAGTTAACTTCTGAATATGCATATATGAACAGATGATCAGGTAGGAGCAGATGTGTGATGTTGATATGATTTAGATTTACTGACATTCATAGAGTGAGATAGTTCTGTCCTGCAGACAGTCATAACACTATTAAAAAGTAACCACGTTTAATCTCAAACCGTACAACCTTTATTATTATTTTCTTAATCTCATCATAACTTTTCACAGTATGAATTTGACATTCCACATGAATCAAATGAAAAGAATGTCACATTGAAACATTAAGTATGATTTTTTTGGGAGTTCGGGACGTATTGTGATGGACAATTACAATTTTGTAAAAGCCAATTGGTAAATTATTCTCACAAAATTTTCCGTTCAACATATTAAAAGACCAAAATTACATTTTGAATTTAACAGTGAACTTGCAGCTCAATTTGCTTTATGAAACCATCTTTGAAGTTTGAAATGTAAAGAATCATCCAAACATTCATTCGTACATTTTTTTGAACCGCTTAGCCCTGTCGGGATTGTAGGGGGTGCTGGACTCTATCCTGGGAAGTTACAGGTGAGAGGCAGGGTACACACGTAGCAGGTTTTTAAGACCTCAAATAGCTTTCATGGATTTTCAATTCCTATGGCTTCATTTGCTAAAAATTGAGTGGATGTTAGGCAGACTTTTTTGCACAGTACTGCGGTGATGCTTACACCATGCAAACTTTAGATTTGTCAAAAACCATCGTCATACTCCTTCACACTTGCGACAAATTTCATGCATAAGCCAACTCGAAATCCATACTGGTCCAACCACCTCTCTAACTCCATTTGTGGATCATGTAACTAATAATGGTGATAAAGACAGAGAGTAGCCATGCACTGGGACCCACCCTCTGGAGGAGGTCCAAGTTATTCCCAGCTTAATTTTTAAATGAAAATATTATCATTAGCAATAATAATTATCTTCATGTGTAGAATGTAAAATATTAGAAATGATTTAAAATGTGGTGACATGCTAATGTGCATGTGTCTTATTTAACCATTTTTTCTGTTGTGTTGTCTGATTTTTCTTATGATAGGCATTTGTGGGTTCATCCTGATTATTTCCGTCCTTCTCTTAACACTTCATTTCACTGTGCACTGTTCACTTCAAGTTCTGTCCACAAGGGTAATTTTTATCACACGTCTTACAATTTGTAGTAGCTTGTAAATTGCTTAAAATTACACAAAGGTCCATTCCCCCTGCCACCTTCATAAATAGCTTGATTTGAGTAAAAGTCGGTGTACGCACGATTAGTAAATGAGGTCCCGGATGTGCGGGACTTAACATGTAGAGAACGTGCAGCTATTGCAAATAAATACTTTTTAATAAGTTCATTTAGTCTTCAGTCTATTAGGTGATAAGTGATTGTATTTCCAAGATAAGTATGAAGTAATAAAAGAAAGCTGGAGCGAAGCAAGTGCATGGAAAATGAAAGGGTAAAAGACGAGGTAATGAAGCCCCAGATGAACTTGACATTTAGAAGGATTGTAGGCCAAACGAACAATCGATAAACGGTTCAGAATAGCATTATAGGTAAGTGTAGAGGTGACTAATTATTCTCAGACACAAGTTCAGCACTGCATGCTAATGATTTCATTTCAGAAAATTACTCCGAGGTCGAACTACACAAAGGTCTGATGGGTGGATGAAAGAGGCAAACATAGAATAAAGTCTTTCTAAATTATACAAAACTCCAGCTTTTTGTTCTAATAGGCCTGTTGGAATTCAATTCTTTTTGAACAGCCATTAATTGTCTAGACATTAAATTTCCAACACAAACTGTTTGATGTACAGCAAAGACCCTTTACAACAGCCTTAAAAGTGTTTTAATACTCATCTGAGCTCCAGTGAGCCGCTAGTCGGAGACATTTGTGTCAAAAAATTTCGGACGTTTTTGTGACAAATGGTTTTCCATTAACAAGGAGGAACAGGCTAAAACCCAGGGGAGTATTCTGCTATCCTAGCAATAAGTGTCCTCAAGGAGTCAATAGAATGGGCCATCATGCTTAAAATAAAAGATACTATTGTCAGGAATGGTATAAAAATGTAAATTGATCAACTGAAGCAGGAAGGGGTCTATTTGGCAGGCAGCTTGGGTGTAATTATTGCAGAGTGAGTGAGTACTTGTCAATTTGTAAAGGCCATCTCATTGTCTTGACTAAAGCTGACTGATTACCAAGCGTGTGCTAGTGATCCATCAGCTTCATTACAGCCTGCTGCAGAATGACTTCTAACACTTTGCAATTTCACCATTCTCTTTACATCTGAACATTTGCTCAATTTTTCTTAAACTTAAGAAAAACAATAATGGGTCAATGCTGCGCCAAGGTGTTGAATAATATACCCCCATCTATTTAAGTACTGAACACCTGCAGGCAGTTTAGTTAAAAATTACGTAACTGTAAAAATTGTTTAAAAACTTATTCTGTGGTTTGTGAGATGTCGCCTTCAAAAAAAAAAATTGTGTGCTTTTCCTTTTAAGAACTTAAATTTTGGCCACGAGACGCTGAATCAGTTCATCTAGAGAAGGTTCCGAGGGGAGATACAGATGAGATTTTTCTTCATAGGTTTCTGCAGAACTGCAAGCATCTGGGGGGTGTAAAACACTTCCTAAATTGCTACTTTGTGATGTCATTTTAGCAGCTACATATTTGTCTGGCAGAGTCCTTCCTCGTGCCTTTATTTGCATGCATACTATGAACTTTGAATCAGATACAAATTTCTTTAAACACTTGTGTTTCAGTGGACAATGAAATGTTTTTAACCATCTATTTACTGCCTCCAGCAACAGAAATAATCTTTTTTTTTCCCTACATTGCCGGGAATATTGAGCTGCCTAATATTATGGAACAGTCTTCAGGAGTTTTCCCTTTAATTGGGCTCAACCAATAAACTGGTCACAAAAATATAATTTCAGAAACCCAAAATCTTGAGATTCATTACTGCCCAGATAAACCAAAAAAATAATCCTGATGACATACTGTATAAATTCCATTTGCTTAATCATTGGAACATACTGCACCGTTGGTACTGAGTAACTATGGGCAGTTTCATTGAAAATGCTTTACTAGTTTGAGAGAGATTGTGCTAACAAAAATGTTACAAGAACATCCAACGGACAACTTTTGAAACCCTGACTTGTGGTCAGAAGAGCCTGAAAACCTTATTAGGTCATCTGTATTTGGTACTGAGTAATTGTAGGCAGTTTCACTGAAAGCCCATCAGTGGTTTGGTAAATGTTCCCCTTTTTTTTTTTTTTTGTTTCGGCTTTTAAAAGTGACTTGGCGACAATAAAACACAGCAGGTGCATATTTTATCCTCGTGCAAATCTCCTGAATGATCCACATCAGCAAATGTTTGCTCAAATTTTGCCTAAGATGAAACAGCACCCGCAAGTATTATCATTTTTAATTAAAGACATTTCCTCAGGGGTTTTTATTTACAAGTAGAAGCTCTCGTCATACTTAATACACCTATTTGGTGAGGAAATGTGCCGTGGTTTTATCTGTCATCTGAAGATGTTCTACTAACAGTGTTTATTAAGAGAAAAAACAAGTATTGGGGTGTGGGAGCAACTGATTTAGAGAGAGTGGATTATAACCAGTTCAGGCTAAAGAGCTGTTTGTATTTACACAAGGTGGGTTTGCGACCAAGTTATTATGTCTTGTGTGACACTCCAGGGAAATCACTCTCTTCCAGCTTCCATTTTTTCTAAAGTGTCACTCATAAACAAAGACGCAGTCAGCTGCTTTACCGTTAACCACTAATACAGGAAATACAGCTGGCAGTTATGTGGACAACAATGCACACGCGCTCAGTTTGTCAAAACAAAGGTTGTCTGAGTGTATTTGTATCAAAAAAGCGACATAAAGGTGGGACATAAATCTTTTCCGGACACACAGAGAAAATTGTCATTTGCTTGATTTTGTTTTCCTTGGGGCGGTTTGGAAACCGTCATGATTTATAACACACAGAGAGGAATCACAAAGGTTACAGGCTTTTCTAAAAATTAAAAAAAGAAGCTTAAAAAGTGGCCATTCATCATTAGTGGGGGAAGTGACAGGGTCAGGGTTTGGTATGCTCGGTGAAATGTGCTCTCCGAGTCTGGCAGGGCTGAGGTTGTAACACAATTAGTGAGAGAAGGTTTGTGTCGGAGTCACAGGCACGCAGGACAGAGCTGACACAAAGAAAGACCTCTGAAAGCTGCTGGTTGCTCTGCAATGAGCTCAGCGATGACTCACAACATTCATTCATAAAAAATGCTTTTAAAATAAGGTCTTTTGTCAAAGAAAATTGTTGCCCTGTTACATTTATTTTACAGAGTGCATATGATTTGGGTGTTTCTCTGGAAATGTTCCTATGACTAATAATAAGGTCAGACAGTAAGAAAAAGTGGATTAGATTGCATCCTGCCAAAGGTGGGCTTTGGAAAGACAAAAAAGGATTTGTAATGTGGACAGGTAAGTAATGTAATGCCACTAGCTCAGCCCTCACGGCGACTCGGTGATGCATTCAGGAACACATTGCAGTCTTGATGTTTGCTTATAAATGACCTCTTAGAGAAAAAGAAAAGGAAACTTTTGTTTTTTTTGGTGTTTGATTAAGTTCCTTTCTGTTCATTGCTGGAGTGGTAAATATTTTATAGTTGATCTAGTGTTTCTTTATTTTTGTGTGGAGAAAGCTGGGTTTTTCTCAAATTTTGCTCGTTAACTTTTAAGCTAGTAAAACTGTGACCAATTAAAACAGCATTATTCTTAAATGCTGGCTGGAATTAAAGTTTTAAAACTGCACATTCATTACAAATTGTCTCCACTGTGTTGAAAAGCAAGTTAGCCTCTTTGGTGAGGGTGAGAATTTAAAAAAAAGTTTTTCAAGAGATATAAGAGCAGAAACTCCTATAGAGATAAGTTCATTAACCATTTCACACAAATACTGGAGAAGGATGGCTCTGTGTGTAGGGCGACCACCGTGTAACCGGAGGATTGCCGGTTCGATCCCCTGCTAGGAGTTCATGCCAAGGTGTATTTGAGCAAGACACCGAACCCCTAATTGGACCTGATGGTGGTTTGCACCTTGCATGGCAGCTTTCCCATCACATATGAATGTGTGTGTGAATGGGCGAATGGGAGCCACACTGTAAAGCACTTAGAGTACCAACGCAGGTGGAAAAGCGTTGAATAAGTAGAGTTCATTTACTATAACACACAAAGATTGGTTTCAAATTGAATTCATCACTGTACAATTTAATAATATTAGTTTAATTTAATAATGATTAGCTTTAAGTGCTGATCCAATAGTGTGATGTATATCAGATTTATCAAAATAAGATATTGTTCCAACAAGTTTTCAGCATTTTTTTTCTTGACTAAATGGTTTTTATATCAGTTATTTTCGTAAGAAATCTAAACACTGATTTTAGAAATTTTGACTGAGAACACAGAAATATCTTAACAATTGTTTCCTTTTTCCATTTCTGAGGATTTTGTAAGATTTCAAGTTATTCATGTTGTGCACAACTTATCAGTGCCATTATGGATCATTTATGTCGTCATGTACAAACAGATTTCAATTCCCCCGGAGTCAATGCAGAGCTAAATAAAACATTTAACGAGGGTTCTGCAAACATTTTATGTCACTTTTTTTAGCGTTGAATTAAATGAAAAACTGTGAATCCATCATCGTACATCCGACAATTGGATTCAAATCTTCTTTTTATAGTTCAGCAGTATGCTTATAATTTAATGTTCACACTGAAAATGAAGGTAACAATTTGCTTTTCCGCAAAATAAATGAGGCAAAATCAAATCAAGCAAAAAGCGACACAGTCCTCTGAAACAGGCACTTAGTCCACAAGGCAATTAAATTATCATGATTAGTGCCACTTAGCCTAAGTAAATGACAACAAAAATAAAAGCAGTTTAATAAAAACCATCTTGCTTCCTGTTGATACATACAGTAATCAATACAATACTGAGACTACTTCTCTAAACTATCTTACAACTCAATAGTATTTACTCTTCACCTGCCAATTCACTTCACAAAATGCACCATAAACACAAGCACAGAATTTGCCTTGGTCCAAGGTGACACCGACTGTGTATACATTGATTTTGTGCTTTTTCTTTTTAATAAACTGGTGAGGGTATTTACAGTGCAAAAATGGAATTTGTACAAACTTTGACTTTTAAAGATGAAGCTTGTTTGCTGCTACATTATGTATGACATTTCACCACTTCATGTTTTCTCCATTATCAAAGCGTTGGCCTGGAAACAAATGATGCTGTTGCCTCAGTAACTGTATGTCTCCCTCAGCAGGTTCCCATGGTACTGACTGTGGTGTAACTGAACTTGGACATGGATGCCCCTGTGGCCATAACGTCCTCTTCGTGATCACGTAGCCCGTGACAACGTCGGTGGTGACGGCAGGGCGCCGCACTGCACGAAAATGTGGCAAGCAAAGCCTTGCGGAAACGTGTGTTCATGAAGCAGTAAATAATAGGGTTGACACAGGCGGAGGTGTAGCTCAGCAGATGGATAAAAGCAATAGGTGTACCTGAGAGGGCACGTTTGGCTGAGACGTCATCAAAAGCCCTCCATGTGTTGGCACAGTACAGCGGCATCCAACAGAGAAAGAACAGAACGATGATCACCACCAGCATACGGATCACTCTCTTCTTGGCCTCTAGCTTTGCCTCTGACGTGTTGGTGCGAGGTCTTTCGGCCTTCGTCTGTTTGGAGGATGCTGTCATGGTGGACATCTCCATAGACTGCGGCTGCTTGACCACATTGACGTAACAACCATCTCCGTCATCGTCATTAGAAACAGTGGAGGTAAGGCCATTTTTCGCATCTGGACAAGAGAATGAAAAAGAGAAAGTCACAATCACACATTCACACAGTTACTTTGAGATGAAAATCAGGGTACAACCTAAACAGGTCACCAGTCCGGCAATGATGACATCTTGATATTGGGACATAATTTCAAATTCATTCCATACTTATGATTTAATTTTGATGAGGATGAAAAATGAGATGGGTGACAAGCCTTGTCGTCTATTTTTGAATCTTAAGTTTTAACATTTCTTTAACTGAAAAATAAAAATGATAGATTAAAGACTTTGAGCTAAAAAAATATTTTTAACGGCATCACTAAATCTAATCTGTTCTGCACGACAGGGTTTGGCAATCAGTCCACTGAAGCTCTTTCTTAATGGAAGTTGTTTGCTGAAATAAAACAATTCAACTCTAGGAAAAAAATTGCAAATGTAATTAAGTTTTTTTTAATTAGATCAAGCGAAACATAAATATCTCATCACGTACTAAAAATACATTTTGTTAATAAATCATTTTGACATGAGATGAACCATATGCTTGTGTTGACTCTACAATGGTAACATTTACAGTTTGACGTAGTAATAAAATTGAAACGTAATTGGAAAAAAAATGACAAATATAAATATGACGTGTTTTTCCATCACTGAATGTGCACAAAAATCCAAATCCAAGTTTTTAGGGATTTTGCATTTTATGGATACTGAATGAGCGCACACATTTTGCATATCTATTGTGCATGCAAACAATCCCCGATACTTTCAAAGTAAGTAGACTTCAGTCACCTTCATAACCATCTATCCCTTATGAGGTTGCGGGGCGTTCCGGAGCCCATCTCGGCTTATCCGAGGCGAGGGGCAGAGTACACCCCGAACAGGTTGCCAGTCTGTCGCGGGCCACACACGTACATATTCCTATGGGCAATCATGTAGCAGCCAATCAACCTAATTTGTATGTTTTTGGAGGGTGGGAGTAAACCGGATTACCCGCAGAAAATCCACATATACATGGGGAGAACATGCAAACTCCACATAGAAAGGCCAGTTTCAAGCCTTCTTGCTGTGAGGCCACCGTGACAAGTAGACTTGTGCAATGTAAAAAAGTTCAAATGTGTTTTGTTTTTTGTTTTTTTTTTAATCAAAGTTTATCTGTAGCTTATGAAACTATGGAATTATTTATTGATAAGTTAATTCTAAAAGTCCATTGGATGGAATTTTTTGAAGATGTACAGAAAATGACTTCACATAGAACAGTATTGTTGTTCTGGGTTCACATAATTACAGAATTTTAGCTGACATATTTGTCCATTTGTGTGGACAAATATGTCCACACAACTGGTTGAATCGCTCACCGTCGTGAGACAGGTTAGTTTTACCCTACTGATGATGTCTTATGATGATGTTTCACCCTACATCATCAGTAGGGTAAAACTAACCCGTCTCACGACTTTGAACAATTCAACCATGCAGCTGCAACCCCAAGTCACTGGCAGTTCCTACAAACCCATACTATCATGCATTATTTAACTGAATCAATCTGTGATTCTAAATTGGATTTAAAAAAAAAGTAGAATGAATAGATTCATAAAGCGTAATAACTGTGAAAAAATTACAGGTTTTTTATCACTTCTGGACCTCAAGGTGATTTTACATTTGCAAAGTGTTATTTTCTATTCAGTCTCATCTCATCTGATGCTTGGATTCAATTTCATTCAATATTTTTGTTCCTTTTTATTACATTTTACTTAGTTTAGTTTTTACTCAGCAATATTTTTCTTTGGAAATGTTTTTCTTATTATAACAACTATTCGTTAAAACTTGAAACTCATTCAGTGCTTTTACTAAAATCTACTTAGGATTCCTGGACAGTTTCTGTTGATCAAGAGATGCCTATAAAATGCCATAAAGGATCAATTTTAACACTGTTTATTTAAAACAACAAATTAATTAGATCATTTTGAAGTTATAATTTAAAAGCAACATCCCATTAATTAGAATAAAGAATGGGGGTAGTGTCTGTTGTAAAGGAGGTTAAAACGTCACCTGTCGAGTCTTTTTTGTGGCCCATCTCAAACTGGATCCCTCGATAAAGCTCCCTGGATATAAGTCCGTACGCAATAATCATCACAACTCCAGGAATCACAAACAGAACAAGAAGAAGCAGAACATACCTGGAAAAACAACATGTATTTGAAATTGTACAAAAACTTTGTGTCGAATCAACACATTATTTAATTTTTTAAAAATTACGTGTTATAAATAAAGTAGGTTGTAGATCATTTCGCGAAACACGAAGAGAAAAAAAAGAGAACACTTTTACTGAATAAAATTAAATGCATTTAAATGTAAAAAAAAAGTGTAACACATTTCATACAGCTGTATTTATTTTTTTTTTTAACTTTTAGTGTAAAATAATACATAATAAAAATATGGTGATAGTTTCCAACCAAATCCAATCAACTTGTTGAATTATAAAAATGGATGTAGACACAATTATCTATGTCATTTCACAGAAATGTTCACGTTTTTTTCCAGGAAACAGAGTTGGAGATTCTTTTTGTCTGCCTCAAGTCCCGAAGAGTGAAGAAACTAGCTGATTAATGATTAGAAAAAAAAACAAAACTCTGTGGTCAATTTATTGGATACAACATGGGAGATTTCAGCCTCTTCCATATGTAAACCCGACAGATTCCTCTAACAACATGAAAATGGTTAGAAAACAAAATAAAAAGCTTCCGAGACAGGCTGAATGTAGATTAGTATAAACCGTAACACATGTACTGACAGACATGAACAGAAAGAAACATACGGAAAACAATTTCAGTTCTTTGGTTCTAAATGTTTGCATTAAAAACACTTTGCAGTCACAGAGCGACCACTTCTAAAAACCAAATCCAAACATGGAAGCAAAATAAATGTTTCACTTTCCTGAAGATGGTTCAGTTAAAGGTTTACACGCACTTATACACAAACCTTCAAAAGTTCTGCTTGAGTTTATTTCATACAAAGTGACACACTGTCCAGACGCAAGGAAATACTATAAAAGTTTAAATGATTGGATTCTTCTAGACTGGTTTGCTTTGGAAAAAAATCCCTTTAAATTCAACCTTGCATTGGAAGATTTTACTGCAGCTCATTTTAAATTGTTTCTTAAAATAATTTCTGGACATACAAGACAAATATTTTCTTGGAAATTTTTGTCAGAGGGCATTTTATTGAGATATAAAATCTGGTCAGTGATTGGAAGAAAATCCTACTTACAGTCTTTTTGTTACTTTAAAACAGTAATGGAAAAACTTCCATATGTTACACTTTTTTGATTGTTTGTTTATTGCAAAAGCTATTATTTATAAGTTGGAAAATATGGGAAATTTATGGAAAATATATACATACAGTATATATGGAAAACATGGGTGCAGGGATACAAGGCAGGGTACATCCCAAACAAGTAACCAGCCTGTTACTGTGGGAAAATCATAACAAAAAAAATACAATAAAATACATTTTATGTTGAAGTAAAACTATTTTTTCTTATGTTAAACTTAAACAGCCTGCCAGAGAACCTCAGGGCCGCAGAGTCTGTTTATGTTTTTAAAAAGAGGCTGAAAACCCACCTCTTTATCTTGGCTTATACTTGATTTTTTTATTTTTTACTTGATATGATTTTATGTATTCAATAAAATTTGTTTACTATCCTGTTTTCACACAATTTTATTTCTCTGATTAATTTCTTAAATAGTTTTTAACATGTTTTACTGGTTTTAGGTTTTATTCTATTGTTTTATTCTGTATCTTATTCCAGTGTTTCCTCATGGGGTTTTGGCCGCTGCAGTCATGGGCGGGCCGACTCCTGGTGTGGATTGATCCTCAGTTATTATTTCCTCGCAACAGCATCAGGCCGGATGCTTATTTTTATTTCAAAGAGACAGTAGCTAGCGTTTTAGGTGAAATGGGCGTTAGGAGGGGTGTGTGTAGGGGCACATGTGAGGGAGGTGGGAAGGGGAAGGTGTGTGAATATCTATACATGTGTGCAGTGTTTTGTATGAGTGTGTGATTTTTGATGGCTGCTTGTTTTTAGACTGCTTGTTTTAATAATCTGGATTTTAATGTTGTTTGAGTTTTTATTTGTTCTGTTCAGCACTTTGTGTAACTTTGTGTTGTAAAAGGGCTTTACAAATAAAATTTGATTTGATACGACAAAGTTTTGCAAAACATTCTAATAAACTCCCCTTTACTTTTGCGATGAAGCAGACAGTCAGACAGCTTTGGCCAAGTGGCTATTTCCAACTCCAATTATAAAATGTATGAACTCAAGTTTCCTACAGAAAAAAAAATCAATACATTTTAATAATTAACGTCATTTTGACCCAATCCTTCCAGGAGTCATGTCTGGGAGAAAGTTTTGATCAGCAAAGTTTCAAAGGTGTGGTAGATTGGTGATAAAATTCAAGTGACCGATTTGTTTTTCTTACCTCTTTACTTAAGAAAATGACATCTATAATTAAGTATGAAAAAAGGATCTGAAGACATAATCTGTAGGCATTGCTGACCCAGGACGGTGACAAAAAATACATAAGAAACTATTTAATATGGTACAGTTGCCATTTTTTTTTCTGGTGAAAAAGTTAAACAACTTACCAGGTCTTCTCTGCTGTGGCGCTGGGCCACATTGGGCGACAGCTGTGTCCAGTGGTGTTGTCAGGACGGTCGAAAGGCTCCAGCTCATTGATGACTGGATAGGGGACCATGATGATAAAGGCCAATATCCATGTAGCAGCAATCACACGGTAAGCATGGGAGCGAGTCTGCCACACCCGGGATTTTAAAGGGTTACAAATGGCACTGTAGCGCTCAATTGCTATGGCAACCAAGCTAAATGTAGAGATGCTCACGGATATACCTGAAGGGGAAGAAAGGAGATTAATTGAAAAGCGGGAGAACATAAAGACTACTTTTGCATGTGTGGGTTATTATCTTTTTTTTGTCACATAAGATCTGATTCTTGTTCTTAAAAAAATGCTTTTTCTCAGTAGTAACAAACCAACTTGGACTTGTAACAAACAATTTTTAAAAAAAGATGGTTGTGAATGTACAATTCATGCATGTAATCATAGCAAATATGATATGATACGCACTCAGAGAAGAATACAGAGCTACGTGGAGAGGTGGGAATTTTTTATCTGATTTCTTATTGAAAAGGAAATCATAGTGCGATAAAATCTGTCATCTTTTCACTCACAGGAAAGGGATGGGAAATTACTCTTTACCTCTCTCATCCCTGTCCACTGTGACGAGACAACATATGTGTGCATGAGTGTAAATCACACACTTTCTATTGTCACCTGTGAATGAAACTTTAAAGCAGACACCAGCATAGCCATAAACAATCAGACAGTATTGTCTGACTCAGGTTTTCACTTTGATGAAAATCTCATATGGATTTTTTGGTTTATTATTTTTCTTTTTTCTTTTTAAACTTTCTCAAAAAATGTTACATTTAACCCTCTTTTAACATAACTTTTCTCATTGCATCTTATCATATCCAGGGGCGGATCCAGGATTTTCTAAAGAGGAGGGGGGAGGTGAGGTCATTGACAAAGCCAGTACAGAGGGGCCTGCGGGCATTTCCTCCCTACCCCAGAACATTTTGAAAACTAAGAGTCATTTTCTTGCATTTTGGTGGACCATTCGCTGGCCCTGCAAAGGGATAGTTTGACTAGTCCCCTTTACTTTCGCCTTCATTTTATTTTTTGTGGACCAAAAAGCAGCCCCGCACCCCTTCCCGCCCCTTGGATTCGCCCCAGACATCAGACTAACAAACTATAGCAACTTTCAAGCAACTTCTAACAATTTATTCAATGTTTATGTGTAGAAATTAAACAGAGCTGCAGCAGTAGCCAATATATTACATCCCCTGATGGTTTATTGAATATTTTATTGATCATTAATGAGCTTGTTTGTCATTATGATGTACGTTGGCAACACTTTCTCCGCACAGGACTTAACTGGTGCCAGAAGAGACAGACTGACAAACAAATGAGGTAACTTTGGACTTTTTTTTGTCTCTGCACATTTGGTAAATTATCAATACGAGACAAGTTAAGCAGATCCCAATTATATTGTAGATAAACACATTGAGAAAGGTAACAAAGTATGAAATTCTGATGTGAAATTTAAATGTCCACGTTAGATCACTAAATTAAACCTGTGAGTATTCTAAATTCTAATCTCGAGAGCCTGTTATAAAAGATCATAGACGAGACAACATCTGGAAAGCTGCACGGTAGGACCAGAGCAGGTACGTGAAGCTATTAACAAACACTTTAACAGAAAGACCTTCTGTCACTACGTCCCCCCTCTCCCCTCTCATGATCATTGGTGCTCACCGCTTCATTCTATCCCTCTCTTCTCCTAGCCAGGTAATTAATTAAAACGAGATTCATGCTGTGTTGTGCATGCATCTAGGACACTAAGGAAGTGAGACAAGAGGAGAATTTACTGTTTTAAAAGTCGAAGTGAAACTTAATAAATGTATTTATAAGAATTTTTAGTCGAATATTGCATTTCTGAGCAAACAAATGATGCATGCTGTTTGTCTATAAATGCACTGAAATAGAAATTATTACCCTCGATTGCCAACAATCAAATGATTAAGTTCAGAAGTCCAGAGGAGTTCTCTGAATACCAACAATCTTTTACCTGCTGCAGACGAGTGATACGACAGGAGGTTTGTGATGGTCTACTGGAGCAGAACTCCTTAAGGAACATAATGATGTGCACGAATGGTTTTTATTTGACGCCTCCTCAGAAGACATTCAGCTGATACTTTGGGGATGAAGGTCTTTAAAATAAACTTTTTTCTGGCTGTATGTTACAAGGTGATGAAACGACTGTACTTTGATGGGTAATTTTTATGGAAGATTGAAATTTGTGTAAAATATTTTTAATTACCAGCGAAACAAGAAAATCACAAGAAACTATAACAAAACCAAATTCCCAACCCTTACTCAATGGATCAACAAAGTTGAGGGTATTTGTACCATGAAAAAAGTTAACTTCAGGACTGGATTGCAATAGAAGTGCAAAAATGGATTGCTTTAAAAATAAAAAAAGCAAGAGAATGCTTTTGATTAATCAGTGAGACATCACCTACCAAATTATAGATGTTTGTAAAGATTGTCTTGTAAACTTGTTTGATTGTGTTACAAAAATTATAAAAGAAACGCCATCAAGATGGACAGGAAGGGCATCTGTTCATAACCAGACACCGCGGATTTCACCATCCTGCCACAAGGTGTCCGTGAAGGTGTCACTGAGCAAGACGTCGAATCTCTAACAGAGATGCCAAGTTTTTGGCTTCACAAACAGGGAAATTTTGAGCCAGGGCCTAAAGGAGAAGGGGCTATAGCATTCCATGACTTCACATTCGCCAATAAACAACACCCGCCATGACAGTTGGCGTAAAACAAAGTGTTCTAAACATGAGAAAGCAGCTGGAAATTTGTACGTCTTACATGTGTTACCGCCTAGCATTATGTATCAGTACGAAGAGGAATTACCACAAGGAATACACCCCTGTACTGCTTGTTCGCGCTTTGTTTTGCGACTAATACACATAAGCTGTCACATGACCAACGTTTCCGGATGTCAGACTTCTTCCATACATTCATCAAAAACAATACTGGCAATAGTGCATGCAGATTGCTACTAGCAGCTTTCAGATGCACATCTGTAGCAGCAGGAGATGCCATGTACTTAGCCTTACTACACTTAATTATGTTCATGGAATGCACTTGAGTGGTCATTATGCGAAAGTTTTATTTGCCTTGGTGGGTGAGCGTAATCAAGGGTGTCTCCCGCCCAATGCGGGAGACTTGGCATGTCTGCTCTAACTCCTCCTGATGGTGGTTTGCAGCTTGCATGGCAGCTTCTACCATAAGGTATGAATGTGTGTGTGAATGAGTGAATGTGAGCTACAATGTAAAGCACTTTGAGTACCAATGCAGGTAGAAAAGTGCTATAGAAGTAGAGTCCATTTACCGTCCTGGAGTCTACAAATTAAAATGGTTCGTTTTAGGCTGTTCTTTTTTAAGCAACCAAACAGTCACACCAGTAAAAGGAACAAAATTAATAACAATTTTTTAAAGTTTTACAACTTCTAAAGGAAATAAGTAGAATTAAACCTTTTTTTTGTGGTTTGAGCAAAAAAATTTGATCATTTTTTCTTTTTTCTTTATTTAACCAGAAAAAAACTCTTTGCGATTATAAATCTCTTTTTCAATAGATATTATGTCCCATCTTCAAAATGTAACTTCCATCTCTGAGTATGAATAGTTTCTGTGTTTTTCTACTGACTTTATGAAACAATAGATCTGTTCTGAATTCAACAAGGTCTCTAAATTTGAATAATTGTGATTTTAGAAACAATGTAATGGTCTCGACAGCCAGCTTGGTGTGCAATATTACATTTTTACTTCAAGGTAAGGATAACATATTTTTGTTGATGTCATTTGTTAATATACTTAAACTTTTCCAAATACCGGTAACAAACGTAATCTGTAGATCTTTTAGGATGGTCATTGTGGGTTTGACGTGCCGTCCCCACAATCGCAACAACCGACTTTTTCTCCTAGTTGTTAAAGAATCTTCCTGCTATCTAAGTGTGTGCATACGTTGTCTTCTGTTACAATGCACACCCAAAATAAAAAAAGAGGGTTCCTCTCAAAGACTTTGTGTTGCTCAAACCTCGTGTTCATTATTCAAAAACATATTCATGCATATTTTTAATGAGCCAAACAGCATCTGGGAGACATGTGGAAAAGAAGCATTCAGGTTTTATCTTCTAGAGTTTGGCATGAAAGAGACTGCATGAGGCTGCAAGATGTTTTTCATTAAGAGGGTGGTGGGAATTGATCAGAACTGAAAAGAATTCAGAGTGGAGTTAAAAATGAACACGTTTTGAGGCAATGCCATGAAGTTATTGAGAAATTTAAGGAAGGACAAAGTGTTTAGTGATCAGGATGACACTGACAGTAAACATTTTAAACACACTGAAGGAGCTTCCAAGGTAACAATTTAATGTTACCAGAACGTTTCGGGAAGGTTTTTCAAAAGTTAATGTTCCTTAAAGGTTATTTTTGGTTCTCTAAAGGTTCAAATGGGTTGCGAAACTTTTTTTTTTCAGAACGTTTGGAATTTGGTTCTCTGAATGTTCTGGGAAGGTTAGTTTCTAACATAACCACCATCTAATGTTTAGGGAACGTTAGTTTTTGGTTATGTCAAAACAAACCTTAGGTGAACTTCAGGTTAACGTTCCCAAGAGGTTCTCCACTTGCTGGGTTAGAAGGAAATATTTACATATATCTGGATGGCTGATTCAAAGCCTGCATCTCAATCCGTTTGGGAATCTGTAAGAATTAAGGATTACTGTAACTGTCCAGATTAAGGAAACTGGAAGGATTTTCTTCATAAACAGGTCAACGTTTCAATGCAAGATATGCCGACTGTACAGAAGAGATTTGCAGCTGTAAGCGTATCAAATTTTTATTTGGTTGTCACGCAGATTTATTCATTTTCTGCTTATGGAAAATAATTAGATTAACTTATTTTCACAGAGGGAATGAGAAGATCACTTTTAAGTAAATCAAACTAAGTCCTGTATATCTTCAAATGTACACATTTTGACAAAAGACAAGTGGCAAATGTTAGGTATTTTTTTATATAGTCAATTGAAGTTAATTGTTTTTATTTAGGAATATGATAAAGTTAATCTTTGCATCAAAAGCAAAGGAACGTCCAAATTAAATGACTGAGTTCTCAAGTCTTGGTTGTCCGAGTATTAAAATCTACTTCCTCGACAGAAAAAGAAGAGAACGGTGAAACAATGACTTTTCTGTTTTAATTTTGCATTTATTTATGTTTCATCTGCATGGTTTAGTAGTGGTGAAGAAAGGCACATTTAAATCTCAATAACAGGGTGGAATGATTAATACCCAGACTCAAATTTTACTTATTGTGTTTTTAACAAAACAGGATTTTTAATTTTAACTGTAAATGACACCGACTTCTTATAAAATATAAGACAACATTAAAGAGGAGGACCACTTTATTCAACTTTAAATTCTATTCAATTTAAAACTACAAGAGGTGACATGTCTATGGATATTTTATTCTCAGTAATTAAATCTTCAGAGATGCAAAAAACAAATGCTTCTGATGTATAATGCTCAATTTTTTGCACGTATCGCTGGTATTTTGCTGGTGTTATTTTTTTTAGCAATAAGCTCCAAACTCTTCAAATGCATCCTACTTAGATTAAAGTGTAAACAAATGTTGAGAAATCCTTTTTAATACAATAAAATTTCTTCTGCAATGTCTTCTCATCTTTTAGAAAAAGTCTGGGTCGCTTACACTAAAAATAATTTGGGGGAATTGAAAGTAACTTTAAGTCAAAATTTGCCACAGTTATGAATAATTATGAGCAGGATTGCATGTAAAATATGAGATATAAAACTTTCTAAAACCTGTGCTATAATCAAAAGCACTTATTCGTGGTTGAATTTTTAGTTTTACTAAAACAGTTTCCATCTTTTAGTCCGCTCTTGGTGAGATGTTCCATAAAAAGATATAAAAAAATGCTCAGCAAAACCCCCCCCTTCTTTTAAATGTTATGCTGCAGGAGGCAATACAAACTGACTGTCCACATAATTACACCTGATTGAAAACTTGCGCCATCAAACAGAATATTTTTCACGACAGGCAACTTGATGCGTTCAAACTTTCAGTCGTAACCAATGATAACCTTTCAGCTAATTTTTAGCATAAAATTAGCATGACATTAGAGAGCATAGTTTACAATACATTTGAATTATTCTTTGGTTCATTTGTTAAGCTATGCATGTAGAATATTTATTATTCGTTCATTCACTCACTAATCACTTTTTAATTAATTTGATCAGTCATACATCGGCAGGTTTCGGCAAAGCATTGTGTTCAGTTTCTGAATGATGAATAATCATGATGTATACTCTATTGATCCCTCACCAGGGAAATTTGTGTGCTGCATTGCACCGCAGCAGGCTGGCACAACTGCGCCAATGGTAGGAGAAACAGGGGGTTAGGTGTCTTCTCCAAGGACCCTAGACGTGAAATCAGTGAGAATCGAACCTGCAAACTTCTGGTTAACTGGTTAACGCCTCTCTGAGGCACAAGCTAACAGTTCGGTAATGCAATTGAAAGGCTTAACGTAATTTTTTTTAAACTGATTGTTTTGTAATAACATTTACTACAGTAAAATATGGGGAGTTTGTGGATTTAAAAAAGTTAATGCCGCCAAGCCTCATATGCATGTTCTCCAAATATTTGTCATTTTCCCTACTGTCATGATCCTCCACTTATCTGGAACATTTCCTCCTTCCAAATTTGGCCCTCTGCCCTAATCCCACACATTTTGTCCCAATTGCCTCTTCCTGATTTCTCCACCTTTGTCTTCCCTGGTTATTTAACCCCCGGTGTCCATCCCTCTGGGATCAGATCAACTGCTGTTCTGGTCTTCTGCTGCAGCCATGATGGTGTCTCTCCATCTTGTCTGATCCCCTCCGTGATGTCACCCAGGCAGCACATGTCTACCCATCTTCCCTAATCTCTGATTAACTGCAATAAACAGGTTAAAACTGGCTTTGCATCTGGGTCCTACATCTCCACTTTAACCACCTCATGACACCTACACTATAAAGACGTGAATGTCAGGTTATTGATAGTTCTACATTGTAACTGTAAGTGTCTGAGTCACTTTCTTCCGACCCAATCGTACCTTTTGTCTCTGTATTTTTACAAATGTTCAAAGTCAAACAAACTTCTGTTGAATTGTAGAAATCAGTGAATTTCTTAGTCTACTTGTGTTTCAAAGGTCTAATTTATATTCATCTCGCCCACTTTCAAGTGTTTTTTCCATCAAAATTTTATATTTTAAGTAAAAAAAATTGTGTTTTTTGAGAAAAAATCTTCTATATCATTGACAATGCATTACGTGGCTTCATGTACGTAAGGAATAAAGTGAAGGAAAATACGGATGTAAATGCATGTAGTGAGCATTCCAAAGTCGAAGAGGTACGTAATGAACTGGAATAAAAAGGTCTGCGGATGGAAAGCTTCTCAATGCTGAGCAACTTCTTTTGTACCATGATTGACATGAGGTTAGAAAACTTGTTAAATCCTTGACTGCACGAATTAGTTCTTTTAGAAATTTGATTGTTGTGGAGCAATAACGAAGCAGAACATCTCATGGTTTGCTGCTCTTTCCATTTTCTGCTGGAGGCACAGTCAATTGCTTTAAAAGGCAATTTGGTATCAGGGTCAAACAGGTTTTCTTTTTAGTATCAAATATTAGAAAAAGGACCTAAAAAAAAAACAATCATTTGATTTTCTTTATTTCTAGGTCCATGTTGGGTTAGGAAACATCTGTCTTTGTTGTGAAAAAAAAGAGAGATAAAATCATTCTTTAAATTTGTATTTTGTAGTTTTATACTATCACAGTAAAAATGAAAAAGAGAATGAAACAGCAATAAAAAGTTATTTCAAATATATTCAGGCTGGGCATGCTGCTGTTCCACAGTCAATTGAACTTTTTGAAGGTTTCTTTTATTCGAATACATTTTTTAGTATCACTCTGACCTATCTGATACCAATCCACAGGGTTTCTGGACAAGACTAACGGAGCGAACTGGAACACTGCATGTGGTACAAGGTTATAGGCTTTTAAAAATAAAATATATCACAGTTAGAATCATAAAACTAAAACTCAGCAGGACTGCAACCACATTCAGTGACAGTTGTGTCACCGCTGTATCAGAAGAGGTCAGTGAAAGAGTGGAAGATCAAATAAACCTCTAATTTTTCTTTTATGTGAAGGTGAATTGGCTGAAGCCCACACAGTCACAGTCAAACTACTAGTTCCAAGAGAAAACCTTCTCATCATACAGTCTAATTAAATATGTAGTGTGTGCATTTCTACCCATACATGACAATGTCTACAGTATATCTACCACACAATATTAGAATACTAGTCCCAGATCTGCATCTGCATTTACAGTTTATGTACAACAGACTTGCCACCCACAATTAGGACCTATCTCACGCTTGCCCGCCAAGGCAAATAAAACTTCCCCATTATGAACACTCCAGTGCATGAACATAATTAGGTGTAGTGAGGCTAAGCACATGGCATCTCCTGCTGCTGCAGCTGTGTATCTGAAAGCCGATAGTAGCGATCTGCATGGTCTATCTTTGCCAGTATTGTTTTTGGTGAACGCATGGACGAAGTCGGACTTCCGGAAACTTTGGTCATGCGACAACTTACATATGTGCGTTAGCCGCAAAACGTGAACAAGCAGTACAGTTTTCCAGGGGTGTATTCCTCGTGGTAATTCCTTTTCATTCTGATACATAATGCTAAATGGTAACACACGAGACAATTTGTTTTACGCCAACTGTCATGGCAGGTGTTGTCCATTGGCAAAAGTGACTTAATGCTTGGAATGGACCCTCCTCCTTTTGGCCCTGCCTCAAAATCTCCCTTTTTGTGAAGCCAAAACTTGGCATCTCTGGTACTAAAAACTACCCAGTATTTTTCTCAATTTTATTTATTCAAACAGTCTCTGCTGAAGTAAAGATCACCACTGTAAAAAAAATATATATACTTTCTTATTAAAAAAATTGTTGCTGTGGTGTGAGGCCTTTTAGGCCCGCTTGTTTGTTTTTTTCTCCCCCAAAACTCACAGGTGCTGGATGGCTTCTAACGGGAGGATTGGCTGATTGCTCCCAGCTGCACAGACTTACCGGTGGCTATAAAAGACCTGGTGTCACCCACAGTCTCTGTCAGGTCTTCAACGATTCTAGTGGTAAACTGACCACCTCTAAGCTGAGTCAAATTTTGATATCAGACTAATTTTCTTATTCTCCTCACAGGAACCTTCAGCCCTTCCTCTTGGCCATCCAGCACTGCCTGAAGCCGTTATCTCTCTGCTGTGGATTCCTTTGTTCAACACTTAATAAACTGTTAAACCTGCATTTGGATCCTCCTCATTCCCTCTCCTACACAACAGAAGACCTGACCAGAATGGATCCAGCGGGTTCTGCATCACCCTCAGTGTCAGAGATTCTGACCCGACAAGGAATATTCCTGGGACAACAACAACAGGCCATAAAGGCCCTCATGGACGAAAATACTCAATTAAAAACACAGTTACAGGCTTTAACAGACAAAGTAAATAATCTAAGTTCTCTTTTTCTGTCCACAGCCTCGGCACCTCCTTCAGCTATGCCCAGCCCACTCATGGACCACCATATTACGGACCCGGAACCTTTCCATGGAACCCTGGGGAAATGTCGTGGGTTCCTCTTGCAGTGTTCAAATGTCTTTGCTCTAAGACCGCGGACCTTCGAATCAGACAAAGTTAAGAATTTGTACATTGTGGGTCTTCTTCGGGGCAGGGCACTGGAGTGGGCCGAGGCCGAAGACGCGGCAGCCCCCCTGGCTGATCGCTCAACATCTGATTTTCTGAGTTTATTCAGAACCATGTTCGAGGTGCCGGACCGGGCTGGAGATGCCTCCCAGCGTCTACTCCACCTTTCCCAGGGAACTCTATCTGTGGCGGAGTTCTCCATCTCATTCCGGACCCTAGCAGTAGAGGCTGGCTGGGGACAGAAGGCACTAAGAGGGGTGTTCCTAAATGCCCTGAATGATCCTCTGAAGGATGAGCTAGCTGGCAGGGGGACCCCATCCACATTGGAGGAACTCATTTCGCTGGCAATACAGTTAGACAATCGTCAAAGAGAGAAACGATATGAAAATACCACCCGGGCCCTACACCCTACTCCAGTTCACAGCCATCGACAGCCTTCCTCGGTCTGCCCCCCACCTGGGGCATTTGCATCTGTTCCACAAGAGGCTGAGCAGCCTTCCACAGAACCAATGCAGTTGGGACAGATGCATCTAACCAAAAAGGAAAGAGAGGTTAGACTAAAAGAAGGGAGGTGTCTCTATTGCGGGTCTAGAAGTCACTTACTCTCAGCTTGCCCTTGTCGCCCAAAAGACGGGGCCCACCGGTAGACCTAGGGTTACGGGTGGGCACAACTAGATGTCATGGTACCCCTAGGCTTATGATTCTTGTGACACTAACCTCTGGTTGTTCCTCTTCTTTTCCGGTCGAAGCGTTGGTGGATTCCGGGGCCGACGGCAACTTCATCGACGCAGATTTTCTCCGTCAGTGTGGATTCCAGTCCCAACCACTCGGAGAACCCATTAATGCCACGGCGATCGATGGACACGTTATCACCAGGGTGACCCACCAGTCTTCCCCGTTGGAGATGGTGGTATCGGGTAATCACCGTGAGCACCTTTCGTTTAACGTTATTTCTTCACCCGGCTCACCCCTTGTGTTAGGTTTCCCCTGGCTTAGGTTGCACAATCCACAGGTCGACTGGCAAAACCGGCGTATCGTCGGGTGGAGCAATCAGTGCCATGCAACTTGCCTCCAATCTGCCGTGACAACCGTCTCTTCTGACACGGTAGGCTCTATCGACCCGGTGGACGTTGCGTCTATCCCGGCAGAGTATCATGACCTCAAAGAGGTCTTCAGTAAGGAGAGGGCACAATCTCTCCCGCCTCATCGGCCATATGATTGCGCCATCGACCTCCTCCCTGGGGCAACCTTACCCGCCAGTCGCCTGTACAATCTGTCTGCTCCAGAGAGGGGGGCGATGGAGAAGTACATCAATGAGTCCCTGGCGTCGGGGCTTATCCGCCCTTCCTCGGCACCCATAGCAGCGGGGTCCTTTTTTGTGGGTAAGAAGGATGGTTCCCTCCGTCCGTGCGTCGATTATCGGGGTCTTAATAACATCACCGTTCGCAACAAATACCCGTTGCCCCTCATTAATTCGGCGTTCGAGCTACTTCAGGGAGCCCGGGTCTTTACAAAACTCGATCTGCGTTGCGCCTACCATCTCGTCCGAATGCGGGAGGGGGACGAGTGGAAGACGGCGTTCAACACCCACCTGGGCCAATTCGAATACTTGGTCATGCCTTTCGGGTTAACTAACGCTCCCGCAGTCTTCCAGGCATTCATTAACGATGTGCTCCGTGACTTCCTTAATCGTTTTGTCTTTGTTTATCTGGACGACATTCTTATTTTTTCGCCCACTGTTGAGGAGCACACCGTCCATGTCCGTGCGGTACTCCAGCGACTCCTTGAGAATCATCTGTTTGTAAAGGCTGAGAAGTGCGAGTTCCATTCTCAGTCCGTCAACTTCCTTGGTTTTATTGTACACGCTGGGCAGGTTTGCCCGGACCCCGAAAAAGTTAGCGCGGTGGCTGAGTGGCCTCGACCCAACACCCGTCGCAAACTACAACAATTTCTGGGTTTCGCAAATTTTTACAGGCGTTTCATTCGCAATTACAGTCAGGTAGCTCTTCCCCTTACCCAGCTTACTTCCACAGCCAGACCGTTCGTTTGGTCTCCCGAAGCAGAGGGTTCATTCACTGAGCTTAAAAAGAGGTTTACCTCGGCCCCCATTCTGGTCCAGCCCGACCCCTTGAGGCAGTTTATTGTGGAGGTGGACGCCTCGGATTCAGGGGTGGGTGCTGTGCTGTCCCAATACCATCAGGAGGATGGCAAACTCCATCCCTGTGCCTTTTTCTCTAAGCGTCTCTCTGCAGCTGAACAAAACTACGATGTGGGGAATAGAGAACTGCTCGCAGTCAAACTGGCACTCGAGGAATGGAGGCACTGGCTCGAGGGCGCAGAACACCCATTCGTGGTCTGGACAGACCACAAAAACCTCGCTTACATCCAAGCAGCTAAGAGACTCAACTCTCGACAGGCCCGGTGGCAGCTGTTCTTTACACGCTTTAATTTTACCCTCACTTACAGGCCGGGCAACCGCAATACCAAACCTGACGCCCTCTCCCGCCTGCATGATGGTCATCAGTCCAGATCGGAGCCGGAGCCCATTCTACCCCCCTCCTGCGTCATTGGGGCAATCACTTGGGAGATCGAGACTGCAATAAGGGATGGTCTGCAGCATGATCCGGACCCAGGTACTGGCCCAGCTAACCGTTCGTATGTGCCATCCTCTGCCCGCTCCCAGGTTCTCCTATGGGCACATGCATCCCAGTGGTCCTGTCACCCTGGGATTCGCCGTACAATGGCGCTTCTTCAGCGGCGGTTCTGGTGGCCAACGATGGAGGCAGACACTAGGAATTTTGTCGCTGCCTGTTCTGCCTGTTCCCGGGGCAAGGTTCCTCATCGTCCTCCTGCGGGGCTGCTCCATCCCCTACCGGTTCCCAGTCGTCCCTGGTCCCATATCGCACTGGACTTTGTGACCGGACTCCCTCCCTCAGAAGGTAACACTGTTGTGGTCACGATTGTGGACCGATTCTCCAAAGCTGTACATCTGGTGCCTCTTCCTAAACTCCCTTCAGCCTTGGAGACTGCCCAGCTCATGGTGACCCATGTGTTCCGTCTGCATGGTATCCCTCTGGACATAGTCTCTGACCGGGGTCCGCAATTCACATCAGCTGTTTGGAAGTCCTTCTGTAAGGCGCTGGGGGCTTCCGTCAGCTTGTCATCTGGCTTCCACCCCCAATCCAACGGCCAGTCGGAGCGGGCTAACCAACACCTGGAATCCACATTACGGTGCGTGTTGGCCTCTGCCCAGTCCACGTGGTCGTCTCATCTCCCGTGGATTGAGTATGCCCATAATTCCCAAGTTAGTTCCTCCACAGGATTGTCCCCGTTCGAGGCTTCTCTGGGTTACCAACCCCCATTGTTCCCGGATCAGGAACAGGAGCTGGCCGTCCCTTCGGTGCAGCTCCATATCAGACGGTGTCGTCGGATCTGGAGGAAAACTAGGAGGGCCCTCCAACAGGCCTGCGGCCGGGCTCGGCGCCAAGCTAATCGCCACCGTCAGCCAGCCCCAGCTTATCAGGTTGGTCAGTCTGTCCTTCTGTCTACCAGGAACATTCCCCTCAGGGCAGAGTCTCGCAAGCTTTCACCCCGCTTCATTGGCCCTTTCCGGATCCTGCGGCTGGTCAACCCGGTCTCGGTAAAGCTCGCCCTGCCCTCTTCCATGAAGGTACATCCTGTGTTCCACGTCTCTCAGATCAAACCGGTTTCTACCAGTCCCCTCCAGCCTCCTTCTGCTCCCCCTCCACCTCCTCGCCTTGTCGACGGCTCGGATGCGTACACGGTCAACCGTCTTTTGGATGTTCGTCGCCGAGGTCGGGGTCTACAGTACCTCGTGGACTGGGAGGGTTATGGCCCGGAGGAACGGTGCTGGGTGCCCCGTTCAGCGATCCTGGACCCTGGCTTGGTCCGGGACTTTCACCGCCGCTTTCCGGACAGGCCTGGTGGTCCGCCAGGTGGCGTCCGTAGAGGGGGGGGTACTGTGGTGTGAGGCCTTTTAGGCCCGCTTGTTTGTTTTTTTCTCCCCCAAAACTCACAGGTGCTGGATGGCTTCTAACGGGAGGATTGGCTGATTGCTCCCAGCTGCACAGACTTACCAGTGGCTATAAAAGACCTGGTGTCACCCACAGTCTCTGTCAGGTCTTCAACGATTCTAGTGGTAAACTGACCACCTCTAAGCTGAGTCAAATTTTGATATCAGACTAATTTTCTTATTCTCCTCACAGGAACCTTCAGCCCTTCCTCTTGGCCATCCAGCACTGCCTGAAGCCGTTATCTCTCTGCTGTGGATTCCTTTGTTCAACACTTAATAAACTGTTAAACCTGCATTTGGATCCTCCTCATTCCCTCTCCTACACAACAGTTGCAGACATTTGATATTTACAAGCTATTAGTAAAAATAATTGCTGTACTTTGAGTTTTACACTGTATGGATTTATTTTAATAAAATCAATTCATTACATCAATCCAATGCTCATAGTAATTTTATTATTATATTTCAATAATTTCTCAATAAAAATGTGAAAAAAAAGTTCATTTAAACTGATTTAATGTATTTATTTGATCGATGTGTTTGACGTGGGAAGTTTTATTTTTATCTGTTTGACAGAAAAGAGTGATTTCAGTTCAGATTCCTGTAATGACTTTAAATACTGTTGAGAAAATTTATTCTGGGCATGCCTGTGAAAACAGATTCTTGCCTGCAATCCCTTCTGGGTAATGCACACCTAACCTCCATTAGGGGGAAACTGACCTGCTATCTGCATGTGCCCCCCCAAAAGGCATTAAAGTAAATCTGAGCTGCTTAACATGCAGTCAGGTCAGATATTAAATACACTTTGAATGCAAAGTTGGGTGAAAAAGTTTCTACTTGGATTAAAAAATGAAAGGTCATCAAATAATTAAAAGTTTTATTTATATATAAAAAAAAGAGAGACTATGAAGAAATAATTTTGATTAATCAACTAATACAAATACCTGCCATAAAAAAGTTTGTACTGTATTCAGTAATCGTGCAAAAAAGCATCATAGATTTTTCACTTATTTTATCACGCTGTACTAATCCCTTTTACATTGCACTGCAGCAGGCAGCCAATGATTGCACCAATGGTGGGAGAAACTGGGGGTTAGGAGTCGGGTGCGTTCACTCAGTTTGAACACAACATGCTCATATTAAGCAGAGGAACGGAAGAAGTACTTCATTTAAATTTGCTTGAATAGGTGTAATTTTACTTCCCTGTCCAATGTATCGATAAAGGATGGCGGTCAATGGATGAAACCAATCAAAAAGATGTTGCCAGAGTTTTCATCCCTAATTTTCTTTTTAGGATATCGTCTCATAAGGTGATTGTTCAGTAGAAAATGTAAATACTTCTTTTGTTACTCCTTTTATTTTATTTTTCAAAAGTGTCCTCAGTTAATGTGATCCCCTAGCTGCAGGCAGTTCCCAACCAACAGTGTTATGTTGGCTAAGGAATGTTGATACTGTTTGCTGAGCGTTCCCCACCTTTTAGTATCCGTAAGTGGGAGTCTGGAACTTTCCTTTGTCCATTAGTCTGTAAGAAGACGCCTCTTGTTTTTCACAACAGTGTAAATAAAGCAGACAGGAATCATATCCCTGGTCTGCTGAAATGTCTATCGTTGTCTGACAACTAAAACCCTGTGTGAGAAACTCTCGTTTGTTTCCGGTCAGCACAAATTTGGGACAAAGATTAATAACTTTTCCATCTAACGGTGATATTACTCATTCATCAAGTCTTTAAAGTACTCTTTCCATCTTCCCATCACATTACTGGAATCTGTCATAAGACATCCATTCCTGTCTTTAATCACCCTAACTTGCTGCACATCCTTCCCTTCTTTGTCTCTCTGTCTTGCCAACCTGTATCGATCCATCTCACCCTCCTTGCTGTTCAGCCTGGCGTATGGGTCATATAGGGTTAGATGGAATAAACTGACTTGCTGTGGCGACCCCTGGAGGGAGATGCCAAAGGGAAGTATTCAGTGACAGAACAGAACAGGGAGTTGATCTTGAAGGCCGAACAACCCTAATGCAAAGCTTACTTACGATACTTTAACTGCTTTGGTTAAAATAAAACTTCAAACAGATTGTACAAATCACTTTGTGTTTATTGGTTGTTCCATCAATGTTCTTTTTATACTCTAATCCATCTATTGAGCCACCTGGTACGTCTTGTTTCACCATACAAGACACCACCATGTCACATGGAGTAACAGATGCAGATAGATGCATGTATAAATCTGACCGTGTTAGGTGAAATCTATCAAAACTAACAAACGTTTCAGTATATTTTCACTTTTCTTCTGCATGGATCTGTACTCACCCATGAGGTAGGTGACTATCTTGCACATAGCAGCTCCAAAGATGAAATCCTTCAAGATGTTGGGGATGAGTGTGAAGGGCATGCAGATGATGGCCAACATCAGGTCACTGACAGCGAGGGACAACAGGAAGGTGTTGGTGACGGTGCGCATGCGCTTGTTGACCGTGAGCACCACAATGATCAGCAGGTTGCCGAATACACTCAAGAAGAAGATGAGTGAGTAGAGCAGAATTCGTAGTGTGTGGTCCTCTTCTGGAAGAGGAGAAAAGGTCATTCATTAAAAGGAGATGGTCTTCATTCTGATGAATCAGCATGATCAGCATGTTCACATAAAGCTTGCCTTCTATCTTTATGAATGCGTTAAAACATAATGGTAGTTTGAAAGATCGCCCTGCTTCCCATTCTGTTAGCACCAGATGTTAAGTTAGTCTGACAGGCATGTTTTAAAAAGCAGTTACATAGCGAGAAACACCTTTTTTATTGCAAAAGATTTTTTTCTTTTAAGGGTACCTTATCTTTGCAGTGCTAACTGCTTTGCAGGCACATGAGCAAAATCAAATTAGCAAAAGCTGAAAAAAATTCAATGCCAAGGTTTGATTGCCATAATGGGTATCTTTTGCTTCTAAAATGCTGGCAACATCTGCTGACGGAAAAGAATCAACATTACAACAACAGTTTAGACAGAATGGCTTTTTAAAAAAAAAAAAAAAAAAAACTGATCGGAAAACAGAAATTACAGCAATAGTCTTTACCGGTGACTATTGACTTTTTATTTATTCAGAAATGATGAATGAGGATTTTAAAAAAGCTTTTTAAAGTAAAGTATTTAGAGTTGTGGCTTAGAGGGGGGGGGTGTTTAGTGTCAGGTGAGGGGGAGTGAAATAAGAGAACAATATGTTACAAAAACAGTAATTAACAGAAGATCCAGTGTATGAATACTGATATAAATGAAATGATCAAATTATGCTTCATTAGAATGCCAAGATGGTCAAAGCTCATCAAAAACATTTAAAAATACATTAATAAATTTTCTGAACCACTTATCTATTACAGAGTTGTGGGGTTGCGTGAATCCTACCCTGGCTGTTTAGCATGCAAGAGCAAGAGACAGGGTACACCCTGTAAATGTCACAATTTTGTTGCAGCAGGGTCACATAAAGACAGATTATCGCTCACTCCTGGGAACAAATTCAGATTGCATGCATGTTTTAGTGCATAAGCCAGACTAAAAAAAAAAATGGGGAAAAAAATTGCTTTCTCATTAAAAACTAGAGAAGAAAATTATTTTGATTTGGAGTGCATAATTAAATCAATTTATTAACATGTGTGTAAAAAGAACATTAAATGTATATGTTTATCCTAGACAGAAGGATTGGCATTCCAGACTGAATAAAAAATGTTATCTATCAGCAGCTGCTGGGAGCTCATGAGCGAGGGATTACCACTGGCAACCTTTGACAAGCATGAAGTTACATTTAAGATTGTTACTTAACCTTCCTCTGAAAAAGATTGCAATGACTTCTTTAAGCTCTGAGGCATCGGCAATGAAGCACCACTCAATAGAAATGTGAACATGTAAACTACACAGCATAAATGAAGCACTCAGCAGTCTGTGACCTTTCTGACTGCCCAACACTTGGCCAAACTTGGCCACTAAATCTTGCTAATGGTGCAAAACATCTTTAAAGACGTGAATATATTTATCGTTTTAAATGTAGACAAATAGAAAAATTTGATGTCTTTGTGCTTTGAGTCAAATACACATGACTCTCAAAATCCAAGAAGTTTAGTCACCAAACCAAATTATTATGATCCCAAAGTCATTTATACCATCCAATAATTACTATGCATGACATTGTGAATATTTTTGCCATTTTTATGTTGTTTCAATGCAGGAAAAGCTCATTAACTCTGAAAATTTATGCCACATAATCGTGCTAAACCATAACTAATCTTTTCCATTTTCTTAAAGCGATTTTATGCAAAAGGCTGTCTCTTAGAATAGTGATCAGTTTGAAAATCACGTATAACGTTTATTCTGTTGGCCTCCATCTGGACCATAAATAATGTAAGCCATGAAATATTGCAGCTTAAAGCCAGTTTGTGTTTCTCAGCTCTTTATAACATTATTGGATCACAGCCTATAAAGTCCATTTTATTAGATTTTTCTTTTATCTTCACCTCACCTTCTTCTTTGCTCAGACGTAGCCTTTTTTTTTTTTACAAAACAGGTCACCTACTGTGTCTGTATCCTGGGGATTAGAGGTCCCCTGTGTGTCCTCTATCTGCTGGATGCAAATCATATCTCACAGACATGCTCAAAACAGCACATGAACACCAGTAAAGCCATTTGCAAGCTCACAAAAATATAAACTTTAACCTATTACAAATACACCAGTAGCTCCTCAACAGCAGCAAAGAATTACACTTCTTAAAATCAACTCATATACGTATGTTCACTGTCATGGATGGTAACCAGTAATTACTGGGTTGACAGAAAAATGTAATATAATATTAGAGATTTAAAAACAAAACAAAGTTTTTTTTTACTTTAAGTTTAAACATACTCATTTGATGTATTTTCTTTTAAGGCTTTCTACTTCCTGTTTTTGTCTTCCACTTGTTCAATTTCCTTATTTTAAGGTCCGACTGCACAACATGCGGCTTTTTGTCAGGTATTAAGGAACAGGTCTTACAAAATGATCCTCTCAGTTTAAAAGAGAAAAAAAAAAAACTCATTTCTTGAAAAACTCATCAATCTTGAAAAAATGCAGATGAATCATCAACTTTTACACGTGAGAAAACTAATAAAAGAAAGAAAAAGACTTAAGACTTGACAAAAAATTTTTTGCCAGCATTGAGGTACCAACAGGAGTAATATTTTTCTGGGAAATAAAAAACTGATAAACTGCAAATAGAAAAGATAAGCTACAGTGATTAGACACATTATGAGTGGAGAAACCCCAAAAGAAGGTCAACTTGTTGTGATGCAGGACAACAAAACTGGCTAGAGGACATGGCTTTATTTTATTTTTTATTATTTATTTATTTATTTCGGTCACAGTGCAACCTCACATCAATGAAATAAAGAAAACAACCATATTCCAGCAAAGGACCGCAAAGGTATCGGCTGAAGCAAACGCTTATCACGCCGACCCTTTTTTTTTTTTTTTTATATCATCATAAAAGCAAAAAGACATAAGTAAATACTAATACTAAGTAATCCATCATAATTGTTATAACACATAACATAATAATATCATAACACATCATAACACATAATATATAACATAATCATGACACATAATCATAACACATAACATAATCATAACACATCATAATTGTTTACTTTTTATATAAGCTTGAATTTAACCATCAAGACTTGCATATATTTTAAGTAATAATAACTTAAATTTCTTTTTTAAACAGAAAAGATTTAAACACAATTTAAGTTCATCATCACAATTATTCCAAAGATCTACACCTTTAATAGAAATACAGAATTTTTTAACATTTGTTCTAAATTTATTTTTAATGAACACATCATTTCCTCTTAGTTCGTATGGACTTTTCCTAATAATAAACATATTTTGTAGAGAGTTTGACATCACATTATTTTTTATCTTAAACATAAATTTTAAAGTGTGTAATTCCACTAAATCATAGAACTTTAATGTTTTTAAATTTGTAAATAGATTATTGATAGGTTGATTATAAGATGAGAATGTTATTGCTCGTATTGCTTTTTTTTGTAAAATATAAATTGGTTTTGTGTTAGTTTTGTACGTATTTCCCCAAATCTCGATACAATAAGTTATATATGGAAGTACTAATGTATTATATAACATAAACAAACTTTTTTTATTTCGGACAAATCTGATTTATAAATGATTGCTATTACTTTAGACAGTTTATTTTTTGTATAATTTATGTGCGATTTCCAGCTTAATTTGTGATCTATAATCATTCCAAGGAACTTACTGTCGTAAGCTCGTTCCAATGGGGTGTTATTAAGCATAATTTGAATTTGTTTAGGTACTTTTAATTTTGTAAATACCATAAATTTAGTTTTTTCAATATTTAATGATAATTTATTTATGTCAAACCATATTTTTATTTTACTCAATTCTCTTTCAACTGATTGTATTATTTGTTTCAGGTCTTTTCCTGAAAAGTAAAGAGTAGTGTCGTCTGCAAATAGTACATAATTTATTAGTTTGGATATGTAACACAAATCATTGATGTACAGGATAAAGAGTTTAGGCCCCAGCGTTGAGCCTTGTGGAATTCCACATGTGACTTTTAATAAATCAGATTTTTCCTCCTTTATTTGTACATACTGATATCTATTTTCTAAGTAGCTCTGAAGCCATGTATATGCAGCTCCTCGAAAACCAAATCTGTCTAGTTTGCTCAGTAATATATTATGATCTATGGTGTCGAAAGCTTTCTTAAGGTCTATGAAAATACCGATGCCATAATTATTTGAGTCTATTGATGTAGAAATATTTTCTATTAGTTCTGTAACAGCCATATTAGTGGATCGGTTTTGTCTAAACCCATATTGTTTGTCACTAAGGAGCTGGTGTTTCTCTATAAATTTATCTAATCTTATTACAAATACTTTTTCTATTATTTTTGAAAACTGTGGAAGTATGGATATAGGCCGATAATTTGAAGATAAGTGTTTATTGCCATTTTTATAGACTGGAATAACTCTAGTTATTTTCATTTTTTCAGAAAATTTACCGATTTGAAAAGACTTATTGCAAATATATGTTAGAGGCTGTGCAATATGTTCTATTGTATTCTTTATTAAATTCATATCAATGTCAAGTGTATCTTTAGATGTTTTTTATTTAAATTGCTTTACTATTTTAATTATTTCATTTTCATTTGTTGGGTTTAAATAAAATGTAAAAGGATTTCTGTTTACAGCATCACTTGGGCTTATGTTATGCTTCCCTATACTTTCAGCCAAGGTATTTCCAACATTAACAAAATAATGATTAAATCCTTCTATAATTTCTTTTATATTTTCCAGCTTTGAACTTGTTCATGAATTGTTTTGGTATTTCATATTTTTTATCTTTTATTTTAATTATTTTATTAATGACATTCCATGTTCCCTTAACATTTTCTATTTGTTCTTCAAATAATTTATGAAAGTATTCTTTTTTGGTTTTCCACAAAATACTAGTCAATTTGTTTTTATAATTTTTATATTTTATTTCAGATTCCTTGGTTTTGTGTTGAATAAACTTTTTATATAACATATTTTTCTTCTGGTTGTAATATAATTCTTCTGGTTATAATATAACTAGAGGTTAGAACTAAGAGGCTAATATAATTCTTCTGGTTGTAATATAACATATTTTTCTTCTGGTTCTGGCTGGCTGGTGATGGGCCAACAAAGATGTCTTGAGTAATTGCCTTTAAATAGACACCAGGATCCACAGGTGTGTGTCATCAGACTAATCACCCTCAGCTGTCCCTTATCAGGGGGATTAGGGTAGGTCCATGCCTCCCTCTGGTGGCAGGGGAGGAGATCATGACTCGACTGAAACTAAAATTGTCCCATTTCAAGAACACATATTAAATATATTGAAACATCTACATACAACAAAATATTCAATAACCAGGATCGATAGTTTATAGAACAGTTCCAACTTCTAATGAAGTTTAGCACTTATTTTTTTCTTTTAAATAAACTTTCTTTAAAGCCTCTATTCAAAGTAAAACTTTTAAGAAAGACCATCTTTTTTCCACCAATGGTGGAATCTGGAATGAGTTTAGTTTTTCTACATGCCTCCTCCTGGTAAAGGATTTAGTGATAATTTAATTCACATTGATATTACATTTAGATGTAATGGTAAGCTGACCTTTGCTATGGCTTGAATGTTAGTTTGAATTTCCTACCAGTATGGTATCAGAATCCCAAAAATTTTTCTGTTCCCTAATATTATTTCAATTTCTCCTAAAAAAAAATCGATCTTCTTCACATTCAAACGTAATGGTACACTAACCAGGACCCATCAGGTATCTCGCTTAAAGACGTATCAACATGAGCTCCTCAGTCAGACATTGAACCTGTATACCTCCAGTTGCAAGATAGCCACTCTTCCTCCTTAGCCATGCCACCTCATGGCTCAGCGCCAACTGAAAATTTTGAGCTCTCTTAAGGCTGGCATGAGGGCATCAATCTTATGTAGTATCACTGATTTAGTCTTTTTTTTTAATCCAATCATTGTATTTGTCAGATTAACAGTGTATCAAACACAATTTAAAAAAAAAAAACATTTTTGCTCCCAACTAATCCGATGTGTAGCAGAAAATGCAAGAAAAAACCTGAAAAATTCTTTAAATTTTCACTTTCTATTACGTTCAACAGCCTGAATACATGATTAAAACATTAATAAAAGCTTCACTGAGTGTTATCATTTATTTAAACAGTTTTTATCCTATATTTACAGTGACATTCCAATAAGGATCATCCACATCATGTTTTCTTTCTCATTAAAGCGACTCATGCAGATTTAACATCTTGAACAGAACTTCTAGAATACCGCATCTTCTTGCATGTTATTCTGCTGCAGTAATCCTGAATACAAATCGTATTGATTTGCTGTAATCCACCTGCGATATAAATATGTGTATTGTGCACATCTGGCAGAGGCATTTAATCCAAGCTCCACTTATGTGTCTGCTTATCGGAAAGCAGCCCTGTGTTCAGAGGATTGAAATTAGATCCTTGCTGTGTCGTTAGCTGTTCAACAGGTAAATTTCAAGCTTTATTTAAAATTTACAAATGCACTTAGTGGTGTGTAGTTAGTTTACAGATAAAAATGACATGCTACTGCACCTATGCGTTCCATTTGCCCTGAGCTGCTTCCCAGAAATGTTTTTATATCATTTGCGGGCTTACTGATGGATTTAGTCTCAGTCTGGTCAGTAGAAGCTTGTCTTTTGCTGTCTCTTTCATCTCTCATTCTCTCAAAGTAACACACACACACACACACAGACACATCTCCCGACATGTGGCCACCACCATCTGTCACACTAACTCCTTTGCAGATAAAAAGCTTTAATACAGTCAATGTGCTGCTGATGGAACGTCAGCATTTCTCAACCAAACAGGAAGAAATAATAATGCATGTTTAATAACAAGAAAAACAACCATTCAAAATGTATGGGTCCTCACATATTCAAATGAATCAAAGGAATCAAGAACTATTTATTGTCATTGTCAATAAAAATTCAAAGACTGGGAACTTGCTTTGGCGTAGTGTGCAACATCATGCATAAAAAATGTTATTATTAAATGTTATTATAAAATTATAAAATAAAAATCCCTCATGTAGCATTGAAAAATAAAATAAAATGTAGCGCAAAGAGAACAATACAGGGGCAAACAGCAGGGGTGAAAGTTTTCACAAGTTCAGATTATTGAGGAGGCAGGTCAGGTAGTGTCCATCAGTCTGATGGCTGATGGAAAAAAAACTGTCTTTGTGGCGAGAGGTCTTGGTCCGATTTGGACTGTAGCCTTCTGCCTGAAGGCAGCAGCTCAAAACATCTGTGGCCAGGGGGACAAGGGTCAGCCACCATCCGACCTGCTCGTCCCAGAGTCCTGAAGACATACAAGTCCTGGAGAGATGGAAGACTCTGGCCAATCATCTCAGCAGAATGCACAATACGTTGTTGTTTCTGTTTTTCCCTGGCAGTGACCCCAGCGTACCACATCCCGCTACCTCTGCTCCACTCAAAATCTGGTTAAATCATGTTAAAAAGTTTAAAACATACCTGTGTGTAATATCGTTTTACATTCCACATGTGTAGTATAAATTGGGGTATAAGTGATGCTAAACATTGATTCACAAGCCATCATGTAATTGGATTGGATCCGAGGTAACAAAGCAGAGGCTGCTTCTCTGAGATACACCATCAAGAAGCAATAGTGTGAAAAAGTTGCAAAGACCGCTGACAGCAGCTGTGGTTTGGCTCCAATACCTTCTGGTTTTTAATGGGCCACAGACACCAACTGCACCAAGCAGTTAATTATGAGCCAGCACTGACAAACGTGTGGCCACAAACCAACACAACAAAACCGAAGGAAGCTCACACAATCCATGCAACGAGTTTCTAGTAAAAGACAGAATAAAGATGGCAAAAAGTGTTCAAAGAAACAACATTTCAAATAATCTGGATATTTTCACTTGTGTTGCTTGCTTACCCAACTTTTTAATAAGGAGGTTGGTTAACCCTGATGTTACTGTATTTAGACACAGACATTTCAAAATGGTTCAAATTTAACATTCAACCAAAGATGTCATTTTAAAAACAAAGTAATTGTAGATGCTTATGATGTATACAAGTCATGATTCGAGAGTAGGGGAGAGGGGTGAAATGCTGGTCTTTTTATGTGGAATTTGCATGTTTCCCTTGTGTATGCGTGGGTTTTATCAAGGTATTCTGGTTTCCACTAAGCCTCCAAAAACATACGTATATGTTAGGTTGATTGGCCGCTAAGAAATTGCCCCCAGGAGAATGTATGTGGGTTGATGGTTGTCTGTGTGTGTGTGTGTGGCCCCGCAACAGGCTGTTGACGTAGAAGCAAAACATAACTTTTTATGTTGACCAGATACAAGCCTTCTTCTCCTGGAGAAGCTCAGCGTAAAGCCATTGCTCCTCCAGGTTGAGAGAATATAGATGAGGTGGTTCAGGCACATGCTTAAGGTGCCTCCCGGACGCATCACTTGTAAGGTGTTCCGGTCACATCCAAAGAGAAGTCCCAGAGGCAGACCCAGGAATGGGGACTGGTCAGGTTATGCCTCGGGATGCTCATAGGTCAGCTGGATGATGTGGCTAAGGCAAGGAAAGCCAGGTCTTCCCAGCTTAGGCTGTTGCCTCTGCACCTCTGATCCAGGATGAATCAGAAAACAATAAAGGAACAAATATTTTCTACAGAAAAAGAAAGATTGCAACTAAAAGCAATAAAGAAAAAAATCAAAAACCTCAAACCAAATGAAAAGCAAAATAAAAGGCCAAAAAAAAGACAACGAATGAAACAATAATGTGTGCTCATCCATTGTACGTGAAAGGTTTTCCTCCAGGAAGAGCCATTTTTAAATTAATGCTCCAAATAAGATGACAAAAGAATATGTGCTAGCTTTGTTTTCTGAATACATTTAATACAAATACCCTGTCTTTCTGGCCTCAAACAAAATTTAGGAGCAGGACTAATGGGTAGCAACATGAAGTAATCTATGCTGTAGCAATACTGTTATAAAGCTCAAAATAAGTGATCATTTTTATTTTAAAAAACCATCAACAATGTACGAGTTCTCCTGCAGAGATGTAGAAAATTTGGCAGAGTTCAAGAAGGATGCTGGAATGGGGTATTTTGAGAGAAAATGGCAACTTCTGTAATCCATCTTTAAATAGAATCATCTTTCCGTCCTCAAACATAAACAATGTACGGAGAGAATAATTCCAGTTTGAGAGCTATAAACAAACACTTTATAAACCCCACCATCACTGAATGCGAGGCTTCACAACGTGGCTTCTCATCACCATAAAGACTGTTTTATCCTTCTCATGCAGCTGTTCGTGCAATCACCACAGGTTGCATACCTGAATGTGATTACCATTTATTTCCACCTGCTTGTACAGTACACACACTCCTCTCCGATGAGCATGTATCGGAGAGGAAGCCAGTTTCGCTCAGTGGAAAGAAAACAGTAGTTCATACAAATAAAGATGTCTGTAACGTGAAAGGATGTGTGCAGAAGTTTGTTTGCTCTGGTTTTCCATTAACTTTTAATCTTGAAGTTTACCATTGTGGTGCACAGCTGAAGGTTTGCTTGGATGCTTTGCTTTTCAGAGGAGATATATGTCTGCACTTTTTCTGGTTTAAAGTATTATTCAGCTACACGGAGACGCAGCTTATCATTTTTTGAAGACATTTGGTTCTAACAAACTAACAGGAAATGTTTATTTGTCGGCTCGCTCCTGAGTAGGTTTGTTAACAGCAAAGAAGATAAAGAACAAGTACCGTACTTTACTGCTTGCAAACTCAATCTTGAGTGGAAGAAATGAATTCATTTGAATTCTAATCATTCTTATGTCAGCATAGTAATGTAGCATAGAAAGGCAAACAAGGATTATTTGATTAATAGCTTAAGGAAAAACAGCCAAAATCCTACAAATGTTGAACCTGATTAAAACGTTTTTATACATAAATCTAACAACGCTATAGAACATAACGAGGTCACACATAATGTGTGAAACAACAACACGACATCTGGATATATTTACACTTCTAACTAATTCAAATAGGCTGTACAGTGGCCATACAGCAAAAAAATTGGGGTTAATTTCCCGGAGTGAGGGTGAGGCTTGAAACTGGCCTTTCTGTGTGGAGTTTGCATGTTCTCCCTATGTATGCATGGGTTTCCAGGTACTCCGGTTTCCTCCCACTCTCCATAAACATGCATGTTAGGTCATTCGCCCACTATAAAATTGCCCCAAGGAATGCGTGTGGATGTATGGTGTTAGTCTGTGCCACCGCAACAGATTTGTGACCTGTTTGGATTGTATCCTGCCTCTCACCTAAAATCAGCCAGGATAGGTTCTAGCACCACCAACAACCCCATGAGGATGAAGCGGTTCAGAAGACAAATGAATGTTTCAAATGACAAAAAGTTTTTTAAAAATAAATCAGGGATGAATTTTATCAGATTACAGAAATAAACAAAACAAAAAACCCAGCCCTTTCATCTATTTTTTATGAACATCCGCTCGAAAATAGCTGGAAAATGTAATAACAATAGGTCAGAGTGTTTATCGGTACACAGAAATAAAATCTCTTTTCTGAAGAGACTCAAGATATGACATTCAGTCTGAAGATATGATGTCATTACACCACAAAATACGAGAGAAATATTAAAAAGTCAGTGTTGCACAGCTTTAATTTAAAAAATGGTCCAAAAAGTCAAGAAAAGTGTGAATGCAAAGAAATTACAAAAAAACATCTGAGCTCATTACTTTGCAAAAGCTCTCATCATTAGATTATTACAGCTTTTTATGACTGAAATAATCCATCCACAGTCCTGGTAAAGATAAGGTCATTATGAAAGCTAAGAAGACCCTAAGAATAACCTAAAAAATAACACTTTTTGTGACATTTCCCAAAAGAAAATCTTTTTTCTCCTTTGTGTCCAATTTACTCTCCCATAATAAAACTCATATCACACTCAAAGTGTGCTCATGAGACTAATTAAGCTTCCTAAAAACCAGTCGTTTAGATGTAAGGAGTTAAAGTGTTCCAACTATCAACATTATACCACCACATGCTAAAAAAAAAAGGCCAAATTGGTTTGTTTTCAGCTGTTAGTCGTTATTTCCCATTTTTGTTGTTTTTCAACCATAGCAAGATTTAAAAAGTAATTATTACATGAACAAAGTGGAAAATAAATTACCCCCAAAAAATTATTTTGCCAGAACTTTTGTAATAAGCTTTTTTTTCTGGTTTTACTTCATGCCAACTATGTGTAAACCAGGAGTCTCCAACTCGTAGCTCGCGAGCTACTGGTAGCTCTCGCCCCCTTTTTGAGTAGCTCACCGAAGGATTTCTGAATCCTATCCAACTTTTATGGGGCACATTTGATTTATCACTTGGCAAACAAATTTACAGAACTGTTCAATGAAATTTATTAGTTTCCCTCCCCATTATTCACATATTAGTTACCAATCAAACAGTTGTGCTGCAGTCTAGTTTGACTCAGAGGCAAATGGCGGCCAGATTGGCAGTACCAACGGCCACAGCTTAGAGGCGAAGAACGTACAATTTCCACGAAGAGTGGGAAACAGAATTTTGTTTTACAAATGTAACCATTAGGTGCGTGTGTTTGATCCACGGTGCCATCTGGTCTGTCACTAAAAGATGTAATGTGGAACGCCGTTTCACGTTCACAGCAACTTTGCGCGGAAATTTTCCGCTTGCAGCGGTCTCCGAAAAGAGAAAATTAAGGAGCTAAAAACAGCGCTTCATAGACAACAATCACTTTTCATCAAACCAATGAAGAAAACCAATGCAGCTACAGAGGCAGCTACGTACAGGCAGCTGCGATGCTCACCAATCCCACCATCGGTCACGCCAATCCCACCATCGGTGAATGCAATTCACCGATGGTGCGATTGAAAAGGAGGCCATGACGGCAGTGGCTGAAACCTCATTTGCCATAACAAGACTTTTGAACACCAACATTTTGTAAATGTTTCTGTAAATGTTCAGACGATAAAAATTATCTTTGTTTGGGCTACTGGGCTACACTACGTACCCTAAGAGAAAAAATGTTACAAACCACAACTGGCTCCCAGCCTTTTTGATTTAGTTAAAGTAGCTCTCAGAGAAAAAAAAGGTTGGAGATCCCTGGTCTAAACTAAAGAATGCTGTAGCTTAATTGTAAATACATATCGATAAAAGATGGCATCATGTTTCATCCCCTCTCCACCTACTTGTAATATCTGTGCGGTATCACAGTGTCACCTGCATCTCACCAGGTTTTTCCGCTGTGGCAACTATCAAATAGAAGCCAGAAACACTCGCTTCCTGCCAGATTTAGGTGTTAGTAAATGTCACAGCTTGTGGTTAATCCAGTTTGGTAACTGCCATCTATCGTTTGACAGTGACCCACCAACATCCCCAGACCAGTTGATGGAGATAATGAGAGATACTAGTTTTATTGGCAGGCATTTTACACCCACTCCACAAAAAGTCGTGGCCTCTGTTGATGGCACAAAAATAGCTTGTTTGCAGCTTAGCCCACAGTACAGAAATGTGTTTTACATCACAGCTCCTAACAAGCAGTGACAGAAAAAAGGTGCGAGTAGAGGAAATGGTGAAATATGCACAATTGCAGAGTGGTAAGAAACAGAAAATGGAGAATTGTTGTTTCTGTGATGTGTAAAGTGATGAGGGTTCTTAGTATTCACAAATAGCATATTGATTCTATCATTCTTCTTCTTTCGGCATTTCCCTAGAAGGGTCGTCACAGTTTCTTCTATCTAACCCTATCTGCTGCATCTTCTTCGGTTACGCCAACTATCATCATGTTTTCCTTCACTGTATCCATGAACCTCCTCTTTGGTCTTCCTCTAGGCCTCGTACCTGGTGGTTCCAAACCCAGCATCCTTCTTCCGATGTACCCTCTCTCCTCTCCCCATGTCCAAACCATCTCAGTCTGGCCTCTCTGACTTAATCTCCAAAACCTCTAACATGTGCTGTTCCTCTAATCTTGTCCATCCTGATCACTCCCAGAGAGATCCTCAGCATCTTCATCTCTACTACCTCCATCTCTGTTTCCTGTCTTTTTCTCGGTGCCACTGTCTCTAGACCAAACAGCATGGCCGGTCTCACCACGGTTTTGTACACTTTCTCTTTCATTTTAGCACAAACTCTTCTGTCACACATCACACCTGATACTTTTCTCCACCCGTTCCAGCCTGCCTGCACACGCTTCTTCACTTCTTTTCCACACTCTTCATTGCTCTGGACTGTTGATCCTAAGTACTTTAAATCTTCCACCTTCTATGATGCTGATCTATAATTTAAGACTATAAATTAAGCAAATAAATGACCGTAAACAAGTTGTGAAATTAGATAAAGTCTCACATCAATAAATAATCACAGAATAAAGATAAGATGGTACGGTGGTGCGGTGGTTAGCACTGGAGCCTCAGAGCAAAAAGGCCAGGGGTTCAGGTGGGGTGAGGCTTAAAACATTGGCCTTTTTGTGTAAAGTTTGCATGTTCTCCCGTGTATGTGTGAGTTTTCTCCAAGCACTCTCCAGCCTCCAAAAACATGCATATTATGTTGATTGGCTAATGTAACAGACTGGCCACCAGTTTGGTCTGTACCGCACTTTTCTCCTCTGACCAAATCGGATAGGCTCCAACACCCCCACGCAACCCCAACAGTGACAGAAAAAAGGTGATAAGCGGTTCACAAAAACCGCTTATCAGGGATAAGCGGTCCGCAAAAAGAATGAATAATAAAATACTTGAATTAAGATGCTACATTGCTTATTAATAAAACGGTAAGTCAAAACCTCAAAGCAAAGTGTGAAAATGGTGGATGGGTAATGAGTCAGACGCTCATGAAACCACTTTTCACAGATATAACTTCAAGCAACCATTTTCTTTTATCTCATTCATCACTTTCTACCTTATGAAGACCAGTAATGTGCCTCAGTGGGCACATTGTGGCATCGTTGCCCCAGAGAAGCTCAGAGACTTCATGCCTCCTGGTTTGACAGAAATTATCAAGTTTGTGGGCACATTGTAAGATAATGACTCTGATGTGAGGTTAGTAATACCTTAATCTTATGAGATTCTTTATATTATGAAGATAAAATAGTGTGCCTTATTTTCTGAGAGTTACGTTTTACTCAGGTTGAGTAAAACAGATTTCAGGATATGTAGAAGTTTCCTAACAGGCAATCTCACATTTCCTTTTAAGATTTGGTTTCTGTTGTTTAATCAGTCTGATCTCGTGGGGAATTTCTTGGATTGGGAAATGTCTCAAATGTTTTATTTTCTAAAAAAAAATTACTTTCTAAAAATGACAAATTGATTGTTTGTTAGCTTTAGATGTTCTTCTAGCAAGGCCGTGCAACTATACGCAACACATATGCATTACAATCTTTAGCACCATCAGGTATTTTAGCATTCAAAGTTAAAATAATGTGTAATTAATGATCCCCACAAGTGATACACTTCATTAAAAGACAGTACAAATTATTTTAAAATAGTATTTTGGAAATTGTTCACAGAATTAAAAAAAATCTCATCTACTTTTGAAAGACTGCTGACGGGAAAGAGATTTCAAAGAAACTGAGATATAAAACATCCTCAGAGTTTTCTTTTTTTTTAGTGGCTAAAGCATCAGTATGAGTGTTTTGTGATCAATATCAGCAGTCAGACTGATCGATGAGAAGCATCATATTTTTATTGTGAGATTGAAACCATTTTTGAAAGTCTTTGATATTGATGTCAGAAAAGTGTTTTATTATTGCTGAAAAACAGATTTTTTCATGAAGTTTTTGGGGTGGGTAAGGCATGAATGGAGCATTCTTGTCACAGTTGCATATGATTTATTAAGTCTCAGTTCACTGGTGAAAATCCTGGAAGTAAACGTAGAGCTAAGAATTTTCTTGTCAGCATTAATGTTAAATAATAAAATGATATTTTGCTAAATATATTTTTCTTGTTCAGTCTTACTTGTGAAAAAGAATCCCTGAGCCCTGATTTCAATATTCCTCCGATTAGAACCAGAATATGCCACACATTGCTCAGGCATCGTATCTACGACTGCAGTGTTTCTGTGTTCTTTTGAGTTGGGCTTCTTCATCGATAGGCCTCCGCCTAATGAATCATGCTACTTTGTCGAATTGTACTACAGAGGACCAAATGAGGTGTACTTCGTTTCACTTTTTAACTACATTTGATAAATTACGTTTTACTGATCCCATTCACAGTATATTGAGCTTTCTATATCCCAGCCAAAGCATTGGCAGCATAACTTGATGGGTATTTTTATTTATCAGGCAAAGTTTGTACTGTATTAACATAACAAAACACAATATTATGGACTTGCCATATTGTTGGCAAAGGTATCATAAATTGGTAGGTAAATTTATCTATCAATTCAATTGAATTGAATATACTGTATTAATCCCCGAAGGGAAATTTGAGTGGTGCAAACGCCGGGTGTTTAACACCTTAATGCCCCCTCGCCCCATTCACCGGCGTCCTAGTCCGGTCGCACTGTGTCCAACCTGGCAACCCAAAAGCTGGAGTCCATAATGGGTCACAAAGCCAGGCAGTGAAGAACACCCAACTGGCCTCCCTGCATTTCACTGGATCCGAGTGAGTGCCTCCAGTTCATCAACTGAGCAACTGGACGTTTCCATGGAAATCGCAAAAACACAAGGCCCGAAGCACCTCTTCTACATAGTCTCCTTCTCCACACCTCCTCCAGATTGACTCCTTCTCCTCAGCTCTCCCGGGATCGATGTCTCATGTAATGTAGTTTGCCCATACCTGCTACAGGCAAAGAATAATCCCATCTACGTACATGATGATAAATGGACTTTACGTATAGAACGCTTTTCTATCTGCATTGAAACTGAAAGCGCTTTACAACATACTGTAGATCACATTCACCCATTTACAACTGATGGTGGAATCTGCCATGCAAGGTGCAAACCTTCATCAGGAACATTTGGGGTTCGGTGTCTTGCTCAGGGACACCTTGGCATGAAGTCCGGGCTAAGGATAGAACCGGCAACCCTCTAGGTACATGAAGCTCGTTCTACCCATCCATTCTTCAGTAATACTGATTAATTATCAGAATGGATCAAAAGTGCTCTGTTGAAACACAACCTTGGTCTCATACCTCTTCCAATTCCATAATATATTCTAAGTCTACCACTAGTATACGGTCTTTCCACTGGATTGCACATATTTTGACATGTTTTGTCGCATATGTTTTGCCTTGAGTCCTAAGAGAGTCTGCATGGGTTTATTCACCAATCAAAGCCAACACCCTGACAGTGTTCTGGCCAAAAAGAAATTGAAAGGTGTTTGTGATATTTCCTCCTGGGGCTGAGCATGGTTTCATCACTCTATGAGATGTTTTTACTCCCACATGGTGAATAAATCAGGTGTGACACTTGATACTCAGAGTCAAATTCTTAAAAAAAGAAAACAGCAATAGTGTCACTATTATCTACTGAAGAGAGGGGTTTTTTATGCCACATGCAATACTGCTTGCACTCTTATTTCTTTACTTTTCTGAGGCGGAAACTGAGTAAACACGCTCAGCAAGCATAAACCAATCCATTCATTATAAAGAAAAAAAGGTAATCTAAAATGCATTAATGAAAAAAAAACTGACAACAAGTGGCTACTCAATTTTTTTACATGCTTAATTCTTCTCTCAATAGGGAAATTTGTGTGCTGCATTACACCACAGCAGGCTGCCAGGACAGCGCCAATGGTGGGAGAAACGGTGGGTTAGGTTTTTTTCACCGAGGACACCTAGACATAAGCTCAGTGGGATTTGATTCCATGAACTTCCGCTGAACTTCCGGTTCAAGGGCGAACATTCTACCACTGAACTATTGCCTCCCCCCAGTTACCACAGCAACTTTAACACAATTCAATCATTAAAACACAGACAGTTTGACAAATTACATTAAAAAAGAAACTCATTAAAACGAGGGAGGGATGCATCAGTAAGTATAGATCGTAAGTAAGTGCTAACGGTTCGACAAGCTCGTTTATTTCTATTGAAATTCTTTGTCAAATTGGTGAAATGGATATAATATTAAAAAAAAATCTAATAAATGAATATGGATCCATAAATGAATTAGGATCCATTCCATTGTCTTCTATTATCCGGGCCCAGGTCACGCGGGCAACAGCCCTCAGACGGGAAACCCACTTTTCTCACCTCAGCTGCATCCTCCAAGCTCACCAGGGAGGATCTCTTGGTGTCCCCTGTATAGCTGTGGGACATAGTCTCTCCATCAGGTCAGCGTTCTGCTCAAGGATCTTCATGATGTGGCTGGGCTTTCATGCAGAGATGGAGTGAGGTGCTTTGCCATCCAGGAGGAGCCCAAAGTAGAGTCGTTGTTCCTCAGGGTCAAGAGAATCCAGATGTTTCGGGCATCTGGTTAGGATGCCTCCCGAATGCCTCGCTGGTGAGGTGTTTCAGGTAAGTCCCACTGGGATTGATGCGGCATCCACAATAATAAGGACGCTGCATCTCTCAGGTATTGCATCTATTTACTTATTTCTGTTCACTTAAATACTTTGTACTAATGTTTTCATGTATGTGTGTGTACACTGTACATATATATCCAGTATGTATATTAACTGAAGTGGCAAATTTGAATATTTTGGTCTCTTAAATTGATTTCCCGTGACTAATTTTGTATCAAATTTTTGCAACTATATCAAACCTTCTGACAGACTTCTTTTTAAAACTGTTGTGTTTGTTATACACCACTACAATCCACGTATTCTCCCTTTAGAGAAATTTGTTTTCCATATTTATTGGCTTTCTCCACCCTCATCTCTCAAAACCTTTTTTTTTTTTGAGACTCCCTTTTGAGCTGATACTGTAAGTCTGACCTGACAAGAAGCATTTTGATCTGTTTTTACTGCAAGATTCCCCAAGAGGTTTTACTGCTTTAATGCATGAGCCTCTCCTGTTTGGCTCTGATGCATCTCCTCAATAAAACCAACTCAGCCATCGGCAGCTCTTCCACTTCAGCAATTTTCAGCAAACAAACAGACAACATTGAGTTAAGTTATTTTATCTGTGTTAAAATCAGATAACTTGTGGTGCTGAACGTATTTAGAAAAAAAAATTATCAGAAATGTTATAAAAAAAATTCTCGTCTGCTTATTGACAATAATATAAACCATATTAAAAATATTAATATACAAGTACCTAAACAACCTCTTTCAGAGGGCGGCACGGTGGCACAGTGGGTAGCACAGTGGCCTCACAGCAAGAAGGTCATGGGTTCAAGTCCACAGGGGCAAGGATTGGAACACTGTCCTTTCTGTCTGGAGTTTGCATGTTTTCCTCGTATCTGTTTGGGTTTTTTCCAGGAACTCCAGTTTCCTCCCACTCTCCAAAAACATGCACATCAGGTTTATTGGCCGGTGCCAAATTGCCTCTAGGAATGAGTGTGTGCGTGTATGGTTGAATGTGTGTGGCCCCTTCGATGGACTGGCGACCCCTCGCCTTGAATCAGCCGGGATGGGCTCTGGCACCCCCCACAACTCCGAAAGGGATGGACAGTTAAGAAGGTGACTGACTGACCTCATGTGGATGTGCTTAAATAAACAGTTAATGTCTCGTTTCAACACATAGTTGCAGTTTTGCAACTTTCTGTTTTTCTTGCTCAGAACTTGAAACTTTTACAGCTTGGCTTCCAAACTTGAGTAATGTTACCCTCCAGCCAGTTTCAAATAAAAATGTCCAAACTCTTACTTCATATTCTGTGGGATTTAGATGTCTTTATGTTCTACAACACCTGCCTGAACAGAAATGTTTTCTACACTTTTTGTCGAGTTCTGCAAAAATGACTCATTGATTGAGTCAGCTGCAGTGAAGCAATGAAACCTATAAAACCACGCCCCCAAGGTAATGTGACTAAAACTTTCCATAAGGGGAATTTAAAACACATGGGTTGGGATTTAAGCTTAGATTAATTACTCATTTATTATTTATGGTAAAGACAATCACATCAAAACAGGAACCTACAGCCTCGTGCATTTGTTTTTAAACTCAATGGTTTTTAGCTCTAGATCGACCAGGTGTTGTGAAAAATATTGCTTTTATAAAACAAGGACTGAAAGACACAAGATCCTCTTACAGCCAATGTTGCAGCATTTTTATTCTTTCACGATGTTAAATCTCCATGTGATGTCTGGATAGGATGTGTTGTTTCTGGCAGTGTTCCCACTTCATCACTTGAAGAATCCCTACCCTCACTGTGTCTTATATTTTGATGTATGAACGCCTGCAAACTTCTACTGAGGTGTGTTTTTTATTTTGTCTGTGGTTCATCACGAGAGCAGAGCCCGGATGTATTTACACTCACCAATCCAACCATTCTACATGTTATGTGCTTTATTTTGGTAAATGTTTTTTCACAATGTCCTGGTGTATGTAAATTTTGGTAACCGTTAATAAGGGTGCATCGAAGATTACTTTAGTATTCTGAAAGAACAAAATCATACGACTAACGATGATTACATGTAAGTCAAACATTCAAAAACTTTGTGCGTATTATCAGCATGCACCTGGTGCTCCATAACGGCAGTGTTTATTGTACATGTGACATTCAGACGTCATCAAAATGTGGAAACTCTAGTGAGCAGTTGTCAAGCGACGTACCTGAAAATAGCAGGCGCTGATTGAGAATCTACAAGAGGAAGATAGGGCTGGGAGAAGACTGGATGGGCAAAGACTAATTTCAACATCTGTTTCTTGTTAACAGATTCCATCAAAGGTCTGTGTTTAAAAATAGGAAGAATAGCCAAAGGTGGTTTTAAAGTCTAAAGTTAGTAAGATGGAGAATTATGACCAGAGTCCATGATGTTCTTTTTATGAGTAAGGCTGACTGGGGTGCACTTTGTGCTTTTGAATACCAGTTGAAATGTTTTTTTTTTTTTGGTTTTTTTTGTATTTCCACACAAGAAAAGTCTAATTTGATTTATGAAAATAATTTTTTTTATAAGTAAAAAAAACCCAGCAAAGTAGCCTAAAAACAAACAACTAGTTTGCAACCTACAAATGATCATTGTGATCATTGTGATCAAATGATCATTTTGAAATTTAAATTTTACCTGAATCAAAATAAAAAAGCACAAAACAAGCATTTTTGTGCCATTTGTGGAATCTAAAGTAAGCTAGTATGGCCACTCATCACAGGAAAACGAGAAAAATAAGAAGCAGAAGGACTTTTTAAAAAACATGGATAACTCTGTTCAAAAGTCAAGAAAGGGGCGGGTGTGTGAAGGTCAGGGGGAGATGATGAAACTGCTGAGAACAGCAAAAATATTGAAAGATTCAGCATCACAACAGCAGCAGCAGCACTGCAGCAAGTTCACGCCATCCTAACGGCATCCAAAGGAGCAACATAACTATGAGGGAAAGAAGTGTGCGCAAGTGGAATTGACACAAACAAATATGGTTCAAATGACAACAAAAGATGGGAAGAAAATCAAATTATTTACACTGATACTTAGAAATGTTTTATGGCCGCAAATATGCAACAACTGCCACAGTAGTTACAAGTACTAAGAATAGATACATTTGAAAAGATTCTACATGCATCTCGATTCAATACACTTTTGATTTAATATGGTTCTTTAAGGGTGGCACAATGGCACAGTGCCAGCGGGGGTTCGGTCAGGGGTTCGGTCAGGGGTTCGGGTCCCAGAGTGGGACGAGGCTTGAAACACTGGCCTTTCTGTGTGCTGTTTGCATGTTCTCCCTGTGTATGTGTGGGTTTTCTCCAGGTTTCCTCCTACCCTCTAAACACATGCATGTTAGGTTGATTGGCTGCCCCTACGAATGAGTGTGTGTGTGTGTGTGTGTGTGTGTGTGTGTGGCCCTGCAACAGACTGGCAACCTGTTCGGGGTGTACCGTGCCTTTCACCTTGAATCAGCTGGGACAGGCTCCGGTTAGGAATGGAAGGTTGAGCTGATGAATGAATGAATGAACATGAAAATGTTCATTTAATAAAATACTTACTAATCAAAAAAATGAATGAAACTTGAATGTGACGCTAAATTGCATTCATTATTGCTTTTGTCCACATCATTTTTTTTACTGTGTCAGAGTTTTTTCAGTGTCAGAGAAAATGGTAGTTTGTTGGGATGATGTCGTTGTGGCTGATCGTGAAGATTGGTCGTTTTTGCACAATTTTTGCAGAAGCGTTTGCCTCGTATATTCCTTGCTTCCAATATTTGGCATTAAAACAAAAAACCTTCATTCACATGAGAGTGGAAACGTCTCTACTCTCCAATCCAAACCTGTTTCTGTTTTCTTCATGCAGACCACTGATGTAAAGGGTCTTCATATTCTGCCTAAATGATGAAGCATGTTTCTGCTCTGTTTCCTCCTGACAGAGAAAATTTGATACAGTATTGCTAAAATAAAATTTGCTATATCAATTTGATAACATAGATGTACATCTAAGTATCAAATTTTTTTAGAACAGCCACATACAAACACCAGTCATATCAAGAAATTTTGGTTTCTTTAATTAAACATTAACAAACTGCAATTTTTGCATCCAGATAGTAACTCTTGCAATCACCTAATTAATTAAAATGTCTAATTATCTGTGCATTAAGGTCTTTAATTACTGAAAAATGGAGAGACTGTGGTTGGATGATTGTAAAGACAAGTTAAATGAAAATTTACAGCTTTATTCCCACAATGGAATTTATGGCACCTCATTATAGTGTTTCACACACTTGTTTGTATTGATTCAGCCGAAGGGAGTGCACGTAGTAGTGTGAGACTTCTCTTATCAAGTCAATATCTAAGATCAGTCAAGCAATGAGACTCTGAATAAAACATGAGTAAATTTGGACTTTATAGAGAAATTTTATTGCAAGAATTTGTCTCTTTAAGATATCAAACTTATATTTAGTACCATTTGAATTCTGAGTAATTCCCCATTTTTTATGACTATTTAAATAATCAGAACTATTGCGTGATTGGCCGGTGCCAAAATCGCCCCTAGAAATGAGTGTCTATGTGTATGTATGGTTGCATGTGTGTGGCCCCACAACAGACTGGCAACCTGTTTAGGGTGTATCCTGCCCCTCGCCTTGAATTAACCGGGATGGGCTCCAGCAAACCGCACAACCCCGTAAGGAATAGATACTTAAGAAGGTGACTGACTGACTCAGAATCATTGCATTTCCATGTTCCAGACTTACCTTTCTGCCTCTCACGCTGTGGGGGCATCAACATTGAGGTGTTGCTGGAGGAGATGTTTGAAGCTTCGAAGCTTCTGTTTCCAGTGACAAACTCGAGCTCTGCAGATGTCTCATTTTGCTTTAAGAGATCCATGTCTTTGATTTAAAGAACTTAATGTGGAAATAAAAAACTGATCCAAAGTTGCAAGACGTTCACATCAACCTGCTGAATCCCGCAGACATGGTCCATCACGTTTGAAAAAAAAAAAGTTATTTGACTTTTTCAAGAACAAAATATCTTTTCCTTTGCTTTAGATTGATCAATAATTTGTGCGCAAAGAGAATGAAGGAGCGTGGCGCACAGCAGCTAAATGACCCGCATCCAAAGCTCAATGAGCGCACAGAGAGAGCGGAGCTCTGAAGTCATGGAGGGTGTGTATGTGTGTGTGAAGCTAAGAGTGAAACCCAAAGAGAGACACAGAGAGAGAGAGAGAGAGAGAGAGAGAGATAAGACTGCGACTCTTCAATCCAATTATTAAAACATTACAAGTCACATGTCAGCATCATCCAAGTAGATTTTATTATCTGAAATTAATTTGAAATAAATTTGTGTTCATAATTATAAATGCAAGAGAACTTAAATAAAAATCAATTATCCTGGTTGTGTCATTGTGTGTGACTCCGCAACAGACTGGCGACCTGTTCTGAGTGTATCCTGCCTCTCGCCTGAAATCAGCCGGAAAGGCACGGGCATTCCTTTAGAAACAATTAATTCAAGGACGGAATAAATTAGCATCTCATTCCTAACATGTGTTATCAGTTGTATTTTAAGATGCTGGTTGGTGAATTTAAATAATTAGAAAACTCGAGTCAGACTTTTAATTTTGTTGATTAAATTACTTCTATTTTTGTTGCAAATGTAATTAAATACCAGCAGAGACTTTTATACTTTATTTTAGACGCACGGATCTGATGCTTTTATACCAACCAAATAAACATTTTATAAGCTCAATTCCACACTCTAGTGGTGAGCACATAACCTAAGTTTTAACATCACGAAGTTTGATTCTTTATTAGTGTCAAACTAGTCAACATTTAACCCTTAACTCATGGTGTCAACCTCTGGTCCACAGGCCAAATTTCTCCCACAATCTCATAATATTTGGCCCACCACACTTTGGTGAAATGACTGTGGGGCCTTTTCAACAGGTGGAACCCACTCTCCACATGCACCACCAAAATCCTTGATCAAGGCAACCTGGCAGCAGTATGAGGTTCCCTGATTATTCTGAACTTTGCAAATGAACATTTATTTAAACAGAAATCAAATGAACAAATAAACAAGTTCTATACTACAGATTTAGTGTGTGCCGTGTGGTTTATCTGAATCAGGACTGTGTGGTTCTATTTTTTTTTTTTTTTTTGGTCCAATTGTTTTTTTAAATGGTATAAATGGTAACGTTCAAGTAGCAGAATGGGTCACTTTCTCTCTGTCAAAGTACCAAGTGTGTAACTCCATGCTGCATAGTTTGCACAGTCACCTCCCTTGTTTTGAAGAACATAAAGGTCCACCAATCCTGTTCTGATGGTACTTCAAATGGCGGCCACATCATGTGCATGCACAAACTAAGAGGAAATCTATAGAAGAAGTGAGAACAAAACCAGTTCAGAAAGGGCCTATTACATGGCCCATGTTTGAAAAAAAATCCCAGAATGCTCTGCTTGGGTATTGGCACATCAATTAACAGGACTCATAAATACTCTTGCATGCCATAGTAAAACTAAACAAACCAAAAAAAAAACAGCAGAAAACAATTTAGCATGTTCTCAATTTTAAGCAACATAGTGCATGTAATGGTTTGTTTTGTTCCACGTGTTGTTTTTCAAGTTTATTTGAAATTTTCTTGCCACATCCAGCCCCCTAAAAAATAATAATAATACATTAATGTTGGCCTGCGTCTTTGGCTCAAAATAGAATTTTGGCTCATTGCAAATTTGAGTTCGACATTCTAGTTGTAACCCATGGCGGCAACCTCTGGCTTGTGGCCCAAATTTGGGCCGCTGTGTAATTATTTTTGGCCCACAAAGCTGGGTCTGCACAGAATGGAATTTTTTGTCATGATGACGGAGAAGGTGGCTCAGTGGTAGAGCGTTTGCCCGCGGACCAGAAATAAAACCGGAAGTTTTCAGGAAACGTGTCTAACTGAGTGCACGTCCAGGGTCCTTGGAGAAGACACCTAACCCCCCGTTTCTCCCACCATTGGTGCCGTTGTGGGCAGCCTGCTGTGGTGTAGTGCAGCACACTAATTTTCTGTTGAAGGATGAATAGAGTAGGTAAAAATGAAAAAAATTGAAGAAAAAAAAAAGTTAATACTGGGACCTTGCCATTTTCTGTGTTTGATATAATAAGTCAAAAATTGCGTAAAGCTTTGCTCGTTAAATGTTCAGTTTTTGAGCCAAACCTGTCTAACTTCAAACAAAACTGGTCAACGTTATACATTTTTTAGATAAATATCAATGTTGGCCCGTGACTTTGTTCAAATAAAAAGTTGGGTTACTGGGGTTTTGAGTTTAACAACCCTTGCTTTAACCCATCTCTAAGAAACCTATTATTTTTTAAAAAGTGGTGATTCTGTAATTATATTTTGTATTTACTCCATGCTGCTCAGCTTCAGGTTGTGTTTGTAAATTCATCATCTGTAGTTATTTGATTAGTGATTCGATTGCTCACGCAGCACCACTAATGGATAATGTGACGCCCCGGTGCGTCTGTTTCTTATCAAAGACAATCATTTCTAAACTCTTTCATGGAAATGTAACCATTAGGCCAACGATTTCTTGGAGATGTTTAAACTAACTTCTCCCCAGAAAGATTTGTTGACAATGATGTTGATATCTAAACAAATATCAGGCATCAAATCCTTACAGACGACAATGAACTATTCCGGCATTTTTTGAATTGGAGTTTAGCAAGTTAGTTTTCACGGTTTATAAAAAACTGACTCTGAAGTAAAAAAAAAAAAAAAAAAAAAACAGCAGCCCTTGAAGATTAAAGTTTCAAATCTAAATCTCTGAAGTGACAGAATTTTACTGAGCATTTCTAATAAATGCCAGACAACTCAAGAGTTATGTTCTGTTTTGTGGACCGTTTATTTTTTAGCTCTCTTTGCAGTGACAGCACTGTGCAAACACCTGCCAACTATAGGTTGTGTTTTTTTTTTCAATCTACCCTCCAGAGGTTGAAATGCCACAATCATTGGAGGTGCGATTGTTCTTTAGGAGATGTCTCTCGAGAAAAGAAAACAAGAAGCATTATCACAAGTAACCTTTTTTCTAAAGTCTCCGTGGTTTAAATGTCTCCAGCGGGTCACGTGAAGAACCACTTGACCCAGATAAACAAGTCGTGTGAGGATGCCAATCAAGACTAGAAGAGAGAACAGCACTCCCTGATGTGTGTCGTCGTTTCCAACTGGTGTACCATGTTGATTAGTGAAGCTACACTGATGATGAAGATGATAAACTCTAGGAGTTCCACTTCACGGCACACATCAACATTATCTGATGCTTTAATATTTCAATACTTTGGTAACATTTCTATAAACACCTGGAAGGTTTGGATATCAATCAAATAAACAACTGCGGTTTCAGGGGATTCATCATGGAGACATTAAACACAAGGTGATGACTCGGGGTAATGGATGGTAAATGCGTCTCTGCTAAGGCAAGCTAAAAAGGATTTCAGTCTGCTTCCACTCGTTCGTTTGCCCATGGCTCCTGAACCTCTGGGATTAATTGTTCAAATATCATTCCAGGCTGGGAGTGTGTATGGGGAGGTGTAAGGTTGGATTTATGTGTTCCCTAATGGGCATACTCAGGCTTCTAACCTATAAACTACCCCATTAGCGTGCAGGTTGCAGGTACATTCATTTATTTGCTTTCAGAGGGCATGAAGTGTGTGTGTGTGTGTGTGTGTGTGTGTGTGTGTGTGTGTGTGTGTGTGTGTGAGTTTAGGGCAAATTGGCACCTCTTTTTGTTTTGGTTTGTTTTTTTATTACAAAGAGTGCCAATTCCAAATCTAAAAAAACAAAAAAATAAAAACATATTTAAAATCTATGAATACATTGAGGGTGTTTTTAAGGTTTATATCATGTTTGTATAATTTTTCAGAAATCGTCCAGCCAGCTCCCAACGGCTAGTAGGTTATGAAGTCATTTTGCTGTTGACATGCATTTTGATATTCGTGACCAGCTGCTGGCTCTCGGAGGCACATCCGTGTGTGGCTGGAGGAGTTTGTTCGGTACTGTGGAGCTGAGGAGGCAAAGTCGATCTGGAGGAGGTGCGGAGAAGGAGACTATCTAGAAGAGGTGCTTCGGGCTCTCTGTTTTTGCGGTTTCCTTGGAAACGTCCGGTTGCTCGATTGACCAACTGGAGGCATACACTCAAATCCAGTGAAATACAGAAAGGCCAGTTTGGTGTTGTTCACTGCGGCCAGGTTTTGTGACCCTTTTCCAGACTCCAGCTTTTGGGTTGCCAGGTTGGACACAGTGTTACCAGACTGGGATGCCGGTGGACAGGCGTGAGAGTGTTTGCACTTAATTTGCACTCAATTTTTCCTTCGGGGATTAATAAAGTATGTATAATTCAATGTTTGAATGTTAATGCCACATCAAAAACATACTGAAGTAGTTTTTATTTTATTCATGTATGTTTGAGTCATTTGCCAACTCTCTTGTCCAGTATTTGGATACAATTCTAATGCCAGGTTGTTCTTGGCCATCCCTTTTGTTCTACACCAGGCTACGCTTTAACAGGAAATATATTTGTGCATATGCTCTGCTCATGCTTAGTTCCTCCCCTAAACAGGGAGTGTGCCAATTTGACGTAAACACACTAAAATTAAGACTATAAAATACTAGTTTTACCATCTTGATGAGCTTCACACAGTAGTTGCGGCCTCAAATGAGATTTAACCAACTCTGGGGGCCAGAGTTGGTGACATCGAGGGAAACCTTAGGATGTTAGCCCAGAGTAAGTCTAGATTCCGTCGAGTCGTGATCCACGCGGGTGGTAACGACGCCAGACGGAGACAGTCAGAGGTTCTCAAATCAAACGTAGAGTCGGTGTGTAAGTTAGCTAAGTCGATGTCACACACTGTAATTTTCTCTGGTCCCCTGCCGAACTTAGTCAATGATGAAATGTATAGTCGCTTTTCATCATTCAACCGCTGGTTAGCTAGATGGTGCCCAGAGAACGGCATTGGTTTTATAGATAACTGGAGTGCGTTCTGGGGGAAGCCCGGTCTCATGCGGAGAGATGGTATCCATCCCACTGTGGAAGGTGCCGCTCTTCTTTCTAGGAACATTCGTGACAGCCTTAGTCGTTCAACCTGACAATTCAGAGACGAGACCAAGGCACAGAGTTGTAGTTTAAAACTCTCCTCTGAGCTTCCTTCTGCGCTGGTGCAAACCCAACATAGGCTTAGCTCAGCAGGACCTAGTTTTAGCTTATACACAGAAAGACAAGTGAAAGGAGTGAGACCCAGAAACTTAAAAGTGATAACCACCAACAGTCTCAGTAACAATGAGCAGAATTATGATATAGTTAAATGTGGCCTATTGAACATCAGATCGATTTCTTCAAAGTCCCTTCTAGTCAATGAACTAGTTAGTGATAACAAACTTAGTCTACTAGCGCTAACTGAAACTTGGCTACGACAAGATGACTATGTAAGGCTAAATGAAGCAACGCCTCCAAGTCACAATAACTACCTAAAATCCAGAAGCTCTGGGAAAGGTGGTGGTTTAGCAGTAATATCACAGTCTAGCTTACTTCTTACCCCTAAAATAAAATACACATATAATTCCTTTGAAAGTATCGTACTATCTATTAACCAGCAAAACCGGAAAAAACAAAAAGCAATTTTATTTATAATTGTCTACCGTCCGCCAGGACCTTATTCAGAATTTTTAACCGAGTTCTCTGATTTTCTGTCCAGTGTAGTTTTAGATTCTGATAAAATAGTGATAGTAGGAGATTTTAATATTCACGTTGATGACTCTAGCGATTGCTTAGGAAATGCTTTCACTGCTTTACTAGATCATGTTGGTTTCACACAAAATGTAAATGAACCTACTCACTTTCACAAACACACATTGGACCTAGTTCTAACCTATGGTGTAGAGATTAGTCAGCTTAGCGTCTTTCCTCATAACCCTGTACTTTCAGACCATTTTCTAATTACGTTTCAGTTTTTATTAAAAAATGTGTCTGCCCCAATGAAAAAAACACAACTTAGAAGAACGTTATCTGAGCGATCTGTGTCTGAGTTTAAATGTCAAATTCAGCCAATACTTAGTACCATATTAAATGAATTTACTGACAATACCTCTTGCAGCTCTAGTCGCAGTATTCATGACCAGTATGTCAATAGTGCTTTCCAAAGTCTTAGGGACTCACTAGATTCTGTCGCGCCTTTAAATTCCAAAGTTATTAGACGGGACCGAGTGCCACCTTGGTTTAACTCTGATACACGCTCTCTTAAACAAGAAACCCGTAAGCTAGAAAAAGAATGGCGGCGTTCTGGATCAGAGCAATCTCGGAACGCCTGGAAACGTAGCCTCCTAGATTATAAAAAATCTTTGCGTAAAGCTAGAAACCAGTACTATTCAACTTTAATAGCGGAGAATGAAAATAATCCTAGATTTCTTTTTAGCACTATAGCTAAAACCAGCTGTGACCAGCAGTCACAACAAAATAGAGCCTTCTATCCCAGTTACTCTAAGCTGTGAGGATTTTCTTACATTTTTTAATGATAAAATTTCAAATATAAGGCATAAACTGAATGAACTTATTCCTACAATTAGTCCAGAGCAGGCTGAAGCTGCAGAAATGAAAGCTTCTCTAAAAACTTCTGTAACATTAGATTGTTTCACTGCTATAGACCAAACTGAGCTAACAGATGTTATTACATGCTCCAAAACATCAACCTGTCTTTTAGATCCAATTCCAACTAAGCTTTTCAAAGAAACGCTACCTGTAATTAACAAACCTATTTTAACTATAATAAATTCCTCCCTAGAAACAGGATATGTTCCACAGTTATTTAAGCATGCAGTTATTAAACCACTTCTAAAAAAGACCAATTTAGATCCCAGCATTCTGGCCAACTATAGACCAATATCAAATTTACCTTTTATGTCTAAAATTCTAGAAAGAGTTGTAGTTAAGCAGCTGAACCGTCACCTGCAGGAAAATAATCTTTTTGAAGAATTTCAATCAGGGTTTAGATCACACCACAGCACAGAAACTGCGCTAGTTAGAGTGACAAACGACCTTTTATTAGCCAAAGAAAAGGGACTAATTTCAATTGTAGTTCTCTTAGACCTTAGTGCAGCCTTTGACACAATTGACCGCAGCATTTTACTTCAAAGGTTAGAATATGACTTAGGGATCAGAGGAGCAGCTCTTCAATGGTTTAAATCTTATTTATCTGATAGATACCAGTTTGTTCATGTAAATGATCAGTCATCTACTTCTACCAAAGTTAGTTTTGGTGTCCCTCAGGGCTCAGTTCTTGGACCTATTCTGTTCATGCTCTACATGCTGCCTCTGGGAAACATAATCAGAAAACACGGTATTAATTTTCACTGTTACGCAAATGATACACAATTGTACTTATCAGTCAAACCTGACCAGAGTGACCATATAGAAAAACTTAATACCTGTATCAGGGACATAAAGACTTGGATGACAATCAATTATCTCCTTTTAAACTCAGATAAGACTGAAGTTATTGTAGTAGGTCCTAAAAATCTGAGAGATGTTTTTACTGACCAAGCAGTCTTCTTTGACGAAGTAACTGTGGCCTCTGATCTCACCGTTAGAAACCTAGGAGTTTTATTTGATCCAGATTTATCATTTAAAGCTCACATAGCACAGACTTGTAAAACTGCATTCTTTCACCTTCGCAACATTTCTAGAATCCGAAATATCTTATGTAAAAGTGATGCTGAAAAACTCATCCATGCATTTGTTACATCGAGATTGGATTATTGTAACGCTTTGCTCGTAGCATGCCCTAAGTCTTCCCTAAAAAGTCTTCAGCTGGTTCAAAATGCAGCAGCAAGACTATTAGCAGGAACTCATAGAAGAGATCATATCACTCCCGTGCTAGCGTCTCTCCATTGGCTTCCTATTGAGTTTAGGATCAAGTTTAAAATCATATTACTAACCTACAAGGCCCTAAACGGCATGGCTCCATCTTACATTAGTGAACTTATAGTACCTTATCAACCAAGCAGAACACTCCGCTCACAAAATGCAGGGCTCTTGGTGGTTCCTAGGATTTCAAAAAGTACAGTTGGAGGTAGAGCCTTTAGCTACCAAGCTCCAGTTTTATGGAATAAGCTCCCAGCTCAAGTGAGAGAGGCAGACAGTGTTCCTACATTTAAAGGGAGGCTTAAAGCATTCCTGTTTGAACAAGCTTATCAATAGGCCAGATAGAAACAGATTCAATTAGCTGATATAATTAATAGTTGGCTGCTAGATAGTAAAAGCTGGGGAAAGTATGGTACATTGGGGTTCTGTCCTCTAATTCTATCTACTATTCTCTGCCAGACTGCCTTGGCTCTTTCCCCGTACACCCTACTCTAACCCTCTACCCTAAACCTCTGGCTTTCTATCTCATTCATTGTTCTCAATTGTCTGTTTATTTAGAATTACACTGCTAGTTGGTACAATACAATTCACATGTTGTCCACCTCTCTCCCTCCTCTCTGGGAGAGAGCCCCATCCAGGACTCTGCGTTCCTGTCCTGGGCATGGCCACACCGAGGAGACCTCTGCGCTTCTTCATCCCCGCTCCATCAGGATGAAATCCATCTACTCATCCCCGTCGTGGGCATCGCTGGGCTGAGGAGTCTCCCGTGTTTCCATCAGGATGAAGAACATCTACTCATCCCCGTACTGGACATCTCCGGGCTTAGGAGTCCCCCGTGTTTCCATCAGCATGAAGAACATCTACTCATCCCCGTTCTGGACATCTCCGGGCTTAGGAGTCCCCCATGTTTCCATCAGCATGAAGAACATCTACTCATCCCCGTTCTGGACATCTCCGGGCTGAGGAGTCCCCCAGTGTTTCCATCAGGATGAAGAACATCTACTCATCCCCGTTCTGGACATCTCCGGGCTGAGGAGTCCCCCAGTGTTTCCATCAGCATGAAGAACATCTACTCATCCCCGTTCTGGACATCTCCGGGCTTAGGAGTCCCCCGTGTTTCCATCAGCATGAAGAACATCTACTCATCCTCGTACTGGACATCTCCGGGCTTAGGAGTCCCCCGTGTTTCCATCAGCATGAAGAACATCTACTCATCCCCGTTCTGGACATCTCCGGGCTGAGGAGTCCCCCAGTGTTTCCATCAGGATGAAGAACATCTATTGACTTCTTTAGATATTTAGCTGTAGATTAGATTAAGCTAATATTTAAACAATAATCTTTGACACATTGTTTGCTCGTCCCGGGGGAGGGATCTTTCTTTCACGTGGATCCCCATGTGGTTTCTTATTTTTTCCCCACTGATGGGTTTTTTAGGAGTTTTTCCTCACCGAGAAGGAGAGTCTAAGTGCATTAATGTGCTAGTCTTGTTTAGTTAGCATTTGTTAGTTATTTTTCTTGTTGTGTATTTGTGTTAATACATTCCTCTTTTTCTTGTGAAGCCCATTGAGATGGACATTCTGTGATTTTGGGCTATACAAATAAAATTGAATTGAATTTATCTTATGTCGTGCATGCTTCCAGGGAATACGACCAAGTGATTTAGAGATTCTGAAAGTAAAAATCAAGACCTGAAAATCCAATCTGAATTTGATCGAGTATGTGAGGTGGTGCTGAAGTAACAGATGAGATTGTGCATGCAGCTTGAGAGCAGCAGTCATATTAACTGAGCTACAAAGCAAAACCATATACGCAGCTGGTAGATGGGTACTGTTCAGGTAGATTCTGCAAGCTGCAGAGAAAAAGCAAAAAACAATCCTGACATTAAAAGATCTGTTAATAAGTAATTAAACATTGTCAGCGTCAGCAATAACTAGGACCCTGCATCAATCCATCGTGGTGAAGAAAGCTGAGACGAAAAGCAAAGCTCTCGATTTACAAGTCGATCTACGTTCCTACCCTCACCTATGGTCACCAGCTGTCGGTGGTGACCGAAAGAATGAGATCACAGATACAAGCAGACGAAATGAGCTTCCTCCGCAGAGTGGCTGGGCTCTCACTCAGAGATCTGGTGAGGAGCTCTGCCATCCGGGAGGAGCTCTGCGTCGAGCCACTCTTTCTGCAGGTTGAGAGAAGCCAGATGGGTGGTTCGGGCATCTGGACAGGATGCCTCTCAAGCGCCTCGCTGGTGAGGTGTTTCGGGCACATCGCACCGAAACAGAACAGAATGGAAATTATGAAAAAAAGAGGTTATATGGTTTTTACCTGACAAATTCCTTTCTAGTCTAAAAGAGAAATTATTACAATATTGCTTGCTCTCTTATTCCTCATATACTCTGTTTTTGAAATTAAAAAAAAAAATGAAAGAATCGTTTCTCTTGATTTCCTGTGACGTAGTTAGTTTTTACCACCTGCATCATTCCACAACTAATCCTCACCTTGTGAGAACAGATTACCAAAGACCACGGCCTTCACAGAGATCCATCACACCAGAAACTGTTAAATAACTCAGCCTTTAAACTCAACTTTGACCTGTCAAAGTCCTGTCAGAATGTAGAAAAAGGAGGGTCCGAAGATGCAATAACAGCTAATCAGTGACAGGTAAGTTCCCTCGTTAGACCTGAACACTGAGGAGAGACGAGCAGGTGAGTAAAAAATACTTTAGCAGAAAGTTGGACATTTTTAAAACAAGATTTACATGTTGTTTGAGGACATTATTTTGCATAAAAAATATTTGATAAGCACATAATTCATTTCTGGTTGAGTTATAATTTGTCAAACTTATCACTGGTTACTGGATTTATGGAGCAACGTAAACAGCAAAGATTTATTCTGCTTCTTTAGAATTTTGGGTGATTTAAAGCATATTAAAAAATCAGCTTTTTTAACCCAAGTATACTGATGCCAATTACTAGTAGGACTCCAGTCACATTGAACACATCTGGAATTCTGTTTGAGCTCCTTATTGGGTTATAGAATAGTATTATTATTATTAGTGTTGAACTGTAAAATGTATTTCTACTGGCTGCAATTTTAATCTGTATAATTTTTATATATTTAAAATGACTTATTAAAATTAAATGTCTTTACTTTAGGTTTTTGTTTTTACATAAATGTAATATATTTCAAAATTAGTATTATTTTTATAACTAGACGCTACTTTATGAGGGATAATTGTTCAAAAACAGTGTTTACTTTTTAAGTATTTTAATAAGTTTTTGAATGATAACAATCAGTCCGCATGTGACGTTGACAAGTCGTCAGCACATCTTTTATAAATCATCTCTACAGATAAACAATCTAACTAAAAATTACATAATTACTGGGTTCTTTTTAAGCATCCAAAGTCCAAACATATTTTTTTTTTATGATCTGAAATCAGCTTTGTTTGCGTTTAACCATTAACTGCATCTCTACAGATGTGATGAAAGATTAACTTTACATCTGTAGCCATCAGCACTGCTCTGACTTCTTTGTGTTCTGGTTCATTTGTTGTTAAAAAAAACTCAAATTGAAGGTCTGAAACTGGGGCCAAAAATGATGATGTCCGACTATTTTTTGTTTTGACCCTTGTCTTTTCCTTCTTGTTAGAATATGGCTTCATTTAAGCCCAAAGTGATTTCTCTGACCAAGAAGCCGGGTCAAACTTTTGGCTTCTATCTGAGGGTCGAACAGAGTGAGGAGGGTCACCTTATTCGCTGTTTGGAAATGGGGGGTCCAGCAGAACTGGCAGGCATGAAAGATGGGGACCGCATACTTCGGGTCAATGGAACATTTGTTGATGATTTGTCTCATTCTGAGGTATAACAGAAACACAACAACCCTGCATTTAGTAAACTGATTACACCTTCTGTACTGGAAAAATTCTGCCTCTTTTGGTTTCTTTGGAACAGGTGGTGGAGCTGGTGAGGAATGGTGGAGCATCTGTCATATTCCACATTCTGGATGGGTTTTCTTACAAGCAAGCTAAATCCCAAGGAATAAACCTTTCAGACCCTAAAAACAAACCAGCCATCAATGGAGCGACCAAAGATGCTCCAAAACCTAAACTCTGCTACTTGGTTAAATCAAGCACTGGCTACGAGTTTTCTCTACGTTCAGTCAAAAGTAAGTAAAGGATTAAAAAAGTCCAGGGACTTCAGTTTAAAACAAATATCAAAAGAAAGACAAACAAGTAAAAATGCAATGTTGGAAAACTGCAATATGTTTTAGAGGTTATTCTAAAATTCTGGCGCTAATTAAGTTTGTGTATCAAAGACTTTTCTATTTTGACGGAAACATTTTCACTACATACGTATACTGTAAACCCACGGTGAGAAGTTTTCAGATCCACAAGATAGCAGGTAGACTTTTCTATCAACCATAAATATATATCGACAATGAAAACTAGCCCAATCAAGCAGAACCGAAGAAAGATGACCAAACCCAAGTGGGAAAATGGCCCAATCTGGATAAAGCAAAGAATCTGGACCCAACATGGGGAAATGCTCCAGATATTTCTGACACACCTCCACCTTCTTACATTTTAATGTGTACGCCATGCATTTGTGTAATTCTTATTACCAGGTGAACGAGGTGTTTTCATGACCGAGGTGATCTCAGGAGGTGTGGCACACAGAGCAGGGGTTCGAAACAAAGACCGTCTGCTGGAAATCAATGGAGAGAACATAGAAAACCTCACACATGATCACGTGGTGGAAAAGATCAGAAAGTTGGGCAGCAGCGTGATGTTACTGCTCATCGATGAGGAAGCAGACAAATTCTATCAGAACAAACAGACAAAAGTGGGATCATGGATGGCGAGCGTCAGGTGTCTCCCAACGACACCACGTATCATCAACATGACCAAAGGATCTGATGGATACGGCTTCCTGCTCAGAGAGGAACCCGACCAAACAGGCAAGGCTAAAATATATTCCATTGACCCTTCGTTTTAAATAAATGGCACAGGTTTGATCATTTTCTTCTTGATTCTTCATTAGGACACTTCATCAAAGACATCGATAGAGGGAGTCCAGGGGAGAAAGCAGGTCTGAAAGACATGGACAGGGTTGTTGCTGTGGATGGAAAACAGGTGGAAAACTGCAGTCATGAGCAGGTTGTGGACAGAATCAGACAAAGTGGAGACGGCTGCAGCCTCCTAGTTGTGGACAAAGAGACAGACCAACTATATAAGCTGGTAAACTTCAGAAATTCTACATCTAAGGATCAAATGCATATGATTCTGATGAGAAGTTGTTCCTTTACAGGGAAATATATCTCCAATGCTCTTCTTGGATGAGATAAAAAACTCTAATTCTCCACCGAGTTATATAGAAGCTATGAATACTCCTCCAATGCAACCATCTACACCTGTCCAACTGAGGATGGAAAACCTGACACCTAAGCTTTGTAAGATGGAGAAGACCAGCACTGGCTATGGCTTTCACTTAAATGGCATCCAGGGCGTTAGTGGACAATATATTGAGGATGTAAGCTAAAAAAAAAAAAAAGAAACCACAATGCAGTTACTATTTTCAAACTAAGTAATAATAGAGTTTTATCTTACAGGTGGTTGAAGGAGGAGCAGCTGACAAAGCAGGTCTGGAGAACGGTGACATTGTCGTTGAAGTAAACAGAGTGAATGTAGAGCAGAAAGGTTATGATGAGGTGGTGAAGATGATTCGCAGTAGTGGCAACCAATTGGAGATGTTGGTGGCAAGCAGGAACGTCTATGAACAGCTGAAAGCTAAAGGAGTGACCATCACTCACCAACTCCTAGGAGAAACACATGAGGATGAACACCTCGCTTCAGACAGTCCAGAAACAAGTGAGAGAAAAAAACATGAGACGACTAGGTCTGAAACACCAACTGAACCAGAAAAACACAGGGTGAGTCATATGTTAACATTTATAATTCACTTTAAGTTTTAGAACAAAATTAACTCTATACGTACGAATGATAATTTTACTACACAAATGTGTGAAAGAAAATCTTCCAATGGCAGCAAAAATGAACGAGAACAGGCTTGTATCAGGATGTGGAAGGACAGGAGGACCCAAATGCAGGACAACAAAACAGGACTTATTTAACCAAAAGTCCAGTAAAGCTGTATGGCAACGGGCACAGGATTAACTCAGGATCAAAAGTTCAAATAATGTAACAGAGTTCAAGAATGTAACTTGTGATCAGACAGCCAGGAAGACCTGGCCTTTAAATAGGCACCAAGATCCACAGGTGTGTGTCATCAGACTAACCTAAGGAGGGCGGTGAAACTAAGAGGGACAGCCAAACTAAGGGGGAGATGGTGGCTCATTAGTAGAGTGTTTACCAGAAATTACCAGAGAGTGTTTATCTGCATTAACCAGAAATTTGCAGGTTCAATTCCCACACATCTAGGGTCCTTGAAGAGGACCCCTAACTCCCCATTTCTCCCACCATTGGTGCTGTCATGGCAGCCTACTACGGTGTAGTAGTGCAGCACACAGATTTCCCTGGTGAGGGATCAATAGAGTATGTAAAAGTAATTTAAAAAATCACCCTCAGGTGTCCTTAATCAGGGTGATAAGGGAAGGTCCAGGGCTCCCTCTGGCGGCAGGAGAGGGGATCATGACAGCTCACATGTCTCTTTTTTTTTTCCAAGTTCATTGGGGTGGTATAAATAGACGATTAAAGTCTATCATAAAAAAGACTCAAAGTTTTCTTCTTATTTTTTGATCGAGACATTTCGACCTCCATCTGGAAATCATTTTCAATCTGAGTCACAAAAAATCTTTTAGTAAAGTCGAGAGAAAAAAAAACCAAGTGATTTCTTTATTCTGTTAATTCTTCATCATGTGTGAAAATGCTTACTGCATCTTTATAAATTCCTCGATCACACAGAATTGTTACTTTTTTTCTGTTTTAGACCTCGTCTGTGTCGTCATCATCATCTGCCATCAGTTTGGATGAAAGACTCTGAGATGTTACCATCTCTGGACACAAAGATGATCTTTTTTTTTTCCTCACAGAGACATTCACAAAAGTTACAGGTTAAAATCAATGGTGTCATTAAAAAAAGACACTGCCACATAATAAACACAATGTTTTTAAATTTAACTGTTAAAATCTATTTATAGCAAAGCCACTTTTCCTTTAAAAAAAAGACAAAACTAACCTTTTGTGATTATGTTACTGGAGAAAACGATCATGCAGAAACACATAAGAATATTTTGGTGCATGAGAAGCTTATCAAAATCCTGAGATTTCAAGTTGTTGCAATAAAATCCTCTGTGTTGACAATAAGCACTCGAATAATAAAAAATAAACATAACACATTTTAGAATAAAAATATTTTATGAGCAGAATAAAAAAAATAATGATTAATGTTTGTGTCTCTCTTCCTGTGTAATTTATATATTTCACACTAATATTATTGATTACATGCAGTATCAAGTATCTATGAATGAGAGGATATATGGAAGAGCCAGATGGGGTACTTCAGGCACCTGATTAAGATGCCTCCTGAACGCTCCGCTGGTGAGGTATTTTGGGCCCGTTCCACCAGGAGGAGACCCGGAGGTAGACACTGACGCGCTGGAAAGACTTCATATCTTAGCAGAACAGGGAACACTTTGGGATTCCCCCCCCAGGTGAGCTGGAGGATGCAGCCCGGGCAAGAGAAGCCTGAGTTTTCCATCTGAGGCTGTTACCTCCTCAACCCGCCCCCGGATGAGTAGCAGACAACAAAATGAGATTTCAGATTGAGACTTTTTTTTTTTTAATTATTGTTCCAACTATTTTCCAAAACAAACAAAAAAAAAGAAATAATCTGTTCCTGATTCAGGAATTTATTTATTATAAACATGATTCCAGAAAATCAATTAGTTACAAATAAAAAAAAATCTGGGAAGTTCATTCAGAGTTGAGGTGCAGGAGTTCAGAGAGCCATGTGTTTTTCCGGAGCCTGTTTGTGAGCCAGATAGAGGAAAAGGATGCTGGACAGAGCGCTGACCAGGAAGATCACGTCAAACCAGCGATGGTAAAAGTTGAACTGCAGCTCGCCCAGAACTTCTGACACGATGGAGCGATACTCCAACGGCATGCTCATCCTCATTAGTAGCACAGACGACACGAAATACATCCCCTATTACATCCGGACACAGAAGCAACAAAAAAAAAAAAAAAAATCAAACTGAGTTTTAATATACAATAGTTTGCTGATTAAAGTGGTGTAAGACAAAACAGGACGCACCATGATTTGAGCGAGGACGAGCACAATGACGTTGGAAGATTTACTGCTTGATATTGCATAAAAAAACTAGAAAAAAAACAGCAAAACACGACATCATAATAAAAGAGAAACAAAAAAACAACAAAATTCACTGATTATTAACCAATAAGTTACTAGTTAATTGCTTCAAAATTGAATATCTTAAACACAATATGTGAAATTCCGATTTATATAGGATGGAATAAAATTTAATTTATCCTACCTTGGTAAGTGTGATTAGAAGACCTCGTATGGAGGTTACAATGATTATTCCAACCAGGATAAAAGAGATGTGTTGAGACCAAAATTTAACCTGAAGAGGGAAAAAAAAGAGAAAAAGAAGTTTAAAAAGATGGACAAAAATCAAGTAAAATAGTGAGCAAGGTTTGAGATTTTATTTCTATCATAAATAAATTATTCTGGCAAATTTTCGTATTCACATTTTAATAGTAGAAAAAAAAATCAGAGCTGCTTAGATTAACAGGATTTAGGATTATACTGAATGAAATATCTACAGAAAACAAGCAAAATTCTGTTATTTGCTTCATGAGGTCTTAATTATAAGCAAGTTTCTCAAAATTAACAGTCAAAATAAACTTTGTAGGTTTTAAAAAAAATGTTGGAATTGATCAAATATTCTAGCAACTCTGAGTTTTTAATCCATGTGTGTCTTACATCAAACTGGATGCCTAGATAATTCACTGTGATTTCAATTCCCCTCGTCACAGGATCCGTCTTTCCAACTCGATCAAACACAATGTTTATCGTGGCCTGAAATCGAAAAAGAGGTTTAAAAATAAAATCTGTGAAGCATTCTGACTGAACACACACATACAGTACATTCATTATGTAAACCACTGCCATGCAGATTTTAATAGGACTGTTCTGGAATAAACTGGATAGAATTCTAGAACTAAGGCATTCTGTCCATATATTTATTTTTTAATCAATGTGTTAAATCAAGATAAAAAAACTAAAGGAAAGCAGAGCATTAGCAAGTCAAGGAAAACAGTTGAGTAACCCTAATTTACAATCTTTGTAAATCTGATGCTCCAACTTGGACTTTTTCAAAATTTTGTTTTCTTACCATGAAGATTTTCCACACACAATAGATGGAAAAGAAGTAGCCGAGAAAGTTGAAGTATTTTCCCTGGAATGTCTTCGAGTACTCAATTCGCTCCTACAAATCATCACAAAAAATATGTAAATAATCTTTTAAAAAAAGCTAGAAACAAATATTGTATAGTGCCCGATACTCGCACGGTCGTACTGATGGGGTGCACATCTATAAATAAATGAGCTATTTGCAAAAAAAAATCTGCAAGGCAAAAGCTCAAGCTGCACATGCACGGTAGTGCTATTTAAACGGACAAGAACATGTTAGACTTAAGCTTAAGTTGCATACGCAAGACAAATTTTTGTTGGACTAAGCTTTGTTGTTTTCAAGTTTCAGGAAAAAAAAACAGGGGTGTTCTTCTATTAGAAAGTGTACTTCTATTGGAAATAATACTGTATATATGTCTTAAGTAAACCCACATTTATCTTTTATGGGTGCATGCGGAAAGTAAAATACTGTACAGAAAATTCCATAAAAGTTACAGGAAATAATCGTCTCTCGTTTGTTCTATATGTTCTAAAAGTTATTTTTTGAAGTTGTTCATTAAAAAGATGGATGCAACAATAAACACATTAAAAAAAAGGTAAATTTACATCTTGATCCATCTCCTGCAGACAGAAATTCATTCCAAAATTTCAACACTTGTCTTTGCTAAAATCCTTCCAAAGTAAGTGAAACAAAGTGTTTGTGAGGGAGTAAGAATGTACACACGACCTTGGTGGCTTGCAGGTCAACGGTTTCAAGAAAAAGTTGACGACTCAGTTCCTCCAAAGCATCAACCTCCTGCTGGATTAGAGAAAGATCTGGAAGGAAGACGTTAAGGCTTGTATTTGTTTCCAGTAATCTGGACCAGTGATAAAAAAAACATTATTTATAAGGATACTTTCACTGCCGGTTTGTGCAGAAGTCACACTCTTGATCATCCCCCAAAATCCCGTCTGTTTGTTCTGGTCCTCTCCACGTTGGTACATTTGTCTTCGTGTCATAGCGATTCTTCGCAAACAGAACAAAACATGTTTTTAAAACTAGTGTCCTAAAAGTTTTTAGATAGAGGTGTGCACGTTTCCCTACCGTTTCTTTTTGCTGACTATCATGTCCATTGTTTGGAGCAGCCGCCTCTCCAAAGCGAGGATGTCACTGTCTGTGACATTTCTGTGAAGTTAGGATAAACAGACGATCATTAATGATCATTTTCAGTTACTTGGGGTACATGTGAGAAGGGCTTGAGTTGAGCTGACCTCAGGAAATAAGACATGTATGTGTAGGGACAGTTGACGGCACCAAACCCTGACAATAGAGCCATGAGGGTGACTCCAATCACACCAACGCGGCTGATCAGCTGCTCAATGGACAAAATTCCTAAACAAGAAAAAGGACAGACTGAAAACAGCTAAACTTGGAAAACATGTTAGCTTTTGTTATTGTTACAGTAAACCCTGGGAAGACTAAAAAGCTGATGTGAGCCGGATGAAGAATGCATTCAACACTCACCATGTTTTGGACTTAAGATGGGGAATGGGTCTCCCAATTTCCAAAAAAAATACATGAAGGTGAACCACACCATGCAGGCAAAAAGAAGCTTTTGTCTCTGCACTAAACACACAGAAAACAACAGTAAACTTAAGACAAAACAGCAAACTCAAACATTTAGTGCCAATCACTTCTTTTCACTCACACAGTCGGATGTTGCTAACAACAAAGTAGCCAATGTAGAAAGGCACCACAAAGATGAGAACCAGTAGAATCACATACAGGTTCAGCTTCCAATGGAAATATCTGGAACTGTGACAATAGTGTGAGGATTAAGAGGGTAAGCATTCTGTTAATTGAAACAAATGAATTTCACTACGAAAACACTCACCTGGTGCTTAAAGCACCCAAAATCTCAAAAATAATGAGCTCAAACATGGTGCATGAAAAAGCAAATGTGACAGAAAAAACCACCTGGACGACATACTGTCGCACCTGTGAACAAAAAGCAAGACAGAATTATTTTTTAATCAAGAGAAAAAAAAAAACACCAATTGATACTTTAACAAAAATTTTTTGGTCTGTTTGTTTCTTTGTTGCAATCTGTGTTATTGTTGTGATTTTATGTATGACCAAATGAATAAATCTGAACTGAACTGAAAAAAAAAACCTAACCTCATAATCTTTGAACAGCTGTCGCATAAAGAACAACCAGCCAAAGCCAAAAAACAGCACCTGGAATTAAAAAAAAGGTAGATGAAAAACAGAAGAAAATACATCAAAATTTACATGGAAACAATTTTTATTTTCATCTTAAAAAGTTCAAATAAAGGGCTACACGGTGGCACGCTGGTTAGCACGGTGGCCTCACTACAAGAAGTTATGGGGTTCGAGTGCAGGAGTGGGAGTATGGCTTGAAACACTGGTCATACTGTATGGAGTTTGCATGTTCTCCACATAAATGTGGGTTTTCTTTGGTTTCCTCCTGATTGGTCAGTAAGAAATTGCATAATTTAGATTAGAACATAATTATGTTAAATGATAAACCTGTTCCTACAAAGTTTGATAAAAGCAAAATTGGAGTAAAAATTAAATATGTTCAAAAGGTACCAGAATGATTTGACAAACAACTTTTGACTGAAAATTTAGAAAAATCAATCCCAAATATCAGAGAAAACAAATGAGGAAGTCTGATCTTCCTGAAATGCTTTCTACAAATGTTAAACTATCTGCTATTTTTATGGTTCTGACTAGAAAATAATAGAAAACATCAAATTAGGTCATTTGGCCAAACTATTATGATAGAAAAATTGTTAATTACTTTGTTAAAGTAATCTTAGTGTTTTGAGGAGAAAAAAAAACATAACTAATTTTTTTTGTATAGTAATGAAAGCATAGTCATTTTCTGACATGTTATTTATTGATGTTATTTAGGAAAAAAAATAGTTTCCTGTTTACCTGAGAGGTGAACATGATGACTGAATCCACCAGAAACGACATGTCTGCTAAATGTTTCTACTGCATCAAAAATTAAAGCACGACTTATCTCAAAATGAAGGTCAGATTCACTTCATATTGATCCGACACTAAAAACATTGATTCTCAAACAAAAAGAGCACATTTTTAGTCTTAAATGAACTCATTTCATCAGATGTTTTGCAGTCATGGTCCAACAGTCGCATTAAACTACGTCATTACATTTCAAATTTACTTCCGTCGCAGAAAAGTGACATCAAACAACTGTTTCATTCATGTTATAAAAATTATTATTTTTATTTATTTATATGTTAAAAATAAAAAATACATATTTATTTATGGGGTTAAATTTTTTTTATAGTAAAACAATAAATTAGTATTTTATGAAAGTGCAAAGTTTGCAACAACAACTTCCGCCATTCTGTTTTGTTTAGTTTTTTAAATGTCCTGGGTTTTTTTGTTTATTTGTTTTTTTGTTTTTTTTACTTTTATGTGTTTTAATAAGATATTTTTATAAAGAACATCTGTTGCGCAAATTGATTAAAAAAATGACGCGTCAATGTAGAACTTAAAGTACCCACGTGATGTCGCTGTTTCTGTTCAAAGACATTCAATTCAGTACATTTTATTTCTAAATCCTACAACTGCTGCAAAATAATCTGGAGTAAAGTAAAACACAAACATGCAAATAAAGTATAAACTTAATATGATCTAATAAATCCATCCAACAGCCAAATAAATCCATTCAAAGTTAGATTTTTGCAATGATCCCTTAGACTTATTTTTACTGCTGTAGCAAAAAATCAGGCATCTTAAAGGAAGAAGGTTATAGCACCTTGTAAATCAATTTAAAAACTTTTCTTTTTCCAAAGCAATACTGTTGCAAAGTGTAAAGTTCTGCACAATCAAATGCAGAATGATTGTGGCCATGTCTACCTGTAATCTACTTTTATCTTTATTCATTTTCTTGGAGAGGACTAGATAGTAACCAATAAAACTCAAGAAAAAATAGAGCAGTATTTCAATTGGAAAAGAAAATCCTACCAAACAGACTTTGAGAACCAAGAGTAACTCTGAACTCAGTCAATTAGACCCTGTACAGTTCACAGTTAAAAAACATTATTCAACACTGGATCCTGAAATCTATCACTGCAACCAGGAGCAGGTCATAATCCTGATCTGCATCACAATAATAGTTCCAGAAATAAGACAAGAGGTTGTTCACTTATTTTGAAAAAAATAATTATTTATTTGTCCAACAGCAGGTTCTTGACCTTTAGAACAAATTCTCCAGGTCAAGATTTGTATTTTACCTAATCTCTGTGTGATATCAGAGAACAACAAATGTTCTGGAGCAAGCATAAAATCTAAGTGGGAAGTGGTCTGCAGAAAGAGCAATTCTTTATTTATGATTTGTAATCTCATTATGATGCAATAACAATGTTGAAGCTGTGGGAGCATCCTGTATGAGTATGAAGTTCTGAGCTGAAAAGTGGACTCATAGATAAAATCAGGATCAGGATTGAGCTTGTCTGCATAAGGATCAATTACTGAACACATTCATAGCATTTATCCTGCTAGTAGTCTTCTTTGACTTGGTTGTTTTTAGATCAATAGTTTGATTTAATTCACAATCTGGTTTAAAATCTTCTAAACTTCCGTTTCGTCATCTACCGCTCATCCGGGGCCGGGTCTCGGGGGCAATAGCCTCAGACGGGAAGCCAGGCTTCTCTCTCCCCAGCTGCATCCTCCAGCTCACCCGGAAGGATCCCAAGTCCCTCCCCGGCCAGCTGTGAGACATGGTCTCTCCAGCGGGTCCGGGGTCTGCCTCTTGGTCTCCTCCTGGTGGGATGTGCCCGAAACACGTCACCAGCAAGGCGCTCGGGGGGCATCCTGACCAGATGTCCGAATTACCCCATCTGGCTCCTCTCGACCTAGAGGAGGGGCAGAGTTCCTCACCCGATCTCTGGGTGAGAGCCCAACTACCCTGCAGAGGAAGGGTGGCTTATAAACTTAATTCTATCAATTAGTTTTGTTTTAAGGGAGAAAATCACTTTACTTTTAAGGTTTACAAAATCTCCCTGGATTCTGTTTTGATATAAATTATTATCAGACTGTCATCAATTTTCAAAATGTACACATTGCAAACTCTGTTTATACGGTAGCTTAATCCTCGGTCATAATGTTAAATGATTGTACATTAAATGACAGTTGTACGTTACTAATTAATTTGATCAATTTTCTCTTCCACTTTTATTCATCAGATTTGCTTGAATTTTTTTGGAAAGCAAAACTGATGTCATTATTTATTCTTAAAGTCTTCAAAATGCCCATTTTTGCATAATCTTTGAATTCATAGCTGGTGATTCAAACAACTCATTTTTCTCCAGTAGCACTCTGATTAGTGAAGGAGTTTTGGAATCTGTCATTCATTTATTGTACTTCTGTGCACGTGATTTATTGTACATTCACCTGCTCAAAGGTTGTTTCTTTCACAAACATTCACTACCTGACTCTGATCTGGAAAGCAAACTTCTCATAACTTCCTGCTCTTATACTTGGTCGGTGTGATCATAGCCAAATGTAGTTTTAATTTGAAGAAATTCTTTAATTAAGTCTGAAAATGTTCTTTTTATCTCATGTTTGTTGATGGTATTTGCAGGGTTTTACTGGACTGAATCTTTGTTTTGGAGACTCCAGGATGAGTAAGAAGCTTCTGATGGATGTGGACTGCGGTGTGGACGATGCTCAGGCCATCATGTTGGCCCTAGCTGCCCCTAATGTGAAAATCCTGGGTATCACCTGCGTGCATGGGAACACACCAGTGGAGAATGTGTGTAAAAACACACTGCGAGTCCTACAGGCCTGCAATAAACTGGAGGTGGATTTTTTTTATTAAAGCAAAACATGGTGAAGAATTATTGCCCATTAATTTTTATGTGTTACCTCAGATTCCAGTGTTTAAAGGTGCTGCAAAGCCTATCCTTGGGAACAACATTGACGCGGGACAATTCCATGGTCAAGATGGTCTGGGAGATGCTCCTGATCCCAATGCTCCCAGTCTGAACATGATACAGACAGAGCATGCTGTATTAGCCATGATCAGGATTGTTAACGAAAATCCAGGAGAGGTGAGAGGAGAGAGTACCTGTGAATCGTTATAACCAAAAACTCAGATCGAATGGCAAAATATTCACAAATCAAACCAATGGCAAGGCAATCCTAGAAAAAAATTAAGACCACTAAACTCTGCTGAAACATGAATGACACGCTTGAGTTTCCTGAAATGAATTATGAAAATGATGTGTGTATCAAACATGCTAAGCACGTGCTCATGTCATTTTCCAAGGTATGCCTGGTTGCAACGGCACCCCTGACCAACTTAGCTTTGGCTGTGAAGATGGACCCATCTCTGCCAAGCAAACTCCGAGGTCTCTACATCATGGGAGGGAACACCGAATGTAAGTGATGCTTCCAGGTTTTCTAGTAAGGGAAACACTCACAGCACCAGAAAGACTTAACTCTTGACTGATCACCACCAGGTCACCAGTTTGTCTGACTATGTGCAACAAATAGTCAGACAAACACACACACACACACGCATGCACGCTCCAATTGACCAATCAGCCTCATCTCTGGCAAAAATCTCTCATTTACTGTTCTGTTTTAGTTTGATGTGAGCAACAGCAGCCAGGAATTGTTATCAAGCTTCAAGACGAGGGTTCCGTTCCGTCGTCTTTCGCTTATACTGGGCCGGGGCGCGGGGGCAACAGCCTCAGACAGGAAACCTAGGCTTCTCTTACCTTAGAGGATCCCGAGTTGTTTCCCGGCCAGCTGTGAGACATAGTCTCTCCAGCAGGTCCGGGGTCTGCCTCTTAGTCTCCTCCCGGTGGGACAGTTCCCAAACACTTCACCAGCGAGGCACTTGGGAGGCATCCTGACCAGATGCTCGAACACCCCATCTTTCTTCTCTCGACCTGGGGGAGAAGTGGCTTGACACTGAGCTCCTCCAGAATGGCAGAACTCCTCACCCGATCTCTGAGTGAGAGCCCAGCCACTCTGCGGAGGAAGCTCAATTTGCCCACTTGTATATGTGATCTCATTCTTCCGGTTCTTCTTCGTTCTTCTTCCAAAGGTGAAGGAAGGAACGTAGATCGACTTGTAAATCTAGAGCTTTGCTTTTCGGCTCAGCTCTTTCTTTACCGCAACGGACCGATGCAGTGTCCTAGTTATTCCTAACGCCGCACCGATCCGTCTGTCAATCTCCTGTTCCATCCTTCCCCCACTCATGAACAAGACCCTACCTAAACTCCTCCACTTGGGGCAGGACCCTGACCTGCAGAGGGCATTCCACCCTTTTCCGGGCGAGGACCATGGTCTCGGATCTGGAGGCGCTGATTCCCATCATTTTTTGTGTGAAAATGAAAAGCATTTTTTTTTTTCAAATTATCAATATAAAAGAGGTGGTAACATCTGGCATGTTGTTTGAAGTTGTGTCTAAATAAATGTAATTTATTAATCAGCAGCGTTAAATGTCCTCTCCTCCTTTTGTATCACAGCACGAGGTAACACCACCGTGTGTGGAGAGTTTAACTTCACTGCAGATCCAGAAGCTGCGTACATGGTGCTGAAAGAATACCAGTGTCCTACATACCTGGCCTGCTGGGAGTTCACCTGCTACAGCAAACTCACCTGGGTACTTCCTTATCAACACATCTTGGAATAAATCTATTTCATCTATGTGACTCTTTAACATAAAAATATGTTGGAATGTGTGTTTCCACCAGGAATTCTGCAATGCCTGGTTGGCGCAGGACAGCAGTAAAGCTCGCTTCATGGAGAAGATCTTCCGCCACAGCATCGAAGCGGCACAAACCGAACGTTTTGAGAAAGAATTTGTTGGAGGCAGTGGTTTTATTTCCTGTGACTCATACGCAGTAGCCGCTGCTATAGACGACTCGTTCATCCTAGAAAGTGACTGCTACCCTGTTAGTGTCGAGCTGACGGGGACACACACCAGGGGAATGATGATAGTGGACACTGTGGGGTTGTTAAAGAAAACACACACAGCTTTTATCATTAAGAAAGTAGACCTGGAGAAATTCAAGCAGATGATGATGGCCGCATTGAAATAAAATGATTTGTGTACAAACACACTTTAAAACTTCAAATGTAATCTTTTTCTTCCTTTTAATACAAACAAAGCACGATTTGTGATGATTTTCATGACTTATTTTAATAGTATTTATCCCACATCAAAACATCATCATGTCAACTGATCATTTAAAACAATCAGATCTCCAGGAAATGAGCTGTTTCCAATCAGCTGATGAAAATCCAATCTTTTCAGCTTGAGTTGTTCATTCATATTTTGTAGTCCTCTGCTACAGCTCCTCCAGACACCTTCTTCAGCTGAGATCTTAAAATCCACTTTCATATCAGCGTTTAATTCAATCATTTCAAGTTTTCCAAGCAGTGGAATCAGAATGTTCATGTCGTTGGTTCCTCAGTATCCTTTCCTCCCTCTGAATCGTGATCTTGTGTCCAGCTGCAGACAATAAGACAGACACTAATCAGTGTTTTCAGGACAACTTAGAACTCTTTACATTGTCAGATGAATCACCCTTCAGGTGTGCTGGAGGTAAAATGTTCTAAAAAAATAAAGATCTATCCTTCGAATACAAAGGTCATTGTTAAATTGGAAAGTTAAAAATCAAAGACTTACCATTGATCTTTTACACTCAAAGAAGGAGGTCTGTAAGGCTTTGCAATGACCCTCTTTTAGACACTCGCTGGGTTTTTTCCCTTCCTAACAAAACAGAAATAGAATAAGTCAAGTTTAGCAGCAAGGAGTGAAAAATGCAGAAAGATGTGCTTTTAAAAAAATGCTATCTAATGCAATAAATAATGCTGTATCCTCCAGCTCACCCGGGAGGATCCCAGCTGTGAGAGAAACTGTGAGCTTCACCAGCGGTTCCTGGGATCTGTCTCTGGGTCTTCTCCCAGTGGGACGTGCCCGAAACACCTCACCAGCAAGACATCCTAATCAGATGCCTAGACTACCCCATCTGGGTTCTCGCAACCCAGAGAAGCAACAGCTATACTCCAAGCTCCTTCTGAATAACAGAGTTCCTCACTCTATCTGTGAGAGAGAGCTGGTGAAGGTAAGAACGTAGATCCTGGTTACCATGGTGAGGATAGGAACGTAGATCCTGGTTACCATGGTGAAGGTAGGAGCATAGATCCTGGTTACCATGGTGAGGATAAGAACGTAAATCCTGGTTACCATGGTGACGGTAGGAACTAGATACTGGTTATCATGGTGAGGGTAGGAGCGTAGATCCTGGTTAACATGGTGAGGGTAGGAACGTAGATCCTGGTTACCATGGTGATGGTAGGAACTAGATACTGGTTACCATGGTGAGGGTAGGAACGTAGATCCTGGTTACCAGGGTGAGGGTAGGAATGTAGATCCATGTTACCATGGTGAGGGTAGGAACGTAGATCCTGGTTACCATGGTGAGGGTAAGAACCTAGTTTGGCTGGTAAATGGAGAGCTTTACTTTTCGGTTCAGTTCATTCTTCACCACGACGGACTGATGCAGCGTCCTGATTATTGCGGACGCTGCAATAATCAGCGTCCGCAATCAGGGTCCTGCCTTGAAGGTCAGGCAGGACCCTGACCTTCAAGTAATTTCTACCAAAGTAAATCATACCAAATGCTTGCTGACAAAACTTTCGTCACATTTCGTCATATACTAAAACATTTCCTTAAATTCAGTAACCAAGTTAGCTAGCTACCTTTATTTACCTTATGCTAAATGAAAGGGGTTTTTGTTGTTGTTAAAAACTGCCTTCTAGTATTAATCATTCTAATAGAACAAACTGATGACATTTACCTTGACAACGCAGTCATGCTGAAGGAGACATGCTTTAAAATCCTCTCTGATTCCAGCACAAGCTCTGTTATCCTCTTCTTTATCCTCGTAATATTTCGGCATTTTTAAAAAAATCACATTAAATGTCAAAATGACCTCATTGATCTTCAGAGAAATTAATAATAGAAATTATTTATCAGCCAATGTTATGAAAACCCAAAGGACGCCATGACAGTTCCGCGTAATGCATACGAAAGCGGAAGCAGTGAACACCTACGCATGCTGGGAAATGTAGTTTTTAACATATACTTCCTCCAACGCATGCGCAGACTATAATGGTGAATTTGATTTACTCAACATGAGATGAAATTAGAACAAAATCACAAAGCAAAGATGGCAATGATTTCTAACAAGATTTCTTCTTTATTTTAAGTTATGTTTATGAAAAATGACAAAATAATCAATCAGGCAAACATATACAAGATGAAGGCACATGGACTGATGAATGGCTGCTATTGTTCATACATGTCTTGTTCTACTTTGAACAAAGAACAGGGAATTCCCAGGATCACAAGACAATTACATGCTTTGACATGCTTCCATGTTCATCTGATGCAGGGAAGCAAGTCCACAGTCTTACTCAAATTTCAAAATAAAACAGTTTAAATCACGCTTCTATTTTGAAAAAAAAAAAAGAAGACGAATCAAATCAAAAGACAGGGCAGTAGATGTTTAAAAGGATATGGAAGCATGTTTCTGTTTAATGGTAATTCTATTTAATGGTCATTTAAAAGTCAGGCTGCCACTGCTCTCCCTATGATTCATACCACTTATCACATTTACAGTAAGTGTGGTAGGAGCTGCAGCTCCCACATCGGCTTATCCAGCCACAGCCAACGCTGCACAAACAAATAAGTATCCAGGTGCAGACTCCATTGTCTCTAGAGACAGAAGGATGCCAATAATTTAATGATCATCCATGCAAAGCAGCATAATAAGAAAGAATAGACCAATTTCCTATCAATCCCACCAAAAGGCACTTCACTACCTAATACATGGAAAACCCAACAAAACATGATCAATCAATTAGGAAGTCTATGACTTACGAATCATTTTCAGCTAAAAGAAAAACAAAAGAAAACTTGTCAGAACACGTAATTTTTAACAAATCATTACAAGCAAGGATGAGAAAAATGTGTGGCTTGTTGCCTTTTTATATATAAATTATATATACATATAACTGTGAATGTATGTACAGTCAGTGGCACACTAAGCAATGATCAGTAGTCATCTTTTATCCATAAAAACAGAAAATGTGAAGGAATTGCAAAATGCATGTGAATAGGAAGCTGGAAAGATGGCAAGTGAAATACAATGACAGCTGGTGAAACTGAAGAATCAGAGAGGGTTACAAGCAGCAGTGCAAATTTAACCATTTTGGATGAAAAACCGAAAAAAAATTAACCGCTTTCACTCAGCATTAGAAAATATTTCACTTCCAAGCCTGGACTTTAAAGTATTAGTATATCCAGCAAAGAAATAGTGTGAGAATTTTTAAAAAAAAAAGCAGGTTGTGGCAACCTCTTAGAGACCTAAATGTAAGGCACGTTTTTCTATTTTGAACCCACAACCACAAAAACTAACGATCTATTTACACCTTTTTAATAACAAAAAAAAATTCTTCTTTTTTTCTTTTTGATTGAACTCTCCCAGCAATTGAACCATTAAGAACAATTTAGATGAGAAATAAACCCAAAATGTACAGAAAAAACAGACCTACCATAAACATCTCTTCATAGAATAAAAATATATTTTCCCTCTCTTGTACAAATAAAAGATTTATTTTAAATAAATTAATTCACTTTCATAGATCGTCAATCATGGTTGTAATATTTAACAATGTATCTAGTAAGGAAAATGTTACCAAGGCGATGTCCAGTTGGTTTCCTACAAATGGACACTGAGGATATCCACAGCCTGGATAAAGTGTGAGACTGATACGATGTCTGGGTACTTCTCCTGTAGGGTATCATGATTCTACCTTAGGGCCAAAATGGATTATTCTCAAAATTTGAAATATTCGACAAGAGAAAAACATTTTTTTTCAGCTGGTGTTGATTTAAAATCCCATAAATTCAGCTAAGAACAAAGAGTAGAAAAGTTTCTTCTGGATAGTGTATCTGATGATCGAGACATTTCGACTTCCATACGGATATCATTTTAAATCTGATAGAATGGACCTGAGAACTGGTTCTATGTAAACTAACCTGAGTTGGGTCAGTAACTCAGGTTAGTAACCAAACGTCTCGATCATCAAATCCACTGTCCAGAAGACAACTTTGAAGCCTTTCCTATGATGGATCACTCCTGGACGAATGCAGAATTACACAGACTTAAGAACAAAGAGCATCTGGCCACCAGTGAGGACAACATTCTTGATCGTCTTGAGCTTTGCTGAGGCTGTAGTGACAGTGCAATGCCCCAGTTTGCCCAAGGGCGGCAGCATTGAATAAGGGAGATGGATTTGGCAGCATCTGCACTAGTGGTCAGGTGACTGACTGGTTCTCCCCACATGTAAAAATTTCAAAATGATTTGATTGCTTTCAAAGCTGCTGTACATAACAGTCACGCTTTGAGACACAGAACATGGTAATGATATCTTAACACCAGTCATTGTGGGGGGTTGTTTTAGCCCAGCGACAGTCAGATCCTTACAGAAATGTTGAAAGACCACTAAAGTGTTGGAGTCATGATGAGATAAACAGAAAATCAGTTAATGAGAAGCAAAATAGGGAGCAGGAAGAGCAGGGATGGGTGTGGGATTCCTCCAACAAGGTGGGATCAACAACTCCAAGCTCGAATGACTTCACTGCTGGTCGCTAAGTGCCAGAGGCCCTGCGTAAGCAGTCCAGAAGATTTTAGCCCTCAAGGGGCTATGATTCATGTATCTCCTCCAGAGGAGTCAGCCAGATATTCTTTTAATATGTATCTGCAAAGTGAGAACAGAACATGAGATGAAAGCAAGAAGGAGACAGATATGATCATCTGGAGGTGATGATCTTTCTGATACCAGACTTACTTCACTGAGGATGGCCCACACAGCGGAGTCTTTGAGAACAGAAAGCCGCAGTGCCACAACAGGGTTAAAGGACGGATCTACAGCTCCTTCTGCCGAGCCTTTTTCAAAGTGACCTGTGTAAACGATCAAATACAATGTGTGAATCAACAGAGAAACTAATCAGAATGTAAAATGTTCTTAAACATTTTGAAGACAAGTATCAATAAACCTTTACAAGTAGTTTAATCTAATAAATAAGATATATGAAAAAAAAATCCATAAAAAACTTTCTGAAACAACAGAAAATTAGCTTGTATTTTAATTTCTTCTACAAATAAGTAGATAATGACCCTTTATTGCAGAAGTTCCCAAACTTTTCAAACTGCATTTTTATGCTGATGACAAACCTCAACACACACACTCCACTGCCTGAGGAAAGTAAAATGAGCACAATTTTTGAACTGATGCATTTTATTTTAACTTGCAAGTGTATGCATACTCTAACTTTAATTAATACTGATTCTAAACTCCAAGAACATGAGCATACTTTACTGGCTGGTGTATTGGAATAGTTATTATTTTATATTGATGGGTGTTGTGCAAGAAACTAAGGAGGTTTATTCCAGGTTTATAAAACCCGCAGATCATCTTCCATATCAAGCTCAGACCTGTGTTTATCCTTAAAGTAAGTTAGAGCAAAGAAAGACCTCTCACAAATATTTTGAACTAAATGACATGGGAATCTGCGGCACAGCTTTTCTTTTTGTTGATGTTAACCGGTGTTGCATTTTTATTAGCCTACTTGTATAACTAGCTTACAATTCTCAGTGAGCAAACCAATAACAATGACAGAAAAAAAGACCAAATTACAGTCAATTTTTTGGGGATGAGGCTTGGAACATAGGCCTTTCTGTGTGGAGTTTGCATGTTCTCCTCGTGTATGTGTGGGTTTTCTTCGGTTTCCTCCCACCCTCCAAAAACATGCATACTAGGTCGATTGGCCACAATATGATTGCCCGTAGGAATAAGTGTGTATGATTGTATGTGTGTGGCCCCGCAACAGACTGGCAACTTGTTGTTCGGGGTGTACCCTGCCGCTCGCCTCGAATCAGCCAGGATGGGCACCGGCACCCCCCATAGCCCCGAAGGGATAGACAGTTAAGAATGTGACTGACTGACATTCAATTTAAATTTATGGAAATGATCTCACTAGCCCAGGCATGGGCAAACTTTGGCCCGCGGGCCACATACTGCCCGTTAAACTGTTTAATCCGGCCTGCCAAACTTAACAAAATTAAATTAATAAACCATGTTAATGTTTTATTTTTCTTGCAATTCTGGTGTCCCCTTACTAGATGGCGCACTCTAGACATGTTGGCTTTGTCTAGAAAACAACAACACTGCTCCCATTAAAATGTGTGTGTGTGTCCGTGATGCACACATTGTTCTAATAAACAGTGTGCACAGATATGGAAAGCCATCTGGCCCGATACACGCACGTAAACAAGTGTGTTAGATGTTAAACAAGCAAAATGTTACATCAGGCGCTTAGATTTCAAAACTAGTGCCGCTAAATGCATGCTTTTAACCGCCATCACACTAGATTTCAAATCTAGCACGCTAGATTTGAAATTTTACACGTCATTCTATCGGTCTAATCTAGCGGTTATCAAAGCATGATATCCATCTGCTCCTGTTCCGCCCCTTTGTCTAATGTCAGAACTCAATGTGGCCCGCAAATCAAAACGTTTGCCCACCCCTGCTCTAACCCCACTGCAACCCCACTTTAGGAACCACTACTCTATTGTATTTGTATGTTTAATGTAAAACCCTTTAATATAGCAGTCATTGCTCTGAGTTGAGCAACGACTGTTCCAGATGTCTGGCACATGGTAGATGTCACTCTGACGTTTATAACTGATTCCATCTGGGAATCTGTCCTGACTTGTCAAGCCTTTATTTCTGATTAAATTCTTGATTGTGTGTTTATACCTTGTTAAACATGTGTAGCACACATTGTGAAACAGGGCTACTGAAAAATTGAAATGAGTTGACAATCGGTTTAACTTACCAACTCTGTAAAAACGATCTTCAGTTCGTTTGTATTTCTCTTTGGTCAGAAGTCCACTTTCCTAACAAATAATAAAACAAAAAAAGAATTGTGTGAGACAAATTCAAATATTTAATAATTAACTCTTTACACTATACCTAAAGCTATTGTTACACTGAAAGTGTGGATTACAGAGTCCCAACATGTGAGCCACACCAGAGCCGGTCATCATGCTCACATTCCTTTTAATAATCAATAAACTACATGCAAAAGAGCAACCAGTCAATGTAATCCAATCAGATGCACAGTTTGTAATTCACTAGGGAATGTGACTAAATGCGTGTGTTTGGTGTGTCGGGCTGCTCAGTTTGTGTCCAATACAGTATGTCCCTCCTTTGACACACTTTACATAAGTTTATGAATGATTGTAGAGAACATGATAGCCTATTGAAAGGTTTGAATGATAAAACTATTAGCTTTGGAGTCTCGTGGGGTTGAAATCAGTAGCTTTGTGTCTGGGGCTTTGTTTCCATACCGACACAGGCAGTATTTCCACTGTAGTGTTCTCGATCTTATCTCCAGGGTGCTCCTGGTTACCGCTACGAAATAGGAACCTGCAACAAAAAAATCAAGCTTTCGTCACTGTATATTAAAAATATTTTGCATTATTTCTCTGAGATAGCTACAGAAAGAATGTTTTTGAGATGTTGGATAAGATTGTGTTTTTCTATTAGTTTAACGAGGTGGGATTGACAATCTGAAACAACAATAATCTACTTTAATTCATTAAGAAAATTAAATAAGTTACTAAAACCTTTGGATTTTGTAAATAAACTGTCTGTCTTATAAGTTGTTTGAATACATTTAACTAAAACTTTATGATTTCTTTGGTTCAAAATCAAGTCACAGATAAAGTTCCCAGGCATACATTTGAATGTTGTTGCAATTTTTTTCCATTAATCCATTATATTTGAGGAAAAAAACTGATGCTTAACTGAACAAGTCAACCATTAAAATACTTCAGCAGGGGCGGATCCAAGGGGAGGGTGTGGAGGACGCACGCCCTACCTCATTTGGTTCACAAAAAAAAAGAAGAAGAAAGAAAAGGGGACTAGTCAAGCTATCTCTTTGTAGAGTCAGCAAATGGACCACGAAAATGCAGGTAAATGACTCTTATTTTTCAAAATGTTCTGGGGGGAATGCCCTCGCTATACTGGCTTGTCTATGACCTCATCATCCCCCAGCCCCTTTAGAAAATCCTGGCTCTGCCCCTGTTAAGTTACAAGACTGCAAGATTAAAACATGAGCTTCCTTTCTCAGCTTGTAAATGCAAGCTTTTTATTCATTTTTTATGACTGGTTCACAAAAAGCATTGCTCTAACTCCTATTAATATGTCCAGCAGTTTTCCTTAGTTTAGGTCTTTAAAAACAAACTAAAACCTATTATATTTCTGTGCTTTACACTGCCTTTTTACCCCCGCCCCCACCGAAGTGGAGGCTGGGCTGAGAATGCCTAATTTAGAGCTCTCTCATTAGCTTGGCTAGATCTCCAGAGATGTGCAAAGCACGCACTTGCAAAGCCTGGACTTTAACCAGTAAAGTGCAATCGGTTAAAAAGGAAATAGAAAACCAGATAAGAAAAAACTGTGGTGTGAAATGAGATGTTTTTTACTTTACAAATTACATGTATTATTTTATAAAAAAATAAAAAATCATGCTCTGTCATATTGTAAAAAGTACTAAAATATATTAACCTTTCTATGCTAACAGGCCTGTCAAATTTAAATAGAATGTAGTCTCCTGCAGTCGGGGTGACGGCCCAGAAGAAGTCTTCTCCTAGGTAGGTTTTTTCCAGTGTGTGACCCTGGTAAACCTACAAAATTGAAAACATTTTTTTAGCTTATTTTCTTTTTGTCATAATTTTGCATGGCAAACATAATCTTTAAAGTTGTCTTTAACTTCTCGAGTAAAAGCATATGAATCTTTACCTTCATAGAAGTGGAGACCTCAGCTGGAGGGTTCACGTGCATCTTATGGAGAAGCGGTTTCAGGAAGTCCTTGTCCTGCAGATACAAGCACAGAGGAAACTGTTTTCTGCACAGGAAGCAACTTTGGTTGAATTAAGAAACAAAGAATTTTCCGGCTAACTCACGGTGAGTTTCTGAATTTTTCCAGCAAGAGACGAATGAAGTCCTACATGTTGAAAAAGAGAAGGTCTAAACCGAACACGAAGGCTGGACTTCTGCCGCTCGCAGTGTTTCTGAAAAAGACTGAAAGAATTAGATGCTGTGCTTTTCTTTCTATCATTGATCCAGTAAATTAAAGGGCATACCGCGTCTTTTTCAGGATTGCAGACTTTAACCCAGAGAATATGATCCAATAACCAGTCAATAGGCTTCTCTTTGTAGAACATGAAAATAAACTCAACAATAAGGTTTAGATCTGGAGCTTGGAACATTTTTCCTGCAGAAAAAAGAAAAAAACATGTCCATATTTGGCTTTTTTTTTTTTTTTAAATGTGACACTCTAAACCCAGATTAACTGAACTCTTATTGTGTGATTTCAACATTTTGATTTTTAAAAAAGAACTGAAACTAAGAATACCCTTCATTTATATACTGTACTTAATGAGGAGTCACTTTTTCTGCCAATAGCAATGACCCGGCCTCAGTGAGAATCAATATCATTTGCATCTCGCTGGCTTCTCCACATAACTGAGCACTTCCACTTTGTATATTAGGTGGAATAAAGAAGTCACTCCCTCTAAAACTGTTCTGTGAGGGCAGAGAGGTTTCAATCTAAGAGTGGGATAAAAACGGTCATTTACTCTATTTGGCTACAATTTTCTCAAGATTTTGTCTCAGTTTGTGGACAAGTTTTGTTATGATTCCCTCTCCTGCTGCTAGAGGGAGCCATGAATGTTCCTCATCACCTGAGTAGGGACACCTGAGATTGATTCCTGATGCGACACATCTGTGGACCCTCATCTATTTAAGGGCAATCACCCCCAGACATCCTTGTCGGGTCACACAATTCCTTCAAGCCAGGTCTTCCTAGTTGCCTAACCAAGAACACATTCCGACAATAACCTTTTGCTATGCCCCTGAAATTTTTTCTTTTCATAGTATTAATGGACTGCCAAATTCAAATAAGCCATGTTTTTTATTACAACATCTCTATGTCTTGGTTTTCACAAGAACTTATGATGTAACAAATCTGGAATGATTCCTACCAATGAATCCAAGCTGAGAGAACTCCAGGATCATCCAGTCCTCTGAGGATAGCTGCAGGGCAAAGTTCTTCATGGTGGCAAAGTAATTGGGTTTGGCCACAATGTCGTCTTCCAGCTTGATTTTAAAAAAAAAAGAAATAAAAAGTCAAACTGGGTAACAAACTTTTTAAGCTGGGGCTGATGGAGAGGTGGGGTGGAAGGAAAAAGATTCTACAAAGTTACACGATACAGGTTTCTATACTTAGAAAAACTACTCTTATAAAGTGTAAAACTAGAGATTAGTAGCTGACACTAAATACACAGTGTGTACCTCTTCACTCCACATGAGAGCAGGTAATAGAAATGACATGTTGCATGAGTAACGATGAAAGATGGAACATTACTACATTATTAGAACATGAAATAAAAAAAAACACATAACCATCACAGTGATGCAATAAAATGCAGTTTGTTATCATCTCAACAAGTTTTTACAGGAACTGCGTAGAAGTTGAGGTACTCGGCATACAGTTACTAGCTGGTAAAACTCACTTGAAGGTGATTTTAAGTCAAATGAAATCAAAATGTGCAGCTTATTTTCTTTCACTAAATAAGATAAAAACACATCCAAATAAGTGCCTTATTAGTTTTTTTCCAATGTTATTTGGAATTACAACATGGTTATCAATAATAATAATAAAAAAAAGTAAAAACACCTGTTTACACCCATTTTTAAGTTTTAAAAATGTGCTGTAAAGGACCCCCTTAAAAAGTTGAGTCTGAAAAGTGGCATTTTACGTAACAAAAAGCCTCATAAAATGACACTTTAAGTTATAACATGAACATTTAAAACAGTCAGTCACCTTCTTAACCGTCTATCCTTTACGGGTTACGGCGGGGCCGGAACCAATACCAGCTGATTTGAGGCAAGGGGCAGGGTACGCCCTAAACAGGTCGCAAGGCTACACACATACAACACACACTCATACCTAGGGACAATCATGTAGTGGCCAATCACCCTAACATTTTCATTTCATGTTTTTGGAGGGTGGGAGGACACTGGAGTAACTAAAGAAAACCCACGCACGAATGGGGAGAACATGCAAACTCCATACAGAAAGGCCAGTGTTTCAAGCCTCGTCCCCACCCGGGAATTGAACCCACGATCTTCTCGCTGTGAGGCCACTGTGTTACCCACTGCACCACCGTGCTACCCCCATTATATGCCATTTAAAACATACTTTGATAAGTTGATCAGGGTACTCTGGTTTCCTCCGACTCTCCAAAAACATGCATGTTAGGCTGATTGGCCACCATAAAATTGCCTCTAGGAATGTGTGTGTTTGTGGATGGTTGTGTGTGTGTGGCCCAGCGACAAGGTGGCGACCTGCTCGGGGTGTATTCTGTCTCTCGCCTTGAATCAGCCCGATTGGCTCTGTCACCCCCTGTAACCCAAATAGGGGTAATTGGTTCAGAAGAAGACAACATTTCACGCAATAACCCACATTGTAAAAATTTATTAAGTCAAAGTTTTGATTGAATTGTTTTTCAATGATATTATGTTTTAAATTTACGCTAACATTAGCATTTGTAGTTTGTAGTTTTTAATAAATCAAAACATTTTAAAACATTTGATGTGTATATTTTTGCTGTTAAAGATCTTTGGCATTTAAATTAAATGATAATGATAATTAAGTGATCAATTAAAGGTTCATTCTGCCACACAATGAGTGGTAAACAAGTTGAACAATAGAATTAGATTGAAATATTTTTTATGCAGTTAATTATTCTTTCACTACCATCAAAATAGAATTAATGAGGTAGAAAGAATGATCTTATATTTAGCGATCAACGATGTATCAACAGCTGCTTTCTATTTTTGAATGCAGGGACATACCTGAACGTAATAAACCCCTTTGCTCACTGCGTACATCATGAGGAAAGAATAATCCAAATTCTGCTTTGTTCTCCATCTGTGAAAAAAAACACAGTTGACAGTCAAACTGTAGACACTCATCTGTCTCTGTCCTGAGGTATGTACAGGGACACTTCATCCACCAAATTCACATCAAACCCACTCATTTACATATTAAAATATAAAAGCTGCACTTTCAAAGCTAGCAAAGCAACAGCAGACCGAATAATTTATAAACTCCAGCTGTCACATTAATTGTTTGATCCAGATGATGTGACGACAAGACCGTGGACTGGTGGTAGTGACTTGCAGGTGCTTCTGTGTGGGAATCAAGACGGAAATATCTTTTTTATGCTCTGGACATGTTTATCTGAACTCATCTAGTCGACTTGGATAAATTGAGAAGAAAAAAAAATAAGAGAAACTAGCCATATTTTTGTGGTCACAAACATACAGCAAAGTTCCCCTGCCGGCTAATTGTTCAAGTCTCTACTGGCCTATAAATAGACTTTTAATGAAGCCAACAATAAAGGGAAGATAAGCAGAGAGGATCAGAGCGAGCACTACGCAGGGACAGAGGTAGAGAGTGCTGCTACTGACCTTGATCTGACTTTGACAAATGCCTGTGGAATACTAAGCACCCAGTCAGCCTACCTAAAAGCTTTGTCGCTCTCTCCCTCCCACTTCTCGCTGACTCATCCCTCTTCTACTCGAATCCTCAACATAGCTTTTCAACATAATATTTTCTGTAGCTTGATTTGTCAAAAACTACTTATTTATCATTTAAAAACCAAAGTAACCACATACAGTCAAGCCTGAAATTATTCACATCGCTGGCAAATTTGACCATAGTGTACTTTTAATCCTCTGAAAAAATTGTGGACTGGAAGTGACAGCAATATTACCCAAAGATAACGAGACACTTCAGAAAAGGCGGAACTTTGTCATGGTTCCTTTGCATACCACCATAGAGAGCCCGGGACCTTCCCTCATCTCCCTGATTCGGGACACCTGATGGTGATTGACCTTCTGCCTATTTAATTCCTCTGACATTCCTCTGAACCATGCGTTTTCTTTTACAGCTTTACTGGACTACTTACTTAATAAATACTATTTGTTGTTCTGCACTTGGGTCCTCCTCCTCCTTCTGCACTCACATCGTGACAAACTTTAACTAAACTGTTATCTGTATTTGATCCAAAGTGATGCGTACTTGAAGAGCTGGAGTTTGTTTCTCAGGATAATTGGTCGAACATAAAAATGCTGGGCAGCGATTATAAAATTTATTTCTGTGTTGCAATAGTCCATAAAAACTTTTTAATTAGTGAGAACAATGCAAATAACTTTGGACGAGGTCATATAAATACATTCATATTTCTTGTGAAATGCATAGTATGCAACAAGATGATAATAAACATTACAAAAGTTATGATGTCACATTGATGGCTGCATTTATGATTAATAAAAATCACTGTGTGTGTGTGTGTGTTTGTGTGTGTGCATATGTGTGTATGCATATACTGTATAGATAAGAACACAAAAGTACTCATAAAAATAAATGAAAAATGTGCAAACAACTGTTATATTCTTTATAGTTCTTTCTTTGTTTATCCCGATTTCTTTTGGTACTTTCAATTTGAACAAGTTGAGATTTTTTTTTGCAACAATTATGACTATGTTATTTATATTTTAACAGTAGAAGAAGCCTGTGTCAATTACAGCTAAAACAAAATATTCAGTTTGAACTAATCTAAAGTCAGAATTTGAGAGTCGTATGAATCATTTCAGGCTCGGCAGTAAAAACCACGAGACGTCTTTCTCACCTGACTCTTTCTTTGGAGTCTCCAAAAGTCTCCTTGAGGTTGTTTAGGTCTGGGTAATAGGCAGCTGGTGGTGAGATTACCTCCAGCAAACCTGAGTTCAATTCAGTTGAAAATCTACAAAAGCACAAGATATGTGACCAAAGTTACAAACCTGGCATTTGTAAATTGAAACATCTCAAACTTTATGCGTTTTTAAGAAACAAGTTTGTCCTCACTCTTTCTCCAAGCCAAACACCACACTCTGAACGTAGTCCAGGTCAGTCTATAAAATTATACAAAAAAGAAAACAACACATTAACATACACGTTTAAATTAAGAGGAAGTTTTGGTTATAAATCTGAATATTTGAACTCTCACCTCCCCAACAAAAACTATGATGACACAGTCAAGTTTCTCTTCCGGTGAGAGTTTATCTATGAGTGAACGTAGCGTCTCGGACAAATAGGACTTCACCTTTCGCTTCACTGTTGGGATTCCCATCACCATGGTAACTAAAAAAAAGAAGACATAACGCTTGATATTAAGTGTAAAAACGTCCAAGGTCGCTGAAAAAGTTATTTAATATTAATAATGATAAAAAAAAGTGGGTCCAAATCCAAATAATCTGCTGTGAGTGAACAACAGATTATGTCCGGCTAAATCCACGGGAAATGAAACTCATGCCCAGACTAACTGATGGTAGAGGGCAGGACAGTTGGTAAAGGTATCTTTAGTTGTATTTGCCCTGACAATCTTTAAATCTAATACCCAATCAATAATTATTTATCATTTCCAGGTAATTCAAACATTTCATCATTCAACCCACTGATATAGTGGCTCAAAAATGCTGAGTCAAGAAACCCGAAATGAGTTAGTCTGTAAATCACAGTTATGAATTTGGCAACAGTGAGGTGGATTTCAATAGATTATTACGTGTTGGCATTTTCAGGAAGAGGACAAGGATGAGGACTTGGATGGTGAGAGGAAATTTGCTGACTTCAGCAAAGCTTGAAGGAAGACAGAATTTATTGGAAGAAATATTGACAGGTTAGCTTTTTTTTTAAAAAAAAAAGTTGATACACCACCGAGTCAGCCTTAAAACCGAGTGAATGACAAAAACTGTTCTTAATCCCGCTATCAGCAAAAAAAAAAAAAAAACTTCTTTAGGATTACTTTCAAATAGCCAGATTGCGATGTATTAGATTGTATAATCTCATACGGTTTCATATCAACTTAGGGTGGAAAAATAAATCCCTTCTGAATCAAAGGGCATGACTTCATGACAGCTGGTTTTATGTGGCTGAAACAAGTTCAAACTTTAGCTAGTTTTCAGAAAAAAAAAACATGGTGTTTTGCATATTAATTTAAATTGTTTAAAACATACCAATCTTCAGTGAAAATATAATGTTTCCTTTTCTGTAAAGCAATATGTAAGTCGATTTAAAATCCAAGTTACTCTTGAAATTAGCAGAGGTGCCAAAAAAAGAGTTAATTCCACCAAACAGTTCGTATCACTTCAAAAACATCTCATTTCGTCTTCTAAACCGCTTATCGCTAACAGGGTTGCAGGGTGTCCGACATGATCCCCTCACCTGCCACCAAAGGGAGCCCTGGACCTTCCCTCAATACCCTGATTAGGGACACCTGAGCGTGATTAGTCCGATGACACACACTTGTGGATGCTGGTGCCTATTTACAGTAAAAGCAGTCTCCCCTGACTCCCACGTTGGGTCATAACCATCCTTCCCAGTCAGGTCTTCCTGGCCAAGTTTTTTGTTGAACTGTTATATTTTTGGACTTAGAGATATTCCTTTTGATTAATTCTATGCTTTTGTCTTACAGTCTTACCTGACTTATGTTAAATAAATCCTGTTTAAGTCTTGCATTTGGGTCCTCTTCCTTCCACATCTCCATATCACAACAGTGTCTCGTGAGCTATCCCGTCTGAGTATAGGTGAGAAGCAGGGTGCAACCCGAACAGGTCGCCAGTCTGTTGCGAGACCACACACACACTCATTCCTCTGGGCAATTTGATAGTGGCTAATTAATCTAGCATGCATCTAACAGGGAAAATAAAATGTTGAAAATTTATCTTGAAATCTGAATGAATCTGTTCACACAATGTCTATAACTCTCAAATATGAATTGAAAGCTTGTCCATTTTAAAAAGTACAACTGAAGGAAAAAAGGCATTTGTTTCACTTGAGAATACTTTTGGTCATTTCAAAGACCTGCACATTTAATATGTACATGTTACTAACACAGAAAAAAGAATTTTTTATTTTTATTTTACTGCAATTATTACACCAATCTACCTTCTTGTTTGTACGGAGTCATGGTTGTACATAAAGTAAAGAACAGTTGGGTAACAAAGAGGAAACTTTTCGGTAAATAGAGTGAAATCGGAGTTTCAATAAAAGGCATGTACATGTTTGCTCATCAAGCCTAATTTTCCTGTCTGTACCTTTTCCAACGGTAAACCCCTGTGGGCAGTTTTGCATAAAATGTAAAAAGCTGTGGCTTTGAGAAGTCAAACAAGGAAAAGGACTGATCAGCACATCCAAATTACCTGCCTCATTTGGACATTAGTCAGTCATCTTTTTTACTATTCATCCCCTGTAGGGTTGCGGGGGGTGCCGGAGCCCATCCCGGTTGATTTGAGGCAAGGGGCAGGGTACACCTTGCCAGACAGACTGACAAACAAGTCGTCAGTCTGTTAAGGAGCCACACACATACAATCATACACGCACTCATTCCTGAGGGCAATTATGTAGTGGCCAATACACCTAACATGTATATTTTTGGAGGATGGGAGGAAACCAGAGTACCTGGAGAAAACCCACGCATACACGGGCAGAACATGCAAACTCGAAACCCTGACCTTCTAGCTGTAAGGCCATTGTATTAACCAGGCCTTACCCAACATGAAGGAACTCCTAGAAAGCCTCAAAACCTTTGTGCTGAAATCAGGTTCGGAAAGCTACGTGGTCAGGAAATGCTGTTTTCCAAGACAAGGAGCCGCCCCATTTGGACATTAATGTGAAGAAAATGTAAAAGACAGTGTGTATCTGTTTGCTTGAGGCGAGAGGAGGGAAAACATGCTGATTGAGCGGATGCAGGGACACGGGGGGTCCCAATAAAAGCAGACAACTTGAGGTGCAGGATGACTGAGCAACACAGTGGATTGCGACAGGGAATAATCCTCCAGAGTGATCTTTGCAGCGTGAAGAATCTGTCCCAGTTCTGCTTTGTGTTTTTCACACTGAGCTTCGTGCTGTAATGCAACGCCCACCACCAAGAAAGTAGGTCGAGGATGAAAGGAGAATGTGGGAGGAAAGAAAAGAAAGAGTGGCAGTATATAGCAGGATGACAGACAATGAATGAGGGGTAATGCATGCATGTGCGGCACGGACGACTGCCAGGCTGCCCCTTCTCCTTGTTGCTTGATCAGTCTTGCCCGCATCACTCTGCTTCCCTTTTGTCTCCTTTAGGGAAAACGCATAACAAGCCGCTGCATGCTTCTGCACTTCTGTCACATCCAAGAAAAGAACAGGTTTGACATACCATAAAAAATGCTTGAGAAAAACCCTCAAGTTCATCTGTAACTGTGTGTGCTCTCAGTGACTTTAGTTGGAGATAACTTATGAATACGATTCACTTCAGCGGAATAACAAAGTCTAATTTAGTCAAACACAAATAAGAAATAAAATCCAAATGATTAAACATTAAAAACTAAAAGCAAGCATACGTTTCAAAACTCTCTCACGTACAGGCACACTTGTGCAATTCATTACACGTGAGTCAACATTCACACCTTCTGCAACCAACCGTTGATTTCCCATGAAACACAGAGTTAAAAATATAAATAAACCACACAAACATCTGGCCTGATGCAGTTGTGCAGAAAGTCAACTCCACAATGAAACATCCCATCCTATAAGCTAATATAACCAATCCTAATATTTACAGACCTTTATGACTGTGAGCCTCTATTTTTAATCAGCGCTGTCTAATTATTCAGTCAGTCAGTCATCTTCTTATCCGTCTATCCCTTCGGGGTTTGAGGGGGGTGCCGGAGCCCACCCCGGCTGATTCAAGGCGAGGGGCAGGGTACACTCGGAACAAGTCGCCAGTCTGTTGCGAGGCCACACACATACAACCATCCACACACGCACTCATTCCTAGGGGCAATCCGGCACCGGCCAATCAACCTAGCATGTATGTCTTTGGAGGGTTGGAGGAAACCAGAAAACCTGGAGGAAACCCACGCAAACATGGGGAGAACATGCAAACTCCATACTGAAAGGACAGTGTCCCAAACCTCATCCCCACCCGGGACTCGAACTTGCTGAGAGGCCACTGTCCTACCCACTGCGCCACTGTGCTGCCTGTCTAATTTTTTTTTTTTTTTACCACTCTATTCATCCCTCACATGTTTTGGGAAAATTTGTGTGCTGCACTCCTACACCACAGCAGGCTGCCACCTATTACGACGCCAATGGTAGGAGAAAAGGGGGGTTAGGTGTCTTCTCCAAGGACCCTGGACACACACTCGTGGGATGCAAACCCGCGAACTTCCAGGTTGACTTCTGGTCCGCGGGCGAACCTTTTTTATTCTCTAGGACTTTGAATTATTTAACATAATTACACTCATTTTATTCCAGAAACTCACAGCTTATTAGTTTGTGAAGTAAATAGGCACAAAAAATGAATTGATGTCAGATTTATAAAGAGTTCATGAACCAACTATTTTTTTGGTCAAAAAAAAAAAAGTGATGGAAAAGAATGACACGTGATATTTTCACACATAAAATATACCAATAATACTCGAGAGGTCATTTAAAAAATATTTTAAACTAAATTCGAGAAAGTAAAAAATAAAATCCCTCAATTTATACATCTTTTCTTATGTGTTGTATGAGGGAAAAAGAAAAAGAAAAAAGAAGAAATGTCCGTTTATTCATCCTTTTCTGAATCTTTTGATCAAGGCAGTGTCACACGGTGTTGGGGCCTATCTGACTACTGTCAGGATTGAGGTGGGGTACACTCTGGACATGTCAACAACCTGTTGCATTAAAAATGATATAATCTATTTTTTTGTTTTTTTTTTTAGTTCTACTATTCTCTGACGTAGGTTTAAAAAAATCAGCTTCCACCACAATCGGCCTCACAAATAACTGTTTATGTTCTTAAATTCTGTTCTTTTGTTTTCTTGTTTTCATTTTAACAGATTGTTGTGTTCAAAATGGATTTTTTACATTTTTCTAAAATACAAATGTAAACTTTATTGTAACTTAAACATTTGCAATCTATGGCATAAAATTGGTTCTGCAGACAAACACACAGTCGTGATAGATGGTGTTTCACGCCGGGGTGTGAGTAAGTAACAAGTCTCCATATGTGTGAGGCTGTCTAAGAGGATGGATTTTAATCATTAAAATCAGCGACCGACAAATATCAAGTTCAGAAATTAACACCAACTCATTCTGTCAAAAATTCACTTGTTCCTCTGTCGCTTTGAACCATTTGGTCAAAGTTCACAAGCAATGCCGCAGTGAAAAAAAATTCTATTTATAGAAAATAACAAGCAAAGATAAGCATACTGTATGTAAACATGTGGTTCATTAGGTGACTGCTTCTTTTTTCTTCACTGCAACAGCAAAAAACTAGTGGACTATAATGATGGTAAAAACAGCAACTGAGTTAGAAAATACCGTATAAAACTTGTTTCAAGAGGGGCAGAATGCGCACAAAACTAACCGTGATGCTCTGAAATTTTAAGTTCAAAGTTGGTAACAGATCATTTACATAATTGTGGGAAAGTCAATGCAAAATATGTGGTTTGGAAGCCTTCACAAAAATCTAATACACCCCTGGGTTGTAAGCTCATGTTTTACTGAAGACAGTTTTAAAAGTGGGGGAAATGAAAGAGAAATTAGATCTTATACTCATACGTTAGTCCGGGGGCACCCAACTAGTCGATCACAGGCTACTGATTCCATGTCAACCACCAAGTGTAGGAGAAAAATTACGAAATGAAGTCAGTGATGTCAACTTAATGATTTTGACGCTGTATTTAGTGAATATTTAGACCCTCTAGCCTCCAGAGTCACTCAAATTTGGCAACTCTTTCTTTTTTTTTTTTCCAAAAAAGTGTCATTCTGGGGGCTTTTTAGAGTGTTATTAGAGATTTTTGGAGTCTGTGACGTGAAATCACATTGTTAAGTCTGTTACTGTTGTGGCCACACCCTTTCCCAAAGTGCTGGAGAGGAAAAAGGAATTTGTTGGTGTGTGTGTGTGTTCGTGTGTGTGTGTGTGTGCGTGCGTGCATGTGTTTGAGAGAGAGGAAAGTTTTTATGTATCTGTGTTTGAGAGAGAGAGAACTTTGTATGTGTGTGTTTGAGAAAGGGTATGTTTGTGATGTGATGTTTAATGGTTGTTTAACAAAACGTGTTGTGAGGGTAGCTTTACTTCAGGCTGGAAACCATCTATGGGCGTTTGCGATGTTAATGCCGGACAGGTAGCTCTCATGAGGTTTGATATTCAAAAAATAGATCTTGGGACAAAAAAGGTTGGGCACCCCTGCGTTAGTCTAACCTCTCAACTTTCTGTCCAAAGTTTTATTCCTAAGTTTATTTCAAGGAGGATGTCCCAATTTCTGCAGCTATAAATATAAAGATGTCAAACGTGCTTAGGCCAGCAAAAAATCAAGGAGAAAGAATAAATCCAGTGCGGAACGACAGCGTAAGAGTAAAATTAGACTTAACAGTAAGTGTTGACTGATAAACTTTCCAGTGGCTGATCAAACAGGACCCGTGGACGGGCTTGTGAGAGATCTAATAACCATGAAGTCTTTTGTCATGGGGATCAATTACTTTACATAGCAGGAGTTAAACCTTGAATGTGATTTAGAGTAGAAGGAGTGGGACAGCACATCAGAACAATCCCATAATAAGGGAAATTAAATGTGCTGCTTTAACAAAGGGAGGCCATTTTTCTTTGTTTCCAAATGCATCCATAAATAAAAAGAGGCATAAACCTTTTGGCATCCGACATTTTACTTTCTAATTCAAAATTATAAGTTTTTCATATTTTAGATCTTAAAAAAAGCTAAAAGAAGCAGCTAGTTTGTTTTTCAATTAAGCTTAATGGGGTTTTACTGATACTCTTCTAGTCCTCCGTCTCAGAGAGATGTTCAAATCATTTAAAACCGTTCGGAAAACCCAGGCTTCTCTCACCTTTGCTGCATCCTCCAGCTCACCCAGGAGGATCCAAAGGTGTTCCCTGTCCAGCTGTGAGATAGAGTCTCTCCAGTGGGTCTGCCTCTGCATATCCTCCCGATGGGACATGCCTGTAACACCTCACCAGCGAGGTGCTCAGGAGGCATGCTAACTAGATGTCCTAACCACCCCACCTGGCTTCTCTCGTAATGGTATGAAGACTGTCCCTCATCGTCTACCTGTTATAAGCTCCAGATTTCATGTCAATTTTGTTGGTATTTACCCAAAATAATTTCACATGTTCTCAGTAAGAGTTCTTTGCTTTAAATCTCTGTTTTAAAGTTTAACCACAAGTCCAGAAACCCTTTACGAAGTCCCTTTGTAACCTGGACACTTACTTCTCTAGTAAACTGGTAAATGTGTTTCATAATGTTTAAATATAATTCACTATTTTGTAAATGGATTAGAAATAAAAATTAGCTATTGAATTGCAATCTTGTGCAAGAATTTCTGCTTCTTAATTATAATGTATTGGTACGCTCTCTTGGCGGAGTCCAACTCTCACTGGAAATGGAATCGACATACTGCCAGCTATACGGACCAAGCTCTGGCTCCGGTCGTACAAAGATCGTCACCAATTCTGTTCATCACTTTTATGGACAGAATATCTAGGCGCAGCCGAGGCGTTGGAGGGATCCGGTTTGGTGACCTCAGGATCGGAGGTCCTGTTGGCTTCATCAGACCGTGATCTCCAGCTCCCGCTGGATCGATTTGCTGCCGAGTGTGAAGCGGCCGGGATGGGAATTAGCGCCTCCAAATCCGAGACCATGGTCCTTGCCCGGAAAAGGGTGGAATGCTCCCTGCGGGTCAGGGACAGGGTCCTGCCCCAAGTGGAGGAGTTCAAGTATCTCGGGGTCTTGTTCGAGAGTGGGGGAAGGATGGAGCGGGAAATCGACAGGCGGATTGGTGCGGCATCAGCAATAACTAGGACGCTGCATCGGTCCGTCGTGGTAAAGAGAGAGCTGAGCCGAAAAGCAAAGCTCTTGATTTACAAGTCGATCTACGTTCCAACCCTCACCTATGGTCACCAGCTGTGGGTGGTGACCGAAAGAATGAGATTGCGGGTACAAGTGGCCGAAATGAGCTTCCTCCGCAGGGTGGCTGGGCTCTCACTCAGAGATTGAGTGAGGAGCTCTGCCATCCGGGAGGAGCTCGGTGTCGAGCCGCTCCTCCTCCAGGTCGAGCCAGATGGGGTGGTTCGGGCATCTGGTCAAGATGCCCCCGGAGCGCCTCGCGGGCGAGGTATTTTGGGCACGTCCCACCGGGAGGAGACCAAGGGGCAGACCCCGGACCCGCTGGAGAGACTATGTCTCACAGCTGGCCGGGGAACAACTTGGGATCCTTCCAGGTGAGCTAGAGGATGCAGCCGGGGAGAGAGAGGCCTGGGCTGCCCGCTTGAGGCTGTTGCCCCCACGACCCGACCCCGGAACAAGCGGAAGATGGCGGAACGGAACAGTACGCTCTCTCTCAGTGTACTGCTAGGCCGCATTCATACTGCACATGTCAAAATGGATTCACAACATTCATAAACATTAACTAACCGATGAATCGGACAAATATCCTGGACCTATGTGCTTGTCGGATCCACTGCATATTTGCCTGAGTTGTGATCCATACATTGCTGGAACTGCATCATGTTAACTTACTGTTGACCAGTCTCTGAGTGCCACAACGTCCCAATTTGGCTTGTATTGGATCTGCTTGCTATGCAGGGAATTCTGATTAGTTGACAAATATGTCGGTTTGAAAAAGCCAAGACTCATTTGTCTCCTCCATCAACGGAATAAACGCAACAAAGACATGCATGTTAGTCAGTCACCTTCTTAACCGTCTATCCCTCATAAGGTACCGGGGGGTTCTGAAGTCCATCCCGGCTGATTCGAGGTGAGGGGCACGGTACACCCCAAACAGGTCGCCAGTCTGTCGCGGGGCCACATGTATGTGTCTTTCTTTAAACATACAACAAATGCTTTGAATGGTTGCATTGACGTATGAAATCAGACGCAACGCATCACATAACCATAGCTGGATGGAGACGTATGCCATCCTAGATTTAACACGTGAAAGATGGATTGACTGTTTTGCAGTGTTATGAAAGCCGGCTATAAACTAAAGAGAAAACCATTGGTCATTTTAATAAGTTGTCTAAGGTTTGGGAAAAATATGACCACATGACTGATGGACAGAGCATTACAGTAGGTCAATTGGTTTTAGGAATTGTGTTAAAAATGCACGCGGCGTGTGTTTTCTCAATCCTTTCACACCACTTTCCCTCGAAAGCAGGAAATCCACCATATCCACACTGACCTCTGATAAGTGTTTTCCTTTTAAAGTCCTTGTTCTGTGAACAAAGCCTGAATAAACATGTTGTGGAAAAATGTACCAAATCAAATTTAGGGATGTTGTTGCTTCTCATAAAGTACTCTGACAGGGGAGCCACACCCTAAACAAACTGATCAATGACCTTTAATATAATCAAATAGCCGTCATCCACATGGAGTGTAAGCGTATATCAAACCTCATCGTCTTTTCTCAAACTCGTTAGCACCTTAGTTTGTTCTCTCAGCTTTCATCTGTGAGGATGTGGAAACTCTATTTGTGCATTTCAGTCCTCAAGAGTTCCTTCCTCCAGGCCCTTAAACGTACTCCAGCTATCACACTGATGAAGCCAAATAAGTAATCCTCTTAAAAGAACTTCACATAGCAGAGGTCACATTCAGCCGGCTGCAGTTTGCAGGGTGATGAAGCCAAAACTAGATGTTAATGCAAAATGCTAAAACGAGAATGAAATGTGTTCTGTTTGCTTTGGGGTGCTTTTTATTATTATTATTAAGAAGGTAAAAAAAAAAAAATTTGTTCATGCATTGACTATTTTTGAAACACATCTGGTTTCACCATGTATAGAATTTAAAACTGAAGTAAAATAGTTTTTTTTTAAACAAAAAAAATAAAACACTGAAATACATCCCATGTAATACATTACTTTTTTTAAAAAATTTAATTTGTTGTTAAACTAAAATATTTCTTTGGATGAAATAAATCCTAAGTAACAAAGATGAGAACATATTCTAAATTTATACCTTACTGTCCAGTTTGAGTCATTTTAATGCTCGTGAAGAGATAAAAAAAAGTCATCTTTTCTCACGCAGCATGTGTTATATCTCATACGATGCAGACTAAATCTGTCATCATTGCAGTGATGCCTCACTCTTAGGATTATAATTTACCAGGTCGGTGTGTACCAGATAAAAGAAACAATGCCGACAGGTAATGATGTAATTGCTGAAACTGTGCACATACGGGAGCCAACAGATTTTTATGCTTTAAAACTGTTGCTAAAAGAAGATTCTACAAATGTAAATTTACAGCCGGCACAAAAAAGGTCACAGTGATGTTAAACCACAACATTCTCCCCAAATGATGCAGTGGGTATTTATCATTTCAGTATGGTCAGATATCAGCTTTGACATGATTTCAGGATGAAACACAAACAGAACATCCATTAAAAGGAAGTAGCAAATTTTAAAAAAGACCTAAACAGAGGGGGTGTCTTAATATTCACAAAAAAGGAGAAGGAAGCGTGTGAAAGTTAAAACTGAAAGGAATTGGCATGACTCTCCAACATATTCAACACCTCTTTACCAACAGATAGAATATCAGGTAACTAGAAATATTCTTTATTGACATCAAAACCACTGCGATTGTACCGTATTTTCCACATCATGAGGCACACTTAAATGCCCTTAATTCTCTTAAAAGCCAACAGTGCGCTTTGTAATCCGGTACACCTGTTATATGGATCAATATTGATTCATTGTGGCTACCGATGTTTTAATTTGAAAAGTCACCAGAATTTCTTCCTTACATCCTTACGTCAATGACCCACCTTTGACCCATCATCCCGTTCCGTCATCTTCCGCTTGTTCCGGGGTCGGGTCGCGTGGGCAACAGCCTCAAACGGGCAGCCCAGGCCTCTCTCTCCCCGGCTGCATCCTCTAGCTCACCTGGAGGGATCCCAAGTCGTTCCCCGGCCAGCTGTGAGACATAGACTCTCCAGCGGGTCCGGGGTCTGCCCCTTGGTCTCCTCCCGGTGAGACATGCCCGAAACACCTTGCCCACGAGGCGCTCGGGGGCATCCTAACCAGATGCCCGAACCACCCCATCTGGCTCCACTCGACCTGGAGGAGGAGCGGTTCGACACCGAGTTCCTCCCGGATGGCAGAGCTCCTCACCCAATCTCTGAGTGAGAGCCCAGCCACCCTGCGGAGGAAGCTCATCCCATCATCCCATCAAATTTAAACCCCTAAACTACAGTAGCTAAATAAATAAATAAAAAAAACAAAGATCTATAGGAAGCTTCATTGCTAAGGGGAGTTACAGAGTTACGAAGCAGACTGGACCCTAGAAACACTCTTCAGGTTTTAGGGCAAGATGGGACTGTCTGGTTCCAGCAAAACAAACTCAGCACCCCGATTGATCTAGCCTTGCTTGTATTTTTATTCATTTTGTTCTTTTGATGTCTTTTATTTTGAAAGTACATTTACCCTTACCATAGCAACCAGAGTGCATGAGGGCAGAGAGAATGTTTCCACGTTAAAAAGACGCTGCTATGAAATTGTCTCGTGAAGACAAAGTGGATTTAAGTTTATTATTATTTAGACCGGTCCCTGAAAATATTGTCAGACACTAAACCGGTCCGTGACACAGAATAGGTTGGGGACCCCTGATCTAGTGAATGCATAACACGACCACAGACACCTCAGTAGTTTCTTTCTATGCGCCTTAATTTCCTTTTATGTGCCTTATACGTATATATAAAAAGTTTTAAAATGGACCATTTATTGAAGGTGTGCCTTATGGTGCAGAAAATACAGTAATTTTCTTTGACCCAGAAAAAGATTCCTCTTTATGAGATACTGGCTGGTGAAAAGTTGCCATGGCTAACATTAGCTCTGAGACGAGTGACAGCACTGCTGAATGCCTTCAAACGTGTCACACATGCAGGGGTAGTGATGAGTGTGAAAATAACTACACTGTCACACCGAGTTATGAAAGGCCTGCAACATGTCTCAGCAGCTGGAGAACAATAACTCAGATAGGCTAACTGACTGATGTCACAATGAGATACACCAAATTCAAAATCATCTTCACAATTTACTTTTATTTATTTATCGGTACAAAAACTGTCAGCTTTACCTGGTTTATTATGGAACTTCAGACTATTTTACAGTATTTTTATTGGGATTAAAAGCTGGACACCTCGGAAGGAATGTGTTTATTCTGACTTACCGCCTGTCCGTCCGAGGCCAACCTGCACTGCAGGCAGCAAACTGCCCTCATTGTTGAGGAGGTGAGGCAGGTGGTGGTAGATGTTTGGCACATGAAGGGATTTTCTAGTTGTAAGTTCTTTCAGTAGTTTCTGTGTCTCATCTGTAAAACAGGTTCCAAATAACATTAGAGTTGTTTATAGAAGTACAATGTAATAAAGAACGAGCTCAATATTTTGTTTCACGTTATTTGATTATTTAACTAAGTTTTGATGAGAACAAATCAAACAAACATATGTACATGTTGTAGTTTTTCCGCCATAAAAATGAAAGAAACATTGAAACATTCATATTTAGAACCAAACATGATAGTAATTAATCTAAAACACCAGTACAATCTAAATAAATCGATCATTAGATATCAGGAAAACTTATTTGGAACATTTTTGAATGACAAAGTAGAGATAGGGGTTGTATCTCTACTTCCCATCCTCACCTAGGGTCACCAGCTGTAAGTGGTGACCGAAAGAACAAGATCGCAGATACAAGCAGCTGAAATGAGCTGGGCTCTCACTCAGTGATCGGGTGAGGAACTCTGCCATCAGGGAGGAGCGCGGAATAGAGCTGCTTCTCCTCCAGGTCGAGAGAAGCCAAATGGGGTGGTTAGGGCATCTGGTCAGGACACACCCAAGCGCTTCTGTGGGGAGGTATTACGGGCACATCCCACCGGGAGGAAACTAAGAGGCAGACCCTGGCCCCGCTGGAGAGACTAAGTCTCACAGCTGGACAGGAAACACCTCGAATCCTTCGGATGAGCTGGAGGATGCAGCTGGGGTCTGAAGCTGTTGCCCCTGCATCCCAGCCCCAGATAAACGGAAGACTACAAAACGGAAAGTAGATCCAACATTCAGAAGTTCACGTGTGTTTATCGCTTCATTTACCTGAGAAGTGCGTGAGGGCATCTCTGCTATTGTTGGTTTCAGCGATGGCTCGTTTGAATTGCTCCAGGATGTTGTTGAGCTCAGACGAACGCTGCAGCGTTCTGTGCTCAGCCACACGAAGGCGTTCTTTCAAAGCATGAAACTCCCGTTGGTAGGCTATCAGCTTCTCTGTGTAAAGAAAAGAAATAAAACTAATTGAGCTGTATTTAAATGTAAGTTTGCCCATAAACACGACAGTACAACGGGCGTTTTCTGATCATGTATAGAAATTAAAGAATTTCAGCAACCATAAACTATTAATCAGATTAAAAAATTTATGGTATCTTCTTGCTTGGTTTCAAATGCTTTATTTGCAACCTTCATGCATCATTTTACATGCATCTTAATTTCTCATTGACAGTAGTTTGCAATGAAGAATATTTTGTTAAATAAAAAAAGCAGAACCATAAAAACAGCAGAAAATACTTAAGCAACATTGATTGTTATCACAGAAAATTGTGCAATTTAAAGTGTGAAGCATGAAATTAATGACTAAAACAGTTGTGCAAAAAAAAAACCCACAGCTAAGGTGTGTTCAAAAGAAGCACAAGAGAAACATGGTTGTCTGTTTTTGATGAGAAGCATGGGGGTGGCAAGGAGGTCTGGCTAGTCTCTGATCTTCCCCTCCCTTCTGCCCTTTGACATTATCCTTCCCTCCAACAAAACCAACACTCCCTTCATCTCTACCTCTGGCTGTGAAAGAGTATTGTCTATCTAACCTGGTGCTTCTTCTATTTTTCTTCTATTTATTATTGCACAGAACCGTCTTTTTTCCTCTTAACATTGATGTTTGTGAAACTAATGTAGTCGCTTTAACCAAACCACATGCACAACCTAAAAATAAATAAAAGCTTTCATCTGCACGTCAGTGCTTTGCAACACAAATGATACCACACCTGTAATTCCACAGAACATGAACATATAAACCAGTAAACAGAGTTTTGCATTTAAAAAAACATTTCCCACATATTGCTGTGGGACCCCCACACTGTTACAGATTTGATTTGGAGGTGTCGCTTTTATTATTTCCGCACATTTTAGTCATTTTATGAACATATAAAAGCACAGAAATGCATTGCCTAATTAAAAGTGTCTGAATTCTGAAGCACAATACACACGTATTGATCTCAGATTTAACTTTATCATTTAAAAAGGATAAAGTGATTATAATGCCTCAAACTGTTCAACACAGCGTGTCATTTTTTTTTACTATAAAAGAAGAAAAACTGATAAAATGTTCTCGCCCACACTTTTGTCCATTTGTACGTTTCACTCTGGGTTGTTTTAGACATTATGTTCTGATCTTTCAGAGCTGCTTTATGTGCTAGCTTTATTCTTTATGTGACATAAGAGGGAGAAATTAAGAGTGGGCAGATGATGATAATTCAAGAACCCACTCGATGCCTGTGCACATGAGTACACATGTAGAAGACTAAAAAAAAAATTAGCTTTAGAAAAAAATCTTTCTTTTTTTTCCCTCTGTCCTGTTCATCATTGTGCCAAGCAGAATGGAGTGATCTGTATGTCAAGTATTGCTGGACAGAACCATATGCGTATTAGGGGTTACAGATCTTTCCTAAACCCAAAAGACCAAGACAAGGGAGGAAGAAACAAATCCGTCCCAGGCCCTAAAAAAAATTCCTTAAAAAATAATTTATTTGACGTAATTGCTACACGTTAAATAAGCAAAGTGCTCTCCGTTTATGCTCGTTTAAAAAGAATGTTTAGGTTACAAAATGCATAACAAATTTCCCGGTGAGGGATGAATAGAGTAATTCATTTATTTATTTTATTTATTTTGATGTTTGACTATTTGTAATTTCAGTGATTACAATGTAATATAAATACCACACATATTAAAGTTATTTGGGGTATTTCAATCAAATACAAGACCAGGCATGAGCAAACTACGGCCCGTGGGCCACATGCGGGCCATTAAATGTTTTAATCTGGCCCACCAAATGAAAAAAAAAAAAAAACTTAATGTTTTATTTCTTCTGCAATTCTGAGGTTTCCTCACTAGATGGCGCACTCTAGATGTGTTGGTTTTGTTGAGAAAAAACTACACTGCTTTTATTAAAATGTGTGCACAGATAGGGAAAGCCATCAGGGCCAATACACGCACGTCAACAAGTACGTTAGATTTCAAACCTATATTTTAAACCTTGCGCGCTAGATGCACAGTTTTTAAATGGTGGGTGCTTGATTTAAAATTTAATGTGCTTTGTGTAACATCTAGCGCACTTGTGTATGTGTGTGTAGTGGCCCCGATGCCTTTCCATTTCCCGCTCAAATATAACGCGCCCACAGACTGCTTCCTGCAACTGTTTCATCCTTGCATTTTGTTTTAATGCTTTTCTTTATTTTCATTGGAAATTAAAGCACATTGTTTCTCTATATACCAAGATGTGTATTTTTTTCTCCAATGAGGTGAGGTTACCAAAGCATGCCATCGATCTGATCTGTTCCGGCCCCTTTGTCAAATGTTAAAACTTAATGTGGCCCGCAAATCAAAAAGTTTGCCCACCCCTGTACTAGACCAACATAACAATCTGTCATCGTGTGGCAGCTGATGCTTCACGTTATTAAACTAACTAGAACATCTTTAAACTTGTTTAGGAAGCACATACACACATGCACATACATTATGTATGCACTATAACCATGCAGTGATACACTTACTGGCCATTTGGTTTTACACAGCAGCTCTACTGTGTAACATAAAACCAACCATCATCTACTAATTAGGTCACGAAACATGTCGATGGTTAGGAATCAGATCCATAACTTCACAGACATGTCAATATTACATAAACCGGCCTTACAAGAGAAACACACTATCAGGTTTTTTTCCTGACCAAAAATGATCAATGAGAAATGAACAAATGTTAATAAGAACCGTCACCTGTTCCAAAGTACATTTAAATAATAGTTTTGTCATCAATGTAATTAACAAAAATCAGTGCCCATCATCCCATTTAGATAATAGTGTGCAGGCACAGAGTAGTAATATTGATTTTCTCTGGTATTTTCTGTCAAGTGCGTAGTCAGTCCCAGAGAAGGCAAACGATACTCCCTCAATGTTTTCATTCAGTTTGCCAGAAAAAGAATACTTTAATCTTACCACGTCCTTAAAATACAACCTTTTTGCCCTATTTTCCAATCAAAAGATTCAAAGATTTAAAAAAAAAGTGTTTGAAAAACCAGACAGACTTTTTCCATTTTTGGCCACTTTCCAACCCAGTTTCCAAATTTTGCTTCATTATGACCTCATTGTTCCGCCCGACCTCCACCCAACTGTTTTCCTCTTTTTGTGCTGGAAGTCATAAAAACTTCCGGCGTCTGTTCTATCTCCAAGTTTTTTTGCTGTCAATTGGCATACAGCTGTCTTTACGTTGCTGTATCTCGTTGTTCCACAGCATCAGTTTCTTTTTTCCTTTTAATTATTTTCTGTTTAGTTCCTCTTTTCTTCCCACGTACTTCAAGGCAGACCCTAAAATGAATATTAGCGACAAAAGAAGCCCTTCTCGGTTTGGTACAATATGTTCACCACATCCTGCCTGCTATTATACTGGGAGGAAGAAGGAAACAACCACACCACTAAAAATTTACCTGTTCTTTGTTTACGTCTTTAAAGCTTTTCTTCTTCTTTCTGCATTTCCCTTCAGGGGTCGCCACAGCAAGTCAGTTTCTTCCATCTAACCCTATCTGCTGAATCCTCTTCGGTCACACCAACTATCTTCATGTCTTCCTTCACTGTATCCATGAACCTCCTCTTTGGTCTTCCTGTAGGCCTCTTTCCTGGCGGTTCCAAACCCAGCATCCTTATTCTACTGTCTCTCTAAAGTTTCTCTTTGCTTCATTTTTAACTATAAACCCTTCCTCTTACTTGTTTTAAAAATTTGTCACACACTATTGACCTCTTCGGGGTGTACCCCACCTTTCACCTACTTAGCCGATACAGAGCAAAGCATCACCTAGAAAAACCTTTGCCATCTAATTTTTTTTCTAATTCTGTATTGTACATCAATTTTTCTACTTTTTATTTAATAAGTTTTTACATATAATTTTTTTTTTGCAATCGGTTTTGGTTTGTAAAAACAAATAGTTTATGTAATTCAATACATTAACCTGTTAAAGTCTGTCAGTGAAACTAAAGCCGTACCTCTTATTACCAAGACTGATTGGAAACTAATCTTTCAGCAGCTGTTGTAAAAGAGTTAAATCTGCCACTTAGACAAAAGTCAGATTTATATTTCACTGCAGAGGCCACACGGGCAGCTTCTGCCAGTGTAAGCAATGGTGGGTGCTCCATACTCTGCAAAAACCACTGTCAAAACGCTGATTGCTTGCAAGGTTTCAGTCACACGTTTGTTTTCCATATAAGGTCCAAATGCAAAGTAAAGAAAAGTGGTTAACATATTGCTTTACAATTCAAACTTTCACTGGGTTTTGGACCCCCTTGAAAATGAGATGTTGCACCTCAAGGGGCATTCCTTAAAGAAATAAATAAAAATTTAAAAAGTAAAGAAAAAGAAAACTTTAGATCTTCATGAGTGTGTGACAAAAATGTTTTGCTTGTCCCTAAATGGGGTCATGGTGGGTGCAGGAGCCTATCCCAGGCAAGAGGCAGGGTATACCCCGAACAGGTTATCTATCTGCCACGGGGTCACACACACACACACACACACACACACACACACACACACACACACACACAAACACACAAAACCATCCACACACACACTCCTTTCTAGGGGCAATTTCAAAATGGCCAATCAACCTAACGTATTTTTTTTTGGAGGGTCGGAGGGAACCAAAGTACTCACATACTCAGGGAGAACATGCAAACTTCACACAGAAAGACCAGTGTTTCAAGCCTTGCCCCCATTCCGGGACTCAAACCCTGACCGCTAATCACTGATGTTAAAAAAAAAAAAAAGTAAACGGTTATAAATATACAAAGATGTCTTTTAAGCTAATTATTTTAAGCATGATCATTATTTTGATGTTTGTACCAATAATTCAATCACTTTTAATTGATGTCATTGTCATGGCTATTGTTCTAGTCTATATACTAATTCTGTCTGACTAGTTTACTACCAGAGTTTTTCTGAATCCCTGCACTCAGCATCTATCTTTCTTAACACGATGAAGTCAAACTGCAAGTTGTCAGTGTGTGCTGTTCAGAAGTCAAAAAGCAGTGAGTATGAATGAATAGAGGCCACTGTGAGTTAGAGGAAGCACGAGGAGGCAAACAATAATGATTAACTCACTACCAGCTGAAATGTCTGTGTAAACAGAGTGAGAACTGTCTGGAACAAAAAGAGATGTGTGTCCATGTGGGTCTGTGTCCTACTGTTTAGCTGCGTTGTCAGCAGTCCCAGACTTTCTCTCTATTAGACAGCCTTGCTTTCCTCTTAAGAATAACTCACTCTGCTCAGTCCCTGTAGGTCTACCCCACACTGTGCACAATTTGACCCAAACACTACAAATTTGTCAACACCTGGTGCAAGTCATATCCTCTTCTACACTGTGCAGAGGACAGGAACACACCCCTGCCCTTCCTTGTGGGTACCTACTTGCTTGTTCATCTCTGTTACTGCAATAACACGCTATATTTGGCCCATTGTGTTTTGAATGTTGCGATAAGAAATGAGAACCATGGTGGTTTTAAAACCAAAGGAAGAGAAATCAGCCATTTACACACAGAAAAGAGGAAATTACATTTCCAAGTAGGGAGAGGGTTTTGCACACGTGAACGGTTTACAGAATTTATCTGCTTAGATGAGATGACCCTTTGAGCTGAGCCGCCTGATCTTAGTCAGTAAACCACAAACATACTGGGGGTTTGAAACAACACAAGAGTGTTTATGTGCTGTAGTTGTAACTAGTGATCTTTTCAATATTCTTTCGGTAATTCCCTTTAGGGGTCACCACAGCAAGTCAGTTTCTTCCATCTAACCCTTTCTGCTGCATCTTCTTTAGTCACGCTAACTATCTTCATGTCTTCCTTCACTGCGTCCAGGAACCTCCTCTTTGGTCTTCCTCTAGTCTTCTTTCCTGGTGGTTCCAAATCCAGCATCCTTCTCCCGATGTACTCTCTCTCTCTCTTCTACACATGTCCAAACCATCTCAGTCTGGCCTCTCTGACTTTCTACATTTATGACATAAAAATTAACTGCATCAATTTCTGCCACAATCTCACAAATCAACTGATTGTGGGAACGATCTTAGATATATCAATCCTTTCGATAAATATTTCCGCTCAGTACAAAGTAAAACCTGCAAAAACAAGGAACAGCAATCTGGTAATTATTTCCCTAATGTTCATTTGAGTCTGATTTGATTTCTGACTTATTGTGTATGTTGCATTACAATGGGCTTTCGGGGTTTTCTTATGAGTGAAACTCCGGCTAAAGTGACGTCATTCAAAAACATTGATAATTTGCATCTGTCTAGCAGCATTCGGTTATTAGTAGATGTCATTTTCTAACACAAAGGTATCATACATGCATGTATTTTTAGCTTCATGAGGAAGAGCTCTGACACTTGTGCACCAATTAGTCTTTATCACATTTACTTTCTAACACTGTAAAATGTTATAAGATGTTCTTTTAGTTTTAACTGCACTCCAGAAACGCTTTTCCTCTTTTTTCCTCTTCGGCTCACCCATAGCATAAACACAAGTATGAGAACTGAACATGTTGCGTTTTCCCCACACCGACCGTTACAACAAGGCTATTGAAATGTCATACCAATGTGTTTTCAATGAGGATAGTCATCGGGAGTATTTGCATAGAACCTTTCACGAAAATAGTTTTTGCATCTCGTTTTAATATCAGTGTGACATGTAACAAATATTTTCTGACAAAGAGGTAGACATCCTGAAGAGTCGTCCTTCATGGAGTGTTTGGACAGCTGACCAGTGAAGCTCTATCTCGCTGCAGTCAAGTAAGCAGAACAAGACAGACTGACGGGAGTCAAGGACTTAGGAAAGAAAAATGAGATAACAAAAAAACATTTCTAAACTTCCTCCTAGATTTTTTTCTTATTTCAGGAGTAAATATAAATAGGTTTTAAATTGTCACCATTGGATTACAGAACCATTCTCAGAAGCTGGGTTCAAATAATCTGTGTAAATGTACAACATTTTGATGAGGAAATAAAAGTTTACTCTTTCCAAATGGTTCAAATACCATTAAAACAAGACGTAAATGAAAGTATGTGACTTATTTTGCAATCATGCTGCTTGTGTCGTCTGTGTGTCTGCGTGTTTGTTGACGTCCCTCAATAAGGGCGCTCTTTTATCGTCACTTTAAACCTTTTTCACATGTTCATGGTGGTATGCCAGCGTCAAGAAAGCCTGAGTTTTTTCCGTTCCTCCACAGTAATTCTCACAATAGCAAAACAGGCAGTTCAGTCTGCATCGTCATTTACTTAAAGAGCTGATAGCACAGCGATTCTGCATTTCTGTTGCTTACAGAAGATATTCTGCCTTAAAGTGTTTGAGTTCACATTTAAACATGCTTTAAAATACTACCTATCCTTCAGGTTCAGATGAAAATGATGTTTTGTGGGATAAAAGAGAAGCAGACCGTCTCGACATTCGAGGAAGCGACCAGCTAAAAAGAAAGTTCCTTTAATAGTTTTTTTTTTTCTACTTGGTTTTGAAAAGTTTTCCTCACTGACAAAAAAGGGAGATCCGAGGACAAGGACATCCTCGTTGGGTTAGTCGAAATCTATTCTGTTTACCAACCATCATGGCAGCCCATCTAGAAAATGTTCAGTCTCAGTTAAATAGACTGAAAAAAAAATTATTATCAAAAGTACAAAGTTGAAAATTATTTTTTTAAGTTTACGCTTTACGTCAATAGTTTTATTCTTTTTTTTTTTTTAACGAGTTTTACCAACACATTTGTCTACGATTTCTCAAAATATAAATGCATAAATATAAAGGCTTGTTCTCATAATACTTGATAAAGGCAATAATCTATATTTTGGTTATAATAATCAGCACCTTTTGAACGGCTTCGTCTCACATTCAGCAATTAGCAGTAAAAAATATACCCTGTATTTTTATCTTTTTAAACTTGAATGTTTTCAATAAAAATACAGCAAAATAATTATTCACATTGATACTGGGCGGTGGCGCAATGGTTAGCATGGTAACCTCACAGCAAGAACGGGGCCAGGCTTAAAACACTGGCCCTTTCTGTGTGGAGTTTGCATGTTCTCCCCATTATTGTTGTGTTTCCTACAGGTACTCCAGTTCCCCACCCCACCCCTCCAAAAACATGCCTGCAATAAAATTGCCCCTAGGAATGAGTGTGTATGGATGGTTGCCTGTGTGTGGCTCTGTGACATCTTTGGGGTGTTTCCTGCTTCTCGCCTGAAATTAGCCGGGATAGGCTCCGGCAGCCCCCGCGACCCCGTTGGGGACAAGCGGTTTAGAAGATAAATGAATGAATGAAGGTATTGCAAGGATCAGACTTAAGAAAGTTACAAATCACAGAAGAAACCGCTGCTGATTCAAATGATGCGCTGAACAGAGCCTGAAAGAAAACATTTCGTTCGAGTGTTGAGGCCTCATATTAATCACAACTTGAACCGTTGTGTGGGAATTTATCTAAATATGACAAGTGTTTACACACTGGCAACAAGTCAGGAGCTACCAAGGCCCACAACTTATCCCACAAAGACAGAAGGTCTTTTACTTTAAAAAAAAAAAACCACAACCAAAAATATTTATAGAACACTGAAAAAAATGTGGTTCAAAAGTTCTTGTTTTTTTTTTTAATTAGAAAAGGCCACCAAAGTTCTTCTTAAAGGACGATGGAAAACTTGCAAAGCTTTGACTGCATTAGATTCAAATAAAAATTACCTTTTATCATCAATCTACCGGGGAAATTTGTGTGCTGCGCTCCTACACCACAGCAGGCTGCCACAATGGCACCAGTGGTGGGAGAAACAGGGGTTAGGTGTCTTCTCCAAGTACCCTAGACATGCACTCAGTGGAATGCAAACCCACAAACTTCCGGGTTGACTTCTAGTCCGCTGGCAAACGCTCTAACCACTGAGCTACCCTCTCCCCAATTATTGACCTCCCCAAGAGAGGTCAACCAATTATTCAAAACTGTTGACCATTTGTTATCAGATCTTCCTTGAAAGGCTAATTCTTCCCACTCAAAGTCAACCAGTGCTTTATTTTTGTATGTTAAAAGCATTCAAAGCAAGAACACTGGATTTTATGAATGCACTGACAAGGCCCAAGAGCTCAGAGGAGCCATAAAACCTCTCATTTTCTTCTTTTAATGCCTGTACAAAGAGAGAAATCATCCTAGAAAGGTACAGAATACAAGAGAAAGAATCACAGCTGGTGAGAATGTGCTAAACAACCAAACTGGGAAAAACAGGACATCTGAAAAGAGATGCAAGAAGACATAAAAAGATCCCGTGTGGCACAAAGGAAATGCAAACAAGACAGACAAGTGTGAGACAACATGAAAAAGAGGAATGGAATAACTTAAGACGAGATGTAAGATGAGTAAAATATACATGAGGAGATCAAATGGACTTTTTAAAAGATTCTTGAGGGTAAAAAGAAGTTGTGTAACGAGTGGAGAAAAAGATGAGGGTATGTTTTGCTGAGGATTTACTCATTTGTGAAGGTTCTGTTCCATTCCGCTGTCTTCCACTTAGTGAACTGAATTGAGACTGGGGCCAGGGAAACCCAGGCTTCTCTCACCCCAGCTGCCCCCTCCAGCTCACCCGGGAAGATCCCAATGCTTTCCTTGACCAGTTGTGAGACACAGTCTCACCAGGTCTCCCCCTGGGTCTCCTCTCCCAGTGGGACATGCCCGAAACACCTCCAAGCAAGGCGTTCGGAGGTCTCCTAAACAGATGCCCGAATGACCCCATCTGGCTTCTCTCAACCTGGAAGAGCAACAGCTCTACTCCGAGCTCATCCTGGATGGCAGAGCTCCTCACTCTCTCAGAGAGAGCCCAGCCACCCTGCGGAGGAACCTCATTTCAGCCGCTTCTTATCCGCGATCTTGTTCTTTCGATCACCACCCACAACAGGTTACCATAGTTAGAGAAGGGACGTAGATCGACTGATAAATCCAGAGCTTTGCTTTACTACTCAGCTCAATCTTCACCACAATGGACCAATGCAGCGTCCTGATTGTTGCGGACGCCGCACCGATCCGTCCTGCTGAAGGTGCTTCACAATTCTCGTCTTTGGGACAAAGTGTTTTCTAATCTGATGGGTGAGTGAGAGAAGTGTTTGACCTACCTTTGCCATTCTGCCATGCTGTGTACCAGGAGAGGCTGAGGAAAGACGTAAAGAAGATGAGTACAGTGGCCACAGTTCCATTTCTGAGCCTCATCTCATTTCAGCGATGCCGTTCTTCAGCTGAGTGTTGGAGACCCCCACAGCTGCCTCCTGATTCTGGATATTCAGGGAGGTATAAACCCAAACATAAGGGGAAAAGAAAAAAACCCTAAAAAGCACAGTGAGTCCTTTTTTCTCCGTTGCAAAACGAGATTTTGAAGCTCGATGTCGTTGTCTTGAGATTGAAATCCTCTCTCTGATTTTGTCCTATGGTTCCCTTAAAGTCACTTGATTCTGTGGTAAAAATAACTCATGATCAGTTACCGTAAAAGAATCGCGCTGCTGGACAATCCATGGTAAGAAATGAAGGACTGGTTAGCTACAAGTTCGAAGTAGAAGGAACATGAAGTGATGGCTGAGCTTCAGGATAGGCTGCTTTCCTTCTGACGGAAACGCCTTAAATCACCTTCATTCCGCTTCAGATAGCAACAGATCCACAAGATCAAAAATCAAGACTAGTTCAAGTGATGCTGCTAAGTTTTCACCGCAAGGCTAGTCTGCCTGCAGAATGCGACACGATCAGCTTACGTAGTTACCTTCCTGCTGTTTAACATTAACTTGAAATCCTGCTAGTTAGCCCGAATGGATATTTATCAACAGGATATTCATGTCTTTTACTAAAACAGCAAAAAAGACACGGACAGATACACAGAGACAAGCCGACTGGTGCGTTCATTATTAAACACAAACGGATAGTTTTTTTTTTTTAATTATTTCTTTTTTTTTAAACTAACTAGCAGGTCCCACCTGTCAAGTTACATTAATATCCGAAGATGTGACATCCAGTTTGGACTTTCACAATAAAATCTTATTACCACAAAATACACGTGATTTAAATGGTAATAACAGTGTAACAGTGCAGCTCTCTTTGTTTGAGACACAATCTCAAATCCCAATTAAGAAAAATATTTAAACACATATTTATGTATATTTATATAGAAATACATATTCTTATAAAAGTTAAACAACAGCAATTTTTTCACCGATAACTCCAAGCAGTCCAAGAAAAAGCTCAGAACAGCTTCTGAACAGCTGGTTCAGTTGGTCCAAATTTGGTAGATGGTGCCAAATTGGGTAGGGTGTAACAGGACAGGATGGTTGGTGGAACTGTGCTGGAAAGGGTGCTTGGTAAAACATCTGCCTGGTGGTATATTGGTAGAACAGCCGCTTGGTGGAACAGCCGCCTGGTGGAATAGTGGTGGAACAGCCACTTGATGGAATAGCCGCCTGGTGGGATAGTGGTGGAACAGCCACTTGATGGAATAGCCGCCTGGTGGGATAGTGGTGGAACAGCCACTTGGTGGAACAGCCGCCTGGTGGAATAGCCACTTGCTGGAATAACTCACTGGTCTGAACAAAAAGGCCTTAAAACAGCTGCAGTTTATTTAAAATGCTGCTGCTCGAGTCCTAACAAGAACTAGAAAGTATGATCACATTAGTCCTGTGCTTAAGTCTCTGCACTGGCTTCCTGTGGCTCAGAGAATAGACTTTAAAGCTGCTCTGCTTGTGTTTAAGTCTCTCCATGGTCTAGCACCAAAGTACATCTGTGATATGCTAGTACCTAATGAACCATCTAGAACTCTGAGGACCTCCGGGACCGGCCTCCTGCTGGAGCCTAGAGTCAGGACTAAACATGGAGAAGCTGCATTTCAATTCAATGCTTCAAAAGTCTGGAACAAACTTCCTGAGGCTGTGAGACAGGTCTCTAATGTGACAATGTTTAAATCTAGGCTGAAAACACTTCTGTTTAACTGTGCATTTGATTAATTTCTCTTTTTACGTGTTTTAATTTTTTTTTTTTTACTTTTTGATTCTATGTTTTGTGATTTTAATGCATTTTTTTCCTTTCTTGTGAAGCACTTTGATTTACATTTCTTGTGAATTGTGCTATTCTAATAAACTTGCCTTGCCTTAGAAGAACAGCCACTTGGTGAAACAGCCACCTGGTGGAATAGTGGTAGAACAGCCACATGATGGAACAGCTGCTCAGTGGAATTGTGGTGGAAAAGCTTCTGGTTATTTTCTTGTGAAAATTTACAGGTTTGTAGCCCTATTCCAAGTCCTATATCAACCTAACACTAGCACCATACTAGTTTGTGTTTTTGCAAAGTCATGTAGTACAACTATGCTTTGTTGCACTTTTGGTTTTTAAGCAAAACTTCTCGAGTTTCATTTAAAAAAGTATTATTTGTATGCATAGGGGATTTTCTTTATTATGATACCAATACATTTTAATTAATATTGACTTTACATTTCAGAAAGAAATCTAAAAGTGCTGCAGAAATAAACTTGAGCTAAGCAATTTGGGAAAAAAAATCAATCTCACTTGTATTTTGTTTTGAGGTTTTTTTTTTTTACAAAACCCCATTTTTTTCCTCTCTAGTCAAAAGCAAATAAAAAAAATGAAGCAACGGATAAGATGTACATCTTATTCTTTTAAACATGCAATTTGAAAAGAAATTTGCTTTTAAAAAATACTTTGAAAAGTTAAATTATTTATCATTCATGCATGAAAATGTAGTTGAGTGCAAGAACGAATTTGAATAAAGAGAAAACCTACAAACCAGCATCATCAATTTTTCGACTTATCTTGGTAAATTTCAAACTCAGTGAATGGTCAAATACTTACAGGCAGTTAGTCACCTTCTTATCTGCCTATCCCTTATGGAGAGCCCGGGGGGTACCGGAGCCCATCCCGGCTGATTCAAGGCAAGGGCAGGTTACATCCCAAACAGGTCGCCAGTCTGTCGCGGGGCCAAATACTTACAAAGAACATAAAATGTAAAGCCAGATGAATTTGCCACAGCCATCTTAAATAAATAGACTCAGTCCAAATGAGCTAGAAATGAAATGAAAAGAGCAGACATAACATCAAGCATTCCCCAGTGGTTATTTCTTTATATCGACTGGAGAGGAGCATCTAAACCAGCTTCTCTGACCAGATTTTTTTCTCAACGTCAAGAAAAAAAAGACACGTCTAGATTTGAATAATTTTATTAACATTCAACAAACCTCACGGCAAACTGATAAAATAGTTTATTTTTGAGTATTTGGATTTTGATAGTGGATGAATACATTCATGCATCAAGCATAAAAAGTAGCTTGATCTGTGTAACTAGAGAATGATGGGTAGTATTTTTCAGACTTAGTAACTGTTCCTACTTTTCAAACGTCGTGTTGGATTTCTGCTTTTTATGATTTATTCAAACTCTTGGCAGCGAAAATAATTCCTGTTTTTTAACTAAAAGTGTAAGCTTTAGAAAGGTGTCGCTTTAAAATAGTCCTCCACTGGAACGAGTGATACACCCCCAATCCAGTCTTGTAACCAGATTTGGATTATATCCATCTTCATGAAGAACCACTTATGTCCCACGGGCCATTTAGCCATCACTGGATGCCTAAAAATAGTTCCAAATGTGAAGATTCATGCGCTAGTTACAGAAATTAATAAATTATTGGCATGATGAGCACTGTTACCTTGAGAACATCGCTTCTTTAGCAAAAGCAAGCTCCTCTGGAGGTACTTCAACCATCTTGCCTGTTAGAGTCAGTCTGGCACATCTGGGATCCTCAGGATCGTACACCATTTGTCTAGAAATAATTTAAACATGATGCATGAATAGTTTTTATATATTTGCACGTTTAGTCAGATTTGAACAATCATACCTTCCTGGTCATTAGTAAGAACACCAGAATGGATGAGTTTTATCTCAATACATGTAAACAAATTATTTAGGTTTTCTGTTTTTGATTATCTTCTTGAAGTTTATGAGAAAAGAAAAATGTGTAAAACATACCTGCAGAAGTCTCCTTCGGCTTCTGAGAAGGTCAGAGAAGCAAAGGGATTGCTTTTCAGGTCAGTCACAGTGTTGTCCATCGGAGTGACATAAAAGTAGACCACTCCAGTGCTGTTTTCTAACGGCCCATCACTGACAGAGAAAATGTTCCCAAAGGGCAAACCTTTAATCTGTGTGGAGAAAAAATTACATGAGCAAGAAATATTTTAACAGCCAAATTATTACATTTTACATCAAATTAATCCCATTTTTAAAAATATCATTTTTTTTTTTTTTTTAATGGGGAAGGGCCGTTCAGTGGGCAGGGCAAGTGTCCTGTTACTGGAGGGTCACTAGTTCAATCCTACCCGCCCAGAATTCATGCTGAGGTGTCCTTGAGCAAGACACCTACCAACCAACCTCTGTTCCACCAAGCCACTGTTCACCTGACTGAACAAGGCACCATCTACCGAACCTGAACCATCAGTTCAGAAGCTGTTTGGAGCTCTCTCTCTAGAACTGGTTGGTGGCTACCAGACAGATAAATTTTCCCAGTGAATTATTGAAGTGAAATTAATTGAATTGAAAATTGAATTGAAAAAATCTAAAATACACTCACAGCCTGTTTTGGCCACATTCTAAAGGTTATTCACGTTTCATCATCTTCAACTTATCTGGGGCCGGGTCACAGAGAAATCAGATGGGAAACGGCCTCAGACGGAAAACCCAGGACTCTCCCACCCCAGCTGCATCCTCCAGCTCACCAGGGAGGATCCTGAGGTGTTCCCTGGTCAGCCGTGAGACATAGTCTCTCCAGCAGGTCTGAGTTTAATACTGGGTCCTATCCCAATGGAACATGCCCGAAACACCTTATTAGCGAGGTGTTCCGGGGGCATTCTAACCAGATGCTCAAACCACCCCATCTGGCTCCTCTCAACTCAGAGGAGCAACAGCGACTTTTACATTCTGCGACTCTACAGTAGACAGTTTTAGGTTTTTTTTTTTTTTTTTGGTTCAATTTGGATTTAAATTTCAATTTAAATTTCAATTTTAAATTTCAATTTGGTTCAATTTGGGTGGAGACGGTGGCCGCGTGGTTAGCGCGTTCGCCCGCGGACCGGAAGGTCGCGGGTTCGCGTCCCACGGAGAGCACGTCTAGGGTCCTTGGAGAAGACACCTAGCCCCCACTTCTCCCACCATTGGCGCCGTTGAAGGGCAGCCTGCTGCGGTGTAAGGAGTGCAGCAAACAAATTTCCCCGGTGAGGGATGAATAGAGTAATTCAAAATAATCAAAAAAAAAATTTGTCTCTTTGAACATGTGTTGCTTTGAAAATTTTGTGTTGCTGTGTAACTTCCTCGTGCACTGTTTTGGAGCTCACAGCAAACTGTTGTTCTTCGTTACAGCTGTGTAATAACAGCTGAAATCATTCCTAATAAACTGATAATAAAAGACAATGTTTTATATCATTTTTCCAGCATTGCTTGGTTGTGTACCTTGTCCAGAGTAGAGATGGTGGCCAGATGTCCCCAGTCACTGGAGTGAGAGATGTATCTAGCGGTCCTTGCGGTCTCCTGGTGAGGAGGAGGATTGCTGCCAGACTTCTTCACCTTCTCCAGTCTGTATGAGAACAAACGAGAAGAAAGCTGCGTAACATCCTCGTTTTCTGTTTTGACCTGCTCTGCAGTGTTTTCCAGGCCGTCTCCGAGAACGTTGGCTTTCCAAAGCGCCGCTCCGTCCGCTAGAAGCACCGGAGCAACCTCCTCAGACAGATCCGTGTCCTCCACAGCGTTAGAAGACACGACCCAGGACACGGAGCCCCTCAGAGTGTAGGTCTGAGCCAGGCATAGAAAGCTGGCTAACACTGGTAGAAATGAAAAGGACCTCATAGCATAGAGTTAGGCCTTCTTCTATTTAATGTTTACATTTACATGTCGGACTTTAGGACACATGAAGACGTTAGGAAATTTTTACAACGGCCTCTACTGGCTCGTCACTGAACAGCAGCCTGTTGTTTAACCTGGTGTTGCACCCTATGCAAGAACAAAACTTCTAAATTATTGAAGATTAATGTGCTCATTCTTAATTATAAAAATATATTTTTATAAATATATTTTTAAAAAGTTATTAAAAACAGACATTTACACATATGTTTTAATAAAATGAAATTAATTTGTTCAGCACAATATCACAAAAAAAAATAAATAAAATGCTGCAATCAGGGGCGGATCAAGATGGGACGTGGGGGGCGGGGGGGGGGGGGGCGCACGCCTCCTCTCCCCTTTTGGACTACAAAAAAAAAATATGTTCGTACTACTTTAATTATTATAAACTTTTGGCAAAATATGCACCAAAATGCAGGAAAATTATTCTTATGTTTCAAAATGTGCTCCCAGACACCCTTATACTGGCGAGGACCACAGGTACTCGTTTTGTCCATGACCTCACGTCCCCACCTCCACCCCCCTTTAGAAAATCCTGGATCCACCCCTGGCAATCGTCCTTTTCTTCTTGTTGTCCACAGTAAAACAAAGCTTATTATTAGGCTTATAGTGTTTTTTGTTACGTCACTTTTAAAACAGAAGACGTCTTTTTTAATTTAAATACTTGTGCTTTATTAGTAGATTGTTGTTTAAAATATATGTCATTCATTTTTGTTTCATGACTGAACCCCGATTGAACCCAATGAGTTAAGTTAATACAACAAACTGTCTTGATGCGTCTTCCTTCTGAAAACTTTTCCTCACTCCAAATCTAGCCTTCTGCTTTACAGTACTTCTGCACATCTTGTCCCAGTTGCCTCGTCCTGATGTCTGCACCTGTGTCTCATCTTCCCCTCTGGTTATTTAACCCCTTGTGTCCATCTTTTCTTTGTTAGATCATCCACTGTTCTGCACTCCTGCTGCACCTATGCTGGTGGCCCTCCGCGTTGTCTTCCTGGTTGCTTATGCCTTCCACTCTTTCCTAACCCCTGATTATATGTAATAAGCTGGTGAAAACTGGGTTTGCATCTGGGTCCTACATCTCCACCTTCACCATCTCATGACACAAACTCCTAAAAATTTTTAAATGTTTACACAAATTAGTTTTCCAACCTTTGATATTATTATTTTATAGTTTTTATGATGGAAAACTAAAGCTTAATAAGACATTTTGGAAAACTATTGAAAAAAAACACTTAGCTGGAACCAATATTTTGGTAATTCCCAACTTTGACCACCAGAGGACACTGATAATCAAATTAATAAATAAGCAAGTATATTAAAACGTGTTTAAAAAAAATTGATTAAAACTATTGTTTACTAATCTAGTTTTTTTTAGAGAAAATGAATCACCATTGTGCAGTTATGTCATGTGAATTTTTGTCTTTTTATTTCTGAGATGCATTACAATAGAAATGTTATGCATTCTTATTGAATGTAAAGTTTTTACAGAAGTGAAAGGCAGCTTTACATAAAACATCTGTAAACAAATCTTATTTTTAAAGTGAAATTTTTAGTAAATACTGTTTCTCTCAAAAATACTTTACAATTAAACAAAAGACTTGAATCAACAACTCTCTGACAACCTCTTGCAAGTTTATTATTGTGACTTTTGGAGAGATGGGCATGATTTTTGGGTCCTTTGCGTTCCTGTTCTGACCCCGAATGTTTTTTCTGTTTTCCATCTCAGTCCATGGTCTTATCACTCCAAGCCATCGATTTCCTTTTTGCCATTTCCATCCAGGACGGTTGGCCACTGTCAGACATGTTGGGTGAGGATGAAGGCGATGAGGAAGACCCCACATTTTTACGCGACCATTTAACCTCATGTGGTTTTTCTAGAATTCTTGTGGGGCTTGATTCTAAAAATAAAAAAAAAAAAAGGCAAAGAAATTATTTGACAAGCAAAAAGATAAAGACACAGAATATCAAAGAAGTTTTTTTTTTTGCTGATATAACTATTAAAAAACTGATATTTGCCAACTCACCTGCAGATTTAATCCCTTGTCTTGCATCTGCCAATGAATATTTGCTTGTTAAGATGTTTTTTGGCGTTGAAAGGTGTTCATCTGATATTTGGATTTCTTTTTGAGATTTACGGAATTCCACCTGAGGAATAATGGAGCAGATATGGCCACAAATAGTGACTCTATTAAGCATACTCTACATCAGACTAAATCAATGCCAAAGTGTCAAACAATAAGCCTCCACCTGCACTATAAATTTACAGCCTCGGCTTTTAATCGCATGACAGGGAAAACCTAATCAGATCATGTACAGATAGTACCAAGTAACAGTGTACAGTTTTGTTAAGTTTGTTAGGGGTTTGGGAGATTTAACGTTCCAAAAATGTGTCGCCTTGACTTTTGTCCTTTGGTAACATGATGCAAAACAAATCTAATCAGTTAATCTACAGTTGGTACCAAGTAAGTGTTGGCAGATTCATTAAAACTCCTTAAGGGGTTTGTGAAATAGCCCATTCTGGAAGCATGGACACCCCAAGTGCTAAATGACTCCCCCAAGTTCTATAGTCGGAGGCATAGTAACATACTGATGGACTCATTAGCAGACTCTTTCCTTTAAAATAACAAAGTTGGTCGTTCTCTTTAAATACGTACGTGTGCATATATCATTTTATTAAACTAAGACTGAGTTTTTATGATTCTGTTGTCTTCCGTTTATTTGGGACCGGGTCGCATGGACAACAGCCTCAGAAACCAAGCTTCTCTCTCTCCAGCTGCATCCTCCAGCTCACCCAGGAGAATCCGAGGTGTTCCCTGTCCAGCTGTGAGATATAGTCTCTCCAGCGGGTCCGGGGTCTGCCTCTGAGTCTCCTTGCGGTGGGACGTACCCGAAACACCTGACCAGCACGGCATCCTAACCATTTGCCCGAACCACCCCATGTGACTTCTCTCGACTGGGAGGAGCAATGGCTCTACTTTGAGCCCCTCCCAGATGGCAGAGCTCCTCTCTCTATCTTTGAGTGAGAGCCCGGCCACCCTGCAGAGGAAAATCATTTTGCCCGCTTGTATCCACAATCTCGTTCTTTCAGTCACCACCCACAGCTCGTGACCATCATGAGGGTATGTTTATTAATTTAAAAAACATTCCGTTTTTTATCACTGTGACTATGCAAAGAAACACTCCAAACCTCTTTTATGGAAGAAGACGTTTCCCATTCGGCTCTTTTCTCCAGAAATGCAGCCCTGTCGACCACCGACCCGGTCCGACCTGCTCGTACAACAGGAGAATGTCCACCATCTTTTTGCACTGTGACCTCTCCTCCGCCTTTTCCAGACGATGATTCTGCAGGAGCTACTGGGTTTGATGCAGCTGAAACTGTGGGTTTGAGCTGAGTGGCAGGTTGGAAACCTCGATTGGTCCAAGTAGATTGCTGCAGACCTGAAGACTGGACAAGGGGCTGAGGTGTTAGTGAAACAGAGCGCAGGGGAGACTGAGTTGTCCACGGGGAGCTTGAAGCAACAGGAGGACTTGGAGACGGGGTTGTGTTTGAAAGTGATTGGTCTCCACTGGATTCTTTAGACATCTGGGGTTCTCTGCATGGACTGAACTGAACGTCTCCTGTTTTCTGCTGCATTGCTATGACTGATGGTTTGACAGTCTCAGGTTGGTTTGGGGCCTGCACTTGTACTTGTGGTGAAGCAGGAGTTTGGGTGCCTGTAAAATCTTTGGGGAATCTGCCGCTGAAAAGCTGCTGAAGACTTCTGGTCTTTTCCATTGCTAGACTCATCCAGGACACATCAGATGAAGATTTAGAAGAGATAGACTCAGACCCCTGAGGTGTTTCTGATTCTTTAGACTTCTGGGCTTCTGTTGGTGGAATGTTGGAGTTTGAAGTACTGGTGTTCTGCTTTGCTGGAGGATTTGTGCCACGTGGGTTTGGATCTGAGAAAAATCCACAAGTACATAATTAGATTAATTAAAAAAAAAAAGAAATATATATATTTTTAACAAACAAACAAGCGGCAAATAATGTTTGCTTTTTTGCTTCACAAAGACAGACTTTGTGAAATGTTTTATTCTTTATGTGCACATCCCACTGAGAGAAGACCAAGAGGCAGACCCTTGATCCGCTGGAGAGACTATGTCTCACAGCTGGCCGGGGAATGACTCGAGATCCTTCCTGGTGAGCTGGAGGATGCAGCCGGGGTGAGAAAAGCCTGTGCATCCCGTCTGAGGCTGTTGCCCCTACAACCCGACACCAAATAAGCGGAAGACGACTGAACGGAACTTTTTGGACAACAGAAACATTCTGTACCTCATACTTACAACTCTTAATGTAGCAAACCAATTGATTTATAATTGCTTCGTTATCTAGTTCTTTTGAATAAAGTCAACTTTAACCCACTCTAAATGGAAGGAGGGAAGTCTCACTGACTCACCTGTTGGTTTACTCAATGTTGAATTTGTGTTTGTTGGCACCTTGTCAATAATCTGACCAACATTACCCCCCATTTCCTGTTTTTTCTGTTGATCACTTTGGTCCTCGTTCACAGCTGCCCTTGAATGACGTTCAGATCCAGTTTCAGATCGTAATTTCAGCGAATGAGACGTAGCTCGTAGTTTGATGCCGAATGTCGTCTTTCTCTCCTCTTCGTCATTCATTGGCTCCTGGCTGCTTTCCAGCTCATCAGTTTTTAAAACACTTGTATCTGTGGATGTGTTTTTGGAAGCCATCATAATATCAGTCTTCTTAAAGCTGTCCTTTCTGTCCCACTGGACCACAGGACTTTTTGGTTGTACAAAAGAGTTTCCTTTAAGCTGTAAACCTCTGGGTTCCTCTTTTTCTTTTGTGCTTTTCTCATCTTTTCCTCCAAAGATCTTGTGCTTGGCTTCAATTTCTTCACTTACTCCAACAAAACTCCCTGATCGGTGACCTTTTCCAGCTTCATTCTCTCCGTGAAGCTGTTGGTCAGCAGAATTCTTTGGAGGTTCAGAGAAGAACTCGATCATCCCGGTTTTCTTTAAACTATTTCTTTTAGGGAAGGGCACATCCTGTTTATCAAACAGTGTCTCTTTTTTGTGTTTTATTTCTGACTCTATAAAGGATGAGTGTGGTCTACTCGATGTTCCAGAGACATGTTTCTGTGACTTGGACCTCATCACCAGAGGTACTCCAATCTCTGGAAGAGTGTGGTTCTTTTGGGAAAAACTTTGACTTGAAAGTTTGAATGGCTTTCCTGATGAGATCGGCGACGTCTCCACAGATTGAGATGGAACATGTGGAGATGTTTTAACCACTTCTTTTACAGTCTCCACTACTTCTTTCTCTTCGGTAACTTGCTCTTTTGGAGAATCAGAGTGGCTGATGTTGCTTAGTGTAGGTAAAGGAGACTCAGACTGATTCTGAAAAAAAAAGCATAAATCAATTAGATGAATCCTACTTTTGCAGAAATAAATATAATCTCTTACCAGAGTGGATGTTTTTTTCTTGGTGCTGGCTCTCTGATTTCTGGGCTTCACAGACATTCGATGACGTGCAGCAGAAATATCCAACGAGGCAGTGAACTGGGCTGGTGTGCTGAAGTCTAACGGTGCTTCAACAGATGAAGCAGAAGAATCTGGCTGAGTGGGGACAGACAATAAATGTATTGGAGTTGAAGGCAGGGGTTTGGTCGGTGCAGATTTGGGAACAGGAGACAGTGAAGCTGGCTGAGAAGCTGCCTGTAAAAAAATGCAATGACTATTACAAAATAAATCAAAACAAGATTATTATAATTTAAAAAGTACATCTTATTTATACATATCTTTCATTTTGAAGGTAAATTAGTTATTTTTGTTTATATAAAAGGAAAAAAGAAAATCACTTCGTTGAAGGTTCCTTCTGCAGAAGGCTCATCAGAGATCTGAAGAAGACTGTCTTCTGAAGGGCTTTGCAGTTCCTCTGGACGTCTGACTGGAACAACCATGGGCGGTGGACCAAAATGTATTTTCTGCAGCTGAAGTTTCATCTTAAAAAGAAAAAAAACCCAATATGCATTCATTTTAGTTTTTAAAATAACTTCTCAAGCATGAACATTTCTGAGATGTGTAGCAAAAAGCAAACCCACCTGCAAAGCCTTCACTTTGCCAGGTACATTTTCTTGGGATAAAACCCTGGATGGTTCAGTGTCTGTCAGGACCTGATCGCCCAGGAAGATGCTGTCATGCGAAAATGCACGTGTACCCATCGCTGCTTGGGGACATCTGAAATAAAACAATATAAAAGATGTGACTGAAACTACAGATTATTGAAGAGAATCGGAATAACTTTGTTAATCCCCAATGACCCAGTGGACGCCCAACAAAAACAACAACACATAAGCATAAAAAAAGGTAAAACACAAATAAATAAATGAAACAGGAATAAAATAAGAACATAAAATATATATATATATATAAAAAGAGCAAGAGTACTTAGGATCAACAGTCCAGAGCAATGGACAGTGTGAAAAAGAGGTGAAGAAGCATGTTCAAGCAGGCTGGAACAGGTGGTGAAAAGTATCAGGTGTGATGCGTGATAGAAGAGTTTCAGCTAAAATGAAAGGGAAAGTGTACAAAACCGTGGTGAGACCCGCCATGCTGTTTGGTCTAGAAACAGTAGCACTGAAGAAAAAGAAAAATCTCAGAGGATCTCTCTGGGAGTGACCAGGATGGACAGGATCAGAGGAACAGCACATGTTAGAGGTTTTGGAGATAAAGTCAGAGAGGCCAGACTGAGATGGTTTGAACATGTGCAGAGGATAGAAAGTACATCGGAAGAAGGATGCTGGATTTGGAACCACCAGGAAAGAGGCCTGGAGGAAGACCAAAGAGGAGGTTCATGGATACAGTGAAGGAAGACATGAAGATAGTTGGTGTGACTGAAGAAGATGCAGCAGATAGGGTTAGATGGAAGAAACTGACTTGCTGTGGCGACCCCTGAAGGAAAATGATGAAAGTAGAAGAAGGAGAAGAATTTAAGGGGAGACGATGTGTGGAAACCTTGGGTGTCCGGAAAGACGCCTTAGAAATAATTTGTATTATTCTTGTTTTGATATTTTTGGGACATTCCAGTAGAGGTAGTTCTGGTCAAACAACAAAGTAAAGAAGAAAAGAGCAGATCATTGGCCGGAGTCACCATCCTTAAATCTAAAAGCATCACATAAACACTTACACCAGATCTTCATCAGATCCCAGTCCTTTTCCAAGAGTTACATCACTGGCAGACTGGCTGAGTTTAGGATTCCGCTCTGCATTTGCTTCCTTATTTTTTCCAAACAGACGTGTTTTTAAAGACTTGATCTTTGACTTTTTACGTCCTTCCAGAGACAGAGAGAAATCCAGGTCATAATATACACAAAGAAGCATAACTTAAATACTCAATCAGGAAATATAAAATATGAACATAATACTTTTCACATTTATTTTTAAAAATATTGAGAACTGATGAGATCTAAACCGTGAAGCATGAATTTCTGACTAACTGAAATATGACCCACCTGGAACGTCTTCTGAGCTTTCTTCTGTATGTCCAACAAAAGACTCCATTTGTCCTTTAAAAAGATACGGTGTGCATTGAAAATGATTGATAAAAATATAGGATATATATCTAGAGTCAGCCTTTCATCAAGATGAACTTTATTAGACGGGAAAAAGTAAAAAAAAAAAAAAAAAAATTCTACATTGTTGTACCAAAGCAAATGCCACACAGTTTTTTTACAAGCTCTGGTCACATGGTGGAGGGCATCTGAAGTGGCATGATTGTAATACACTCCCAATCTCAGCCCATAAGAATAAATACGCGTGCAGTTCAAAGGTTTATTACTCTTTATTATCAGGAGTGGAACTGTTACTGGGTGGGGTGGTCAAAAGAGCAACACAATGTGTTTAAAAGAGGAATCTTTATCATTAAAAATACATCAGAGTGTAAAACAAAAGCACTGGATGTTCTCCAAGTTAGAAAACAGAGGTCTCATTTTAAAATCTAAAAAAGCACTAAAAAAATCAAGACCACACTGATAGATTACAGTAGAAAAGATATCTCTCTGTTTTATCAGATTATTTATTCTAACTTCACCATGTTGAGTAGATTTTATGAGAGATACATTTCAGGCCAGGTTGTGTGTTCTTTATGGGACTGTCTGCGTAGCCAAGGAAGCAACAGAGTGTGACCCAGCCTGCTTCCCAGATAAGACAAGATAGACCAGGTTATGAACAAACATGCAAAGTCCACACTGCACCTCTCATATCACTGACTACACCTTTCTCGAAGGATTTTGGCACATGATTGCCCTGTGACAATAACTAGTGACAGAAAAAGTGTTCCTGCAGTTTACCAGATGTCTGATTTGTGGTTTAATTTCCACAATAAATAAAACTAAAGTCCTACTCTGTCATTTTTGTGCTGTTGACAAAGATAAACCGTAAACCTGAAAGAAACAAGGGATTATCCACTGGATTATTGACATTGCAGAGATCTTTGTAAGATTTCAACGCTCCAAATTATTACACAACTAAACCTCAACCACAAATTTCTCTCATAACACAAAACAATGCAAAACAGGTTGGAAATTCATTCTGAAAACCATGCACACATTCAGTCATTCTGTGCAGCTAAAAAGAGAGAACTTACCAGATGAAAGCTTCAGCACCTTTGATTTTCTCCCTCTGGTTTGTCCCCTATTCCCCTCAGAGCTCCAGGCTGTGCCACAGCACTAATGTTTAACCCCCCAGCATAACATCTGCAGATTTAGAGGCAAAGGAGACTTGGAAAAACAGGCAAGAAGAAAAGAAAGAAAGACAGGGAGGGAGAAGGACACTGCGTGACAGGATAAGCAAATGCATGAAGAGAAAAGAGGACAGATGAGAATATGAGAGAGAGGGAGGGATACTCTATTACATTAGTGGCACACTGTGGCCCTCTGCGCTAAGCTCCTTATAAAACGCTAACCTGATTTTAGGCCTAGAAATGAGAGTAGAGAGAAAAAAAATAAAGCTCCAGTTGGAAAGAGGACATGCGTGAAGGAATTATGGCTCATAAAACTGTTTGTGTATCACAGAGTTGCTCACTCCCCTGGATGATTGCAGGGGAGGGTCATTAAGCGAACAAGTGCGTATGTGTGTGTAAAAGATGCAAACAAACATTTGAATGAATGATTTTACTCACAGGCTCAAAAGAATCTAAAATGAAGCTTTTGTAAAGTATTATTAGGAAAGCAGAGTGGATTTGTTGAGCACAACAGTTTTAATCCTCCACTTATAACTTCTCAACTCAGTTTCACCAAAAATTCTGTTGCTATTTCTCAGTCAAAATGGTTCAAATATTCAGATTCAAATCACAGGCAGGATCAAGGGGAGATTTTTTAAAAGACATGAAAATTAACGACATTGCAATATTAATCATGCTCAGAAACATACCTTGAATATGACTATAATTAACCTAATTTGATCAAATTTCTGCAGCTATCTCTGCTTATAGATGATCAGAAATCACGTGACCAGATTTAAATAGAAGTTTATGAGATTTATGGGGTAAAAAAAACAAAAATAAAATCAGCCCAAATCTTTGCAATTTTCAGACGTAATGACCACTTTATTGGCTCTGAGAAACACATTCATATTCCATTAAACATCAACAACAAAAACTGTTTTCTAAAAGTGGTCAATCCTCCTGAAACAATAAAAATCCACTAAACAATGATGACGTTAGAAAAGATTTTGCACGTGATTTGAATAGGTTTTATCTCTTGTTGCTGCAGAGAGGCAGACTTCTAGCTCGTACAGACAGGATAGTATTTGGTATCTAGGCCACTGGACTAAAGTCATGAGAGGGAGGGCTGCACAAGTTAAAAATGCACGCTGCTGTACCTACATTCATATATCTGGTTGTGTGCATGTGCAGCTTCTCTATTGTCTCTTTATATTATTATTAATATTATCACTGAAAACAACATGCAGCATGTAAAACGTGCACAGAGACATTCATCCCTAGTAACGTTCACTCAAGGATTTGTTTCTATTCAACACATTAATAATAAAATAATCAATGCAGGGTGGATATGAAGTATGTCACCGTTTGCATGGTGATTACTGATATCAGTCACTGCCTGTGAATGTTTGAAGTTGATCACATTTCATGTTGGATTAAAATATCTTCATCTCACAACCTAGATGAGGGTTGTGCATATTGAGATTAAGGCCGATAGATAATCTGATCCTAGTACTGTGTGAACTCATGGGTAGGAGTTTATTTAGGCACAGACCTCCAGAAATTTATATAATTTTTTAAAAATGAAGATTAAGTATGGCAGCACGGTGGCGCAGAGGTTAGCATGGAGACCTCACAGCAAGAAGGTCAGGGGTTGAGTCCCGGGTATAGGCTTGGACAAGGCTTGGAACACTGGTGTTTCTGTGTGGAGTTTGCATGTTCTCCCCATGTATGCATGGGTTTTCTCCGGGTACTCCGTTTTCCTCCCACCCTCCAAAAACATGCATGTTAGGTTGATTGGCTGGTCCCAAATTGCCCCTAGGAATGCTTGTGTGTGTGTATGGTTGAACGTGTGTGGCCCCGCAACAGACTGGTGACCTGTTTGGGATGTACCCTGCCCTTTGCCTTGAATCAGCCGGGATGGGCTCCGACACCACCCCCAACCCCGTTAGGGATAGACAATTAAGAAGATGACTGACTGATCAGGTATTTGTAAAATTGTTCACAACAAAGTTTATTTGTTCACAAGTGGAGGAAGGATGGAGCGGGAGATCGACAGATGTAGCATCCGGAATAATCAGGATGCTGCATCGATCTGTTGTGATGAAGAAAGAGCTGAGGTGAAAAGCAAAGCTCTCGATTTACTGGTCGATTTACATTCCTACCCTTACTTTGGCCACCAGCTGACGGTGGTGACCGAAAGAAGATGATCGCGATTACGAGTGGCTGAAATGAGCTTCTTGCTTTTGGTTGGGCTCTAGCCCAGAGATAGAGGGAGGAGCTTGGAGTAGAGACGTTGCTCCTCCAGGTCAAGATAAGCCAGATGGGGTGGTTCAGGCATCTGGTTGGAATGCCTCCCCAACGCATTGCTGGTGAGGTGTTTTGGATACAGCCTACTGGGAGGAGACCCGAGGCAGACCCTGGACCAGCTAGAGAGACTATGTCTCACAGCTGGACAGGGAACACCTTAAGATCCTCCCGGGTCAGCTGGAGGATGCAGCCGGGGTGAGAGAAGCCCGGGTTTCCTGTCTGAGGCTGTTGCCCCCCCCGTCCCCCGTGACCCGGAAAATGACGGAATGGGGAAAAAAAAAGCTCCATTTACAGTATATTCCATTTCGTTCTGTCATCTTCCACTTGTCCCGGGGCCGGGTCGCGGGGGCAACAGCCTCAAACGGGAAGCCCAGGCTTCTCTCACCCCGCTGCATCCTCCAGCTCACCCAGAAGGATCCCAGGTTGTTCCCCGGCCAGCTGTGAGACATAGTCTCTCCAGTGGGTCAGGGGGCTGCCTCTTGGTCTCCTCCCGGTGGGACGTGCCCAAAACACCTCACCAGCAAGGCGTTGGGGAGGCATTCCAACCAGATACCCGAACCACCCCATCTGGCTCCTCTCGACCTGGAGGAGGAGCGGCTCGACACCGAGCTCCTCCGACATGGCAGAGCTCCTCACCCGATCTCTGAGATCTGTCACAGCTGTCTGCATATCTTTTCATTGTTTTGAGGTTTTTTGTTGTTTTTAACCAGATCAAGTTTTTGGTTAATCATTAGATGAGTGCCACTGTGGTCTTTTAGTGTCAGGTTTATCATGTTAATATGTGACCTGCAGGTTTCAAACTACACTTCATGATACTTATTCTTATAGCCTGCACACTAAAAATGTAACTCAATTCGAGATAGTTTGTGATGAGCAGGTTACAGCTTCTAAAGTTGTGTAAAACTAAATAAAATAGATGTGGATGTCGAATCTTCCTCAATCAGCATAAAAAGTGCTCTACCGTCAGGACAAGTTCAATCTTTAACCATTTTTGGCAGCTTAAGTTGAACTTGCTGATGCTTAAAACTGCTCAAACATCTGTTTGCTCTTTGATAACTCCCATCTGCTGACTGAGGCTTTACAGCATGATCATGAACCACAGAACAGGTGGGATATGTAAGCTTTAAATCTGAGCTGGAGAATTAGAAATAGTTTCACAAACAGCTTAACAACTAATATTACACCCGAATTTCTCCATCTGGAGTAGTTTTTTTATTTCAGATGTTTGATATTTAAGTGTAAATTTGAAAATAAAAGATGCATGAATCATCCTGGTAATTTATTTTTTTTTAATAATCATTTACCCTGCTTACACCAGAGGTGTTTATGGAGAACGAAGGCCAGTGCTAACGCGGCAAAAAAATAACTTTTTTATTTTTAGGTGGTTTCAAGAACTATTCATTTACTCTGCCAGATGATTTATAATATTTTTATTGATTATGTGCTAATGAGGCCAGGAAATAGATCAGGAACATTAGAACTGCATAATTTATTGACATTTGAATTTTGAAATTTCAATTTTCGAAATGAATTGCATTCAATTACAAAAAGCTGCATTTTTTCCATCATTCTTTTTTTTTTCATCTACAACCATTCCATTCCGTTCCATCATCTTCCACTTATTTGGAGCCGGGTTGTGCGGGCAACAGCCTCAGACGGGAAGCCCAGGCTTCTCTTACCCCAGTTGCATCCTAAGCTCACCCAAGAGGATCCCGAGTCGTTACCCGGCCAGCTGTGAGACATAGTCCCTCCAGCGATTCCGGGATCTGCCTCTTGGTCTCATGCCCGAAACACCTCACCAGCAAAGCGCTCAGGAGGCACCCTGACCAGATGCCAGAACCATCCCATCTGGCTTCTCTCGACCTTGAGGAGGAGCGGCTCTACTCCATCTACAACCAATTTAGAAAATTATCAACTATTAACATTTGTTAAAACACTGTTGCACGCATGTAGGCTGGTCGGACTCAGTTTATGAGTACGTTTAACTTTAAATACCCAAAATCACAAACAGCCTGAGGAAAAAAATATTGAATATTAATATTAAAACTACAGTAACATGATTTGCTATGTTCAAACTTATCTTTATTTAGGTATGTGTAAACAGCTCACAAATATGAAGTTTAAACAAGATAAATCATTGAAATCCAAGACAAGAAGCATTCATAGTTTTATTAAAGCAATTTTAATAATACTTTTCTGTTACAAAGCATCCATTTTTATGTTTTTATGACAAAACAACAGAAAGTAGCCAAAGAACAAGGGTGCAGTAAAAAAAAAAAACATAAAATTTAAATAAAGTTTTGGTTAATTCAATTTCCAGCAAAAGACAAATGTATTGTTAAAAAGAAAAAAATTCTAATTTTTTAAAAAAAATCTGCATGACAGAAGAATGTCACAGCTTTTCTTTTCCTTCTGAGAGGATAATAGATATTGCCAAGTTCTTTTGGTGAGGAAGGAATAAAGCCGAGGAGAATCTCACGTAACTTTTGTGAATTTGGTGTAAAAAAATATCTACCGTTGTTTCGTGGCACCGCCTGAGATCATAGTCACAAAATTTGATGGAAAATCGGACCTTGTGTGATAGACATGAAACCATATTTAACACACTGATAACAACAACTTGATACACTGTACATGTGTCTAGTTTGAAAATAAATCTTAACCTCAGGCCTCTTGAAGTAATCCAACCCTCTTTCTACTTTAATGATCCAACCGTTGTCAAACCTCGCTTTTATAGATTTCAGAGGAAAACTGCAGATCCCTCCATGTGCACTGAGACTGTCTTGTATCTCAGCCAGAGTACTGCTCTGCTGACTGTTGTCTGCCTGCAGGACAGAATATGTATAATTTTTAACATCCTGGGGAGATCAGCTATCTTTATATGCATCACACAAATGCATCTGATTTCTCTTGATATAATTATCCACGGTACGGGAATCTCTGATGTACAAATTAACTCGTTCATAAGCTGTAATGCTTTACTGTAATGATTCAAATGAATCAAAAGTAGCATCAAGTTCTTTAGGGACTTCCACCATATTGTAAATAACAATCACATGTGACTACGCGAGACTTTGGGTAACCACGCGAGAATCAAATCTATAGCTGTTCCTTTGATCCTGTCCATCCTGGTCACTCCCAGAGAGATCCTCAGCATCTTCATCTCTGCTACCTCCATCTCTGTTTACTGTCTTTTTCTCAGTGCCACTGTCTCTAAACAGAACAGCATGGCCGGTCTGACCACGGTTTTGTACACTTTGCCTTTCATTTTAGCTGAAACTCTTCTATCACACATCATACCTGATACTTTTCAGGTGCCTGCACATGCTTCTTCACCTCTTTTCCGCCCTCTCCATTGCTCTGGACGGTTGATCCAAAGTACTTATGTACTCTTCTGTGTCAGAGTACATGATTAAATTCTTTTTTTTTTCTCCAAATTTATAATCTTCACATATTCCTTTTTGCTGTTTATGCTGTGATGCAAACAAACCAAATCAATTTGATGACAATAAATGGATAAGTGACTGATTAGTGATCAAATTTAATTACTAAATTTGACAGTTTTTTATTTGAATCAGTTGTTCTGAAATAATAAAATATCTAAAACTTCCTAGAATCTGGACCTAATCTTTAAAATCTATGAAACCTTGAAATCTGTTTCTTTTTACAACATTTTTCTCAAGTAGGATTGACTGTTTGACAGAAAGTATGTGTTGAAAAGCTTAAAAACATAAAATTTTAACAAGATAATTGTTCAAAACTCAAGACAAGACAGTTGTGATTTTATTAGAGCAATTTTAATAGAAACATTTTAAAAAAAAAGACAATTTTTAAATTTAAAAATAAAAAAAATTAACAGCAGAAAGTAGACGCAGAACAAAGGCCAGTTGGTCAGAAAAAAGAATCTATAGAAGTTCATTTTTTGTTAATTCAGTTTGCAGCAAATAGACAAATGTATGTTTAAAATCCCCAAATTTCTTTTTTTTAAAAAAATGACATGATAACAGAAACGTGACTGTGTTTTCTTTTTACTGAGACGATAAATATTGCCAAGTCCTTTTAGTGACGAAGCAATAAAACCGAGGAAAATCTCACGTAACTTTTGTGAATTTGGTGTGAAAAATATCTACCGTTGTTTCGTGGCATCGCCTGAGATCATAGTCACAGAATCCGATGGAGAATCGGCCCTGTGGGATAGACATGTAACCAAACTTAACACACTGATAACAACAGCTACAAAGTATATACATGTGTCTAGTTTGAAAATAAATCTTCACCTCAGGCCTCTTGAAGTAATCCAACCCTCTTCCTACTTTAATGATCCAACCGTTGTCAAACCTATAACGTAGTAATGCTTAGTTTTATTGACTAAGTCTTACTTCAAAACAAATTTCTATGAATTAATTATTTGAGTGATTACCTGATCTCTCTGTCATGGATGGTGGAGGAGAACTGTAGATCCATGCTCACTCCATGTGTTTTGAGACTGTCTTGTATCTCAGCCAGAGCACTGCTTTGCTGACTGTTGTCTGCCTTCAGGACAAAACAATTATCAAGATTAAAGATTCTTTATTGTCACAATGTGAGCATATTCAAATTTTGACAGACTTATGGTAACAAGTATAACTAAAATATACAAAGTGTAAGCCGGTCTGGGTGTGCAAGGGGGATGGAAGGCGATCCTCGAGCAGAGTGATGCGGACAGACCAAGGATGTAGAGCTTCAGGGCCAGTACGTCTGGAAGAACGGTGTTAAATGCCGAACTGAAGTCTACAAACAGCATCCTGACATAAGTGTTAGGACACTGGAGGTAGTCAGGGCCGTGTAGAGTGATAGTAAGACTGCCTCCCCTGTGGAACTCTTTCTGTAAGCAAAGGTGAAGACTGTCCAAGCCCGCGGGGATGACATCCGATATGTGTCTCAAGAGAATTAGTTGAAACACTTCACGACCACTGTCGTCAGTGCCACTGGGCACTTATCGCTAATGCAGAAAATCACTGTACTTTTGAGTACAGGCACAATGATCGACCATTTCAAGCAGGTTGGTACCACACAGAGCTGTAAGGTCAGGTTGACATCCTATCAGGACCTGCCGCCTTGTTCACGTTGATCCTCCACAAAGTGGATGTCACCTGTGCAGCAGCAGCAGCCTGAGGGGCTACAGCTGCTCTGGCTGAGAGAGATCTACGGTCCTTCTGCTGTTTGGAGAGTCAAAGCATGCAAAGAAGCTGCTCAGGTTGTCATGCATGATGACTTACCTGCTTATCATTTAAAAAAAACTAAAAAAAAAACCAAACCAAATATTCTGGGAAGAACAGCCATTGTTTCTTTACAATCATCACACAAAATAACTTACTTCATCCTGTGTGGTGAGCAGATGGATGGTTTTCACCTTGCAGGAAGATTTTAGCAGCATTTCACAGAACCGCAGGAAGTTGTACAACTGTGAAGAGGAAGAGAGATAGGAGATATCGATGGTGTGTCCATCCATATTATTTCAGAAAGAAAACAAACAGAAAAGCTAGAATTAACTGTTTAATGCAGATAAAGTTCTTACTTGGTGGATGTGTCGTATGTATGGATCTTCCACCCAGACTTCTGTTAAAGAACTGCTGATGTATGGTTTAAATAAAACCTCATAGCTGTAACCTGTCGCATCCTCCGATATCTTTATCTGCTCATGATATTTCCCATCTGTTAAAACAAAGATAAAAATAACGGCATTAAAAACATCTTCAAATATGATCAGATTTTGTCAAACTCCCATAAATGAAAAAAAACTGTGTCTGCTTCAAATAAAACAACCCAAACATATATAGATTTTTGCTGAGGTAAGGTATGGAATGGGGAGCCAGTGGAGCTGTTGAAGGGCAGGTGTGATGTGACTAATGGAGGAAGTGTGTGTCATTATATGATCAGAAGAGTTTTTTTGTGGGAGACCAAACAGAAGAGAGTTACCGTAATCCTGGAGGGAAGTTTCAAGACTGTGAATAATGAGTTCAGCGAGTGATGAGTGGCTGGAGACGCTGTATGTTGCAAAGATGGAAGTAAGAGCAGCAGGTGATGATGTTTATGTGAGATGTGAAAGAAAGACTACTGTCGAGGATGACACCCAGACTCTTTACCAGAGGGGAGGGAGAGATGGTGGAGCCATTGATGGAGAGTAAGAACTGATCAATCTTGCTTAGGTTGGATTTGGTGCCTATACGGAGAAGTTCAGTTTAATTGCTATTGAATTTGAGAAAGTTTGAGGTAAACCAGGATTTGACTTGGATGATACCAGTCAACCAGGGTTGATGGGGGCAGTAAGGAGCTGGGTTTGCAGGAGAGGTAGAGTTGAGTGTCATCTGCGATGTGGTGTTTCTGGAAAAGTGTAGAAAAAGCTTCAAAGTTGTCTTCTGGAAAGTGTATTTTCTGATCGAGAAAAGTTAAATAACCTGTCAAAAACACAGTTGGTCACAGGTTTGTTGGGACTAGTCCACCCTCAGGAGTTTTTGGCAAACTCAGGTTACATTATACAGAACCAGTTTTCAGGTCATTTTATAGGATTGAAATTGATTTCCGGATGGAAGTCGAAACATCTCGATCAGAAAATACACTGTCCAGAAGACACTTTTTTAAAATTTATTTATCTCAAAGTTGCTTCTCTAGTGGTCCCAGAGATGTCATGGACCCAGTGGGAATCGAAGCAGGTTCTCCTGGTCGAAATACGGCAACTCTACCACCAGGCCAACGCCCCCTGGGACCGTCCAGAAGACACTTTGAAGCCTTTTCTACGATGGATCACTCCTGGTTGAATGAGGGATGACACTGGATTGTTTCTGGAAAAGATGCTCAAGTGGAAGAAGGTAGATGATGAAGAGGAGGGGACCAAGGACAGAGCCCTGAGAACACCAGTTGTCATAGCGACAGAGTGAGAAGTGAACAAACTGAGTACAGTCAGACAGGTAAGAATAAAACCAGGTGTGAACGAAGAGGAAAAGAAGAAACATCTAATCAACCCTCCCTGATTAATGAAACACTTTACCTTCTTTCAGCTGGTTGACATGAGCTTTGATTTGCTCTGCTCTGTCCATGTAACCTTTTATCCTTTCTCTGTAGTGGGCTTTTTTGGAATCATCTTTGACAGCTGCTTAAAGCATAACATTATTAAACACTGCAGCCTTCTAATAAAGCATTCACAGGAAAAAACCATGAGTGAATGAGACCTTTTAAGACATCCATAAGAAGCTGGATTCCTTCCTGGTAACAGATCAGAGACTCCTGAAGACGTCCACTCTGATCCAGCTCTACTGCCCTCTTTAAGACAGACACAGCAGACGCCTCCATCCCAGAAACATGATTTTGTGTCATTTTGAAAAAGTTTTATTTTTTCACACAGACTTCATTTTAGTAGATACATAACTTTCTCTTCCGTGTGTGTCACAAAAATAATTCCCGCAGGAACGTTTATCATTTTGTTTGGAATATTTTGGCTAAAAAAAAAATTGACAAAAAAATAAGATTTTTTTTAAAAAGATATTTTTCTATAGTCATTTTGTAAAAATATATTTTGTTTTTATAATAAATGAGGAACTGGTCGGAGCAATTTTCTTGTAACACACCAACGTTTCCGGTTTAGACGTGCAGGAGAAAAAGGATAAAAATGTGACTTATTTTTTCATTTTAAGAATTGAGTTTTTCTAAGTTTGTGAACAACCATTTGTGAAAGTTTAAAACTTTAGCTTTAATAATCGTAGTTGTATCCAGTCAGGGTTGTAACCTTGATGTTTAGCTTGTAGTTTCTTTAACCTTTATCAGCTTCTCAAACATGTCTGGATTCAGCTTCCTGACCTTTAAGGTAATCCCATTTATCTCTTTATTATGTCAAAATAATTACTGGTTTATACAACCTGTTATCGTGCATGTTGTAACACCAAGTCAGAATCAGAATGCTTTTATTGCCATGTCAGTGAAAAATATCAGAGACTAGGAACTTGTTCTGTCGATTTTATAGTTAGAAATATGTGTAACCAAAACGGTGATGAGAAGCTACGGGAAGAAATTTTTAAAGATCTTTATTGACGGATGGGTGCGGCGTCCGCAATACTCAGGATCAGAAATTCTTTATTGATCCACACGTGGAAAATGTGTTACAGCAGCAGCACTGTAATCAGAAAAGATGAAGACATAGTAAGGACATTTACAAAATAAGGAATACTTTTTTAAAAAGTAATGTGAAAGTAAGGAATAAAACTGACATAATTTAAAACCTATCAACATACAGTACAGGAAGAATTTGCATAAAGGTGATCAAAAGTGACATAAGGTGTAAATTGATGATGTAATGTAAAAATCTAGAAGGAACAGAATAAATTGCTTGATCCAAAGGTGAAGGATGCAACCGGGGTGAGAGAAGCCTGGGTTTCCCATCTGACGTTGTTGCCCCCTCAACCCGGTCCTGGATAAACGGTAGACAACGGCATGAACACTGCATCGACCCATCATGGTGAAGAAAGAGGGGAGCCGTAAAGCAAATCTCTCGATTTATCAGTCGATCTACGTTCTTACCCTCGCCTATGGTCACCAGCTGTGGGTGGTGGCTGAAAAAACAAGATCACGATTCAAGCGGCTTAAATGAGCTTCCTCTGTGAGGTGGCAAGGGCACTCACACAGAGACAGAATGGAGCTATGCCATCTGGGAGGAGCTCGGAGTAGAGCTGTTGCTCCCCCGTCAAGAGAAGCCAGATGGGGTGGTTTGGGCATCTGGTTGGAATGCCTTTCAAACACCTCGCTGGTGAGGTGTTCTGGACACGTCCCATCAGGAGGAGACCCAGTTTCAGTCTTTAAACAAGATACAAAACAAGCACATTTGCCATATGTTACGATGTCATGTTATGTGTTGTTCATGTTTTTCTCAGCTAATCATATTTTCTTATGTTACAGACTCTGAAAGAAACTACCGCCTTGTCCTATTGCGGATGGTTTCTATCTTCACGCAACAAATTTACAAAAGCCAGAATACCCAAAGAGGTAAGTCTGTACATGTGGTCATTTTTACAATTTGAAAAACATCAGTTTTCTAAATTACCTGCCAAACACTAGGATCGCAGGGCCAATGCCAGCCGGTCATCCTAAACACTAAAGTCTATCGAAAGTGACCGAAATGTACTGATATCTACCAAACGATGATTTATTTTTTGTTATCCCACTACACTGCGGCTGATATAGGACTATATAACACTATGCAAATTAGATGGAAGAAACTGACTTACTGAGGCGACCCCTTAAGGAGAAATGCTGAAAGGAGAAGAAGATTTTAATGCTATTAAAGTACAATTATCACAACATTGTTATACATATTATGTTATATCATTATTATTAAATAAAATGATCTGCCTGGTAAGATTCTGAATTCTTCTTCAAAAAGACACATAGACACGGTAGGACATATTTTCTTGAACTGTTGTCTAAGTTTTTCATTTTTTTTTAACAGCTTTTTGCTGAGAGAGCAAAGGAGCATGAGAAGTACGGAGGCGATCCAGATCAACCACACAAACTTCATATAGTGACACGTGTGAAAAGTGTGATGCGAAGGCCTTATTGGGAGAAAGACATGGTGAAAACGCTTGGACTTCAAAAGGTGAGACTGCTGATAAGGAACAGCATTTAAAACAGATATATTAGTGGTGTCTAAAGAGGTAAAAGCTGTTCATCTAACAGCTGCATTTAGGTTAGTTTTTGCATTCTAATGGTAATCCTTGTTATAGAAAACTTGTAGGTACAAATAAAAAAAAAAAATAGAATTGTCACTCCACAATCAAATTTGAATCAAAATGTGATATTCCTAAAATTGTCTTGTCCCCAATGAGCATCTTGAATAACTCTGCTCTGTTACTTTTCTCAGCGTAATGCGCCGGTAATTCACAAAAATACACCCGCAGTCAACAGCCAGCTGAAATTTGTCAAGCATCTTGTGAGGTAAGATTGTTTTGTTAAACAAGGCTTACAAACCTGCAGTAAATTATAATTTGAATTATTTGAAGTAGCCAAAGATTGATTAAAACACAACCTCATAGTACATTAAAAATGCTCAGTTTACCAGTGACTTTACATTTCTTTTTTTATTTAGGATACAACCGTTAAAGACTCCTTACGGTCTCCCAGCGGAGCAGGATATGGCCGACACATATATCAATAGCAAAGGAGAGCTAATTGTGCGGCGCCTCCTCCAACCCGCTGACCCAAAAGCTATCGAGTCGTAGTTCTGTTATAAAAAATTAAATATTTAAAAAAAAAAGTTGTCTATTTTTTATGAAGTCTTAAAACAAAACAAAGAATAACATGTTCTCATGCTAAAGTGCTTTGCCTTCTTCAACAAGAAGGAAAGATTCTTTATTGAATTTATAAAATGAACAAGTTATCACAGACAATTTGATTTTGATGTAACAGATTCTTGCGCATTTTTAGTTTTGTGTAGAAAATTTTTAGAAATGATTCTACTGTAATTTAACATGATACAAAGACACTGAAGCAAGCGATCAAACCCTTTGTGTGGGGTCAAACTACACACTAGTTCTTCAATTTCACACTCAAAGCAATTCAACGCAGGAGTTTAGAACAAGCAGAATAAAAAAAAGACAAGCATGTTTTTTTTCTACAAAGAAACAAACATTAAATTTATATTCAAGATTCAAACTTCAATTATAAATCCATTTTTTTAAAGTATAATTGAGGTATTCAGATGACGAATTAGAAAATGATTTGTTTTGTTACACATTTATTGCTACATTGATCATTTTTAAGACAAATGACCAAAAACATCATGATGGATCCATGTGATGATTTCAAAGTTTAGAGATGGCACATAATTTGTCAAACAAAGCTGAAACAGGCACAATTTTTTGATCGGTTAAAAAAAAAAGTCCATGTTGCTGACTGCAGCCCAGAATAAAAATGAAAACTGCTTTTTACAAAACTCTGAGAAGGCCCAGCGAAAAAAAATAAACGGACCACTTTCAGTCAGAATCTGAATCGGTGTCATATCCTCGACCTCTGATGGTTTTCTTCTCCACTTTTGTGAACTTTGGTCCTGACTGCTTTGAAGTTGTTGGTGGCTCCATCAAATTTCCACTAGAAAAACAAAACAAATGTGATTTTCTAATGGACTGCAGTAATTGTACAACAATAGGCTTTTCAAAATAAAAGCCTTTAAAGTCAACCATACCTGTAGTTGATAACTCCGGCACATCCAAGTCTCCACTCAAGAACTTCTGTGGAAAAGTCATCTGTGTTTCCCAGATCAGTGAATCCAACCACGTAATCCTTAGTTTTTCCATCTATAAGTAGAGCCAGTGTGGGCAAAACTTTGATGCGCAACCTCTCCGTCAGAAATGGTGCCTTCTCTGCATCCAGTTTGATAAATTTGGTCTCAATGTGCTTTTTAGCCAAGATGCCCAAGTGTTTATCGAGGATCTTACACCTAGATGTAAGAAGAGGACGCAACAGTTACTTTATCAATCAAATGATAAGACCCTCATTACATAAACTTAACCAATCTGGAGAGGACTTTTGAAGATAGTTTGGAAAATGAAGCACTTACCTGAAGGTGGAATTTCTGTAGAAGTGGCAGACAACGTTTTTGGTGTCTTTAACTTCACCGAAAAAGTCTTTCTCACTGGCGATTTCTCTGAACTCTCCATGACCTTTAGACAACCATTCCTAAAACAGAAAATTCAAACTAACAACCCTGTTTTTTCATTCAAACCCAACGGCCCTCATTTATCAAAGTTGCGCACAAAAGGGTGTAAATTTCAGAAGTACACGCCAGAGTGTCCCTGTCTCTTTTTGGCATATGCAAGGTGTATGATCTTTACAAATCTAGTGGCTGAAAACCAGTATAATTTCAATGAACACACCTACATTTATTCAGATTGGTCATGCATTTATTTCACAACATAGTCATCAAATGAGAAATGACTGATCGGTTTGCGTCAAGGGGTTATTTTCTAGTTTAAAACTGATGATGTGCCCTATAGCGACTCCCTGCCATAAAGATTAGGTTGTATACTACAATACATCCAAATTCTGGGAAATGCAACTTTGATAAATCTGGACCAGTAAGAAGAAATCTTTTTGAACAAGATGTCGCATCTGGTTATTAACCAGTGGAAAATGCTTTAGAAAAGTGCTATAAAAAAACTGCATACCTAATGTCAGAATACCTGAATATCATCTAAATTCTATCTGAATAATTTAGCTTTGTTGTAACTGCTATCATGTTCATTTTATACATTTTGGGAACGCATTTGAATAGCTTAAAAAAAAACAAGGAAGAAATATTTTTAAACTTATTTGCTATCTCATTCATTAATATGCACACTTGACAAAATATTACCATCACCACTAAGAATTTTAACAAAGATTCAAACTGTAGTAGAAAAAGTTTCAATAAAGTCTTCTGGACAGTTCAGTTCTTGAACGAGACGTTTCGACTTCCATCCGGAAATCATTTTCGGATCCAGTTTCCAGTCCATTTCATTCAGATTGAAAATGATTTCTGGATGGAAGTCGAAACGTCTCGTTCAAGAACTGAACTGTCCAGAAGACTTTTTGAAACTTTTTCTACTATGGATCACTCCTGGATGAATGAGGGACTACACAGAAAGATTCAAACTGTAGTTCTGACGTACCTGCTTCTGTTTCTGAGCTTTTTTAAGAGCTTCTAAGCGTTTCTCCTTTAACCTTTCTAAATCATCTTCATCCATTTCATTGAGTTTAGTCAGCTCTGCATCCACCTGCTCCTCTACCATCTTAGCTGACTGCTCAAGGACCTTTGATAAGATATCCATTGTTGGATCGGTCATGATTGATCTGGAAGAAAAATGTCAGTGGCCGAAAAAGGCAAGGTAAGTTATAATGTAAGGCAAGGTATACAGCCAAATTCATACACAAGGCTATTCAAAGTGCTTAATCTTCAGTCAAATGTTTTCATCCTAGATTTAAACATTGCTCCAGTGTCGCCTGTCTCATAGCCTCAGGAAGTTTATTCTTCATGTTTAGTCCTCCTGACTCTAGACACCAGCAGGAAGCCGGTCCCAGAGGTCCTCACAGATTTAGATGGTTCATAAGACACTAAGACACAGAACATCTTTAAAGTTTATTCTCTGAGCCACTGGAAGCCAGTACAGACTCCTGAGCACAGGACTGTTTCCATCATATTTTCTAGTTCTCCAGCATTTTGAATAAATACATTGTTATCCTCCAAAAAGTACAAATTGTTAAGCAATGAATTCCAAAGTACTTTCTTAAAGACATACCACCTTAAAAAATTCAACTGCTTGACAAAATATTAAAAGTATGAACAAAATTTTTTAAATGTCTTTATGTGCAAAAATACAGCTGAAAAAATGAATTCGAAAAGATTATTAAAATGTAAATTAACTACCATTTAGTCTTGCTTTATTTAATTAGACAAGATACTTAGATTTTGCCTCTATATTACCATGTAATTTATTGACTGATACAAATTTAATCGTGTAATAAACTCGTTGGAAAAATTACTGAGTGTTTTTACATGAAAATAAATTCAAAATTTATATTTTTAAACAGAAAAGCCGTTTTTAAAGCGTGTTTTTTTCCTGCTAACAAAGACCTGGCAACGCCTTTGTATCCTATAGATGAAGTATTAACAAGTTTTAATCTCACTACTATTTATTCTACAATTAATTCTCAATATTTATTTAGATTAAGATCACCAACATCAGATAACAGAGATTTTACAAATAGCTTTTTAAGTCAAAACAACATGTTTTAAATGCTGGTTGCTAACATTAGCCTCTTCTTTAATGAAGAAAATAACTTAAACTAATGTGAAAGTATTTAAAAAAAATAAAAATCTAGCAGAATGAAGGCTAAAAGCCTTGAAATATGTCTGAAAATGAATAATTACCTGTAAAGATTACTTTAGTTTTGCTTCTATTTAATGCGCGAAAGGTAGAAAATTACGGAAGTGACGTCAAAATTAGAACCGGGTGAATTTTCTTCTTCTTGCCCTCTAATGTTGGTTTGAAAACAGCAGCTACGTGTTGTAGCGCCCCTAATTGGTGTTAGAATTAATTACAATTTATTCCCGTCCCATCCGGGACCTGGCTCTAGGAATCTTCCCGGTGGGACGCACCCGTGACACCTCACCGGTGAGGCATCATAGCTACATGCCCGAACCACCTCATCTGAATGCTAGTTTAATCCATTAAAAAAAAAAAAAAAAGAAATTTATTTGTGTGGATATATACTGTATATATATATATATATATATAAAATAAAATTTGTTTGCAATATTAAAAGTAGATGCAACATTAGCTTTTGCAATGTTTCAAAACAGGTTGTCATAATGGGAATGCAAAAAAACCAAAAAACTTGTATATTCAGTTTAAGTATTATGAACATAAAAAAAACCCTAAGAATTTACAACCACTGACAAACAAGTTTCATTCATAAAATTTCGTCTCTATTCAGGACTGACAATGATAAATACTTTATTAATCCCGAGGGAAATTGTCTTGGCATCTGTTGCCAAGGTATTTGTTGAGGAGGTCTGTGTGTTTGATCTACCACCCCGTTTCTATCAGGATGAAAAATGTTTACTGATTTCTTCAGATATGAAACTGGAGAGTAGAATAAGATAATATTTAGTAAACAGTCTGAACAATCTGCATGTCCCAGGGGAGGGGTCCCTCCTTCATTTGGATCCCCATGTGGTTTCTTCTTCTATTCCTCACTGTGGTTTTTTTTTTTTTTGCAGTTTTTCATTACCATGAAGGAGGGTCTAAGGGTAGGAATACACTGAAATGATTTAGCCAGCATTTGTTTAGTTTGCTCTAAGCTGTGCATTTGTGTATTTACAGATTGTCTTTTTGTTCACTCTGGCCCAATCATTTTTTTTTTGTGATATTGGGCGATGCAACTATTTCTTTTTTTTTACTTAAAATGCAAACATAAAAAAACAATCATCCCTATAAAATGTTGTAAAAATTCAACTGCAATTTTAATAACCGATGAGAACAAATTCAATAATACAGACTTTTCAGTTTATTACCAAGGTTTAGAAAACTTACAAACAAGTTCACAGCTTCAGGTCTTCAGGCACAAGCCAGTTCAAAGAACACAACATTGGCCAGTTTTACCCGTGGGCTTTCCTTACAGGAAAGGTGTGACAGGTGAAGACGAGGAACATCTTTAAAAATGAGCAAAAAACTCGCACATTCAAAATTACATTCATTTTGACAAATGTTAAAAGATGACAGACAGATCTGGTTTGCATATACATGTAACTCTTTTACAACATACATAGTAGTTTTCATGGAGAAGAAAAAAAGAAAGGATTTACAGAAGAATATAAAATAACTATGAGCCTAATCAAGTGTCCTCTCAGAGGGAGTTCCACAAGATTAGGCCACAAGGTTTTAAAATCAAATCGGTTCTTATTATACAAAATCACTGTAGACATTAGAAACCAGTAAATCCACGTTATACCGGTTTTACTTTGAATTAAAATGCTCAGTAGGTGTCAAGTTATCACAATGACGTTTTTACTTCCCTACAAAGAAGGAATAAAAAGAAATGCATAGGGTGCTTGATTGCCACAACTGCTCTCGGTTTTCTCACCAATTCGAGTGCTACAGAGAATCACCAGCTAACCCTCGCTCATGTACTTTGGCCAGCTTCAGATTTCTTTGTAGGAACACTTAAACAGTTCAAGAATAAGAAGAATTACAATTTCAAGACAGTTTACTAAGATGCCACTACCAGTAAACAACAAGAGGCAAATCCTCTGCTTACTTTTGTTCTTTTTTAAAAATGTCTGACAAGTTGTTAAAAACATTATTTACACATTATTGTAACAAGATTTGGCACTTTTTTTTTCCAGAAAAACATTACTAATGTACGCAGCAGTTGGAGTTCTTTAAGGTGACTGCTAAAAATGAGATCTCCGTCTTAAAAGTCCAGCATTTTTTTTTAGTTCCTCTCGAGGAGTGCTGTGAGGTAAATCGATTGTAAACTGCAAAAAGTAATGCGTCGTATTCAATCCTGATGGGCATTACACTTCATTCCAGTGCTTTTATGGTGAAGGAAAGCCTCCAAAAAATTTCAGAAAAAGTTTGTAGGAAATAGAAAACATTACAAAAAAACTTTCATAATCACCACAAATCTCTTTTAAGTTTTTACGCCATTCTATTGAAAATGTTTGTCCAAAAAAAAAAAAAGACATCCAGTACATTTTTTTTGTCAAATACTGCCATGGCTCCTTCACTTGATAAAGACATCCAATCATTTATTTGTAGGGTGTTGATGATGATGCAGCAGCAAAGTTAAATTATCTTGTAAATGTCAAGAAATTTTTAGAAAAGAGCTAAAATATAAAGCTAAACTGAATGCGCTTCAAAACCACACAAACAATCTTCCTCACGTTATTTTCAGAATGCTACCGTAAACCTGCTGCACAACCACCTGCACGTTATCCAAGATGAAGTCAAAGGCCATGCTCCAAACGGATTCCACTGACTGCTGCATGAGCCTGAACAAAGAGGAAAAACCACAAATCAACAACAAACAAACTTCAAATGGCAAAAAAAAAAAAAAATCTGCACCGTGCATACCTTTTCATATATTTTATAATTAAATCCAACTTCTCCAGATCTTTGTCTTCGATCAAATCTGTGCAATATTTCACCACCTGCAGAATGTCCTCTTCCATTGGTTCTAATGAAAAGAAACAGTGTTCAACAAAGTTAAAACACCTCAAGAGAAAAGAAAACTTGTGCTAAAAGTACAACGCAGTTTACTTTTCACGGTTTCGCTACTTCATGGATTTGCATTGTGCATTGTGTTCTGCATTCTGATTGGCTAAAAAGTCACTTCGCTTCTTTTCTACCTGTGCGTCAATAACGTCGCAGTTTAATATGTACACACGTACGTAAAACAGCTTGCCAAATTTACGTTACGTACGTGCAAATTTTCTTGCAATTTTGCTCTGGTCCGACAAAAGCACCTGCTGCAGGGCCCAAAAGGCAGCGGAAGATGCTTATGTGATAATCGTAAAAAAAAAAGGTTCCTACTTCACGGATTTTGCCTATCACTGGTTCTTTTAGTAACGTAACCCTGGCGAAAAACAAGGGTATACTGTACATTTTTTGACACATTACCGGTTATGGTGGTGACCCATTCTCGTAGGAGCGTTTTAATGTCTGTTAGGTCAGATGCTCCGGCCAATGTTGGAACAGGACGAGGAACCAATTTAATCTCAGGTGCCAGGACTTCCGGATTAGAGGTGGAGGGAGCAACTTTATTCTGGAAAAACAAAATATTTTTTAATTGAATTATTTCTTTCTTTAAAAATGTTTATAATTATGAATAAAATCCTATCTGAACTCACCTTTGGTGCATTTATCAGCTCTTGTGGTTTTTTGGGTAACGGCATCACTTTTGCTGGACTGTTAGTCGTTTGCCTCTTTAGAGGAGATGTTCCTTTTTTAAGCGGACTCACTGCATTCCTCTTTTTGTAGCGCCGTTTAACCCGACCGACGCCGATTCCCACCGCAGGCTGTTTCAGCTGCAACAGGGGATTCTTTTGCTCCAATGCTGATGAATGAAGACACGCAGCATGAATGGAAAGATGGTGCATAAAAAGATGTTCATCCGTTGACTCACTTGTTTTTGCAGGAGGTTGGACATTTGTGGCACGGCTGTAGGCAGACTTTAGTTCATCTTGAAGCTCCTTGGGAAGCGCAGCAAAGACGTCTGGATCAACCTGTGGTTAAAATGAAAAATATATGAATATCACTTAAAACTGGTTGCATGAAATCAATATCAAAAATGTTATTTAAACTATAAGAACCTGGGAGAAGTTTGGTAGCTCCAACACAATTCCTGGACTGTCCGGCTGGTTTGGAATCTGTAGAAGCAACGTTCCAGCTGGTGGAGTGTACAGTGCAGGTTGAGGAGGAGAGGCTGGACGAGAACTGGAAGGAAGAGGTTGCAGACCAGGTGAATGGCAGTTATTTGGTCTCCCATCTCTTTTTGTCCATGATTGCTCCACTTGTTCTCTCAGCTCTGCTGGAAGGGCCTCCAGCACAGAGTGATCCACCTGAGGCATCATTCAGGAAGACAATGAAATGTTATTATTATGTTTTTTTTGTGTGTGTGTTGTGGTTTTATTTAATTTAGCTGTTAGTTGTTCCTTTTGGTCATTGTAGCACTTTGAGATCTCCACTGGAGATATAAAGTGCATTACAAATAAAATTTTTATTATTATTATTTTTATTAGTCGGGATAAGGTTGGCAAGGCATAAACAAGAGGAAGACAGAGCACAAACTGGAAAAGTCACCAGTTTGTCAGACCAGCTCCTTTGAATGGTTTACCTGAGAAGGAGAAGGAATCTCTATGCTGAAGTTGAGACGTGTCCGGGAATGTTTTGGCGTTTTTCGGCAGACCGGCCGTTCTTTGCTTGTCCCTGGAACTGGCTCAGCAGGTGACAAAGAAACTGCTGAAGAGCCGGCTGGTTGAACCTTTTCACAGGAGGTCTGTTCTTGAAATGTGTCTGCAGTGTCTGTAACAATTACCAAAATTACCAAAACGTTTCATTGGATTCATTGACCTAATCAATCTAATTTAATATGTAGGGCACTTTTTATTATTGTATGCCACACATTTTGTGGCATACAATACTTTATTTGTGATCTTGTCTTCCAATAATAAGGGGTTTGTTTTAGTCTTGCTTCTAGTATTCTAGGTTAGGGTTGGGCAACGTCTACAGTGCGGTAGGCGTTGCAACAAGTGGAACCCCCTATACCCTGATTGTCCCGTGTTCCCAATTTACAAAGCTGACCAATTGCGGATGTGTACAACAGACAAACTAGAATTTGGATGGAGTGATTTTCTATTCCTAACTGGACAGTTGTCTTTGAATTTTGATTTCTGTTATTTGTGCAATCAAGGAAGCTCATTGGTTGAGAGCCAAACATCATCAAAAACATTCTTAACCCTTTAAATACTGGCAGGGTTTCATTCAGTCTTCCAACAAACACACACACACACCTACTCTACTCCTCGCTCAAAACCATTTCTTCTTTAACTCAGCTAACAACATCTGTCCTGATGCTGTAGCCAATGTGGTACAGTACAAACCTTTTTTACTGGGCCCCTGTCCAAGGAGCATCTCTTTGATGGAGCGTGTTCGAGGACCCCGGTTGTCCTGTGCAATGGGCTGATTTCCTTCAAGAAGCTGAACCTGGATCCCGACTCCTCTCAGGTCTTGCACCTGCAGCTTCATGGCGTGAAACAGCTTAATGACCGCTGAGGCGATTAGCTGCCCGTTGTCAGTGGACTGAGCCAGCATCACCGTCCTAAAGTAAGATTAGAATAGATTAACAAAAACGAGTGACATCTTTTTTTTTTTCATCTAAAAGAAACAACAAAAGAATGTCAATATTTCCAACCTGGCCAGGTTGTCACAGATTCCATGACCCCCATATTTAGCTGGTTCAAGCGGGGCTCCGACCTTGCGAACCATGATCTTTAGGGTCACTCGGCGACCCCGCAGTCCCGCTTCCTGTAAGCGTTTTTGAACCTCTGTGGACAAGTTAGTCAGAAAACACTCCACCTCTTCCACCTAGTGAAGAAAAAAAAAGATTTAAAACCATTGCAATGATGAGGAAATAATAAAGTGGAGTAGATCTGATTCACCTCAGTAAAACGAATGTTGTAGTTCATCTCAGCAGAAACAGACTTTCTCTCTTTCTCGTAGCGGACCGGTCGGTCGTCTAAGCCCCGACAGAAGCGGAACAGAGTTTGGCCGGTGCGAGGACCAAACTTTTTCTGCAGCTGGGATAATGACACCTGCTGCAGGTCTCCACATGACTTCACACCCATGACAGCCAGCTTCTTACTCATGACGTGTCCAACACCTCGGAGAAGAAAAGAAAATCAGATTAAGAATACAAAACTGACACTTCTACCGATAGGTGGCGCTGTATACACACCTGGTAAGCTGCTTACTGGCAGGTCTCTGATGAAATCATCTACTTCTTCTGATTTGAGAAAGAACTGCCCGTCGGGTTTGGCCTTTCGAGTTGCCAACCGAGCTAAGAGAATGTTGGACCCTGAAGAAACACGATGAGTTATTTACATGATGAGTTATTTAGAATTTATAAAATATAAATGCCTTGATTTATTTTGCAGTGCAGACATATGCTCACCCATGCCTACTGAGGCACAGCATCCAGTTTTCTCCTTGATGTCTGCTCTGATGGCTTCAGCCAGATCATCTGGGCCGATGCCCACCTCGGCCAGCAGAGCAGAAGCGTCGATCAACGCTTCATCACAGCTTAGAGCTTCAATGTCATGAGTGTAGCTAAAAAGCAAACAAAAGAAAAGTGAAGCCGTCTTGTCGGCCAGCCGGGGTATGTGTTGTGTGTGTGGCCTGCTTTAACAGAGTCAGGCTCAAACATTTTGTGATGGTGTTTTAACATCATTAATAGGGGTTCTATCAGTAATGATTAATTAAATGTATCAACAGGCTAAAAACAACCATTTTATTTCTGTTCAAAACAAACTCAGATTATCTCGGTTGCAGAAAATTTATCAGTTAACAGGTGATACTTTTCCGTTCCGTCGTTTTCTATTTATCCAGGGCCGGATTGCGAGGGCAACAGCCACAGATGGGAAGCTCGGGCTTCTCTCACCCCAGCTGCATCTTCCAGCTCACCCGGAAGTCTCCCGAGTCATTCCCTGGCCAGCTGTGAGACATAATCCCTCCAGCGGGTCCAGGGTCTGCCTCTTGGTCTCTTCCCGGTGTGACGTGCCCAAAACACCTCACCAACGAGGTGCTCGGGGAACCAGCCCATCTAGCTCCTCTCGACCTAGAGGAGGAGCGGCTCGACACTGAGCTCCACCCGGATGCCAGAACTCCTCACCTGATCTGAGTGAGAGCCCAACCACCCTGCGGAGGAAACTCATTTCGGCCGCTTGTATCCGTGATCTCATTCTTTCGGTCACCACCCACAGCTGGTGACCATAGGTGAGGGTAGGAACGTAGATAGACTTGTAAATTGAGAGCTTTGCTTTTCGGCTCAGCTCTTTCTTTACCATGACGGACCAATGCAGCGTCCTAGTTATTGCGGACACTGCACCGACCGTCTGTCGATCTCCCGCTCCATCCTTCCCCCACTTGTGAACAAGACCCCAAGATTCTTAAACTCCTCCACTTAGGGCAGTATAAGTGGAGGATGATACTTGATCACCAATTCTTACGTTAATAGTCCGAAACAGGCGAAATGCATGTCAACTTTTATCAAGTCCAAATTAAAACCACTGATTATTAGTGATACTGTTGTTGTTGATGATTTTAGGGTTCAGTCCAATTATGTCTGACCTGTTGGGTCCTCATGATCAAACCTTAAGGCCTAGGGTTATTCTTAGTACAAAAAAAAGTTTTGTGAACCACTGCTACAGCCAACAAGTGACAAAAGAATTAAATCCAAGTGTTTTTCTCACCTAGCAAGAATGTCATACATATTTAGCGCCACCTCTTTGTAGGCCTCGAAATCATACGGTACGGACTGCAGCGAAGGGCACAGCTGCTTTGCTTTGCCAAAAAACATCCCGTTCCTCACACCCGCCTGCCTGTTAATCAGTGTGAGTGTTAATTACACATATGTGACTTGTGTTTTTTTTTATTTCCTTCTCTTACCTGGCTTCGTAGCTGCAGGATGCGATCTCAGCCATGGAGAGAGCAGCAGCATCCGCGTCCACACCGTTTACATGAAAGTCAGGGCTCTCCTGTGAGGGAGTCCTGTGTAGATCATCATCTTCACCCTCTGAAAGTAAGGAAGTTTAAAGATAAACATGGGGAGAAAAGAGGAACGTTAACATTGGGAGTTTTATTGACATGATTAGGTAAGCAAGATAACCTACCGTGATGGGGATGAGTATATTTCCTCTGGTAGTACTGCATTTCCACCTGGGGGTTAGCCCCGGGTCTCAAGGGAACTTTACCTTGCCCACGGTTACTGGTAACAGCTACAGGCTTTCCTTAAAATAAAAAAAGAAGAGACAAATTCAACCAGTACTAGCACATAAGTTTGAACTTTTAATTTAGCCCACAATATTAAATCTAAAAATACAAACGAGACACATTCAACAGCAGACGAAAACAGAAAAACAACAGCTAACCTTTGAGGTCTGGTCGATTTCGAATCCCCACAGACACAAAGAAACAGTCCATGTCCACATGGAAGATGCACGTCTTCACACTCACTGATGCTGATGCAGAGAAAACACGGCAAGTTGTTGAAGAGTCAGTGTTTAAACATCACAAATTTTTAAAGCGGTCACACATCGAAAGGCGGATAGGTGCGGCGTCAGCAATAACTAGGACGTTGCTTCGGTTTGTCGTGGTAAAAAGAGAGCTGAACCGAAAAGCAAAGCTCTCGATTTACAAGTCGATCTACGTTCCCACCCTCATTTATGGTAACCAGCTGTGGGTGGTGACCGAAAGAATGAGATTGCGGATACAAGCAGCAGAAATTAGCTTCCTCCGCAGGGTGGCTGGGGTCTCACTCAGATATCTGTGTCGAGCTGCTCCTCCACCAGGTCGAGAGGAGCCGAGCGCCTCACAAGTGAGGTGTTTCGAGCACGTCCCACCGGGAGGAAACCAAGAGACAGACCCCAGACCCGCTGGAGAGACTATGTTTCACAGCTGGCAGGGGAACGACTCGGGATCATTCCGGGTGAGCTGGAGGATGCAGCTGGGGTGAGAGAAGCCTGGGCTTCCCGTCTGAGGCTGTTGCCCCCGCGACCCGGCCCCGGATAAGCAGAAGACGACGGAACGGTCAATTGTGAAATTTTCATCCATCAAAATTTAAGTTATTAGCCTTTGTTTCACAATTTTAATGACTAAAAAATTATTTTCCTCATTATTTAAAAAAAAAAATGTATTTACAAGAAATATTTTATAGATTTTTCTCTTCGACCCTGTGTTACTTGTTTAGACATCCAGCAAGGCAGCTTGTCCCTCAGCTGCTCCCCTTAGCAACCAAAAAAATTATGTGCACTCCTGATAATTATGGTTATGTTAGTTGAATCCTAAACACGGCGATTCAACCAAAAATATGACAAAAACACAGCCCAAACCTACCTTTATAGTCTATTGATCGCTGAGCCACTGATTTCTTCAATCGATCTTTAGCAGGGTAGCAGGTGCTCCCCGCTGCTTTTTGTTTGCTGTGCAGCTCGTTGACGTACTCCGAAAAACCAACCCTCCAGGTGGAAATCTGATGCAAACGTGAGTGAGAGTAAAACTCGGAGATCAGACCGCCTGTTTGCTCCAGCAGCTGCACCGAGGACTTAGACGATGACTCATTGGTGGCAGAACCAAGTTTATGGGGTGCAGGGTCTGACGAAAAAGTGTCGTGGTAACCTCCATTCAGTCGAACAGAAGAGTGTGAATTGGTTGTATCAGAAAGATTAGTCTGGTCACATATTGATTCAACCTTAGGAGATTGATGCGGACGATTAGAGAGAATTTGAGCATCACTGGCTTTTGAAGCCTCGTGATAAGCGGGCGACAGAGGTTTAGACGGCTGGCAGTTGATTATTTGTTTGCTGGATTGCTCCAAAAGAACAGGAGATGGGTCGGATTGCTTTGAAGGACTGGAGGGAAACTCATAGGGGTCCAGGTTATTCTGGGATTGTATCAGAGGACTTTGAGGTTTCTCTGGTGAACATTTGACTCTACGTTTAGGCGTATCAACATCAGGAGAGGACCGAACTGTAAAAGGAGAGAGGTCCTCTGACTTTAAGGCACCATTAACACAGTGAGCATGTCCATTGGTCAGTAGGGCGTTCTTTTCAAGTTTTAAAGCCCCAGCGTGACGAGAATTTTCATTCTGATTTGGATGGCTCGTATCCGATGAGGTCCGTAGAAATCCATTTCTATGATGAAAAAAAAAATATATATATATAAATAATATGACTAAGAATGTGTTTTTAGTCACATATATTCTACTCACATTTTGAATCCCTCTTTCTGTCCAAGAGAAGGCTTGTGTGGATGCTTTGTGTGGCATTCGTTTGACAGTGGTTGTGTGTGTGATGAGCTTCTGTGTCTGGAATTTATAAAAAGTGGACTGGGTGCTGAATGAGAGGGCTTTGGCTTAACCGACTGGACTTCCGTGCTGATCTGGTTGGACTGAGGGTGCGCGTTCCTGCAGCTGGCGATCGAAAGGGAAGACTGACCATTGTAGGGAACAGAGAAGTCAGTGTCTTGAGGCAGATGAAGCTTTTGGACATCCAGTGCAGGGAGGCTTCTGCTCGGCCCTGCGATCTCTGTGGTCTGGTGTATGCCGGTGAACAGTGTGCTCTTCTGTTTAGTGTATAGCTGGTACTGCAGGTAAGGCAGGAGATGCCCGGCTTTGATACTACGTCACACAAAATGAGAAAATTAGAACATAATGTAAAGTCATTTAAATAAGAAATTCTTCCACCGCCCCAAACGCACCTTTCAGTGATCCACTCCGGTCGAATGACTTTTTCACCTCTCAGCTCTTTAATTTTACTATTGGGTAAGTTACTGGCGATGATGTGAGTGGTTTTGGAGCGGGAGTAGTAAACATGGAACTGACCACCATGCAGCATCATTAATCTACGCAGCTCATCCGCACTCGGATCTAAAAACAAAAAAAGTAATGCAGAGATAAAGAGAAATGCAAACAAATAAGAGAGGTTTAGTGAAAGTTTAATTTCCTTCTGACGTTGGACGTGAATCATTAAGAGATTGGAGGACATCTAATCGATTAGTTTGATCATTTCCTTCAAAAACTGCTTTTTGGTTCATTTACCTTCTTCAAATACTGAAAAATGCACATTTTTGCTTCCAATAACTTGTTAGTTAAACACAAGGAGTAGTCAATGTGTTTACCTGTGTAACCGTTGACATAGATAGCCACTCCAGTGAAAATGCTAGAAGACGTTCCATCCTTGTGCTTTTCTCGCGGGGCGTCAAGTTTAAACTGCTCGTCAAGTTTGGAGACCTTAGCAGCCATATATCCGCCCTACACGAGAAGAAAGACCGAAAAAATAGTCAAGAGAAGGATTACAAATCTGATTCAGCGGATTCTTCCTTCAAACCAGGAATTTCATTTCACATCCATCAGACCTTGTGTTTTATTAAAGTTCAAAAAAGACGATAAAATATAAAGATTTTCTTATTCAATAAAAAAATTTAAAACACATTGAAAATACATATAAAAAAACATAAAACACTCGTTTTTTTTTTTCTTTACATACTTTATTGATCCCTCAATGGGAAAATTTCTGTGCTGCATTTCACCGAAGCAGGCTGTGACAATGGCGCCAGTGGTGGGAGAAACAGGGGGTTAGGTGTCTTCCCCATGGACACCTAGACATGAGCTCAGTGGGATTCGACCCAGCGAACTTCCGGTCCAAAGGTGAACATTCTCCCCCTGAGACATTGCCTCCCCCTAAATTTAGTCAATTGATTCGACTTTAAAGAGTTTTTTGTTCAAATCAAATTATTTTTAATCTAAGCCTTCAAACATGTGTAACATTGAGTATGTTTAGTCTGAATGTTTCAGGCAACTGGGAATGCAGGGAGTTCTTTTTACTATACTGGAAACTTGAACCAAGTTTGAGAAAGTTTCTCAGCAGTTCAGCTGCGTCTTATTATGCAAATAATGACAGATTCACATATCTCAGAGAGAAAACGAAATGTGCAAGAGAACAACCCGATCCAACTTCTGACAGTCACAGGATCCACAAACCAGTGCTGCAGGGAGGTTGTGTGTTTTCTTTCGCGGTTTTGTGAGAGAAACTCACCCTTGCAGCCCAACCATTGTCGTCCCCGGCATTGGCTCTCTTCTTCATCCATCCATCTCGACTCATGCTGAGATACCTGAAAGCAAAAGAATTTTTAGACACACACATAGACACTCAGATATGTACAGTATGTACATGCACACATACAAATATACTTTATCCATGTTGTATTTTAAGCACCAATTCACGAAATGATTAAAGGTAGTGGACAGACACTAAAGAAACATATTTGAGATTAAGAAAAGTATAACAACAAAAAATCGCCTCCAAATCAGCGACCATGGTCCTCACCCGGAAAATGGTAAACGGACTCTACTTTTAAAGTGCTGTTTTCCAACTGCGTAGGCACTCGAAGCACTTTACATTGTAGCTCACATTCACCCATTCCACACACATTCATACCCAATGGAGCAATTGGGGGTTCGGTGTCTTGCTTAAGAACACCTTGGCATGAACTCCGGGCAGTGGGTCAAACCGGCGATCCTCCGGTTACAGGATCGGCAGCCTACCCACCGAGCCGTCCTTCCCCACAGTGGAATGCCCCTGTAGGTCAGGGGTAGGGTCCTGCACCAAGTGGAGGAGGTTAAATACCTTAGGGTCTTGTTCATGAGTAAGGGAAAGAATGGAGCGGGAGTTCGACAAATCCATGGGTGCGGCGTCCGCCGTAATTAGGATGCTACACCAGTCCATTGTGGTGTAGGAAAAGTCGAAAAGGAAAGCTTTCGATTGACCAGTTGACCTACGTTTCTACCCTCACCTACTGTCACCATCAGGGAGGAGCTCGAAGTAGAGCCGTTGCCCTTCTGGGTCGAAAGAAACCACATGGGGTGATTCAGGCATCTGGTTAGTATGCCACCCGAAAGCCTCGCTGGTGAGGTGTTTTGGGTGCCTCCTACAAGGAGGAAACCCAGAGGCAGACCCTTACAGCTGGGGTGAGAAAAGCCTGGGTTTCTCGTCTCAGGCTGTTGCCCGTGCGACCTTGCCTCGAATAATCGGAAAACAAAAGAACTGAATGACAATGGACTTTTGTTTTTAAAAGGAATTTGCAACATATACATGCATATCTATTTCTATAGACATTCATACATACATAAATAGATCTGATGTTACATAAATAGACATACATATGACATATTTTTGTAATTGCAACAACTGTTGCTTTCGCATCAAAAGACAAAACAAAAGTCTTATAACTTAACGTTTTAACACGTTTTTCTTTTCCTTTCATTTTGTATGTTTAAAGAAGAAAATCTTTGACATTAAAGCTTTAAATATAGACTTACTTTCACTGTCCTGACAACAGGTGGAAGATTCATGAGTTGGGATTCCACGTCAAAGAACTCTGAAATGTTAAAATCAGTCATTTTTCAACAATCTTACACCATTTACCATATTTATACACTTTAGTTATAGTGAAAATATTAAAAACTTTTCAGAGTGAAAACATGTGACCAATAATTAAAATTTCCAAAACGTAGGTGCATAGATTGTATTGATTTTAAAGTAAATATAACTTATACATGAGATCAGTCATAAAAGGAGTTTATGTGACCAGGCATGCTTTTCTTCTGACAGGTCGATCACAATAACACAACTCCATGTGGTACAAATAAAGCTCCATGTGGTACTCCATGTGGTACAAACACAGCTCCTTGTGGCACTAACACAGCTCCTTGTGGTACTAACACAGCTCCTTGTGGTACTAACACAGCTCCTTGTGGCACTAACCCAGCTCCTTGTGGCACTAACACATCTCCTTGTGGCACTAACACAGCTCCTTGTGGTACTAACACAGCTCCTTGTGGCACTAACATAGCTCCTTGTGGCACTAACACAGCTCCTTGTGGTACTAACACAGCTCCTTGTGGCACTAACACAGCTCCTTGTGGTACTAACACAGCTCCTTGTGGCACTAACACAGCTCCTTGTGGCACTAACACAGCTCCTTGTGGCACTAACACAGCTCCTTGTGGCACTAACACAGCCACTTGTGGCACTAACGCAGCCCCTTGTGGCACTAACACAGCTCCTTGTTGCACTAACGCAGCTCCTTGTGGCACTAACACAGCTCCTTGTGGCACTAACACAGCCACTTGTGGCACTAACACAGCCCCTTGAGGCACTAACACAGCTCCTTGTGGCACTAACACAGCTCCTTGTGGCACTAACACAGCTCCTTGTGGCACTAACACAGCTCCTTGTGGCACTAACACAGCCCCTTGTGGCACTAACACAGCTCCTTGTGGCACTAACACAGCTCCTTGTGGCACTAACACAGCTCCTTGTGGCACTAACACAGCTCCTTGTGGCACTAACACAGCTCCTTGTGGTACTAACACAGCTCCTTGTGGCACTAACCCAGCTCCTTGTGGCACTAACACATCTCCTTGTGGCACTAACACAGCTCCTTGTGGTACTAACACAGCTCCTTGTGGCACTAACACAGCTCCTTGTGGCACTAACACAGCTCCTTGTGGTACTAACACAGCTCCTTGTGGCACTAACACAGCTCCTTGTGGTACTAACACAGCTCCTTGTGGCACTAACACAGCTCCTTGTGGCACTAACACAGCTCCTTGTGGCACTAACACAGCTCCTTGTGGCACTAACACAGCCACTTGTGGCACTAACGCAGCCCCTTGTGGCACTAACGCAGCTCCTTGTTGCACTAACGCAGCTCCTTGTGACACTAACACAGCACCTTGTGGCACTAACACATCTCCTTGTGGCACTAACACAACTTCATGTGGCACTAACACAGCTCCTTGTGACACTAACGCAGCTCCTTGTGACACTAACACAGCTCCTTGTGACACTAACACAGCTCCTTGTGGCACTAACACAACTTCATGTGGCACTAACACAGCTCCTTGTGGCACTAACACGGCTTCTTGTGGCACTAACACGGCTCCTTGTGGCACTAACATGGCTCCTTGTGGCACTAACATGGCTCCTTGTGGCACTAACACAGCTCCTTGTGGCACTAACACAGCTCCTTGTGGCACTAACACAACTCCTTGTGGCACTAACACAGCTCCTTGTGGCACTAACACAGCTCCTTGTGGCACTAACACAGCTCCTTGAGGCACTAACACAGCTCCTTTTGGCACTAACACAGCTCCTTGTGGCACTAATACATCTCCTTGTGGCACTAACACAGCTCAATGTGGCACTAACACAACTCTACGTGGTACAAACACAACTCTACGTGGTACTAATACAGCTCTATGTTGCACTAACACAGCTCCTTGTGGCACTAACATGGCTTCTTGTGGCAGTAACACAGCTCCTTGTGGCACTAACACACTCCATGTGGTACCAACACAGCTCCTTGTGGTACCAACATAGCTCCATGTTGCACTAACAACACAACTCTATGTGGTACTAACACAGCTCCCTGATGAACTAACAGTTCCCTCTGATCACTAACATGCATGTCGCCTTAAGATTCTTATGTTTGAAGTGATTTTTCTGTGCACTTGCTAACAATGCTTATAAAATGTGCTAGCACACACTTGACCAGGCTGCAGGATGGCTTAACTTCAGCACATTGTTGATCATGGTGGTAAACAAGCAGTCATGAGAGACTGTTAGTCTAAATAAGTCACTGTTTATTTGATTTTTTTTTACCTTTTCTGTTGTCAGATGAGCTTGTTGATCTCAGATCTCTCTCTGTCTCTCTCTCTCTGCAGATACAGCTCTGATCAGGTTAAACGAGGTAAAAGCAAAGCAAAAATTAAAGATCTTCTCCTCAGTCAGCTTGATCGCACTGCTTTGGTTATTTGATCCAGTAAAGTCCTCATAGTAAAGCTGGATTTATTTTATCGTGTCATGCTGCCACACCATGTCTCTTCAACATTTCTGATCACCCACCCAGTCCTTTCGCTCTCCATTTCAACCGCCTGATCCATTTGCCTTCTTCTTTTCTTTTCTCCCACTCGGCGTGAAAGGCTAGCTGAGTAAAACTTCTCACTTCCGGGAAGACATTTCAAAATAAAATGACAATGATTTCCAACCCAATTGAGGTGCTGGAGCATATCCAGGCTGGTTTATGTGGAATGGTATCAACAACGTTGTTTTTTTTTTCTTTTTTAAATACCTTCTCAATTTGTATGTAAAGTATTTTATGTTGTGTGTTCCTTTAAACTATTATTGTTTTTTTTGTATTTAAATCTAGGGCGACCTTGAGGGCCCTGTTCAGCTGTGAGACATAGTCCCTCCAGCAGATCCGGGATCTACCCCTGAGTCTGCTGAGACATGCCCGAAACACCTCACCAGCGTTTGGAAGGCATCATGACCAGATGCCCGAACCGGCCCATCTGGCTTCTCTTCACCTGGGAGGAGTAACGGCTCTACCCCTAGCTCCTCCCTCTTTCTCGAAGTGAGAGCCCAGATACTCCTCAGAGGAAGCTAATTTTGGCCGCTTGTATCCGTGATCGCTTATTACCTGATTAGGGATGGCTGTTCTTTCATTCATTTTTTTATTATTATTTTTAATTATTTTTTGTTGGAATTGCTTTGATTTTTTTTTTTTTTAATGTTTGTCAGCATCTTGATGCTACATTCTTGAATAATAATAATAATAATTAACCACAACAAAAGCGTGAGTGGGTGGTGGCCTTTATTTTAAAGATCAAAACATGATTTAACTTCCTGTTTTTTGTAAATTTTGTCAGCTTTCCTGATCAAATCTCAGCCAACTTGTTTTTAGCTTTAAGTATGTTACAATACTGCCACCAGGTGGACAATAGAGGACATGCCATTTAACTATACAATCAGTGACTACATGTTGCTTAAGTAATCCTGTGTATGTGTGCGTGTGTGCGTGCGTGTGCGTGTGTTCTGTCTGGCTTTCAGCTCCAGCGTCCTCAAACGGCATCGTTCGATCGCCAAGGCAACCTAACCGCTGTGACGCATAGGCACGTGCAGTTGGAGCAAGCAGCAGCCGTTTCACCATGACAACAACATTTCTATAGGCTGCTGTCTGGAAAGGGTTTTTTTTTTTTAAACATGACATGTTTCGGCTGCTGCAGATTTTCTCTCTCTGCCAGAGCACAAAGACCAAAGGTAGAAAAAATATTTAGGGATGTATGATCTGTTTTTTTTTTCTGTCATTATTTGGTTGTGAACTCATTGACCTCCAGGTGAAAAATGTTCAAGTTATACAGCAAAGTGTCAAACTCAAATATCCACTCAGACATATTCAAAATTGGGATGAAGTTATGGACCAGCATTGATATTCATCAGAAATGCTTTTGTTTTCGATTATTACAATAGCTTTTCCTGCCATGTTCGTTTGCACATTGGCCTCACAGCAAGATGGTTGGGGGTTCTAGTCCCGAAATGGGATGAGTCTTGTTAATCTCATGTTAGTTCAAATTCACATTTAATAAAAATCACTGAATAATTTCTTTCATGTGTGTTTTTCGAAACGTCTCAAAAAAGGTAATAAATAATCTTGAAACAGTGGTTTTTCTGTGTGGAGTTTGTATGTTCTTACCGTGTTTGCGTAGAAAACCTACTACAGCAACTCCGGTTTCTTCACACCCTCCATAAACATGCATGTTAGGTTGATTGACCAATTTGAAATTGTCCCTACAATACGTGTGTGTGACTGGCGACCTATTCAGAGTGTACCCTGCCTCTTGCGTATAATCAGCTGGGATAGGCCCTGACACATCCTGTGACCCAGTCAGGAATAATTATTTCAGAAGATGAATGAATGAACTTTTTTATCTGAATCTAGTTTGGCTTACAAAGTTGGTATTCTGCCAAATCAACTTTTATGAGGTTTCTACTGTGCTTGAATCCGTTCCGTTCCGTCATCTTCCGCTTGTTCCGGGGTCGGGTTGCGGGGGCAACAGCCTCAAACGGGCAGCCCAGGCCTCTCTCTCCCCGGCTGCATCCTCCAGCTCACCTGGAAGGATCCCAAGTCGTTCCCCGGCCAGCTGTGAGACATAGTCTCTCCAGCAGGTCTGGGGTCTGCCCCTTGGTCTCCTCCCGGTGGGACGTGCCTGAAACACCTCGCCCGCGAGGCGCTCGGGGGGCATCCTGACAGATGCCCGAACCATCCCATCTGGCTCCTCTCGACTTGGAGCAGGAGTGGCTTGACACCGAGCTCCTCCCGGATGGCAGAGCTCCTCACCCGATCTCTGAGTGAGAGCCCAGCCACCGTGCGGAGGAAGCTCATTTCGGCCGCTTGTACCCGCGATCTCATTCTTTCAGTCACCACCCACAGCTGGTGACCATAGGTGAGGGTTGGAACGTAGATCGACTTGTAAATCGAGAGCTTTGCTTTTCGGCTCAGCTCTCTCTTTACCACGACGGACCGATGCAGCGTCTGTCGTCTTCCGCTCATCCGGGGCTAGGTCACGGGGGCAACAGCCTCAGACTGGAAGCCCAGGCTTCTCTCACCCCAGCTGCATCATCCAGCTAATGTCTTTTAGTCCTCTAAACTGTTTTGTCTATTACTACATTAGGTGCCAGAGCCAAACCAGACAAGTTTGCAGGAAAGAAGACAGGTCCACCAACACAACGAGATAGCCAATCACACACTCGCTGTGTGATTGGGGAACCAGAGGTCCCTAAACCACATCCCGGGGAAATGAGTGCTGCCAGAATATATGGTTCAGTATGGCAAACATGGTCTCCTTGACAAAGGGAAACTTAGGGAGAAGTTTGATAAAATGCACCAACTACAGAAACGGTCAACTACTGTTAGGATTTTGGCGTTACCCCCAGGCGAAGGAAAACCGGTAACAAAATCCTAAGACATGTCTTGTCCAGAGACAGTGAGCAACATATAATGACTGGAGAAGACCAGCATCCCGTTAATCTGAGTTAATGGTTGAGTTATGCTTTTTCGTGTTTTATACATGGTCATGACACAGAAACTGCCTCCCTCTCTCCAGCTATCTATTCCTAAGCTAATGTAGTTATTTCTTAAGTGGAATAAAGGTCACCTCTATAGGTATTTGGTAGCACTTTTAACAGGGGAGCATGAGCTACCGATAGCACATCTCAATGAGGCAAGACATCTTGACAGAACGCCGGCATGGAGTTGACACATTGCCTTGTATTGAGCACAGATTGGACTGGCACCAATGTAGTCTTTCACATCTTCACCACATTTGAACCAACAGACACAAAAGGGAAAAAGTGACTTAAACGCACACATCCTAGACGGAGATCAACAAGACACAGGTAAAACAGATCAAATCCAGAATTAAGTTGTTTACTCAACAACAAAACACATAGACACTACGTTACATTACAATCAAGAATGTGAATGTGTACAAAATGGACGGACATAGCAACACTATTGCTCAATGGCAAAACCCTGCCAAAGCAAAAGTTTTAATATATTATAAAGGATGGCCTGTCTTGAGTTTAAATGTTTACTATACCTACTGTATGTTTATACGTTTTTATTCAGGCATTGTCATGGTTCCCTCACCGGCCACCAGACGGAGCCCTGGACCTCCCTGCCTCTCCTGGATTCCAGCCTGATGCCAAACACCAGTAGTCATTAGCCTGATGCTAATCACCTGTGTGTTATTAGCCTGATATCATTTAAAGACAGTCTCCCCTGACTTCCTTGTCGGGTCATCATCCCTTTCAGCCGGGTCTCACCGGCTGCCTGACCAAGTTATATCCTTGTCGTGAAACCACCGATAAGTAAACGTAAGTGGGAGTGTTTTTGTTGAGACATACTATTGTATGTGTTTGTATGCAACACTATTCTTTTATGGTGTGAATGTACCATAATAAAAAGGTACAAACAACGGTTTCAAATGAAAACAAACATGTTGTTATCGTGATGGAAACCGTGCCATGGAAACTGTGAACAAACGCTACAGAAACCGGTTTTGATGGCCAGGTAAAGCTTTCTATTCTTTGGGGTGGGAGGGGAAAAAGACACAGGGATTAAATAATGGATTCTATTTTAGAAAAATACAAAGGACCTCTAGAACGTGGAAGAGCACATGGTGAATGTGAATTCACCTTTCCGACAAAATCCAAGTATGTTGGAGAGATGAAAGATGGAGTTTTTGACGGCAAAGGGTCTATTGTGTATCCGGGTGGTCAAGTATTTAGAGGCATTTGGAAAAATGGCAAAGCGACCGACGGATCAATTTTTTTTAAGGATGGTTTGAAGTTTGACCTGGTGTCATGGGACTATTGCCAACCTACCGACAGGCGCTTCCATACCGAACAATGTCATGAACTCAAACCTGCAGGAAAATCCCAGCTGTCAAATATACATCCTCCATATGTCATTCCTACAGGGTGTTATGATTGTGCAGACGGTTTCTATGATCCAATGATCAGAGGTGTTTATTCTTATGAGGGTGATTTTATAAGGACTGCAAATGATGAAGAGCATGAATGGATTGTGCGAACTTGCAGGTCTGCCTGGGCTAAGATTGCTCACCCTGAAAACACAGAGAAACTCGAACGGTTAAGGGCGGAATCCCTGACGAGCATCGACAGCCGCAGAGAGACAATGGAGCGAGTCGTGGACGGCATCAAAGGAGCGTTATATGCAAAGGAGAAAGGCTGCAAAGACCAAGCAGGGACCTCTGAATGCCATGAAGGAAAATGCAGAGGCCACAAAGGAGTTTGTAGAGGCCAAAGAGGAAGTTGTGCAGGCTTTAAAAAGACCCACGTTGACCGCATGCCGTAGTTCGTGCTTGCAGAGACTTTTGGACATGAAGACCATTGATGATGTAAAGAACAGCAGCAAGGATTTAATATCTTTTAAACTTTAAAATGAATAATTGTTCAGCATGCAAAAAAAGCTGAATAAAGAAAATCATAATCCTGATAATTGGTATCAAATGGAATTTTTTTAATTAAGGCTGTTAGGTTTTTTAAAAGTTGGTTAAGATTGTGTAGATGTACTGATGTCAAACACAGTGCAAAAAGCACTACTCTGGAGAGTATGGAAAGGATGGCAACGAAAAGTATTTTGTAAAAGATAACTTTAACGATGACAATAATTAAAAAAGCACACACATTATCCTCAAACATACAAGCATATATGTATATAAATAGGTATATTTTTCTGAGGGGGGAAATGTCATGAATACAGAAGAGGTTGACACAATAGGACCAGATGCATTGGAGTTTCATATTGAGGAGAACTGAGAGGATAAAACGGTCTCTGCCAAAAATGTTACCATTTGTCTACGTATTGAAAAATCTTTGGTCAATTTTGATTTAAAAAAGCAACAAATTCATCCTGAGTATCGGAGAGATTTACAGGAAGGAGTAAATCTCCAATGACCATGGATAATCAGAAAAATGAGAAGCGGAGGTGGAAAAGGTTGGGAAGGTGGCACAGGCAATGATGGTCGAAGTCAGGGTGAACTGACTCCGACCAGCGTCAGTGAAGCTGTTCACCAACCTGGTGAACAGCGTTCTTAATGCTGAACAGCAAGCTGTGAGGTCTGTTTCCCAACTGAAGACATCTACCCTTCCCGAGAATCCACAACTCTTTTGAAATTCTCTCGCAAGCATGCCAGGTTTTTCTTCTGCTGGCAAATGTAATTGACCTCGGCCTGAATGCATGTTTGAAACAGTCAGAGTCTGGTGAGTTCATTTGGGTTTGTCCATACTTTCAGGCTGAGAAGACTGGACACAAGAACCAGACTCATTCTCCTCGTGGATGATCAAATGCTTTATTCAACATGTACTACACCACACTGAGGATTTGAAACATACTGTATGACCACACAGTGACAAGAGGGAAGGAAGTGACTTACCGTATTTTCACGACCAAAAGAGGCACTGTATTAAAAGGCGCAGTCCCAGTTTTGTGTGCTCTGTATTTAACACACACACAAGGCGCACCAGATGATAGGGCGCAAGTTTTATACACATATCCTCTCCTCTTACAAAAGTTACAATACATTATAAAAGCGCTTGAGCTGTGTTGACTTCAAATGTTTATTATGTCTATGCTTCTAAATTGTTTATTCAGATCTACTGTCAAAAACGGCTTAAAACTGATGCCCCAGTAAAATTAAGTTGGTTATAGAGACGTGTTACGTGTTACTTTGTGTGTTTGTGGTACGATAGTGTACCTAGCCAGTACCATAGTATAAAGGTGTAAACAACGGTTTCAAATGAAAATAAACTTGTTATTATTGTCATGGAAACCTTAAACAGAATACAACAAAATGTGAACATAAGCTACTGAAACCGGTTTTGATGGCCGGGTAACGTGTTCTATTCTTTGGAGGTAATATAAGACACTGGGATTAAATAATGACGTTTCTTGAAAAATACAAAGGACCTATAGTATTTGGCAGACCACATGGTGAATGTGAATTCATCTTTTCGACAAAAACCAAGTATTTCGGAGAGATGAAAGATGGAGTCTTTCACGGGAAAGGATGTCTTGTGTATCCAAGTGGTACTAAATTTACAGGCGTTTGGAAAGATGGCAAAGCTACAGAAGGAGAATTTTCATTCCATGACGGTTTGATTTTTGACCCGGAGTCGTGGGACTATTGCCAACCACCTGACAGGCGGTTCTTCACCGAAAGATGTCATGGACTCAGACCAGCAGGAAAATCCCAGTTGTCAAATATACATCCTCCATATGTCCTTCCGCCTGGGTGTTACGATTGTGCAGATGGTTTCTATGATCCAATGATCAGAACCATTTTTTCCTACCAGGGCAAATTTTTAAGGACTGCAAGTGATGATGAGCATAAGTGGATTAAGCAGACTTGCAGGTCTGCCTGGCTTAAAGTTGCTCACCCTGAAAACACAAACAATCGACATTGGTTCCGTGAGGAATCCTTGACGAGCTTCAACTTTCCTGAAGAGACAATGGAGGGATCCGTGGATGATATCGAGGAAGCGTTAGAGGCCAAGGAGGAATCTGCGGGAGCCACAAAAGTGTCTCTGGATGGCACAAAGGTATCTCTTGATCGAACAAAGGTATCTCTGGGTGCTACAAAAGTATCTCTGGGTGCCACAGAGGAAACTTCAGAGGCTACAAAGGAGGTTATAGAGTCCACAGAGACAGATGCGCGGGCTACGATGAGCCCCCTGGCGACTATATGGAGCAGTTCAAGCTCTGAGAGCCTTGTGGACATGGATATCATTGAGGATGAGGAGAAAAGCAGCAACGATGAGGATGAGGAGAAAAGCAGCAACGATTAATATCTTCTTTAAAACTCTAAAATAATATAGATTCAGCATGCAAAAAAGCTGAATAAAGAAAATCCAAATTTCAGCTTTTGGTCTCAAATGGAATTTTTTTAATTTAAGTTGTGACATCTTTTATAAAGTTAGTTTGCGTTTGGAAAATGAACTGATGTACATCACAAACTAAAGCAAATAGCACTACTCTATAGAGCGTGGAAGGGATCTCGACACAAAATGTATTTTCTAAAAGATAATTTTAACATGGACAATAATTAAAATAGCACACACATTATCCTCAAATATACAAACATGTATGTTTATGAATAAATATATTGTATATTCCTGAGGGGGGAATGTCATGAACACAGAAGAGGTTGACACAGTGGGACAAGATGCATTGGCGTTTCAAATAGAGGAGAACTCAGAGGTAGAAAGTGGTAGTGTCCAGTAAAGGTAACAGACAAAAACTTAACCATACTGTGCGTGAGTGTGTGTTTGGCACAGAGTCCGGTGAGTCCATTTCGGTTTGTTCATAATCTCAGGCTGAGAAGACTGCCCTCAAGAAGCAGACTCTGATTCAGACACTTTATGAATCTCTTACTGGAAAAATTTTATGTGTGTGCGGTAGCTCCAAACAATCCGAGAGAGAGCTCCAAACAGCCTCTGAACAGCTGCTATGTTCTGCTGAGTGGGGTGAAACTAAAACACCCGCTTGGTGGAACAGCAACTTGGTACAGGCGTTGGTAAAACATATGACAGTTTGCTATGCACGGCGCAGCATGTCAGTTACCATGGCAACAATATTAGAAAGCTCTTGTGGAACATAATAAGATCTTCAACTTCCACTAAAATCCACACTTCTTGACAGCAACTCACATTCTTCACTGTGGTTGGAACAACCCTATTTGTTGTTCTCAAACAATACCAAACCACCATCTTTAGTTGCGCTGCACTTTATCACATCGCATACACCATATTGAAGCTGGGTATGTTCAAATAGGAATCATCTCTGATGTTGCTCTCCAATTTTCTGTAAAACAAACTAAGTTGCATTACCAGAAGATCTTATCATTTCTTCACTTTCTGCATCATTTCACCACGGACCATCTCTGCCTATTCATTCTGACCTGGCATTCCTCACAGCTTTGTCGATCTCTCTCGCAGCTCATTTCTTGAGAAAACATTTAAAAAACCAAAAAAAAATCCAACAAAAATGTGAAGCGTTATAAAGACCTGCTGCCATTAGGAGAAGCGCTTTTTTTTTTTTTTTTTTAGTAACTCATTCTCCTCGTGGATAATCGAAGGCTTTGCTTTATTCAACACGGACAACAGCACACCGAGGACTTGCAACACATGAACCAACAGTGACAAGACGGAAGGAAGTGACCGAAACGTACACAACACTAACGAGACATCGGTGAAACAAATCAGGGAAGTTGATGAGGTGTAGGAGAGAGAGGCAGACCCCGGACCACTGGAGAGACTATGGCCGGGGAACAACTTGGGATCCTTCCGGGTGAGCTGGGGTGAAAAAGCCTGGGCTTCCCGTCTGAGGCTGTTGCCCCGTAACCCGGCCCCGGATGAGCGGAAGATGACGGAGTGTTGTTGAATAGTCGTTTTACATTTTGTGTTTGTATTCTTTATTGCCCTCTTATGGTGTGACTGTTAAATCTGCGCCGAGATAGTGAACCTGGGTGACCTCCTCGGGTGCATGCCTGGGCAAGTTGTAGGGAGATCCCAGAGGGCTTAGTGCCAGGATAGCATTACTGACAAAGTCCAATGGAAGGCAGGTCGGTACATCCGGTGTCAGTGCCACTGCAAGCGGTGCCAGAAAGCATCACAGAGCTCCGTCAACTGTCTATACGTCTCATTTCTGGATTTTTTTTGGTCTGGGTTTACTCCCAAAGCCTTTGGCCAGCCAAGGCCAACCTCCAAAGCAGCAGGAACCCTAATATTAAAAAACCTTACAGTAGTCTACTAACTAATGAACTTCAAATTGATTTTCCGAATGAAAACAGGAGCTTTCAGATTCTTACAACAACCGTTTCAAAGTAAAACAAACATGTTATGATTGTCATGGAAACCATAAACAGAATACAACAAACTGTGAACAAAAGTTACAGAAACCAGTTTCACTGGCCAGTTGACATTTTGTTCTTCTGAGAAAAAAACAAAACATTAGAGATAAATAATGGAATTCCTTAAAGAAAAATACAAAGGACCTATAGTTCATGGAAGATCCCATGGTCTATGTGAATTCACCTTTCCGACAAAAACCAAGTACGTTGGAGAGATGAAAGATGGAACCTTTCATGGTAAAGGATATCTTGTGTATTCAACTGGCTCTAGATTTACAGGCACTTGGGAAAATGGCAAAGCTAAAGAGGGGGTCTTTTCCTTTGCGGATGGTTTGATTTTTGACGAAGACTTCTGGGACTACTGCCAACCTCCTGACAGACGCTTCTATACTGAAAGATGTCATGGACTCAGACCAGCAGGAAAATCCCAGCTGTCAGATATACATCCTCCATATGTCATTCCTGCTGGGTGTTACGATTGTGGAGATGGTTTCTATGACCCAATGATTAGAGTCGTTTTTTCCTACAAAGGCACATTTGTAAGGAACGCAAATGATGAAGAGCATGAGTGGATTACACAGACTTGCAGGTCTGCCTGGGTTAAAGTTGCTCACCCTGAAAACACAAACCAATCTGAGGAGTTTGATGAACAATTCCTGGAGAGATTCAAGGCACCCCAAAAAAAAACAGAGAGTACTGTGAAAGATCTGGATGTCATTGAAGAGGAACTGGACCAATGAAAGAATTTCTACAGGCCAGAAAAGTTGACGTAAAGTCCAGCTAGGGTGTCCTGGAGGCCACAGAGTAAATTGTGGATGCAACGAAGGGACTCGCGGTGACCACAAAGCAGTTTCAGCAAACTGCAGGTCAGTGTGGATGGGGAACACTGCAGCAGAGACTATTGTCTTCATTTAAACTGTAACATAAAAGAAGTTCATTCAGCATGCAAAAGAAAAAAAAAAAGCTGAATAAAGAAAATAAAAATATTAATCTCTGGTGTCAAACGGGATTTTCTTAATTAGAGTTGAGACGTCTTTTAGAATGTTGGTTAAGATTGTCTGATGTCAGTCACAGAGCAAAGCCAAAAACTCTACTTTGTTGAGTGTAGAAAGGATGGCACCCTTAAAAACGACAATAATTCAAATAGCACACACGTAATCCATTAACACACACACAACATGTGTTACAATCACATTCGGGAAAGCGGAACGGGGTAGGATGGAGTGGGAGATCGACAGGTGGATCAGTGCAGCGTCAGCAATAACTAGGACGCTGCATCAGTCCGTCGTGGTAAAGAAAGAGCTGAGCTGAAAAGCAAAACTCTCGATTTACAAGTCGATCTACGTTCCAACCCTCACCATGGTCACCAGCTGTGGGTGGTGACCGAAAGAATGAGATTGCGGCTACAAGTGGCCGAAATGAGCTTCCTCCGCAGGGTGGCTGGGCTCTCACTCAGAGATTGGGTAAGGAGCTCTGCCGTCCGGGAGGAGCTCGGTGTCGACCCGCTCCTCCTCCAGATCGAGAGGAGCCAGATGGGGTGGTTCGGGCATCTGGTCAGGCTGCCCCTCGAGTACCTCGCTGGTGAGGTGTAGTCAATAGGAGTGGTCTGTGTTATCTATGAAGTTCAATTCTTTTTTTCCCTTGAAGCTGAGGACCTCAAGTTCTTTAAAATAGGGTCCAAAAACTCATAAAAAATTATGATCGGGCACTGTGTCATAAAATCTTTCGGAATTTTTATATAGATTTTGTGTCTGCACCTTGTTGCTGCATCCCTGTATGAAAGATACATTACAAACAAAATTTGAGTAAAATAATATGTAATAAACATCAGGAGACTCAGTCCAAATAAAACCCACAACAAAAGACAGAATGGATTGATGCTTTTATTTTTAAAAATACACATACTTCCAGTTTGTTTTGTAAATATTGCTAGCTTATCTGATCAAATCACTGCTAAATTGTTTTTGGCAAATATGTTGCAATACCGCCCTCATGTGGTCAAAAAAGGACGTGCCTTTTAATTCCACAGCAGGTCTTTGAAAATGTGTTTCACTTTAGACAATAAATCCACTGATTATGGTAACTGAATGAACAGTGTGATGTCAGGAACTATTTACCACGTGGTTTTTTTCTCCTCAAACAGCGGCAGTCCGTCGTCAAGGCAACCAAACCGCTGTGATGCATAGGCACGTGGAGCTAGAGCAGCAGTTTCACCATGACAACAACATTTCTATAGGCTGCTCTCTGGAATTTTTTTTTTTTTTTAAATCCCTTCTGCTGCATATTTTAAAAGACTGTAATTGATCGTTTTTGTCTTGTGTCTAAATTTTGACTAAATTTTCCTCCTGGAAACAATTAAGTCCTACTTGATCCTGACTGATCTAATCTGATCAGGTGAAAATGTCTTCAATTTAATAACCACATGAATTAGAATTAACAAAAACTACCTTAATCTAATTTATATGTCAGAAAATTCTCTATAAAAAATTGGATGGTGTTTGCTTTGTTCCAAAATGTGAAATGGATGGTTGCTCTCTGTTGCCATGGCAGCAGACATCAGATGCTTGAAGCTTCATGCATGACATGACTCTACAGTCAGTCATGTACACGTGTTATATAAAAACCTGTTGAGGGTGGATTTTTTAAGACTGCATTTCATTGAGAAACCTGTGACGCCAAATGAATCTAATTTGGGGTTGTTTTAGAACATAAAACAATTCAACAAATTAATGCAATATCATTTAAACTTCTAAACTGTTTTGTTCATTGCTCAGTTTAAATGGGGGCCAAATCAGACAAGTTTACCGGAGAGAAGAAGGGTACACCCACATAAAGCAATAACTAATAACACACCAACTCACTTGTGAGCAGTTTGAATGAACCAATCAGCCTGTGTAGAAGGAGGAGCTCTGCCATCTGGGAGGAGCTCAAAAAAGGGCCGTTGCTACACCAGATCGAGAGAAGCCAGGTGGGGAAGTTTGGGCATCTCGTTTGGATGACTCCCGAGCGCCTCGCTGGTAAGATGTTTAGGGGACGTTTCACTGGGAGGAGACCTAGGGACAGGGCTTAAACTCACAAGGTAAACCCACGTCTTACAGCTGGCCAGAGGAACACCCCGGGATGGTCTCGGGTGACCCGGAGGATGCAGCCGGGGTGAGAGAAGGATGGGTTTTCCGTCTGAGGCTATTGCCCCCGCGACCCAACCCCGGATAAGCGGAAGATATTGGAACGCTACAATTAGCCTTTTTGCATTTTTTCCCCCTACAGTTTCCAGTAATGAAATAACAAAATTATGGTGTGTAGGTGGTGATCATTCAGAGAAAAGCACGAACACGTACATACATTTAAAAACTCTCTCTCTCTTTAATTTTTCTGTTTAAACAAATTCTTCATTCAATATTGCACATATAAAAACATTAAAGTGAAAATGTTAAAAATCTTTCAGTCATTTTGTCATTTACTTTACATGATTCAGTTCAACTGAAGTCTTCCTGATTTTTTTTCTGGATTTAATTAAAAAAAAAGAAAAAATCTGCTGAATTATTATAGACTCCAAACTTACAGAAGACGCATACCTGTAAAGGCACTCCTCCTGCCTTCCGCATGGGGGAGGATTTCACGTTGTACTGAGTACTCAAAACGTCACTTTAAAAATAACAAACAATTGCGCATGCGCAGTCAATTTACAATGAGCTCGGGTGACGGAAGGGGAGATAACCAGTCTAGCTCTGACTGCGCTATAGTAATGGCCGCCTGGAATGTACCATAATTGGCATGAAAGGGACAAAAACTCTATGTTTTATTTTCTTAAATTCTTTTTGGGACGTATAGAAATGACAAAATGCTAAAATCGCATTTTCCCGTGTTAAAATACGACAACAGTGTGTAAGATGTCCAATACACATTCTCACATAAACTTTTTGTTTTTGATGTTCAAACACATTTGGCAAAATATTACATTTCTTTATCACACATTAACTGAGGTGTACAGAGACAATGGTCATTTTTCGCTTACAAAGCCAACCAGCTACAGCATGTGTTTTTTTTTTTTTTGCCGATTTGTTTAACGCACCATAACAGTTTGTGCTGTTCTTTTAGTTGCATAATAATCCAGAGTTTGAGGGCCAGAAACACAAAGGTGAAATTTAAGGGATTCCTCTTCATGTTAGTTAAGTTTGGCACTTATTCGTATCCATTGAAGAGCTTGTCGAGTGTACTGGACAGCATGAGCGATGCTACTGTGAAGAGTCAACGGACCAGACAATGTATTCAAGTAATTGAAGAACTCTGAAACAAAACCACGAGACAGAAATTTATAAACCGGAAAGCAGTGATAAATGCACTTTTTAAAAAATGTAAAAACAGGTATTTTTTTTCTACCTTTATTCTCCTTTGCAAGATTGTCGGCCACTTCCCAGTACTCATAACTGTAAAGGACACTATTGGTAATGTTCAGGTGATTCGCTGCCATCTGGTGTATCCTTTGTGGAATGCTAATAAAAGATGCACAACTATTTCCTCCACGGGAACCCCGACTGTGGTGTTTTGTACTAGGAGAAAGTGAAGATGGAGGTCCCCCAAAATCCCTGGACACAATTGGAGAATACAGCAGACTTATAAACATCTGTTATGTTTCAGTAGCTGTAGGGAAGACACTTTCAGGTCACTCACTTTCCACAGTCTGCCCAAGAGGAGGGTCTTTCTGGCACTTTGGGAGAACTCTGTAATAACACCAAGATGGAGTGTATTCAGTTACAGTTTTAGTACTTTGTCAAATTCTCAAACCACCCCATCCCGCGCCTCTTTATTTCTTTATACATTTCCAGGAACACTGGAAGTGGGAGCAGCTGTGTACTTAGAACCATGTTTGAAGTGTATTTTATAAAAAATATGTGGCGTCATCATCTTTGTAATAACAGTGTTTACGTAATGTTCTCATGTTGGTGTTCAGAAATACCTCTTCAAGTTTTCCAGTCTTCAAATATTTAAAAGATCCTTTTTATCTCTGCACCCAAAGAATGTTGGAAAACACAAAGCAGTCGGGTTACCCCGGCAATAAACACAATATCTCCGAAATGACTGAAGGGATTGTAATGAAACTGCCCACAGTTACTCAGTGTAAACTACAGATGAACTAATTGGGTTTTTATGTTCATGCAATCACAAATTTATTGAGTAGGTGGACCGATATTGTTCGACGTTTTGACACTGATTTAATAATAATAATGTATTGTACTTATATAGCTGTTTTGAGTACCCTCAAAGATGTTTCACATACGCACCATTCATTCACCCATGACGGACCACCCCCACAAAAAAAAAAAAAAGAAGAAATGAAAGAAGACTAGTCAAGCTATCCCCCTGAAGGGCCAGCAAATGGGCCACCAAAATTCAGGAGAGATTGCACCCAGACCCTCCATACTGGCTTTGTCAATGACCTCACGCGCGTCCCCAGCCCCCTTCAGAAAATCCTGGATCCGCCCCTGACTCCATACCAGATAAAAGTAAACTACTGTTGTAACCACAGCTACCCTAGGGCAGACTGACAGAAGCCATCGGCCCCTCTGACCATCACCAACCAATTACACCCACACCATCCAGACTAGGTAACTTGGGTGAAGTGTCTTTCCCAGGGATACAGCAACAATTTAATCTCAACGGCCATCCCACCGTGTCACCTGGGGTTCTAGCTGTCTCCCATCCAAGTACTGACCAGCCTGTTTAGGTTCTGAGGTCTGATGGGATCTGGCATTGACAAGCTTGTATGGCCACTGGTATAATTTATTCTTATTTTGCTTTATGAGAAAATCTCACTAGTTTCAAAACCTTTCTGATGACGTCAAGTTTATTTTTTTTTTTAAATTCATTTTACCTTAAAATAGTCAAGCAGTACTTTAGAGTATCTTAGTGCATGGTCCTTCTTTAAACGGAACATCTGCCAGTAGAGCAGAGCAAGGCATCGGAAACTGTGGACACACAAGCACAAAGCAGTCAGACCGCCAAACATCACTGAGTGCAGGTTCTTTGTTGGGATGATGGATGTGGCACAAACAGAGGTGATGGTTTACGTACCACAGAACTGCCAGCTGCTTGTCTTCTTGTCTCGCTCCAGGGCCTGAGTGGCTCTTTAGCCTCATTGCGTACCTTTAAAACATACAGTAGGACTATCAGGTTAGCTGCAGCTTGTGTTTTCTGAAAATAATTTCAACTGTTTTGGCCTGATTGTTTAAAATAATCCACCTAATTAGCTCCACTGTCTCTGAATACATTGTATAAGGAGACTTCGCTTCCAGAGGCCCCTCCTCCATCGCTTTACCACATTCCATAAATGAGAGAGCAGCATCAACGTAGTTCACAGCTTTTCCAAGTTTATCCACCTAGAAAAGTTACGAAGTAAAACAAGAATAAGTTGCTGCAAAGCTTCAATCAACATACCTCCATGCACCCGCCCTAAATCATAAACTGTATTAATAATGGATGCTTGAGATCCATGTGATACCTACGTACACGTAAGCAGTTATTCTGTACATGTGAGATGATTTATTTTGGTCTTATAATCTTTGGTTGGATCACCCTGAGAACCTAATCAATTCATCTATAGTTGGTACAGGGTAAAATTAAAATTGAACAAAGTATAATTATTAATATTTAAAAATAAATAAATATTGTAAAACCATCTGTAAAACCCACCATTGCATCAGCACGATGTTTCATCCTCTTAGCTTCATGTAGGTAGTACTCAGCATGGTGGGGCCTAAAAAGTTCAAATGCAATTTAGATTAAAGAAAAAAGCTTTATAAGTTTATTACAAAAAATGGTTAAAAAGTGTGAGTTCTGTTTGTGCAGTGATGCTCTGTGTGGACTCACGTTTCTTGATTTGGCACAGTCCCTCTGTGAATAGAAGGTCCCCATGACGACTCAGACTCATGCTGGGACTGGTGGGACACTTTTACACACTCCACTTCCATCTTGGGCTGCTACAAGAAAAAAATAAAACCTTAAAGGTTGTAAATGAAAAAGCAATCCAAACAATGTGTGTTGCCATCACCTTCACAGCTGGATTTCTGTTCTTTTCTTTATTTTTTGGAGTGTTAGAGCGACGATGCTCTGCAGTCTTTGTTTTGGAGGTAGGCTTGTTGGGTTCAGGACTTTGGGGTAGAGGAGACAAAGGAGAAAGGGGGGATGTGGATCTCTTATTGTCCAAGTACTCCTCAAAGTTCCTGTCACATGCACACATTGCTTTAAAAACAAACCATGAATCATAACAACTCCATTTATCAGACAGTGCAGGTTGTGTTTCTCACCCGTTGTGCGTGGTCTCAGTTACAAAGTTTCCAGCTGTAAGTGATGAAGAGTCTGTTTTCTCTAAGAGGTCGTTAGAATGAGGAAGGCTTCTCTTGGCGTCTCTGTGTGCTCCACCATTCTCCAACTGGTCACACAAAAATGAAATTTATTTTGAGTTGATTATCCACCCACATGAAACAACCCAGAATGATATGCTTTTTACATACCTTGCGTTTCCTTCTGATGTCTTTTGTTGAAGGTGCAGAAACACACACCTGTTTCATAACCTCCTTCGGCTTCTCTTTGATCGATGAAGAGGACAAATTAGGTGAAGGTTTCTTTGGAGAACAACTTGAAGTGCTATCTGGGACTCTTTTAAGAAGACCAAGGTCTATTTGCACCACAAGGTTTCTCAGCCCCCGTTGGGAGGTTAGAGGTGTCTTCTCACTCCGTCCAAATGGCACCAGTGTGTAGAGTTTCTTCTGGCCCTCAACAGGATGACTAACACTAGATCTTCTGGGAGGTATCGCTTTAGGCCTGGCAGCATCAGGTCTTCCAGAGTCCTGATGTCCTTTTTTACTGGGTTTCTTGTGAGAAGTGGAGTCTGCTGAAACTTTGGTAATTGAAGGATGGTAATCAGATTCGGAGTCTGAGTTTGAAGAAGATGGCGATGATGATGAAGAAGATGTGGACAATCTACGGGGAGATGAAGAGTCTGAAGACAGACTAGGAGATGGAACGGGTTCTAACTCTCTGTCCTCACTTCTCTCTCTTATTTTCGTCCTTTCCTGATAATGTGAGTTGTCTTGAAGTCTCTGTTCAGCCTGAGAAGGTTTCCATTCGTGCACATGCTCCCGCTTCTTTCTGTTTTCTCCTCTTGCTGTCTCCTCTGTTCTTCTCTGCTGTGCCCCTTCCTCTTCCTCCTCTTCTTCGGATGAACTTTGTATCCAGGGACGTCGCCGTAATTGCTCCTCCGCCAGCCTCTTTTCTTCCTTTTTCTTTTGCTTTCCTTCCTGGTTTTTATGGCTTCCGTCTTCTTTTCTTTCAGGTTTTCTCCTTTCAGATGATGTCAGAAGAGCTCCTCTTGGTTCTTCTTCATGTGACTTATCTCGAGGCTTTCTTTGGACAGTTTTGGTGGAATTGACATGCACTGGGTTTGGGTTTGAAGCCTCCCACGACTTGGAGCTGGTTTTAAAGTGAGAGCTAGGTCCAAAAGCAGAACTACTACCAGGTTTTGAGATCACCTGAGAGTTGTGACCAAGGTTTGGTTCACCAGAAGAACCTGACCTTCTTGGTTTCAATGGATGGTGATGGGAACTCTCATTAGACAGATGTTCTGGCTTCTGGAAAGATTGGTTTCTTTTAATTGGCTCAATATGGGAGATGGATTTAGCTTTGGAAGGTTCGGAAACAGGTTTGGCAGTTGGATAAGAAGTAGGTTGATTTTTAGATTTGTTGCTACACCTCTGATTAGAAGATAGAAATGATCTGCTTTGGTCTTTATCCTGTATGAGCTGAGGCTTGGATTTATGATGACGAGACTGCTGATGGTGAAGAGAATCTGTGACTCTTCTCTTTGTGTTGGTAGCAGGCAAAGGAGCAATCCATGGCCTAATCTTTGTCCTGTGTTGGTTACAAGTTATACTAAAATTGGTTTGGTTCTGATCCACAAGGTGGTAAAAAGCTTGAGTGGGAGCACGTAAACTGGGGCTCGGGCTTCGAGGAGGATCTTGACTTATAGGACTTGGACTACGACTAATTCCACATGGACTTGGGCAAATACTTGGAGTTGGACTGGGGATTTGGCTGTGATTTGGACTGGGGGTGGGACTTGGACACGTGCTGGGAAAAGGGCTGGGGCATAAAGCGTAACCTGGGCTTGACAAGGGGGTGTTATTGCTGTAATTAAACTGTGGGCTAGGGATTGGGCTTTGAGTCGGGCTGTAATTCTGGTTGCTCTCCCATGATCTGGCTGGCGATGGGGCTCGTTGGGCATGAGGTGAAAGATGGTGTCTTTGAAGATTCTGCGGCAGACCTCGTTCAGCAATGGGGGATTTTTTCCGAGATTTTTTTAGCCATTTATCCAGCTGCCACTGGGTAGCAGTGAGGTGGTCGTTCTTCAACAGGACCCAGAAAAAAAAAAGAAGACAAAAACAACTATGAACATCTGGACTGAATCTCATGATGTCTGAAATACCTTTTCTGACAAACAACTGCTAAACATTTAAAATACTCAACAATCCTCTGCAAGCTTAAAACTACCCACATTTTTAACTCAAGTTCAAATTGTGTAAAACTTAGATAGGGATGAAAAAACACAACGGAAAACACAAGATTAAGAACTAATGTAGTCCCACTGGGTAATAATTCAGAAGAAAAACAGAAAAAAATACATATGAATTCACCTTAAATTTTGGCACAGATTAAAAAAATTAAGGCCTGTAGGAAAACATTTATTATTAAATGCAGCGTTAATAAAAACCCCAGAAACACCTAAAATGTTATTGAGTGTTTAACATGCACTATGAGTGCCACGTTGATAAATGAATGCTGCTTAGAGATGTATGCACACGTTCCGTTCCGTCGGCTTCCGCTTTTCCAGGCCGGGTCGCGGGGGCAACAGCCTCAGATGGGAAGCCCAGGCTTCTCTCACCCCAGCTGCATCCTCCAGCTCAACTGGAAGGATCCCGAGTCATTCCCAAGCAAGCTGTGAGACATAGTCTATGCAGCGGGCCCGGGGTCTGCCTTTTGGTATCTTCCTAGTGGGACGTGCCTGAAACACCTCACCAGCGAGGCGCTCAGGGGGAATCCTGACGAGATGCCCGAACCACCCCATCTAGCATCTCTCAGCCTGGAGGAGCAGTGGCTTGACACCGAGCCTCTCGCGGATTGCTGAGCTCCTCACACAATCTCTGAGTGAGAACCCAGCCACCCTGCGGAGGAAGCTCATTTCAGCCACTTGTATCCGCACTCTCATTTTTTCGGTCAACACCCACAGCTGGTGCCCATAGGTGAGGGTGGAAACGTAAATTCACTTGTAAATTGTGATCTTTGCTTTTTGACTCAGCTCTCTCTTTACCACGACGGACCGATATAGCGTCCTAGTTATTGCTGACGTCACACTGATCCGCCTGTCGATCTCCCGCTTCATCCTCCCCCAATCGTGAAAGAGACCCCTAGATACTTAAACTTCTCCACTTGTACATGGTTATCTTATTTCACAACAACTCATTTTAATTTTACCATAGAGTCTTTATTAGAAGATTTACTTTTTTTAATGACTCGTCCACAAATGATCGAAGTGGATAACCATCATCAACTTTAGTTTATTACTACAGACTCATGCTTTGTTATAATATTACCGGTAAGTTTTTTTTTTGTCACTTGAAGTATTATGGTAGATATTCAGTTAAATTTGATTCTCTTTCTACTTCAAAAGCTTTGAAATGAACCATAAGTTGCAAATTTGGGCTCAAGTTTTTTTTTCATCTGGTAGCAACAACAAAAAAAAAAAGCGTATAATTCAAGGTCATGACATGTACAGTATGTTATCTTGTATATAGTCTGGAAAAAAAACTAAACCTCAGAAAAAATGACAGACTGGTCTGATAACCACAAACTGCAAATTTACAGGAACGTTTTACACAATAACGTCTGTAAACTGGACCAAAATAAACAAGTAAATAAAAAGTTGCCAGTGATCTGTTAATGCATCAGATGAGAATGAGAAGAATTGTTAATGATAATCGATACAGAAAGGATTTTTTTTTTTATCATCAGCACCATCTCTATAAGCTTTACCATTAAAAGCATAAAAACACTGCAACAGACCAACAGTTCAGAGCGAGAAACTATGGCTGCTTTTCACAGACTTGCAGAACTTTGACCAACATAAGATTAAAAATGTTTAAACCAATAAGATCTTGCCATACAGAGCAGTTAAAAATGAATAGAAATTAAATCAAAAGATCATTTTTGGAATGTGGATGAGCAAAAGATTCTTATCTTTCATCTGTAAATAATGCTGTCATGTAAATGGGGAGCAAACATTTTCTAAGAAACGTTTCCAGCACTTTGTTGAATCCGAGCATTAAAAAATTAAAACTCCAAAATAATACAAATAATGTCTAGCTTATGGAATACAACACAATCTCGACATGTTGTAGTGACACTGAATTAAAGTAGATGACAATCACGGCAGAAATGTAAACTTTAGATGGCAAAGTCAGTGAATGAGTCATGCCTGAAAAACCTACCCACTAAGAAAAAAATCCCCCCAACCTTGATTTTTTTTTCTTACTACGTATTTACAGCAGAGCTAAATGTCTTTCTGAATACACTAAGTTATCTAATGTTTACTTTTTAAATACCGTTCAAACTGTAAGAATCAGAAGAAAACTAGAAAGCATCATTTTCCATCAGACACACAAACAAAGAAAGTACTCACGGCTGGAGAGTAAACTTCTTCCTCTCTTACGCCTCCGTTTCTCCTTCTGTCTGGCCGGGAGCTAAATTAAACCTCTACTCCTCAAGCCAAACAGTGACCCCCTCCGCACACCCCCACCCAAAAACTCTGTAACCCTTCACCCCCCTTCCCCTTCATCCTTCGCCCTCTTTCCAGAGAAGACACTGCATCTCTTGTATCGTCTCCATCTCCCTCCCTCCCTCTTTCTCTCACTACCTGGGTCTTTGCATTTGCTGCTTCTACAACTCCAGCCCCCATCTTTTCCCTGGGAGACACTCAAACACTCCACATAAATGAAGAACACATGGTACACACCTACCCCGAAACCCTCCCTTTTAGTTCTATAGGGGCCCAAAGCTGCGTTTTCAGTAATTCAGCCAGCTCGGTCGCACAGGGCTTTCCATTCATAAAAGAGGAGTGGGTTTCCCCCTCTAACGCACACAAAGTACACCTACCAACCCCCACAAAAGCTCCAAAAACTATCTTCAAAGGTTCATCATAGCAGCCTTGATGGATGAGTATTTATTTGAGGTAATAAAAGAAAAATGTTCTAGTTGATGTCAACATAAACTCAGCTCTTGATGACTTCCAGCTCCTGCGGGGTTTTCTTTTGGACACAACCTGTTGACATGACAGAGGAACTAATTCCCTCGACCACCAATCCCTGTCCTCCAAATCACACGCATTCCTCTTTCCTATCTCCTTCCCCACACCTGCTGTCAACCGCCTTGAGCCCACCACTCCCTGTAGAGACCTCATCCAGAGAAAACAGAAAAGAAATCTGGTACCTCCTTGTTGTGGAAGGGTGTTTCTGAGCTGGCAGGCGATGGAGGATCTGGGTGAACTTCTGGACTCTGACTGGAGCTGCGGGAGTGAAAGCTGCTGCTGTCCGACTCCTCTGAAGATTCCGAGTCTGAGGAGTTGGAGCTGGAATGTCTCACCCGTCTGCCGTGTGTGTGCACTCGCTGTGCTGACAGGCTGTCGGTCAACACACGCACATACATCAGAAAGGGGTCAGTGGAATTACACAGCCAAGTGCTGCTCTGGTATTCACTCAGTTAGACTTATTATCAAAGCTAACTCATAAAACATATCCACAATGTCATTACCTGCGTCCGTCCCTGGAGGCGGACTCATGGATGGCCTTTAGGGAGACAAGAAGAGAAACTTATTGCAGCAGCAGAAAGAACAACTCCAAGATGAAGGATGTTCAAACCCAGCAGCAAATTCAATATGAAATGAATAAATTATCCTCAAGGTCTTCTCATACAAATCTGGGTTTATTAATAAAAATATATTAATGTTTAAAAGTAAAGTTCCTAGAAGTTTTCCCAGATTTTGGTGCAAGCAGGTAGAAAGGCTCCAAACACATTTCATATTTTAGAATATTTTTGTTGAGTACTTTTAAAGTTAATTTAAATAAGTATTCTTCTTGCAATCTAAACATATCTATTCAACATTAAAAGTGTTAAAATAATTATAAAAATGTTGGATTATTAATTGATTGATAATTGGATTTGTGTGAATATAAAAGAAGTATGCAGGTTTAGTGAGAACATGTTTTTAAATATGAAATGAACATGTCAGGACCCAATTTCTTAAAAAGTAAATTACAATGGTATTTTATAAGTTTACCCTTTGGGTGTCATCTTCATCACTGCTTAGCTTCAAGTCATCTGCAAGCATCCTGTAATCAAGCAAAACAGAGTCTCAACTCTTTCAAAGTTTATACATTTAAAAAATCTTTAATGTCTTGTACGTTAAATTCTACTTTTATGACCTTTCTTTTAGTAATTGGTCCCTTTTTAAAAAACCCTCACTCAGGGGACGGCGAACTCGGCCCAATGGCCACAAATGACCCATGAAGCCATTAAATCATGCCCACCAAATTTTAAGAAGTCATATAAAAAAGACCTTGTTGAATTTCTTTACTCCTTTATTTGGTTCATTCTTTTTTTTTTCTTGTAATTGTGAAACCACTTTCAGCAATCGTGCTCTGAATCTGAATCTTTGTCAAGGAAATCTGTTCCAGAAAAAGTTGTTTTTTTAAAAGATTTTTTTTTACAACACTGATAAGTACAAGATCAAGTTCCTTGCCCCCTATGACCGGATTTATTTGAGCATTTCCACACAGCAATGTGCAAGCAGATAAATATACAGATGTGATCAGAAAACAGAAAGTCAGTCACCTTCTTAACCATCTATCCCTTACAGGTTTATGGGGGAAGCCGGAGCCCATCCCGGCTGATTCAAGGGGAGGGGCAGGGTGCACCCTGAACAGGTCGCCAGTCTGTCGCGGGCTCACACACAGGTAACTATACACACATTCCTAGGGGCAATCATGTAGTGGCCAATCAACCTAACACGCATGTATTTGGAGGAAACTGGAGTAGCTGGAGAAAACCCACACATAGAACACACAGAAGGCCAGTTTTCCAAGCCCCGTCCCCACCCGGAACTTGAACCTGCAACCTTCTTGCTGTGAGGCCACTGTGTCACCCAGTGCACCACTGTGTCGCCCTCAGAAATCAGTATCAAACAAGATTTACTTGTATTTTGACCCAATAAATTTCAGACATTAATGAATGTTTTTATGACAACATTCATATTATTTTTTGGATTCGGCAATTACTGTCCTCTGGAAAATCTGCTTGAAATTTCAGAATGATGTAATAAATAAATCAAGAAAGAAAGGAACACTTTCTTTTTTAATTTTATTAACTACACTGCAATTGCAGTGTTGCCGTTCAATTGCAGGGCGATTAAACTCCACTGTAACCATGTTCTAAATAAAAATCAACATGACATTTTCATTATTTTTGAACATATTTCATTAGCATTAACCACTTGTATTTCTAAATCAGGTCCGACTACTTGTGATGATGGATTCTATCTATCATTGGATTCTTTGTAAAAGATAATCAATAAAGCTTTGGCTAACAAATTGTTGTGAGGTATGTGCGGGGTTCAGTTGGACAACATCTGTTTCACATTTTAAAAAAGGATGTAAAACGTTAACAAACAGGAGCTCATCCGTCTCCACTGACAGCTTTCAAGAATGCCAGGACACCTTTGACCTGACCTACAGCCCAAAACACTGAGAATTGCTTGACTCACAGCATTAGTTCTCCTCATGCTCTTCTTCTTGATTACACTTTCCTCTCCATGTGGCTGTTAAGGTTATGAGTTTCATAAATATCTTTTACACAGAATAACGTATTAATCACGCCTGTGGTGTATTTTTTCAGCGCTGCACGTGCCACAGCTGAAGGTGAAGTTGAATGACCCTTGTTGGATCGAGTTTCCTAGAATCCCACTTACGATTTGTGAGGTGCCACGCGGGGGTTACGGGTCATTCGCAGCTGAGCCTCCCCTCGACCTGGCAAAGATGTTAATCCATTAACAGAGAAGCGCTCGTAAATTACTGAGAAAGTATTATATGAATGTAAATTGATCTCAGAAAAATGCATACCCTCCCTTTGATGTGTAGAGGATGGTTTTGAATCCTGGAGGAGAGAGAAACAAAGAGATGAGGGAGACAGACGTGTGTGCTAATATCAATGTCTGAAATAAAAATCTTGAAAACACTGACTTACAGAAACAGAAACAGTATAGTTGTTAAATATATAGAGAGAACATCCTGTCTCTCAACATAACCGCGTGGTACGGCAGCTGCACCACACAGAATAAAAAGGACTTGGCCCGGGTGGTGAAGACTACACAGGGGAGGGTCCGTAGGGTGCCGGCTGCCAGATCTGGATTCGGTCTACAGCTCCCGAGTTCAGTAGAAGGCAAGACGGATGGCGATGAACCCCACCCACCCAGGTTACAGACTGCTTGTACCTCTCCCATCAGGGAAACGGTATAGGACCATCAAAACCCCCACCTCACGCCTCAGAGACAGCTTTTCCCCAGGGCTGTAAAAGCAATCACCCCATCCAACCTCCATCCTCTCGCACACTAATCTGACTATTACTAAAGACACTTTACAGAAACACACACTTTAACAACACAGCACTGTTAATTATTTTTTGTAAAGATCATCCAGTTGGCCATTTCTACTGTTTTTTTGTCTTTTATCTCTACATCAGATTTTTTGTATATATACATATCTGTTTTTAGCCTGACGTCTGTCTAAATTTCACTCTGAGAATGGTGACAATAAAGAATCTTGAATCATGTGAAGAAACAACAACTTTTCATTTCAGTCTGTAGTCTGATTTCTCAGTACTGAGGTTTTCTCAGTCTATAATGTGCGTGTACTTTTTTATTTAACCAATTGTTTCTTTCTGGTAAAGACCGAACCCGACATACGCAATGTACCAGTTTAACAAACAGAGCATAAAAACAAATTTTTCACATTTTCTCCTGTCTGGACTCTTGAATTTTCAGTCTCGGGAATTGTTGCCAAAATAGACCATATAACATCGCTGTCCTCCCTTTTTCAGCAACCGAACTACAAACATACCCCGTAACCAGGAGAAACTCATTGAGATAATGAATATCTTTTTCGAGAGCGTCCCTGGCCAGAGGTAGTAATTAACCTAACACGCATGTTTTTGGAGGGTACAAGGAAACCGAACTACCTGGACAAAACTCACTTGTAAGGAACATGCAAACTCAACACAGAAAGGCCAGTATTTCAAGCCTCCTCCCCACTTTGGGACTCAAACCCCAACCCTCTTGCTATGAGGCAACCATGCTGAACATTGCACCACAAAACGCTGCACTGTTCGCTGCATAAAACAATTAAGCCACAAATCTCACTCACTTCTGTACTTATTAAACACAAAGCAAAACCTCAGACATAGTACCTTAGAATTGTAGATGATTCGTTGACCACCTCCTAAAGCTTGATGGGATGTCCAGGACTGAGTCATATCCTGTGTAGCAAAAACATTTGAAGGTTGCTTATTTATCAGAAAACCCATCTTAATCCTGTCTTCATCATTTCAAATAGCAAACCTACTGTATATGTTTGAAAAATGCCTTCTTCTATCTGCAATTCTCCACCCCAAACAGGGGAAGTGTGTCTGGATTCAAATGAGTGCTTATTTCTGGTGCAGGGCTATGAATTTCATGCTTGATGTGGTTAGGATCTGTCGGTGTGTGGTACAGTAAAATGAAAGTCCTACTTGACTAACCTGTTGCTGCATAAATGCTTGAACAAGTGCACGGATCAGAAACTCATTTACTTTTAATATGACCAAGACATAAACACACCCAAAACTGTAATCCCACACGTTATTTAACAGAGGACAACATTGAAATTTTATCTGGGGAAAGAGTTTTATGTTTTGAACAAAAATGTACAAACTACATTTCTTCTTCTTCTTCTTCATTTCCCTTAAGGGGTCACCACAGCAAGTCAGTTTCTTCCATCTAACCCTGTCTGCTGCATCTGCTTCGGTCACGCCAACTATCTTCATGTCTTCCTTCACTGTATCCATGAACTTACTCTTTGGTGTTCCTCTAGACCTCATGCCTGGCAGTTTCTCTGCACATGTCCAAACCATCTCAGTCTCTGACTTTATCTCCAAAACCTCTAACATGTGCTGTTCCTCTGATCTTGTTCATCCTGGTCTCACCCAGAGAGATCCTCAGCATCTTCATCTCAACTACCTCCATCTCTGTTTCCTGTCTTTTCCTCAGTGCCACTGTTTCTAGACCAAACAACATGGCCTTTCTCACCACGGTTTTGTTACAAACTACACCTGTTTACGTTAAACTTAGCATCCCTTTCTAGGACGTACATTTTCTTTCTCACTTTTAATTAGGACATAACTAAACCTGTATTTTTAAAAAAAATATTAGTCATCATTGGAACAGGAAATGAAGTCTTCCTCTTCACACTATAATATCAAAGAGTAACTGTGGTTTGGAAGAGTTCATTGTATCAGTAACTTAGCGATGATTGTTGCACGCACTTAAATAATAAAAATGACTTGCTTTTTTATTTTATAACAGCATTCAATCAAATCCGCTCAGTCGTGTGAACTCACATGGGATAGTAAATTATAAATGAACTAGTTTATTTTGCAAAAGTGCCCTGTGATAATGTTCTGATTCTGGTTTCTCGTTTTTAAACTGCTAGCATGCTAATACTAACTTTATTCTCGCTTTTGGATGCAGCTTTAATGTCACATGTTTGTACAGGTTGTCACCTGCAGCGTTTCTACGATAAGCAATCTTCTCGCAAATGGGCTATGTAAAAATTTTAACTGAGAATGTGTATCTTGCTGTTTAATTTATTGGCCTTCTTCTTATTTTGGCATTTCCCTTCAGGGGTCACCACAGCAAGTGGGATGCTGCATCCTCTTGGTCAAGCCAACCATCTTCATGTCTTCCTTCACTGTATCCATTTATTCTAATCCATTGGCCATTGGTTTTATTTTTAAACCAAAACCAGTGGTCAAGGAACATGTCTTTACGACCATTTGTAAATCCAAATTTTTATCATAAATATGTTTAAAATACAAAAGATAAAACTTATACTTTCATTATTATATTTGGGAAAATATCGGATCTTCATGAGGGTTGCCGGAGACTATTCCGGCTGTTTGCAGGTGAGAGGCAGGGCACACCTTAAAAACAGCTCACCTGTCTGTTGAGGGGCAGAAAATAATGGTTTTAATTTTAATTAATAAATCATTGCCTTAACTCTTAAATGCCTAATCAAATCAAACTTTATCTAAATCGCGCTTTTCAAACAGGGGAGACAAAATACTTCATAGGATGTTTAAAAACACAGAAAATTCAAATTCAGGCCGCTAAAAATGAAAGAATTAGAAGCAAATTTTGCATTCAAGAACCCTCTCTGTAATACAGTCACACTTTCAAGACACACTGCACACGTGCATCAACAACATTCACCACACACTCAATGTCATTATTTTCCTAACATCTGGCAACTGTCTCTTAAACTGTGCCTAATGGTCCTGTCTCCTGCATAATCACAATTTCAGAACTTTTTACCATCTAATAAAGCTGTGTTGGTTTTGTATTCATCATCAAAGTGCTTTGTAGAATGATTCAACAGGTTTTAAAATGTTTTTTTTTTTAGTAATTCATCCCCTCTCCTCCCTTGCTATGTGACAACGAACAAAATCCTGTGCAGTAACAATGCGACTTGATACATTCAAGACGTGTTTTTACGTAGCAGGAACCCTTTTAAACATGCATATCCTCGCATGTACAAGTTAGACAGAGAATAGACCACTAAATCAGATTTTGGTGATAAGCAACAGTCAGGCTTTTACACATCCTGGTTTTTGATAAAGCGCAGTAAGTAAGATTTTATAACTATAGTGTAAAAGATGTTCCAAAACTCAAGATTTAAAACTTTAAAATATAAGTTGTAAAACTCTAGAGTAATGCTATTACGAGTTCATTATCACTTCATGGTTCCAAACTAATATCGGGGATCGATACACATCAGGAACCATCCAACCCATGACTGAGATGAAATCCCCAAAGGACCACCCAGGCACATGAGACTGGCGCAGCCACCATCAACACTGGCGCAGCCATCTTCACATTTAATGGGGATGCCCATAAAATTCCCCAGAAAGAAACACTAGAGTACATCTTAAACTAGGATGCAGAACAAAAAAGATGCACTTTAAACTGTGTGGGCACATTTTTACTAAAACATCTCCATTACAGTTTCATGACCTTGCAGGTGTCGAGAAATCAGGACTCTCTCCCATTCCTTGCTCTTACCAGCCTTTGCAGATTGCCCCGGAGGATAAGTGTTTCCCTTCTCTGCTCATCCTTTCTCTTCATTATTTCTCCTTCCCTAGTGACTGAGGACAAACCAACACTCTTCATCCCCTTCCTCATCCAACAACAACAAGCTCTCCCTGGTGGAGAGTCGTGTGTTGCTATCTTGCCAAACCTTTCTTTTTATGTCTCTATTCCTCTTTTTTAGAACAGAATAGAATAACAATTTAAATTCATGGAATAGACAAAAATTACTTTTTTTATCCTAGACTTGAGAAATTTGATTTTTGACGTTGCATTGTACACTGGCATACAACATGAATCTAAAGAGTAAATTAAACTTGTTTTTTCATCTTTTCTCCAAACTATATATTGGTGCAAGTTAAAAAAGAACAGGTTTGCTGTTTTTTACATTAAACTTTGAGATTGAAGCTTGAAATTAATAAATGATGCACACGAACAGATAAATGCATTGTATTTTATCTTAATTAGCTACGTACGTTTTAAGCTGATATCTGTGTCATATTCTGCTGAGTAAATCCTGAAGTTTTTGAAGTGCACAAGCAATGCAAAAAAACTCTTGAACTTACATTTTTCTCAAGCTTAAAATAAAACCTTACCTCAAAATAATCTTTGGCACAGTGGCTCGGTTTGCTTCTTGTTACCTGCACAAACCAAAGGAAACAGATACAGTAAAAGAAAAAAGCGCCAGGAAGTTCAAACTGTAAATGACAAAAGGGGAGTTTCGTGCCACACCAGAGTAACTTTCAGATGCAAATTTTAGATGCAACATATTTTTGGTGAGCTGATAAAACACAGGTTTGCATGGTGTAAATGTACGTAAAACTGTATACTTTAGTCACTACACAAGCCCACAAGATTATCACTATTTTCCTCTCTCTTATTCTTTTTATCTTGATCCTTCCGAAACATTTTACAGTCACCCTAAAAATCTAAAACACATGCACACAGTCAATGTGAAATCAAAAGCCCATTCATGACTCATATTTAAAATCACAGCTGTACAAAAAGCCTGATGCCTTGTCTGCTACTTTTAGTTTACATCCAAACAGAACCTGAGCACATAAGAGTGGAACATTTGAAACCTCAGAACTGTTACAGCAACTTTATTTAAAAACATAGCAATCTTCACGTCTTCTGTTAGATTTTTTCTTGCATTTGCGTGAAATCTGCCGCAAAAAAATACAAAAATACAATATTACCGTCCTTATATACGTACTAAAGATATTATCAGGCAATAAATATGATTCTCCATATGAGATGAAAAAATAGGTTTCCTCACAATGACGTTTCAGTTGTTAATTAAATTTCACAGTAAATTCATCCCATGCATGCATCATAACACTCTTAAATAATAAAAGTCCCTATTTTAGTGACAGCATTTGCAAAAAGGAAATCATCAGCATGTGACCTGAATGATGCAAAAACCACAACCCAGTTACAGTACTGAAATACCAAAGTAAAAAAAAAAAACAACCCAGAACTGACTAAGCAAATAAGCTACATGTACTTTTATTCATTCTTGCATGATCAGTCTACATTTCCAGGCATCACATTAGTCCTATATTATTATCATCTGCAATGTGTTTCTCACCTTCTGTACCCACATGCACCTCAGGCTACAACTCTGGTGCAATACCCAAATGATTAAAAGTTCCCAAGAGCCAAACAGACCACAAGTCCTGAAAACACCTGCAAAAAGCAGCATGAAGCCTGGTATGCCCGAAAGCAGCTGTTGCATTCTTAAACTATCTGTAATTATGTTCAAGTCCATGTTACTTATATGCATGTCTGCAAAATGTAACACATGAAAATAACTAAAAAAATTTAACCGAAATAAGTCACAAGACTTATTTGTAAATATAATCTGACATCGTTTAAACAGGGATGCATCTCTCCAGATATGTCCAATAAAAATGATGAAATCTCTCAGCTTTTAATGGAGCAGTTCTAATTTTTATTAACTTATTTCTATTTATTAGTTTGATGTAGTCTCTTATGAATCATCTCACCTGAGAATATGAGCATCGAAGCAGAAAGAAGACAAAAGAAAGTTTCTCTTTGCCTGCAAGGGTGGTAGGCATGGTTTCTGGATGGTCAGTGCTCTCTGGTGTCCATAGCAAGCTGCGTGCGGTGGTTCCTTCACTGTGACGCAAGCATCAGTGGATCTGTGAGGAGGAACCGTGGCACACACTCATGGTGGGGGCAGAGAGGTGTGGGCGGGTAGGGAACGTCAGAGATGACACACACGCAGCTTACGCATGGAGATCACGAATCACACACACACTAACACAGACTGGGTCCAACACCTACAAAGCTGTTCATAATAATTCACACCCTGGTCATATTTTGGATTTAAATATTTTTGGATTTAAATATTTTTTTCAAAAGCATTTTTCTCTACTTTCACAAAAAATAACACAGGATTTGTCCCTAAAATATAATGAGTAATGTGTGTAATATGTGTAAACAATATTTATCAACTTTTTTTTACATTTGAACAAAATGTTACATACCCCAAGTTATTCATATCTTTGTCACTGATTTTAGAAAAAACTTGAAGGGCTGTCTGAAATAAAATGCTCCTTATAACATGCAGTTGTTCCACCAAACTACTGTCCCACCATGTGGCTGTCCCAGCTCTACCCGACCCAATTTGGCACCACCTAGAAGTTGTTCTCTTTATTTCAGCCAAATAAAGATAACAATAAAAAAGATGTGCTCACAAAAAAAAAAAAAATTGATACTTTATAAAGCCCAAAAATAGTAAGAGGATGAAAACACTTTTTGAACTTCCAACTCTTTGTTTAGATAAATCAAATCCAAAATTTATTTTTTGGTTTCCTTCCGTCAAAAACAATAACTTTTTGAACTTTAACCTATGGAACAAACAAAAACTGTCTAGTTTTGAAAAACATCTGATATTAACAATAGTCAAGACTTAATTTAACGGTAATGGCACAAAAATCAAACACCCAAAAATATACGTATAATTATGAATATGAGAAAAATGAGCCAACACATAAAGACGATTGTTTCTCTCTGTCATTTGACCAGACTTCTTATTATGTACGTATCAACTCTTTAACATGTTCAATTTGGGGCGGCACGGTGGCGCAGTGGGTAGCTCCGTGCCCTCACAGCAAGATGGTTGTGGGTTCGAGTCTTAGATGTGGACGAAGCTTGGAACACTGGGCTTTCTGTGTGGAGTTTGCATGTTCTCCCTGTGTATGTGTGGGTTTTCTCCAGGTACTCCGGTTTCTTCCTACCCTCCAAAAACATGCATGTCAGGTTTATTGGCCTTAACATGAGTGCCTCTAAGAAAGTGTGTGGGAATGGTAGTAAGTGTGTGGCTCCCCCAACAGACTGGTGACCTGTTTGGGATGTACCTTGCCTCAAATCAGCTGGGACGAGCTCGTGTAATGGATAGATGGTTAAAAAGGTGACTGACATACTCATTTTGTGTCACTGCTTCAGATGAAGGTCTAGAGCGTTTTATCATTTTTTCCACATACAGTGACACAAATTTATAAGTAAAAATTACTATAAAGTGTTTCTTCAAATGTAAAAAATAGCTGTACAGTATTTGATAAAGATTGATGAAACATTTTGAAAAGGAAACTTTATGCATGAAATCTTACAAGATCTTAAAATTTAAGTATTTTAGAATCGAGAAAAGATTTTTACTAAAAACACCTAAACGCTATTCTATGAATGATCCTTACAGCTCATTTGTGTTGAAGAATGATGATTATTTTTTTCCTCCATATTCCAATACAATAGATAAGGAAAAAAAATTACCACATAAAGAAGAGTGATTCAAATGTAAATTAAAGTTGGGGATGTATTTTTACAGAATACCATTTTCGTCTTTTTTTTGTTTGGAAGGAGTTTGTGTTACTTTCAGGGCAACAAAAAGGCCCCCCAAAAGTTATCGATTTACAGATTAAAAAATAAATTTACATTTTTATGGGTCCCGCTCTAACTTGGGAGAAGTGGTGGATCACCGGGAACACAGTCATGCTCTGTCACACAAATCTCCACTGCTAGACACTATAAAACTGTGGCCAACCCTGTGGACCCGACTAATGGATATGGCACAGAGCTGGACACATCAATTCTGAGCAGAAATGGCTGCTTAATGGATTTTTATTATAAAAAATTTGTTTCAGGTCATTTATGGATATTAATCATGCCCTCTTTATGTAAAGTTGTAAAACTACTATGTATTCCTAAGATAGAAAAGGAGTCTGTAAAAAATGTAAAAAACAATAGATTAAAAATTAAAAGTCAAGTTAAATAAATAAAAGAAATTGTTATTAAATTATTTACAAACATAATATAGCAGGTATTAAAATGTAGATGTTGTAGCACTTCCAGGGATGCACTCGTCTGAAAGATGGAAAAGAATCTGAAGGCTGATAGAAATACATCAAATTTTTTAATACGTTTTATAATATGAATGCCGTTCCAATTTGTTTTATGTCTCAACATCCCTGTGGCTTTGTTGTTTCTTAGCGTAATAAAATAATTGTTTTCCACCGATGGACCATCTGGACTGCAGTTTTAACACCAAGACTATTTTTCTTTGATGTTTTCATGATCACTTTCATGATTGGGGATGGTCATGGCGATGTCTTCAGGATGCTCTCTGAAGGAGATGTCTAGATGAGAGAATATGTTGTGCAGCAGCTTCCTAGAAGATTCCTCATCACATTAACTCTGAAGCAACTTTGAACCCTTAGATTTTCACATATCAAAAAGTTGTAGGTTCACTATTTGATGTGTTTTCATGTTTTGTGTTTGGCTGAAAACAAAGAGGAGATTTGCTGCTTTATTTTTTTAGATTTCTTAAAATAAAAAAAAATACTTGATGAGATAGCAAAGACTTTCCTATGGGCAATGTGAAGTGTGCACAATTAATTGTAAAGTGATTACTTTTTATAAAAACACAAAAAGAGTTAGGCTTTCTATGGCCTTTCTGTGTGGAGTTTGCATGTTCTCCCCGTGTCTGCGTGGGTTTCCTCCGGATACCGCGGTTTCTCCCAACCTCCAAAACATGCATGTTAGGCTGATTGGCCGGTACCAAATTCCCCTTAGGAATGAGTGTGTGTATGGTTGTATGTGTGTGGCTCCGCCACAGACTGGCGACCTGTTTGGGGTGTACCCTGCCTTTGCCTTGAATCAGCTGGGATGGACTCCGGCAACCCCTGCAAGCCCGTAAGGGATAGACAGTTAAGAAGGTGACTGACTGACAAAAAGAGTTGTGTGTTTGGTTTTTATTTTGTTTTGGGTTTTTTTAAAAAAAAACCCTCTCGATTCTTAAATGAATAACTCACAGTTTGTTTACTCCTGACATTAGATTAATAAAACATGGAGATCATCAATGGGAATAGGAATGAACTTGGAATGAAATCAGAAATAGATACCTGGAGTCTTTTTCCACAGACACACAGTAACACCTATGGTTACACACCCGTGGTGACAAGACCTCTGAGGGCCCAACCTCATCCCTCGGCATGGCCTGTTTGGAACATGTCTAGCCCCAAGAGTCCGCCTTCCTGACAACACATGCAAATTAGGGAAGAAGTACTCATGGAAATATACATACATACAACAGGAGTGAGAGAACAATATGAATATCTAGTCACGCTGCTCAGTTTAGTAGTCATGGAAATTCATTTTAATTTCCAGACTCTTCTTCTTCTTCTTCTTTCGGCATTTCACTTCAGGGCTCGCCACAGCAAGACAGTTTCTTCCATCTAACCCTATCTGCTGCATTCCCTTTGAGCACACCAACTATCTTCATGTCTTCCATCACTGTATCCATGAACCTCCTCTTTGGTCTTCCTCCAGGCCTCTTTCCTGGTGGTTCTTAACCCAGCATCCTTCTTCCGATGTACCCTCTCTGTCTCCTCTGCACATGTCCAAACCATCTCAGTCTGGCCTCTCTGACTTTATCTCCAAAACATCTAACATGTGCTGTTCCTCTTACTCTGTTCATAATGGTCACCCCCAGAGAGATCCTCAGCATCTTCATCTCTGCTACCTCTATCTCTCTTTCCTGTCTTTTCCTCAGTGCTACTGTTTCTAGACCAAACAGCATGGCCGCTCTCTCCACGGTTTTGTACACTTTCCCTTTCATTTTAGCTGAAACTCTTCTATCACACATCACACCTGATACTTTTCTTCATCCTTTCCAGCCTGCCTGCACATGCTTGTTCACCTCTTTTCCACACTTTCTAGTGCTTTGGACTGTCGAGACTCCTGTTGGAAAGGTTGGAATTTAATTTAAATATTAATAGTACATTACATCCCATTTGTTGAAGGTCTCTTAAAATGTTGATATTTAAGAGACCAAAGACTTTTTAAGAGGTTTAACTAAAATTATGAATACAGTGTTTCACCTGTAAACTAGATCCTATTGTAAAAATAGTAACATTAAGTGACAAAAATTCCAATATAGTCCTGTTTTACCAAACTTTTTTGTGATTTCTTTTCTACGTGTCCTGGGACAAGACAAAAATGGATTGAGAGTTCTTTTAATGTTGGAGATGAATACTTGGTCCAACTGGAAAGTGTTCCCTGCCGCCCAGGCTGAAGAAAATACAATTATCAATACAACATCCTCAACAAAGCATTTAAAACCATCAGTACCTAACTATAACAGTTGCTAATAATTGTTCATATTTATAATACAGTACATTATAATACAGTTCAACCTGGTTTGTTCAATAACATTCATTGATCTGGTGTACTGAGCAAAGGACGCCCTCTGGTGGACAAAGTAAGAAAATGTAAGATAAATTATGAAGTAACTGCAGAGCAGAAAACAATAAAAAAATGTCCAGATTTCACCATTTGGATATGAAGCTTCTACACTTTGTTTTGTCCTCTGAACTCCTTATCCCTGATGGAGTCATGGGACAAGCTTGAGCGAATAGTTACAATTTCTTATCTGTTCACAAATATTTAAAAGAAAGTCTTGTTCTCATGAACTCCCACAGATTCAGATGTGTCACATACAAAGTAGTTTAATTGTATACATTGATTTTTTTTGCCCCCAATTTTCTAATTGAACTACTGTAACAAATCAATTTCCATAAAAAATGAGTAAAGTCAATAGTATATTGTTTTCTTTACAGCTAAGATATACAGTATTAATGACCACCCCAAGATTGATACATCAGACTTTTTCTTTCATTTTGTGGAAAGTCGGACCTTATAGCATAGCTTGGCTTGCTTTACAGTGGACGAGTCATTTTTCATTTTAACAATGACTGCTTTCTGGCCATGCCTAGATGTGACATGTATACACCAATACATGTCCAGACACTGTGTAGTGTGTGGAACGAGAGACTGGTGGCTGGGCTTTTGCACATGGGGTCTACCTGGGCTCAGCCCAAACAAGGGACATGGGCTCTTTCTTCCTGTGGGCTCACCACCTGCAGTCTTAGGTGGCGGCTGGTGAAGGGTTAAGAAGGATATAAATGTAACGGTCCTACATTTGGCTGCATAGGCTAGTCTAGAGAGCAAAGCATAAAAACAAACTTTTCCTATCAGCAACAGAACACCCATGTCTTTCTCTTAAATAAAACTTTCTAAACACTGTCTTTGTTCTGGCTTTAAATCCTCAATCTCAGAAATTGTTGCTAACTCATAGACACAGATACTTTATTGATCCCCTATGGAGAAATTTATGTGTCCGGTAGCACTTCGGAGTCCAAAAGAGAGCTGTAAAACAACTTCAGAACAGCTGCTAGGTTGTGCCGAGTTGGGTGGGGGGAGTTGAAGCAGCAGCTTGGTGGAACAGCAACTTGGTGGAACAACAGCTCCGTGAAACACCAGCTATACATGGACTGTATAGCCAGGTCAATCTTAACTACAATTATTAAACTACAAACACTTGTGTTTGATGTTATGGTGCCACCTCCTTTTGCTGATCGAGCGGATGTTTTTCGATTGCTGCAATTAGAAACTAATGCCTTGAATCCCTTGACCCAGTTGCTGGAGTGAAATGAAACTGAACAGAGGGACTACCTGGCACCATCCTAGTTTAATAACAAGCAAGTTACATTTACATTTTTTTCTGTAATATTAATAAAAAAAAACATATAACATTAAAAAACGGTTAAAAAGTTTGGTTCTGCTTAAATTGGCAAAATATACTGATCATATTTCCATCGTAAAACTAGAAAGGTGTGTACTCTCTTTCAAACTGAGAACTAAGCATTAAAACTAGTCCAGCTCACACCAGACAACAACACACACACTGCCCTGTGGTCATAATAACCGGATAAAAGAGCAGGATATGCAAAGGCGCACAGTAAAAAACCTATTCATGACATGCGGTTGGACTGGCTTGTCCCTCTGTTCTGATCTCATCCAATAGCTGAGCGTCTGGCGGTGCGTGTGCGTGTGCATGTGGTTCACTGGTCTGGTTCATCACAGCTGACAGCTTTCCAGGTTAGATCGAGAGGAAACAGAGAGCTTTAGGGAGGAAACCAGCATCCAGATATCATCCTCAGCATCCAGCAGAGGTAGAGACATCTCCTGCATCCTCTCCTGCATCTCTCCTCATCTCCTGCATCCCCGTTTTCTGGGAGTGGGGTGGGGGTGAGGATTAATAATGTCTCTCATCTAACGCGCAGATGATAGCGGAACAACGGCTGTGATTTCTCCATAAAAACAGCGCCTCTTTGTTGAGCGTAATCTGCTGTGTGTGGAGATGAATTCTGCGGAACAGACGGTGACATGGCTCATCACACTCGGTGTTCTAGAATCACCAAAGAAAACCATCTCAGATCCTGAAGCTTTTCTGCAGAGCTCCCTCAAAGATGGGGTGGTGTTGTGTAGATTATTGGAGCGGCTCAACCCGGGATCCACGGAGAAAGTAAGACACACACACATACACCCCACACACACCTCCTTTGCACGGCGTGTCTGTCTGTGCGCTGTCCACATCTGTTTGTTGTCTGGCCTCTCTTTTTGCTCACTGATCCATGAGACTATTCCTTTTGTAGGTCATGGGAGAGCTTGTTATTGTCTGCAATAACACACACCAGAGCTGAACATAGGGTGCTTATGTCAGCGGGTAAAAACAGAAAGGCCTGGATATTGATCTGTCCTAAATCAGACTGCAAAAAGAAAAAAACACACCATCAAACAGCTCTAGAGCTTCATAATGAGGGCCTCGGATCATTCATTTAGGGTGATAAGATATGTGATATGTGATCATTTGATTTGAAAGCATGTCTAATGTGGGTTCAGGGAATATGGGTACTGCATATGTGGAGGTATTATTGATAAGGGATGTATGTGTAATCTGAGCATCCTTAAGAGTCAGCCGCCATTGACTGCAAAGGCTCACAGCCAGAGATGGAGCTTCTTCTTATTTAAAGAAACAGTGCAGTTTGTGTGTGTCAGCATTCAGCTTGTGCTGCTTTAGACAGCTACCTGAAGGAGGCAATGTTTTCATAAAGAGATATCTTCTGCTCCAGGCTACCAATGTAGCCTGCTTAAATGCCAAACAGCTTATCCCATTTAAAGCTATTAATTGTTTCTGCTCCATTATCCAGATTTTCAGATTCAGATGTTGTTCCAAAGCTTGATGTAACGTATTAAAAATGACCAATAGATACAGGTGGGGACCCTTGTATTGTTGGCAAAAAAATGACAGTGTTTACTGTATTAGTCAAATATAAAATGACAAATTAAAGAATGGAGCAAGTTGTTATAAAAATCAATGAAGATTGCACGTTGGCGCAGTTGGTTAGCATTGTGGCCTCACAGCAAGAAGGTCAGGGTTTATGCTCAAAACTGTGGTATTTCCGTGGAGAGTTTGTAGGATCTTCATTTTTTTGTATAGTTTCTCTTCGGGTGATTCGGTTTCCTCCAGACATGTTTCTTACGATTGATTGGCTGCTATGAAATCGTCCCAAGGAAAGAGGGTGTGTGTAAGTGGTTGTCTGTATGTTCACATCTCTTTGTGACAGACTGGCAACCTGTTCAGGATGTAACCCGCCTTTCAACTGTAACCTGCTGTGCCAGGCTTCGGTACACCAATAACCGCAATTAGGATTAAAGTTACGGAATGATTTTAAATGATTTTAAATAACTGTTATAAATGTGTAACAATCAATCCATAAAGTTTACATTACTAGAGCGTTAATGTTTCAAATGGGCTTCAAATAAACATTAAGATATTAATTTACAACCTGAGATATTAATGGTGTCAGTATTGATTTTGTTTTGTTTGCATATTTATGTTCTTGTTTTATTAGAATTTTAAATTTCAGACTCCTAGGGGTAGTTTCAAAGTGGCAAAAATAATGTCCAACCTGCACACGTATTCTCCGAATACTTATTTTTTATTAAACTTAAAACTTTTAGGGAGGACTTTCACATCTCCTCTGTACATTAACAAGCAAAATTCAGCTTGTGATTAATTTGAATCTTATCTAAGGAAGTCACTGTTCTACCAGCAGCACACTGTTTGACTTGTGTTAGGTTGTATTAATCCCGGAAGCAAAAAAGCATACGTTCAAAATCTATTTCTGCCCTGAACTCAGTAATTTACATGGCATTAGACCACAGAACCAAGAAAGTCAACAAATGATACCGTGCATATTAACAGTTAAAGGTGGTACGAATGATATGGATAAATTCCTTTTTCTGCAATCTTCTTTCAATTTTCCCTCACTGCTTGGACTTCTGCGTTGAAACAAATGTTCTAAAAATAAAAAAGAACAATGAAAACATCTTATATTTTCTCACGGTGAGTAAAAACCATGCTCACTATCTTGGATCAAGATAGTATTTTTATCAATTGGAGATGCAAACCAAGAAGAAATCACAACGGATCAAGGCGAATCTGGATGCTAACCCAGTCTTCACTAAGAATTGCCAGGTTGTTAGCAGCGGAAGATCTTCTAAATCACCTTTAAATATGCAGTGCACAGAAGTTAGGGACCAGATAAAACTAAATAATGCAAATGATCATCTGTGAAGTCAGGGAGGGTATTTCTATTTTTGTGTAAAACTCTTAAATGACAAAACACTCAGTTATTTTGTTAGACTGACCGAAATCAGACTATAGATGCTTGTAAAGTTAACAAGTAAGTGTTCATGGTTTAAAAAGCATACCATGAAGAGCGGTGTTTAGGAGATTCCCTGTTTCTAATAGACTACATTCAAATAAACTGCACTTCTTTTTTTTTTCTCACTTTTGTCTAGTAACTTGTTCATTTGTTGAGACATGAAACAAAGTAACTTGTAAAACAAAGTAACTTGTAAAACTTGGGTACACTCTTGAAGTTTAAACTCCCAGCCTTGTTGATTAAATCACTTAAAAGAATCTCTGAGGCAACTTTCTCATAAATACACCATTTTTGTTCGTTCGTTCCGTCTTCTGAACCGCTTATCCCTAACAGGGTTGCCAGGGGTGCCGGAGGCTTTCCTGGCTGATTGGGGAAAGATGGCTTGGTGGGTAGGGCGACCGTCCTGTAACAGGAAGGTCACAGGTTCAATCCCCCGCTCAGAGTGCATGCTGAGGTTTTCTTGAGCAAGACACCGAACCCCCAGTTGCTTCTAGTGATAGTGGTCTGTGCCTTGCATGGTAGCCCCATCACCAGGAATGAATGAATGTGTGAGTGAATGAATAATGCATATGTCTTTGAGTATCTAGAAAAGCGCTATATAAGTTCAATGCAATATTATTATTATTATTATCAGTCGAAAGGCAGGGTACACCCCATACAGGTCTTCAGTCTGTTGCAGGGCCGCACACACTCAATCCTAGGGGTAGTTCCATAGTGGCAAATCAACCTAACAGAAATGTTTTTGGAGGGTGGGAGGAACCCAGAGTACTCAGAATCAGAATCAGAATCAGAATGCTTTTATTGCCATGTCAGTGAAAAACATCAGAGACTAGGAACTTGTTCTGGTACTGGTGTGCAAACATATAAAATAAAAATAATAAAAATAAAATAAATAAAAAAAATAATAATTTTTTGTAATAATAATAATTGAATAATAATAATAATAAAAATAATTTTTAATAATAATTTTTCAACTCGATGTAAATCCACACTTACATGGGGAAACATGCAAACTCCACACAGAAAGACCAGTGTTCCAAGCCTCGCCCCGACTCTGAGACTCTCATTTCTGACCTTCTTGCTGTGAGGCCACCATGCAGCCCTCCTCACAGCAAATTAGTGTGCGCAATTATTTAGTTGGTGAATGACTACATACTTTTTAAGCCCACTGCATCTCTATCTGTTCATCGATCTTCCTCTATCAGTCAGTCAGTCACCTTCTTATCCGACTATAACCTTCTGGGGTCGCAAGGGGTGCCGGAGCCCATCCCGGCTGATTTAAGGCGAGGGCAGGGTACACCCCGAACAGGTCACCAGTCTGTCGTGGGCTTCTTCTATCAGTTGATGTAAACTTGACTAAATGTTCAAACATGCAAAATTTGCATTGCATTTTCATATACTGTAGGCAGAAAAAAAAGCTCGAAATACAGACATAATAAATTATGATAATAGATATTATGAATATAAAAAATTATTACGAAAAGAATAATAACTCACAGCATCATTGCAGAAATACATATTCCTTTATTTATTACATATTTTTTTAAAAACAAATATTGTTTTTAACAAAACAAAGAAAAAAAGCCTAAAACACTACTTTGAATCCTCATTCGTCAACGTCATTCGTCACTTCCCTGCTGCTGGTTTGTGTGTACCCTCCCAGGCCCTACACACACACACACACACACACACTCACACACATACACACACACGATCTGAGCACTTACAGGCGATCAACACAGGCTACAATTTAAAAAAAACACTTCTTCACAAAGAAGCAAACTGTTTTAAAGCTTTTCAGCCGCTGCTTGAAGCGGATTTTTGGGTTTAATGTGATTTTGCGTCTTTTCAGATTTACCAAGAACCGAAAAACGACGGCGAGTGTTTGAGTAACATAAAGGAGTTTCTTAAAGGCTGCACATCGTTCCGCGTCGAGGTGAGCTTTTTTTTTTTTACTCTTTCAAACATTTTCTGTTGCTTTTTAAGGCTGTTTTTCTCGATTTAAAGGCTGTTTAAGACGTAAAAGCTGCATGTTTGAGTGAAAAAAGCAGACAATGGTTCATAAAGAAGTGGATGTCCTGATAGAGGAGAACAATCACACATCTATAGACTAAAAAAAAAACACATCAACTGTACTGTTTATTACACTTTCACCCTTAGTGCATATGATTCAATCAGATTTACAAGAAAATATCCGCTATTTCGTGATTTTTTTTTTAGCTACACCTTTAAACAAAGAGGTTCTAATGTGGTTTATAATGCATACAATAATTCTGTGGGCTCTTTATTGTCCCCAAACACCCCCCACCAATCATTCCAACTCTTTATCTTCTTTTTTTTAACCAATAACGAGCCATTCCTATGTAACTCTGGTTATAACATAGTCATAACGGGTTTATTAATATTAAATTTAATTTATAACAACTTCCTTCTTTAAGTTTGGCCAGAAATCTATGAATGCGTTGAAAATCTGCTTTATGAAAATACCAATAGAATTGAAGCAAGTTAAGGACAGAGTGTTGTTTATGTCTGTGTATTGGTCAGTGCATAGAGAGGTCATTGAACTAGCAGAGAGTAACAATGCAGTCCAGTGTTTCTCCAGCACTGCTTCTGCCTGCAGCCACTAAACAAGGAGAGGTGGAGCAAGGCAGAGAGCTGTCATCCTCACTTTGTGGAACACGCTTTTTACTTGTTAGATAACTCACATGCATAAAATGCAAACGCTATAGGAATTGTGTTGGAAAAGACTTGAGGAGTTTGGGTTAAAGGTGGTTTGGAAGATATTTATAAATGATTTTGCTATTACTTACATCTGCATTCTTTGGTTAAACTCTTGCTTATAATTAGATGCATTGTAAAGGATGTCCCAATCAGGCTTTTTGCTCTTGGGTCTGCGGTCAAGTCATTTGATTTTGAATATCTGCTAAATTTGAGTCCCATTATGGTTGTTTTCTTCGTTTCGTCTTCTGAACCGCTTATCCCTAAAGTGACAGGGGTTACCAGAACCTATGTCAGCTTATTTTAAGGCAATAGGAAAGGTACACCCCAAACAAGTTGCCACTCTGTTGCGGCGCTACGCACTCATTCGTAGGGCAATTTTGTAGCGGCCAATAAACCTAACATGCATGTTTTCGGAGGGTGAGAGGAAACCAGAGTACCCAGAGAAAACCCACCAATACACAGGGAGAGCATGCAAACTCCATACAGAAAGACCAGCGTTCCAAGCCTCGTCCCACCCCGGACTTGAAACCCAGCCTTCTTGCTGTGAGGCCACTGGCCTAACCACTATGCCACCGTGCCACGCTGGTACATTTCTGATACATTAAACATCAAAGTCAACAATCTTACAAAGAATACTTCCACACTGCAGATGTCTCCAAGCCCTTTTTGTCCAGTGACTTCGTTCCATACAGGTTGCTGTTTCGGTGTGGGTTTGAAAAGTCTCCATTCTATGCCACTGTGTAACCAGATCGGATTTAAAGTAAAAAAGGGTTATTTATGTCTGAGTTTTGATGGGTGTGTCATAGTTTGATACAGTTTAAAATCACGTGATAGGGCTTGATTTCCAATTACGTCATTGCATTGTGACATCCCTAAAAATATTAATAAAGCAAAGACTCTGGGATATCAAAAACCCAGCCAATCATTTTTGTACGGTGAGCAAAAGGCATTGACCCACCGCCTGTCAACCACTCCAACTTCCTGATTTCTGTTGACGCGAACTCGTAAGAAGTCATAAAAAAAACAAGACAGGCTTAATGCTTGCCCAGTTCTCACAAATATTTTCCCAAATGGCAGCCTCGTGTTCGTCAGTCTGCCCGAGGGCAGCTTTGGCTACAACAGTAGCTTACCATTACCGAGTACAGAGTGAATGAACAATACATATGTGAAACATCTTTGAGCGTCCTGGAAAGCGCTATATATATTATATATATACTGTATATATATACTGTATATACATCCTGTTCTTTATAGAATAGTTTTACATGGTAGGGGCTGTACAGCTCATCTACCAAGTCTGATTATTTTATATGATCGTTTTCCAATTTCAAATAGCAATGCCATCAAATACAGTTTTTTTCCGTTCCGTTTCGTCGTCTTCCGCTCATCCGGGGCCGGGTCGCGGGGAAAACAGCCTCAGATGGGAAGCTCAGGCTTCTCTCTCCCCAGCTGCATCCTCCAGCTCACCCGGAAGGATCCCGAGTCGCTCCCCAGCCAGCTGTGAGACACAGTCTCTCCAGTGGGTCCGGGGTCTGCCTCTTGGTCTCCTCCCAATGGGAGGAGACAGGTTTTTTTTTTTTTTTTTTTTGAAAATGAGCAGGATTGAATAGGATTACAGTAATTTGGGGCACGTTAGTCCCTTGCCCACCATCTGTAGAGTAAAGATGATCATCTCCAGAGCATAAAGCACCACTGGCTCTGACCCCGGTTGGTTGTGGAAGCAGATTAAAGCAGCGGACGCTCTCACGAAAAGACAGAATGAAGCTGTGCTTTTCCAGATGTGAGGAGCCTTTTTTTTTTAGTCGTAATGATGGGCATAATTGCAGTGATATTGTAAAGAAGGGTTATTTATTTTATTGTTAGATCTCATTGATTTAATCTATTCGGATTATTTACTTTGGATTGTGCTGCTTTTGTCTCCTTATCTCAAACACTACTGGCTATTGATGTGGAAAAGCAAACTATTTTAGTGTTCTCATATCTTTCTCCTTTGTAAGAATACCCTTAGATTAAATAAACCTATCTTTTCTATTGTGGTTACGTTACTAAAATCTGTAGAAAAGGTTTCAAAGTGTCTTTTGGATAGAGTATTTTCTTATTGAGATGTTTCAACTTCCACCCGAAAATCCTTTTTAATGTCATGAAATGGTCTGAGATCTGGTTCTATTTATACTGAATTTTTTGGATACTCAGTACACTGACTGAGTATATATTCTTCTTTTGGCATTTCTCTTCAGTGGTCGCCACTGCAAGTCAGTTTCTTCCATCTAACCCTATCTGCTGAATCTTCTTCGGTCATGAACCTCTTTGGTCATCCATGAGTTCCTCTTTGGTCTTCCTCCAGGCCTCTTTCCGGGTGGTTCCAAACCCAGCATCCTTCTGCCGATGTACTCTCTCTCTCTCCATTGCACATTTCCAAACCATCTCAGTCTGGCCTCTCTCACTTTATCTCCAAAACTTCAAACATGTGATGCTCCTCTGATATACTCATTTCTAATCCTGGTCACTCCCAGAGTGATCAGTTTAAGCAACTCAACTCCCATTTACTCCAACTCCCAACTCCCATGCTATTCTTTGTGTACTTGGAAGGCTGTGTTGTAATACATTGTGCAGACATGCACACATCTCTAAAACACGTGTAGGAGCAGTTTAGTGCATTGTGTTAGCATGCTGAGTCACAGATCAGTGTTACTTTGTGGTTCCAGCTCTGAGTGATCATTCCCTCACTGTGATGGTGAACAAGTTAAAACATGTCATGTTAGTCATGCTCAATACTCCACATGTGAATATGCATGTAACATGCATTATTTACTAGACTTTGTTGTAAACACATTAAGGAAAAGCAAAAGAGAAGAAGTGTTTACAGTACCTATTATGCTAGTTTAACATTCAGACCACCTCTCAATTTATAAAGTAAAGATAATGATAAAATGTTAATTTTTATAAAACCCAGAATAAAAAAAAAGCCAATACCAAAGTAATATAATCCAATTCGTCAATAGTCTACTTTTTTTTTTCCTGCATTTTGCGCTGCTGCTTCAAAAATGTCTTTGTTAAAAATTGGCTACAGGCTATATTCCAATATGTTAACCTGAACTTTCAAGACTTATCTAGAAAACATGGCAGACTTTATTCAGAAACAATTTTCTTACTCTCTTCTTGGTGTCTCTTCAATATTATCTCACTCAACCTTTCTAAAATGTTTCTGTAACGGCGTCAGAGTCCTCCTTGTCTCTTTACACAAATATAAACACACCCACATAAGTCACACAGTTATGTGTGGCCATAGCAATGTGTCTGTTGCCATAGCAACAACATTGCTCGCAACAATCTGCGCTTCCTTCCAACTGCTGCCCCCCTGTTAGAGGAGATAAAATGCTTATAAATTTTGAAATGTTTGTTTTTAGACCACAAAAATACATAAAAAATAGAATAAACGTCAGAAAAGGTCAGCCTCCTAGGTTGTGTTTCATTTATTCTAATTAGCATATCAAAGTGACGTGGCGTCATATTGATGGCTGTGGCGGTCTTAGTGTTAATCATCATAAGTAGCTTGATATTTTAACATGTGCAAATGTTACTATTAGAAACCAGCAATGCATAATATAAATAACAATTAGCTTTGCAATGCTGCATATCAGGGTAAGAGATTGGGAACGCTATCTCAGATCCATGAGTACAAATGCTGACAAGTCTTTAAGTTTAAATTTAGTCCACTTCCGGTTGAATGCACAGAAAAAGCTGCAAGCCGTATTCATTTGGCAGAGACATTGAAACACTTACACACTTCTACTTTGTCTATCTCGAACACAGTAATTCCCATGTTGCCCCGAGGACAGCTCTACAATCAGAGAGGGAGATAAATAGGTCTCATGGTTCACTGTCACTTGGTGAAACTGAAGCAAGAGTTACTCATCACATGACACAATTACACGGGAAAAGAGAAAACAGTCACACTCATCAACAGAGATACATTGAGACGCATTGTCATCATCTCTTAAAAAAGATTCCTACTTCTTACTGTGATAGTCTGGTTAAATATTTACATCATTATACATCCCCCAAAGCATGTCAGGTTTTAAAAAAACAATTCAGTTGCACAGGTTTGCTAAGCAAATGACTCAATGTGCTTCATTAAGATTCAGATTGTAATCAATCCAGCTTTAATGAATTAGTGGGTTTTAGCTACTTTGAATAATAAAGACATATTTGTGCCAACTAATATGTTTAACATTGCAACACAAGGATAGGTCCATGTCTCCGCCCATGCACAGGGTTGCGATGCATGACTTCTCTCACCCTGACCTGATATTCCAGCTTTACAATCCAGATAAACTAAAGCACCAGATAAACTTGATAACACTTAAAATCCATTTGCATTTTGTTAAGAACATACTGTGTGCCTTCAGATTTTCTTTTCCTCAAGCATGTAGGCAAATAAGTGGGTATGTTTAAATGTTTCACTGCACAGTCATTGATCAATTTCTGAAGACTTTCCTCAGACTCTGGGTGAATGCATCATGGCTTAGCTAGGATGAGCAATGGATCTTTGATACATATATAGCAAACAACGTTGAACATCTTGTGGTCAATTCAGAAAGTCTTACACCAGACATCCTGGTGTTTCAAATAGATTGGATTCAGGAACACAAGTTCTGTTTATCTGACAATATGGTCAGTGAAGCATCTGGGGAGATTTCTGATCTAATGAATGAAACTTTCCAGAGATTGAGAGCAATCGATCAAGAAACTCCTCAGAGATGGCTCCTCACTTTATCCCTGAGTGAGAGCCCGAACACCCTGTGGAGGAAACTCATTTTCTTAGTTTTTATTTGTGTTCTTTTTCTTTCCGTTATCCCACTCAACAAATGATTCTAGGTTAGGGTTGGAACACAAATCAGCTGCTAAATGGAAGGATTTGCTTTTGGGCTCAGCTATGTGTTCACAGCAACGGACAAACACAGCATCCTATTTATTGCAGATGTCTCAGTGATCCAACTGATTCTTCTGCTTGAACAAAATCGTCTGATAAATAAACGCTTCTACTAGGTGCATGTTTCATTTGTGACATCAGCTGAACGAAGTCTTTTAAAGTAACTGTTTCCTTCTAGCATTAAGTATAAATTTAATCCTGACTGTGAATATCAATGAAAAATCTTAGACACATATGATGGATGTTTGTTGCTAAACATGAAAATAATTTCTGAATTTGAAGGTTTTTATACTTATTTTTATAAAAGGTGGTGAGTTATTGATTTTCCTGCTTGATGTGGCTAATGTAAGAACAGGTTGCACCGCTCGCTGCATTGTTACTTTTTTTAAAAAAAAGAAAAGTAAATTTGCTTTTATGTCCCTCACGGCTTCGTCTTTTTCATTCACAGCCGTTCGAGGCCAGTGACCTGCTGTTGGGTTTGAACTTTTCAAAAGTGCTCATCAGTCTGGTGGCTCTCAATAAGGTGACTGCAGGTGAGTCAAAATGCATGAATGCGTGCGCGTGTAGGCGGGTTTTATTGAAATAAATACACACAGTGAGGAATGTGTGCTACAGGGTTATTTATAATTTACTCTTTTTGTGTAGATATCGGCGTGGGCAGTGACTCAGTGTGCGCCCGGCACTCCTCTGCCCACCGCATCAAGTCGTTTGAATCACTTTCCTCTCAGGCTTCACTGGGTCGATCCTCTAAGCTGCTACAGAATCAGTTTCGCAGTCTGGTACGTCTCTCAGAAAAAGTCTAAAATTAAAATGAATTTCTTACTATTTAGTTTTTTAGACTAATGTACTTTTACTAAAGAATTAAATATGTTTATTAGTATTTGCTTCTTTCTTTTTACTAGGACATGTCAGAGAATAGTGGACAGCAGCTGCTGGTGAGGGCACGTTTTAACTTCCAGCAAACCAATGAAGATGAACTCACTTTCAACAAAGGTGACATCATCGGCGTCACCCGTCAGGAGGAGGGCGGCTGGTGGGAAGGGATGCTCAATGGCAAAACCGGGTGGTTTCCTAGTAACTATGTGCGTGAAGTCAAAGGTTCCGGTAAGTTTCTCCTACCATAAACCATTAATATAAATGATAATACTCATAGAGCAGGTGCAGATCAGTGGCTTAATTTGATTAGGATGTCCTGTTGTTGTGATGCTGATCTAATAAGATCTTTACAGGAAATTCTTACGCTAATTGTTTATCTGAGGAGTCTGATGTAGGAATAGATTGTGAGAATTTATCTCCCGCCAACACAGTTGTAACAGTTTTGTGTGGGAGAGACACAATGCCTGTCGTCGCTTCTGTGACTTGTATTTTAAATGTGGAAGCGATGACAAATGCATCACATGCTAAAAGATTAGATTGTTCATTATTGATTCCTGAAGGAGAAATTTGGAATAACTTTTTTTTGCGTCTACTGTCCTAGAATAACAATAGAAATTAATTTCGACTGAAACAACTAATCAATTTTGCAGAATTTTTTTTAAGTGCATCAAATTTTAACGTCATATAGTAAAGACGTGTCACTTTTTTTTTTTTTACTTTATAACAGCACATTATAATGTTGAGTGACACAGTTTTATAAAATATAATATCGAGTTATAACAATAGAGATATTATAGATGTAGCTGGAATGTAGATTTTTATCAGTGATAAAATATGGTTTTTATAATTGTTACTAAGCACATTTTTTTTCTTCGAACATTTGAATAAAAAAAAAAAAGAAATACAAATTTGTTTTTTTTATCTAGCCAACCATAAAGGTACAGAATAAATAATTGACAAATTAATAATCCAACATTAAAATCAATTTATTCAATAATCAATAGAATAATTGATTCAGTAATTGATCAATGGATGATCGCTAGATGATTAATAATTATATTCATAACAGAACAGAGCAGACATTGAAATAAATATGGATCAGTTCCACATATCTCCATGTTTTGGAAGATTAAGTGGAAATTAAAAAGTGGTAAACTGTCGAGTGGAACTAACACTATAAAATCTGGCTTATACGGCTTCTGTTGGTTCGGAGCTCCAAAACAATTTGTGTGATTTAGTTGTGACTGAGAAAAAACAACAATTCTGATCCTTTCTAATCAGAGCCAGTACTTTCCGTGAAGGCAAGGTTTCACTTCAGTAGAAAGAGACATGCAATGAAGTTATTTTCCCATCCTATTATAAAACAATAGGTGTAATTTATAGAAATCTTTTCAATTCATTTTTAGGAAAAAAAAATATCACTGTACTTTATGATATAAATGATTAGCTGAATTAAGAACTTGATTTAAAAGATTTCTGTTGTCTCGTTTTGAAATTAAACCCAAAATTTCAAGTTCAAATAATAAAAAGAATGTCTTTGTTGAAATTACATCATGTTCTAAAATACATACTTTCCTTATTTTGCCTGCAGATAAACAAGTCTCTCCTAAGTCTGGCACGCTGAAGAGTCCACCTAAAGGATTTGACACTTCAGCAATCAGCAAGACCTACTATAACTTGGTAAGAATGAAAGCTAGCAGTTTTTGCTCTCCTCACATTTATTTTTTCCTGGCAGCCAGAATCCTTTAAAAACGCAGACTGGCTTAACACTAGGGCCGCCGCAACCGTCAACGTGACTGCACGCTACTTCGATATGCTAATTAGAATAAATAAAACATTACCTAGGAGGCTGACCTTTTATTACTTTTAATATAAACATGTTTTTTTTTTATTTTATCATGTATTTTTTGTGTTCTAAAAATGAACATTTCAAAATTTATAAGCATTTTATGAGAATCAACTTGTTGCTATGTTGGTATGGCCACACATAAGTCTGTGTGTGTGTTTGTATTTGTGGAGAGATACAAGGAGGACACTGACGCCATTACAAAAACATTTTAGAAAGGTTGAGTGAGATAATATTGACGAGACACCATGAAGAGAGTAAGAAAATTGTTGTCTGAATAAAGTATGCCATGTTTTCTAGATAAGTCTTGAAAGTTCAGGTTAACATATTGGAATATAGCCTGTGGCTAAGTTATAATGAGGACATTTCTGAAGCAGCAGCGCAAAATGCGGGGGATGAAGGGGGGAGTAGGCTATTGACAAATTACAAAGTAGATCATCAAAATTGAGTGGTGTAAAAGTTTATTTATGCAATATAGTTTCGCAAAACATGAATAATTATATAAGCGGTCACATTGACGGTCAGGGTGCATGCTGGTAGATTTAGAACGTGGCGGTCCTAGTGTTAAAGTATTTAAATATGCAAAATAGTTTCATAACAGACTTTGCTTTTTCCTTCTTACTCATCTCTTAATGAAGAGATTACATCTGCACAGAAATAATGTTGCACTGCATACAAAGTAAACTGTACCACTTCCATGTATAGCTTGCTTAAACTACTAGAATCATTCGGGTCTCTAAAATGATTTAAAGAGCTAAATCGGTTCATGACACGGCTTACTTTTTTTATTTTGAAATCCAAATATAATCCTGTTGAACAGATTGTAACATAGTTTTGAAATGATGTTTTAGGTGTTACAGAACATTTTAGAAACCGAGACGGAATATTCCAAGGACCTGCAAATCCTTCTGACAAACTACCTGCGACCTCTTCAGAACATCGAAAGGTGAGACCGAGCATAGGTGTTTTGTGTGACTATAGTGTGCTATACAGCTAGATCATTCTGGACATGATACCAAATCTTGAAGGCAGTGCGAAAGACGTTGGTGTACTGCAGTGATTCTCAATTATTTTCTATGGTGAAGAAAACAATTTGCATTCCCTCACTCGTTTGTTTACTGCACTTCCTATCGCCAGCTCAGTGCAAAAAAAACCCCTGCAAGATAGAACTAAAACTCCCTGTGCACACTCTGGCAATCAGAGTGTCATTGCTAACTTCTGTAATGGATGTGCAGTTACACTTTATTCTAGTACGGAAAAGAAAAAACATGTTTACTGATGTCACATGCGCCCCCTGGCATTGCTCCGAGGGTGTGTCCCACTATGTGTGAAGTACTGTTCTACTGACAGGTCTGCACCTTTTCTGGCTTCCTCTGGTGTGTGTTTCCAAACAATAGAAATGCTTACTGATCAGCAAAACCAGAAAGTAGGAGTGATAGAAATTCTCTTAGCCAATGTATTTAAGTTTGCAGCTTGTTCAATTATTTTATTTTTATTTTTAGTAAACCTATTTATAACCATGAGTCCAATTAGTGAATGCAGGAGACATTTTTAAAGATCCTTCTTAACACTTTTAGGTCCATAAATGTCTTTAAACAACAAATCTTCACTGTGATGTTTTGTGTGGTTTAACAGACTAAGCAGCTCTGAAGTGGCTCTGATTCTGGGTAATCTTGAAGAGATCAGCACTTTCCAACAGATGCTGGTCCAATCGTTAGAAGATTGTACCAAGTAAGTCCACACAGAGCCAACCATAGGACCACTGTTTGATTAAGGCTGACCTCTAGTCTTTTTGACACAAGTATTTATTAGTTTGAAACTCTATAGCGGAGTTAGAACCCATACTTTTTTTCTATGGCTCATTATTGTATATATTTATTTGATTGGCTGTATTTCTGTTCTTTTATAGACTTCCGGAAAGCCAGCAAAGGGTGGGGGGATTTTTTCTAAACCTCATGCCTCAGATGAAAGCTCTCTACGTCGGGTACTGCTCCAACCATCCCTCTGCAGTCAATGTGCTCACACAACACAGGTAAGTTCATTTTTGTAATAAATTTTAATTGTGATCATTTTGAATTAAAGGCAGGATTTCAGTATGCATTAATCTCAGCTAGCTTTTTAACACAGAATTAAACCCCCAAGTCTGTTTTTCTTCTGCAAAGTTTAAACTACCTGATAATTGAAGCAAATATTACAATAGGCTAGAAGTCTTATCCAGACTTCTGGAAACAAAGGGGTAACGAAAAAACCCAAAGACCCAAAAATGAAAATACAAATGCAAATAAAGATAACAGTCAGTCAGACAGTCACCTTCTCAACCGTCTGTCCCTATTGGAGTAATCAGGGGGTGCCGAAGCGTATCCTGGCTGATTCAAGGCGAGGGGCAGGGTACACCCCGAACAGGTCACCAGTCTGTAAGATAATATTCATGCATAAATTTTTTATTTTTTTTTGAGGACGTAATGCAAATATTTTAACAAAGTTTTCCAGTAAAGGATTCCAAGATGCTCTTTTTATTAATTTGGCAAAGAAAAATTGAAAGAGTTATTGCGGTTGTTATTCTTGTTTTTTTTTTCCTTAGTAATTGGTCATCGAAGTTGTTTGATAAGTGTTCATTTGTGTTCCAGTGAAGTTTTGGGGGATTTCATGGAAGGACGCGGTGCAGTCTGTCCTGGGATCCTTACTTTGACAACAGGTCTTAGTAAACCCTTCATGAGACTGGACAAATATCCAACTTTGCTCAAAGAACTGGAAAGGCACATGGAGGTGTGTGCTCCATCATTAAAATGTTTAGAGATAATGTGTTAATTTGTGTGCTCAATGAGTTCATCTTTGTTCTTTTAGGAGGGTCATCTTGACCGGCCGGACATCCAGAAGTGCATGGCGTCGTTCAAAAATTTGTCTGTAAGTTCTGTCAAATTTAAAATAAAACTTTAATAACATTGCATAGTGATACGAGGACATGAAGATTATTATATTGTGTATACCAGACATTACATGGAATCTAACACTCATACAAAATGACCTTTTCAGAGTTTTTTACTTTCTAATTCTGATGATCGGGCTTTGTATTCATCACCAAAGTGGTTTTCAGTATGATTTGTGGTTTTTGAAAAATAAACAAAAACAAAAAAAAACAGTGTTAGCATTTGGACAGGTGGGGAATGAGCAATACTCAGGCTTTCGCATCTTCTGTTTTGTGGATAAAGCTTTACAAATCAGTAAGATAACTAGTGTCCAAAAGATGTTCCAAAACCCAAATTGTGGTTGTTTATGTGCAAAAGATACAACAAGAAATACTTTATTTTACATAATAGGGAACCATTAAGTTATATTTTTCTTAAACAAAGAAAGACATTGACACATCTGTTCGTTTAGGCTCAGTGCCAGGAGGTGCGGAAACGGAAGGAGTTGGAGCTACAAATCCTCACTGAGACCATTCGGCTGTGGGAAGGAGACGATATCAAGACCCTGGGTTCGGTCATCTACATGAGCCAGGTCTTGGTTCAGAGTCCTTTTCCTGAGGTATAATCAATCAACACCTACATTTTTCTCGACTGATTAAGATTAGTAAAATGACAGACTTTAAAACTCTAAAACACACATAGTTGGAAACAAATCAAGGTTGTAATAAAGAAAAGGAATGACCTTTTTTTCTTTCAAAAAAGGAAACATAAAAACTATTCATGCTCCATTTTGCTTTAAACACGTAACATCTAATTTTCTTTGAATGTTCTGCATTGCATTTTTTTACTTTCTGTCTTCTTACTTTTATATCCAACTTAATCCAATACTTACAAAAATATCTGCATCAATTTCCACTATTTTTTTTTTTTTTTTTTAGCAAAACAACTTTGTTTCCTGGATTAATGTTGGAGTAAAAATATTTCAATACCAAGGAGTGCTTTGGAATGATTGCTGCATTGACTGAACGCTCCCGAAACAGACTGCATGTGAAAAACATGCTTTCAAATATGTGCCAATATTAATTTCTTTTGATTGGTATTCTATAGACGGAATTGCATTTTATTCACTCTAAACTTTGAGCTCTTAATTCAATATGTAAATTTACCAAATGATCAAAACTGGCTAAAAAAATTAAATCGGCAGTCCCCAGCAGACAGATTAAAGACTAAACTTTTTTAATGTAAAACTATAAGTTCGGGCACGGTGGCGCAGTGGGTCGCACAGTGGTCTCACAGCAAGAAGGTCACTCAGTCCCAAGTGGGGATGAGGCGCTCGCCTATATGGAGTTTACATGTTCTCCCCGTGTAAGTGTGGGTTTCCTCTGGGTACTCCGGTTTCCTCTAACCCTCCAAAAACATGTACAGGTATGTTAGGTTGATTGGCCACTACATGATTGCCCCTATGAATGAATGTGTGTGTATGTGTGTGGCCCCGCGACAGACTGGCGACCTGTTTGGGGTGTATGCTGCCCCACACCTCGAATCAGCCGGGATGGGCGCCGGCACCCCCGGCAGCCCCAAACTGGATAGACGGTTAAGAAGGTGACTGACTGACTGACTGACTGACTATTAGTTTGGGAGTAGATACTCTTAAACTTATAGTAGAAGAATTTTTTAAAAATATATGCTGTTAATAATATTGTGTAATTCAGAATGTCTTTATTTTGCCCACTTTAGCTGAGATTTTTAACTCTCTGACTCAAATAAAAAATCAGAAAGCCAGATATGTCACTGAATCTAATTATAACATGTAACAAGTTTTCTTTTTTTTTTTTTATTGTTATTATAGTTTCCTCCTGAGCAAGCAGTAAAACTAAGATTAAAAGCATACTGTTACAAAGATTTATGACCAGAGAAAGAGAGGTGGAATTTGGCGTGCATATTCAGGGTTTTAGTTGTGCATATATGTGGTTTTAAGTAAGTGGCTCAAATTGCCAAAACACCAAAAATGCACTGGTATAATAAAACTTTATGATCTTTCGAATGGGAATGGAAGCAGCCTCACTGGCCACCATCTATGTGTAATTGTTGCATAATTTATGGTTCATGTGAACAGTGAAACAGAAACAATCCTTATTCATAAATTTACTTGTTATGGTGTTTGATCAAGTTTTAGAAAAATAAAATACACATTTTTCTCTGTGCACATGTTGCCGCAGACCTCAGTTCAGTACGCTCACAGCAATAAGGTCAGGGGTTGAGTCTCCAGTGGGGCCTTTCTGTGTGGAGTTTGCATGTTCTCTCCACTCTCTGTGTACTCTGGTTTCCTCCCAGCCTCCAAAAACATGCATGTTGGGTTATTTTGCAGATATAAAATTGCCCCTAGGACTGACTGTGTGTGTATGGTTGTCTGTTTGTGTGGTCCTGCTACAAACTGGCGACCTAATGGGGTGTACTCTGCCTCTCACCACAAAACCAGCCGGGATAAGCTCTAGCCCGCGGCATCGTTAGGGATAAGGGGTTCAGAAGATGAAACGAAACGTTTTTGGCTTTGGGTTGGATTAACAATCCGCAGCTGATTTTGTGCTTCAATTTTTTTTGTTTTAATTCAATTCACTGCTTCCTGTTTTTCAAGGACAAGAATGAACGCTACCTCATGCTTTTTCCACACGTCCTCCTTGTGTTGTCCGCTAGTCCTAGGATGAGTGGCTTCATATTCCAGGTTTGTAAGGTCTTTCATTTCTAGAACAAAATACCTTAAAGATTTTTTTTCCCAAATCTGAATGTAATTGTTTGGATTTTCTTCCTGCAGGGGAAACTGCCATTAGCTGGCATGATCGTGACCAAACTAGAGGATTGTGAAGCCCATAAAAATGCTTTCGAACTCAATGGTAAGGCCACATAAAAAAAAAACGTAAAATTTACATCATTGAATAGGTCACAATGTTCAAAGTACCAGGAAAAAGCAGCAACTTATAGTCCAGAAAATACGGTGAGTAAAATTCAAAATAATGCTTTTTCTTCTTCCACAGGCACAATGTTTGACCGTCTTCAGGTGATATGTTCAAACCAACAAGACCTGCAGGACTGGGTGGAGCATCTGACGAGGCAGATCAAACACACTGCCGCCATCGCGCCGAGCCACAAACCACTAACAGTTCCCTGTCACACGGTCAGAATCTTATTATGTACAGACCATTACTTTCGTTTCTCTTAGCAATCAGCACTGTGTGTCCGTGGGTGTGTAGGTTTTATAACTCAGTTAAAGTACTGCTTTCTGTACAATCACCTCAAGCGGCACTGCAACCCATGAAGTAGTTTGTTTATAGTATTAAAATGAACCCAGCATTAAATTGCATTTATGGAACCACAGAGACATAAAAATCAATCTCATTAGATGAATTTGAATAACCTGCCAAATCAGGGGTGTCCAACTCCAGTTCTCGAGGGCCGGTGTCCTGAAGGTTTTCCATGTGTTCCTGGCTCAGCTGATGTACATGAAGTGAATTCAACAGCCAATCAAATTTTGCACATTGACTCAATAATCTGGATCAGGCGTTAAGAAACAAGAACACATAGAAAACCTTCAGGATACTGACCCTGCAGGATTGAAGTTGAACTATGCTTTTTTCAGAAAGTATACTTCAAAGAAAAATTATGTGGGTAGAGGTTAAAATTAAACAAATTTTTTACAATGAAATCTTTTTGTTTCTTCAGCTACCATCTCATCCTCTAACCCCCTCACGTCATGCTGAAGGAAGAGCGATGACAGTAGCTCCAACCTACCACACCCTGCCCCACCCCTCCTCCCATGGGACGTCCCACAGCACAATGATGTGGGGTCCGCTGGAACCACCAAACACCCCCAAACCTTGGAGCTTAAGCTGCCTGCGGCCTGCTCCACCACTGCGTCCCTCTGCTGCTCTCTGTTACAAGGAGGTCAGAGACAGTCCCTTTTGAACGGTTTGATTGTGTGTTTTATGATGTCCATGTTTATACTGTAGTTGATTTTATTCTAAAATCTGCTCTTTTTTATGCTTCTATGTGCAGGATCTCAGTAAAAGTCCTAAGAGTGTAAAGAAGCTTCTTCCAAAGCGCAAACCTGAAAGAAAACAGTCCGAGGAAGAATTTGCTGTGAGAAAAAGTACGTCTATAATTTTTTTTCCGCTCTGTTTACTTCCGCTTCTCCGGGGTTACAGGGGCAACAGCCTCAGACTGGAAGCCCAGGCTTCTCTTGCCCCGGCTGCATCCTCCAGCTCACCTGGAAGGATCCCGAGTCATTCACCGGCCAGCTGTGAGATATAGTCTCTCCAGCGGGTTTGGGGTCTTTGTTTACTCATACCATCAATTTAGATTTCTTACAACAAAACTAGTAAAAAAAAATAGATATACGTACGTTTCATTCAAAGAGATTTAATCTGCTTTGTCTGAATACCTAACCTGTTTTGGCTCCTGAGATGTGTAATTTTTATTTATTCTTTTGTCTCAAAACCTTAATTGTTTAGCATTTATGATTAAAAAAAAAGATTTGAAAGATTTTGAGAGATAGAAGACACCAACTAGTGTGTTTAGAAGGATCAATATGTTTCTAAAAATACAGCATGTGACAAATTACATTTGATAAATAATGGGTTTTTGACATTTTTGTTTCTATCTCACAGAATTTAAAAAAAGTACCAAAATATAAAAATCCAGTACTAGTTTTTTTAATTATAATTTTTCTCAGTCGGGCATTGAAAACTACTTTTCTAATCAAACTAACCTGACAGCTAAATACTTCATATTAGTAAAGAAAATCAGTTGTAACCCTTCAATGGACAAAAGTTTTTCCCCTTTCTTACTCTGAACATGTGCACATGCTTTCAAACCAACAGGAAACCGAAAGTATCTTGTTTTCTGACGTTTTTTAAACCTGAGGTGCCACAGCCACTTTTGGCTGTTCTTCGACACCTAGGGTGGCCGCTTTCGGCTTCTACGCCCTGTGAAGAGTTAAAAAAAAAAAAAAAATTAGTTTACAATTTTGAGACATGTTTGGAATCCATTTATTTATTTATTCAAAATTAATCTGACATTTTATTCTGAAATTGTGCACATTGTGAGAATCCAAAAAATACTCAGTTAAAACATCCTGTTCCGTAATGTTCTCCCCACAATTTTTTTTTACTTAATTTTACATACTTAATTCATCCCTCACCGGTAAATTTGTGTGCTGCACTATACCGCAGCGGCTGCCACCTATGACGGCGGCAATGGTGGAAGAAATGGGAGGGCTTAGGTGTCTTCTTCAAGGACCCCAGACGTGAACTCAGTGGGATGCAAACCCACGAACGCTCTAACCACGGAGCCACCGTCTCCCCTTATGTACATACATTGTATGTGGAAGAGTGGAAGTTTAAAAAAAAAAAGTAATAGACGAGAGTGTTTTACAGTAAAGTAAGAAGAAGTGTGCGGAGGGGATTTATGATGGAGTGTGAGTGTGTGGAGGAGTGAGGATTGGGACACTGTTTTTTTTTTTTTTTATATCTGTAATGTTCTTCTACCCCAGGTACTGCTGCTCTGGAAGAAGATGCCCAGATCCTGAAAGTTATTGAAGCGTACTGCACCAGCGCCAAAACCAGGCAGACTCTAAACTCCAGTAAGAAAAAGCTAAATTCTAAAATCTGCTGTGATTGTAGAAACTTTGATCTGTTTTCTAAACTCGGTGCTTTTCTGTGTAACACTGTATTCTAAACTGATCTTTCTAACAGTTTCTTTTCTTCCTGTTTCTCCTCCATTTCTTCTGTTGGCATTTTATCTGGTTTACATTGAGTTCCGTTTTCATATTTATTTTTTTCTCATTCTACCTGTTTTGTCCGCTCCCTCATCCGTCGTTTGTCCTTAATTTTACAATTACCATTTGTCGCGTATTGCACACGCTACCGTTTTTTTCTTTCCTATTTCTGCTTTCCTTTTTCTTTTGACTGCCACATCCCACTACATTCCCCCTACCCCGCCACCCCATCACTGTGCCGTACCCCAACCAGCATGGCAGGGCACTGACCTGATGCACAACCACGTGCTCGCTGATGTGGACCAGTCATGCGTGGATTCACCTGGTCGCCGTAGCAGCGTGTCTCGGCCAGAACTGAGCTCTGATCTCTCTGAGGACTCTGACTATGACTCCATCTGGACCACCCACAGTTACAGGATGGGCTCCGTGCCGCGCAAGAGTTGCATCTCGCACCAGAACTAAAGAACCAGCGGCTCTGCTGGGTCACACGTTCACGTAACATTTAGTGCGCTTACCTCTTCTAGCTTCAAAGAAATAGATTTTTTTAATTTATCTATTTATTTTCTTTTATATTTGCTCATGTTTTTGTTAATTTATTTTTTAACTTATTTTTTAGTTAAGAAAATGTTAAAAATGTTGAAAGCATTTCCCTGTTGCCTTTTTCACTTTCCCTTTTCTGTGCCTCCTCTCTTGTTGTAGTTGTCATGCAGTAAGTGTTCAGTAGTTTTCATTCATTTTTCTTGAATGTGACCTCTCTACTTTTCTGACCATAAATGTGGGCGGAGTGGAGAGGACAAAGATTTTAGAATAGTATTTTAAGGGGAGGGAGAGATGTTTTCCTGTCTGATATTCAGATGTAATTCAGGAAGGAGAGCATTTAATTTACAGCAGATCATTTTTCTCAGTACGTAGATCTAAAGTATGCACGTTCAAACATAGCACAGATCCTACACGGGCAGGCACATTAGATCAGGCACATACACTCCAAATATAGACATGTACATAGCATAAAGGCAGGACAGAAACGCAACTTTGCAACCTGTTTTAAAAGGATTTTCATAGTTTGAAGTTTTGTTTATTTAAGTAATAGAATTTTACATTTCCAGATAGCTGTGGAGCATTTAGGATGTTCTGTTCCACTGACTAAAAAGCCAATTTTATTCTCTAAAGCAGTTTCCAAAGTGAGGGTCGCGACAATGAGATCATTTCCAAAAAGTTGAATTGGATGAATTTCAGTCTATTTATTTCTTTGATCGTCATTTATGTGTTCAATTTTTTTTATATCGAAATTATTTATTTATTGGTATGAGTAAATTTCAAATAGCTGAAAAAAAGTTTGTAATAAGTAATCAATTCTTCTCTGAATTAACTACGACAGTCAAGAAACGGCATCATTCATAATGTACTGCACAACAACAGGTGTCCGTGTTAGGTTCGTTTGTTAACTAGAGTTAAAAGCTAAATTTAAGAGTTGACTTATTAAAAAATGAAACGCTGGTTAATACCAACAAACAAAAAAAAAAAGGCTGCGGTGAATATTTTCATCCCATAAAATTGACTTGCATTAAGAATAAAGACAAATCTTGACTTAATGTTGAAGATAATCTGGAGGTCTCCAATTTAAAACCTGGGATGAACCTGTTTTGCTCCACACACAACGTTCCTCTATCACTAAGTTCATTTTTTCCTTACAATGACTGTTCCAATTTACCAGCTAGTAAAGTATGCATATTATTTATTAAAGTTAAGATACGCTTTAAAAAAAGAAGAAAAATAAAAGGACAAGTCAACCTATTCCCCTGCAGGGCCAGCAAATGAGCATCAAAATGCAGGAAAATTACTCTTATTTTTCAAAATGTTCTGGGGTGGGGATGCCCCCTGCTTCCACTATACTGGCTTTGTCAATGACCTCACGCCCCGCTTTACAAAAATCCTGGATCCGCCCCTGGAATCCCCAGAGCTAAAATAATCATCTACACAGTGTACCAGTTCAATTTTAAGAAAGATTTTTAATATTTTGACAGTTTTAGTTGCAGTTTTTGATTCCCTCCCCGCCCCACATGCCACCCAATTAGTTTGCATTTATTTTTGTGCAAAAAGCACTTAAACTCAATTCTATTGTCAAAATAAAACATTCAATGGAACAATCCAAATAATTTCTATTACAAAATGTCATTAACTATAAAAGTTTCAATACAATATTAGTGACCCAGTTACAACATGTCAAGTGTTGCAGGAGTTTTATACCATATTTTCAATCTTTTTTAAGATATATTTGTTCTGTTTATTATTATTATTAATTAATAATTATTCTTGTTACCTTGCCGTGAATATCAATATTATGAGCACAAATATATTTTCTGTGAATATAATTTAGTTCCAAAAACATAGATCTTATAGAAATGTTTTAATGCCTATTTGTATTTATACGAAATTCAGCAGAAAAGTCATTGTTTATCCCCAAATTCTACAAACTTAATTTCATACACAATTATTTTCAGATTGCCACACAAATTTAATTGAGTTGAAAATCTTGTTGTTTTTTTTTTAATTGCTGTAACTTTATTTTGACAAATTCATGTCACAGCCTGCAGGATTGAGCAGTCAGACTTTTCAGCAGCATGATAGTCGTTACATTACTGTTATCTATATTCAATTTGATTTTATTTTTAATTTTATGTTAGTTGCATGACATTCACATTTTGGAGTAAATATTGGGTATATCTGACAAAAATGTTTCTCGTTCCCTCGTCTTCCGCTTATCCGGGGTCGGGTTACGTGGAAACAGCCTCAGACGGGAAACCCAGGCTTCTCTGACCCTGACTGCATCCTCCAGCTCACCCGGGAGGATCCTGAGGTGTTACCTGTCCAGCTAAGAGACACAGTCTCTCTAGCGGGTCCAGGGTCTGTCATATCCAAAACACTTCACCAGTGAGGCGCTCGGGAGGCATCCTAACCAGATGCCCAAACCACCCCATCTGGCTCCCCTTAACCCGAAGGAGCAATGATTCTACTCCGAGCTCCTCCTGGATGGCAGAGCTCCTGACTCTTATTTCTGAGTGAGAGCCCAGCTCATTTCGGCCACTTACATTCATAATCTTGTTCTTTTGGTCATCAGCTATAGATGAGGTAGCTGACAAAAAAGTTTAAATAAACTGATCCTGGCTTAAGTGAGTAGGGGCTACTAAAGCCAGTTAAGGTGTCTACCTAATTTCCAAACTTTATAACTAAATGGTAACTAAAGCGGTAACTAAATGACATGTGATTCTGACTATGCTGCAGGAAGTTAGATAAATCAGTAATTCTGCTGGCCGAACATCACCTGCAAACACATCACAACAAACAAACATTTTTTTCACCACACATGCTTTGTTAGCTCCCACAGTTTCCCCATTCTGACATGCATTGAAAACTATTTTTATGCAGAAGTATTTTTCCAGTAAAGGTACGACGAGTACAGATTGACACCCTCTTACAATGAGCAATGCGAGCGACATGAAAAACGCGGGTCCATGTTGCAGTTTAAATGTATGTGACAGGATTTCTTTAATGTATTTATATTTATTTTGACATGCATTTTTTTTAAATTCTGTATGTCAGTGTTTACAAAATGTTTCATTTTGCTCCTTTTTTGTAATAATTCTGGTATTTATCAAAGTTTACACTTAAATTATAAATTGAAATGTTTGAATTATTTTGCACAAACATGGAAGGGAGCCAGCGGGTAGGGGTTCAAATTTGTTAAATGATGTATTTTTTGTCGTCTACCTGAAGTGTGTATGATGTAATCTAAAAGGTAGATTTAAATATTCAGTGTTACTGTAAAGTGAATACTCATACATAGTGTAAATGCCTCACCTTCAGTGTTTTAACAGCACTGAAGGTAGAAGATAAAGAAAAAAAGAGACACCAGTTATACAGGAACGTTATGATGTGAACGACAAGTTCAACCTAAGATTGCTATCAGACTGGTCCTAAAATATAAAGAGCACATAGTTTCTCTTCTGTAAATATTAGTATTTTGGAGGCTGAAAAAAATTCATTCTTCTATAAGTATTTGATTTGAGAATAACACTGTCCTGATATCATGTGCTATACTTTGTGACAGGTAAATTCTGTGCTAAAAGAAGTCAAACTGTGGGACAGACAAGGTGAAAAGAGACGAGCTGTCTTTAACATGATGTGACCGTGTCTTATCTGCAGCCTTCTCTGTATCTGTTACACACTGCTGGAGTGTTAAAGTCTCAAACGCTGTATCATGAGTTTTGAATAAATCTGTCATTTGATAGAGACTTGACTTGCGTTTTATTCTTTTCAATCTTAGGTTCTTCTACTTTCATGTGTTTCCCTGGCTTTTAATTCTTTAAACTGTCCTCTTTCTCTTGCTTAAAGTGGGGTATGTGCATGGCGAAAACAGATCTTTTCTGGGTTACTAATTAACTTTAGTGTTTTTGGAATTATATCTGATCCCATAATTGATGAACTGTGGAGTGAATAGAGCACCATTGGTTTTGTGTTCTGATCTAGGGACACAAAGGGAAACAGCACTGCATGTGATCATCCCTGGAGAGGAGAAAGTTTTCTTTGATGACCCAAATCGTAATGGACAGAGTGCACTGGAGGAGAAGTAGGTTATTTCTCTTTGTTTGAAAGGTTTATTTTCCATATTTTTGTTAAAAATCCACAAAAAAAGAAACTTTTTTTTGGCACTTATCAGTAAACTTTCTGTTCTGTTCCGTCGTCTTCCGCTCATCCGGGGCCGGGTCGCGGGGGCAACTACCTCAGGTGGGAAGCCCAGGCTTCTCTCACCCTGGCTGCTTCCTCCAGCTCACCTGGAAGGATCCCGAGTCGTTCCCCAGCCAGCTCTGAGACATTGTCTCTCTAGTGGGTCACGGGTCTGCCTCTTAGTCTCCTTCCGGTGGGACATACCCGAAACACCTCACCAGCAAGGTGTTCGGGGGGGCATCCTGACCAGATGCCCGAAACACCCCATCTGACTCCTCTCGACCTAGAAGAGGAGCAGCTCAACACTTACCTCCTCCCGGATGGCAGAGCTTCTCACCCGATCTCTGAGTGAGAGCCCAGATAAGAGGCTAGCCACCCTACGGAGGAAGCTCTTCTCGGCCGCTTGTAGTTTCTTTGGTCACCACCCACAGCTGGTGACCATGGGTGAGGGTAGGAACGTAGATCGACTTGTATATTGAGAGCTTTGCTTTTCGGCTCAGCTCTATCTTTACCACGACGGACCGATGCAGTAAACTATCATTAATATATTCAATGTTTTTTTTTACATTTAAAGATCTCTTAAAGTTCTAAAGGATTTTCAGGTTTAGGTTCCTGTTCAACTGAAATGTATCTGTATTATTACTAATTTACTTTGACAAAACGGAGACGAGTCATTGCTACTCCGAGTCGAGAGAAGCCAGATGAAGTGGTTCGAACATCTGGTTAGGATGCCTCCTGAGCACCTCGCTGGTGAGGTATTTGGGTACATCCTATGGGTAGGCGATCTAGAGGCAAACCTGCTGGAGAGACTATGTCTCACAGGTGGACAGAGAACCTCAGGATCCTCCAGGGTGAACTGGAGGGTGGAGCAGGGGTCGGGGTGAGAGGTTGTATCATCCATGAATATGAATTAGAACATTCGCAAACATGTTCAAGTCCTAAAGATGTGAAAAAACAATAAGCTTACAATGTACAAAAAACTTTTCTTCTTGGTTTAATGAAACACATTTATTGGCTTTAAATTAGTTGGAAATAGATCTGAAATGCTTTTATTTAAACGTCATGTACACAAATTTTTGCAAATCTGTTTTAACATTTTTCGTCATCAGTAAACTAACTGCTTTTAATTTCTGTATTTCTTAAACATTATGTAATGGCATTTATTTTTATTTATTTAAATGTAAATCTGTCTCTTCTAAGGAGCTTGGTGGATGTCGTTTATGCCCTTCGAGATGAAGTTCAAGAGCTGAAACAGGTGAATGTGTTCAAAGTTGCTGTATTTGATCGTTACTAACAAACATTTCTCCAACCATAAACCGTGCCTTACGTTTACATTATAAAAATACTTAAATTTAAAATGATCTATCTTTTGTTGCATTAGGATAATAAAAAGATGAAGAGATCACTCGAGGAGGAGCAGAGAGCGAGAAAAGACTTGGAGAAAGTTGTGAGGAGGGTATTAAAGAGCATAAATGACCCGACGTGGGATGAAACAAATCTGTGAGGTTTATGATCCCATCCAAGAGGGAAACTCTGAGTGAATTGTGCAGAAAATGTTTGAAGTTGCACAATTTTAAAATTGATGCGCTCACTAAAGACATCTACAGCAGATTGTGTGATTGAGAGAAAGTGCACCCATGTCCACACGTAGGCGGGTATTTTTGAAAACGTATTTCCGCTGTCCTCCGTCTTAGGAAAACTCCCGTGTTCACACGCAACCGTTTTCAATATACCCGCATTCACACGAACCCGTATAAATACGCTTCTGAGTGCGGTTATAAGCACTTCTCCTTATTTGCTCAGTAAGGAAGCAAGAGCAGCTGAGTGTGTAAAAAAAAAAAAAAAAACAGGAAAAGTGCATAAGAGAGTAATGTTTTTTCAGAGGATCCATGCTGCCAACTGTCTAAAATTAAAAACAAGAACGCACACAATTGAATGTTTAAAAATGCTAAACGCCGGTTATGCATGTCCACACGCAAACGCAAAACCAAAGTTTTTCAAAATCTTCACGTTGGTAGGAGTTTTCAAAAGCAACGGTTTTGAGTGAGAAAACCTACGGGTTCGTGTGGATGGTAGTCCAAAAAGGATAAAAATTATAGCTTTCGCCGCGGACCGGTAGTTCACGAATTTGATTCCCACTGAGTTCACATCTAGGGTCCTTGGAGAAGACCTCTAACCCCCCGTTTCTCCCACCATTGGTGCTGTTGTGGCAGTCTGCTGCGGCGTAGAAATGCAGCACACAAATTTTCCCGGCGAGGATGAATAGAGGGAGTAAAAAGGAAAAAAATAAAATTACCCAGCTATGTGTGGACAGGGCCCATAAGCTGTTAACCTTGTGCTTATTTAACATGGTGTGCAGAGGCTGTTATTGTAGCCATTCTACCTATTACAGAAACGTTTTCCTGGGCTGAAGTGCTTTGACCATCTATCCCTCAGTAACATTCTTTGAGCACCAAGCAAAGAAACCTATCTATAGCTGTTCTCAGGAACAATGAGGCTGGAAAATAACAGGAGCGGACCTGTTCTCCTTGTGTTTACAATCTTAAAAGGATCACTGTCCTTTGGTACATAAATGGTACTTTAAGGTGTTAATGGTCCAAACGCCTTGGTCAAGTCTAAACTTGAACCATGGTATTTCATAAACATTTTATATTATTTAATTTTTTTTAATGGAATGATTTTTTTTTTTTTTGCAGGGATCTTTCAGTTACTGATGTTTTAAGCTTGTAGTGAACTTGTATTTTTTGTGTCTTTTTTTTTTCTTTTGTGATGTAGTCACTGTTTGACCAATTTTACATTGTTTCTGGACAACTTTCCTGAATTGTACAGCTGTTAGACTTGGTCTGTATATTGTAAATATTGCTAAAAATGAGCCTTTTTCTTTGAATAAATGAGTTCATTGGATTTGAATCACTGTTATATTATTTGAAACCAGAGAAAAGTGTTCGGAGTGCAGTTTCTTAGCTCATAAACAAACTATTTTACTACCAACTGGTCATGTAAGGGACATCTTTACTTAGAGAATGAATGGAAATGAAGAAATTTCACTGGTAAATGAAGAACTTTACCAAATGAATCCTCATCCAGATGAAATTATTGTCATAATGACTGCAGATGCTCCACTAATCTGCATGCTGATCTCTCATTTTTGTTCACTTACTTTATTCCACCCCCTCAATTTGAATCCTTAAGTACTTGAACACCTCCCTTGGGGACAATGTCTTGGGCATGATAATGAAAGCTGCTAAATTAATTTATTACAACTCTTTAGTGGCAAGAAGCACTAAATTAAGACTAATTTCCTTATTTCAAGTCTTTAAATATGACTGCATGAGCTTATTGGAGAGAGATGAAAATTAATAAAAAAATAAGATGACAATAAATTTGCTTTGTTAAAAAAAATTGATTATAAAAAGTAGTCTTTGAAGGAAAATAAAACTGTTTATTAATTTTTCTGGCAATAGATATGCAGGGGCAGATCCAGGAGGGGGTGTGGGGCACGTGCCTCCCTTTTGGTCCACATAATAAGAAAACAAAAAACAAAAGGAAGAAGAAAGGGAATGGGACTAGTCAAGCTATTCCCTTGCAGGGCCAGCGAGTGGGCCACCAAAATGCAGGAAAGTGACTCTTATTTTTTAAAATGTTTTCTGGAGAATGCCCCTACCCTACATTATACTGGCTTTGTCAATGACCTCACCCCACACCCCCCTCTTCAGAAAATCCTGGATCCACCCCTGGTATATGCAAGATGTAAATTGTACTGAGTTATAATGAATCCAGATTATTAGGACTAATTATTGACTATAAATTGTCCTGGAAATCTTACATAGAATATACTGTATTAAAACACACAAATTTTGTTGTCAGATTACAGACTTTTTGATTTGTTTTATTCAACATTTGAGATTTGTTTTTTGGAAATTTTCTCAAACGAAAAGTCATTTTTCAGATTATTCTGGAACCACTTGGACACACACCCATGTGCCCAGTATCATAACATTACACAAGGTAAAATAACTTCCTTCACACAGACAGAGAAGCACAAGGTTCATTGCACCAAATGAGTGAAGCAAAAAAAAAGAAGTGGATTTAATTTAGAACGTTTTAATTGAATCTCATTGACATTCGTTTTCTTTCCTCCTAACCCTGTCCTAAGTCCCAATGTCAATTCAATTCAGTTTATTTTATTCAGACATTCGTGAACATAAGAAGAACAATTTAGCACATCTGGTCTCATTTGCCTCGCCTTGTTGTCTCCACCTGTGTCTCGTTTTCCCTTCAGTTAATCAACCCCTGGTGTCCATCATTCTGATGACAGATCATCTGCTTTCCTGCTTCAGCCACAATGGCTTCCCACCACGTTTTCTTTAAGGTTGCATATGCAAACCTATCTTCCTTGTGCATCTGGGTCCTCTTACATCTCCACCTTGAAGGTGGCACCTTCACCACTTCATGACAGTAAGACCTATTTCTCAGTTGTTAAATAATTTTTATTATTTCATATTGTCTCCTTATTTTTATGAGATACCAACACTTATTTTCCGTTCTGTTGTTTTCTGCTTATCCGGGGCTGGGTCACAGGGGCAACAGCCTCAGATGGGAAGCCCAGGCTTCTCTCACTCTAGCTGCATCCTCCAGCTCACCCTGAAGGATCCCAAGTCGTTCCCCGGTCAGCTGTGAGACATAGTCTCTCCAGCAGGTCCGGGGTCTGCCTCTTGGTCTCCTCCTGGTGGGATGTGCCTGAAACACCTCACCAGCGAGGCGCTCGGGGGGCATCCTGACCAAATGCCCGTACCACCCCATCTGGCTCCTCTTAACCCGAAGGAGCAATGATTCTATTCCGAGCTCCTCCCAGATGGCAGAACTCCTCACCCTATGTGGTGAGAGCCCAGCCACCCTGCGCAGGAAGCTCATTTCGGCCGCTTGTATTTGCGATCTCGTTGTTTCATAGGTGAGGGTGGGAACGTAGATCGACTTGTACTATTTTATCATTTTAATAAGATTTATTCATCTTATTAAAATACGCATTCCATTTCCCAACAAGCCTGAGATGGATGAATAAAGTCTGATATGTTTGTCTCACAGATTTTGAATAAGAAGCATTTAAATTAAAGAAAACTAGACTCTGGGCTTTAACGTTGATGACATTTTGTGTGTGCAAGAGTGTGTGTTTATCATGTCCTTTTGAAAACAAGCAGTCTATTGAAATCTATTGTGCATCCAGGTAACTGACAGGCTTTGTTGAAGAGATGATCCCATTCTGTTTCCAGATGAATAAGCACAGATGTCAACCTTTTTACTGTGACTCTCACCTTGTCCACTCAATGAAAACAGAGGCCTTTGTTTCATGTGGAATATTCTCTTGTAGAAAAATAACAAAGGCACAAGACTTATTCAGGCAGATCTTAGAAGATAAAGTTCAGCCTTCACATCCTGACCTTGCAGGGTTATTAAATCTGCTGAAGTGTTACTGGCTAGCTGCAACTTCACTCTGAACAATGTAGCCAGACATTAAAATACCCATTCCTTTTTCATGAGAGCATTCCTTTCGACGAAAAAAACAAAAACAAAAACTTGGATTGCAGACAGTTGGAACCCCAGGTGACGCGTTGGGATGGCCATTGAGATTAAATTGTCCCTGGGCAAGACACTTCACCCACATTGCCTAGTCTGACTGGTGTGTGTGATTGGTTGTTGCTGATCAGAGGGGCCGATGGCTTCTGTCAGTGTACCCCAGGGCAGCCGCGGCCACGTCAGTAGCTTACCATCACCTGGTATGGAATGAATAAGCTAATCCGGAGATGTTCCCCGTTCACCTGTGAGACATAGCCTCTCCAGGAAATCCGGTGTCTGCCTCATGGTCCCCTCCCAGTGAGACATGCCCAAAACACCTCACCACTGAGGCGTTTGAAGGTGACCTAACCAGTTGCCCGAACCACCCCATCTGGCTTCTCTCCACCTGGAGTAGCAACGGCTCCATTCTGAGCTCCTCCCAGATGGCAGAGCTCCTCACTTTTTCTCCGAGTGAGAGTCCAGCCATCTGCAGAGGAAGCTCATTTTGGCCGCTTGTATCTGTGATCTCGCTCTTTCGGTCACTCCCCCACAGCTGTTGACCATAAGTGAGAGTAGGAACGTAGATCGACTTGTAAATCGTGAGCTTTGCTTTTCGGGTCAGTTCTTTCTTCACCATGCCAAACCGATGCAACGTCCTGATTATTGCAGACGCCACAGGGATCTGATTAAAAATTCAACGCATTATTATTATTATCAAAACTAGTATTTTCTGTTAAACAGAGTAATTTAATGATCAGCTTGAGGGTCTTTTCTCTATCTGATAAAAGGCCTCTGGATGAGAAACTTGTGAAATAAGTAAACATACATTCTTCTGACCCACCTCGGACCTTCTTCACTTTCTCCGACTCATTCTTGCTTCTTAGATAGAGTGACAGCTTGTCACTGTTGCTTCTCTACAATACAGAGCAGCCCCCCTTTTCTCACCTCTGACAATTGTGGTGCTCAAAAAAAAAACCTCCATCAAGGTCTTCCTCTCTCTTTCCTACACTCTTTTCTCTCTCTTCTCAAAGCAGAGAATCAATCAGCTGTCCACACACACACATCCACACACACACGACTCATTTCTTTTCCTTTTCCTAGTCTATTCAGCAGCCAGTGATCATTTAGACTTGACATGTATTGTGAAAAACTGAGCTGCTTTGCTTCTTTCTTTTTCTCTTTCTTTCACTCCTTTCTCTTTCAACTGTCTGTCATTAATGTCCAGGTCTTACAATGTACGAAGGGAGGAGAAGAAGAAAGCAAAGAGTGAGGGATGAATTGATGGATGGGTGGATAAGCACTCAGTGTCCTTTCTTTAAAGATTTGTTATTGTACAGTACTGTCTCCCAGTCATTTTTGGTTGGTGTTTCAGTCTGAAAGCCCGTCCACGTGCTCTTTTGTATGGGAAAGCAATAAGGCCCCATTGAATGAAGCTGAATGGACCTGCCATCCTTAGGGGCTGAGGCCTGAGGACTCCTATTCTTTAGCCCCCAATCTAATTGGAGCTGAAATGAAATGGAGGTTTCTTATGAAAATAGGCTTTGTTTGGCCGCAAGGCTGGTAATTCATAAACAATAAGCAGGGCCCCATTGTGTAGATAATAATATATTCATGCCGCTGGAGATGGGGAGAAGGCGAAGCGAAAGCTGAGGGTATATAAGGAGGATAGGAAGAGACAGCGATGGAGAGTGGAGGGATAAGAGGAAAGGGGAGGAGAAAGACGAGAGGCTAATAGCAAATAGTGGGTCAGAGAAAATTGGTAATGGTTGTGTAGAAGCAGAGGGTTTAACAGAGGAAGTGAAAAGAGCAAAAGTGAGTAGGAGTGAAAAGTGAGTGGGAGCGAGGGAGGTGAAAATGACAGGAACAGGTGAGATAGACGAGATAAAGATGATTCTTAGAGGGCGAGCAAGCGATTGGGAAATGGCTCTGAGTGCCTACAGGTGACTGGTTTGGAGAGAAGAAAGCAAGTGTGAGAAAGTATCATAAGAAAGAAATAGGGTGGGCAGATTGCCTGCGTGCTGGAGATGGAGTGGATTGGTCAAGTGCAAAGATAGAGCAGAGAAAATGCAGTCATTCTCTAAGAAGCAAGGAGGAGAAGAGGAAAGAAGACCGGTGTGTCTGCGGAGGTATAAATCTGCTTTCGATGCCTGGAGATGGGAGCCTTGCTTTGGGGAAAACAGGTGAGCTGTTCTGCCAGTTTCCTCTCTCACTGTCATGCATATTCGTCCACATCAAGGTTGCTTCTCTGTGGTGATCTTTAACTGAGTTAACTTTATTCTGAAGAGTTAAAGACTTTGTAGTTGCACCAAAAAAAAGTGCGTTCTGCCCAATTGGTACCATTCTTCTTGCATCTGATTTAAGCAGCTGAGTGGCTTCAAATGTTAAGCTTTTAACATTTTTTAAGGTAAAATTGTCAAAATTTAAAAACTTAACCTTCATCCTTGTCCTTTTTAAATGTTTTAATTGTGAATTGCGAAGGAAAAAGGCATTAATAACAGGAGTTAAAAAGTGTCAATGTAGTTGATACAAAAGATAAGTAAATCTAAAATCATACATCTGGCCAGATGTGTCTGCATAATTTCTGTTGTTGCTGAAAATGTCATGAAGGTTTTTTCTTAAAATTAACAAAAAAAAAAAAAAAATTGCACACTTTTTTTGAAGATCTTAACTTAACGAAAGACATGAACTGTTGAAATTGAAGCTAATATTTTGTTGTTTAAAATATCATCCGCAGCAACCCTAATTTTTAAAAGTTTCAACTGCATGTGAAAACTGATCTATTAGGTAGTAAAGTGTAACTATATTGAATATTATAAAAGTTGTCTACATGAGTGAAACATTTTAAGAAGACCAGCTTCTCAATGTTTGAATGCAGAGGTGTGAGCTTCTGTGTGAGGTTTTATCACATAAAGATATCAGATAAAGTATTGTAACTAACATACGGACTTCAGTTCATGGAAGTTTTTCTAAGTCTTTATTTTCCTCATTTAATGTCACCCCACAAAACGTATTCATTGTCATTCACACATAAAAAAAAGTCAAATTTGGTGATTAAAGATGCTTTAGTTTGTTACACAGCCAGCCAGTTGTAATTTATTGCCTATCTTTTCAAAAATAAGATGTGATATAAATGTTTTGAAAAAGTGAAGATAAAAACTTTGCAGGTTAAGATTCTATTTTTAGCCACCAGATGTCAGCATTTATCAACTTTACGAAACAAAGTTCCAACCACAATAAAAAACAGTACAAGAGAAAGTGTAATGTTTCCATTCTCTCTATTCATCTATCCATCCATCCATCGATTCATTTATTGATCGATCCATACATGCATGCGTCCATACATCTATCCATTCATGCATAAATGCATTCACCCATCTATCCGTACATACATCCATGCATTCATGCGTACATCCATGCATGCATCCATCTATTCATGCATACATTAATGTATTCATCCATCTGTCCATAGATACATCAATGCATGCGTACATCCAACCATGCATCCATTCATTTATTCATGTATTCACAAATACATAAATCCATTCTAGATGCAGAGCAACAATTTGTGTGCCTAAACTTGTTCTCTACAAAAAGTTAACATTTCTTCTATTTAAAATTAAATAATATTGTGCAAACTAATTTAAAATCCTCATTAAAAATGTCTTTATTATGAATGTGTGAACATAAAATATTTTTTTTATTTGGGTTGAAGTTCCTAAAGAGTAATTTTTAAAAAGATTATTATTCTCACCACAAGATGGCAATCATGCACAGTAAAAATAGCTTGAGTTGCGTGTGCGCGTGTAAGTTGGGCATGAAGAACCCTAATGTGTATTCTCTTCAAGTTCATAATTTCTGTATGATTAATTTTTTTTTTTTGCTATCGATTGTCGTTGGTTGTGATTTTGTGTGTGTGTATGTATGTGTGTGTGTGTACTTTGATTAACCTGGTGAATTTGTGTTCAAGCAGAGTGGGATGTTTCACTGCTGGAAGGCCCTGTTTGTTTGTGTTTATTTGCATGCTGCAGAGTGGATGCTGGCGGTGTCGGTCACTACAAGTGGCTGGCATTCTGTGCCTGTTAATCAGGCTCCGGGCAAACTGGGTGGCAGCGCTTCGAATGGTTTCGCTGGAGATTATCCCAAAATTATCCATGAATTATCCCATAGAATTACGCCATTCCTGTCAGGGCCTTGTCCATTGATGGAAACTGGGAAGAGGGAGTGTTGGACCAAGCTGTGGGCATGTACACATTGTCAGAGGGAGATTTGGATGGAGCTGTGTTGGTGTCTGTTATGACTTTCCGTTCATGCGAGTGTGCATGTGTCTGTAATAACTCTGGCAGTGTTGGTACATTGAGGTAATGGAGCATGTTAATCCACATCAAACAGTTATTAGTGCCAGATTTTACGCGTGAAATCACTGGATATAAGAAGATGAGGAAGAGATACTAAATAGATACCCCTCAATAAATAATGTTGTAGTTTGGGGTTCATCTTCAATCCTCAAATTTGGGACAAATTGCATTGAATGTAAATCACCATCTGAAGTATTTCTCCACTCCCCTCCGCCCCCCAGAGCTACAGGTTATTAAAGCTGTTTGAGTTTCGTACTGAAGTCATTATTCTTTGGCTGCTGTCTCTGCACATTGCTCTGTCATTAAAGTCTGGGTACATAGGAGGTGTGTGTCTGTTGGAGCCCTGGAGGGATGAATAGTGCTGGTGAACCTCTCTGCGATAAGTGTTCAGTAAACGGGTCAGCAGATTGTCCTCAGAGGCTCAATCTGAGTTATTTTCCCTGACTGAGAACAGAAATTATCCTCTGTATTCATTCCATAAACAGACCACCGGTGGCGCAGACTCAACATAGTTTGTTGTTGCCGTGTTTGCCTACTTAGTCTCTGTTTTCTTATTCTTTGGCTGAGCACAAGACTGCTTCCACACAATGTGGGATAACACACACACACACGCTTCTCACCCACTCGTCAACAAAGGCCAAATACGACGCTGGCGAATAGATGAATGCACATCTATAGCAGATGAGAAAACAATTAGATTTAGAGCGGGCACAAGTGGAGGACCACGGTGAAACACACTGGCAAGAAGCAGGAAAACGGTAAGAGGCAGAGGGGCAAAAAGAGGGAGAGGCGGAGGTGTTGAAAGGTTAAGTACTCTCTCTTTTTTTGGATGCTGTACTTCCTGCCGGGCCTTGTTCCTTGACCTGCTGGTTAGAGTAGAGAGGTTAGAAAAAATGTGAGCAAGGAAAGGAGGGAGAAAAGGCTAAAACTGCATGTGGGGTTGCAAGGTGAGAGGTGGAAGAGCTGAAATGGGAGGAGTATTTGCCTCTGACTGATGAGGAACAATTGGACACACAAGCCCGGCACGCACACACACCGAAACCAGAAACAAAAAATGGACATTCTCTCACACACACGCAGACATGCACACATTTAGAACTACAGGCCCAGCAGGCACATGAACTTCAGTGCAGTTGTTGCCATGGCGATACACTGAGTTGCTGACCCCCCGACTCCATTTTTCCTGCCGCTTGGCTATTGAAAGAGATGATTGACAAGTGTCCAAATGTCAGCCGACCTAGCCGGCCACACAGATGGAGGGAGGGAGGGAGGGGGCGGCCATTTTATTTTTCCTTTCACTTCCAGAGAGGGATGTGTGTGTGTATTTGTACACATACATACATGCACATAGGCTTAAACGTGTTGTGAGCATCTTGTAAAGAAGAAAAAGTATTTAAACAGCAATCACAACTACTTTGTACTTTCAAACTGACAACGGTAGCAGTGGAATAAAAGAAATGATTGGGGATAAACACACACGTCACGCAGTTTTATTCACAACCAAACACAAAATTCTTGACTTGCAAATAAACATATTTTTTGCATGTGGGACCATGTTTTATACAAGGTGTGTCTTTTTTTTTTTAGTTGCTCTGATAACTTATTCAGTAGAACGCAGACTTAGCTGGTGGTATCCGTTCAATTCATCTTTCTTTTTTTGAAAAATATTTGAAGCTGTTCTCTGTTGTGTGTTTTTATGTATGCTCATGTGAAGTGCTGATTTATAAACTCAACATGAATCCATTTATTTGTGCATCATTTACAATAGAGACTTATACAGGAGTTTCTTTCTCTCATGCAAAAAATACTTTTGCTTGTATCAGTTTTTATTTTTTTCTTTCTCTTGTACTTCCTGTTTTTTGTGTCCACTATCCCTTTCTCTCCATCCCATTGTGTGCAGGCTTGAAGGGATCGGTCTTATCTTGATCACCCACAGCAACACATTAACCTCTCCTCTCTTATCTCTACATTGGTCATTAGTGCCGAAACCCTTAACGTCCTATTGACAAGGAGACAATTCGGAATGTGTGTGTGTGTGCTTTTGAGTTATTGTGACGTGTAATTTAGATCTGCTGAGTCTGTGATCTGAGGCGATAGTATTATATTTGCATGTTGTGTGAGTGCAAAAGTGAAACAAAGTGGGAGTGGGTAGAAAGGCTGTTTGCTGTGTTTGATATCATGATGTGTCATCCAAAATGGAACGACTGATAAAGCACATTAATTTATTTTTTAAACACCGTATCTGTGCATTTAAAATAGTGTGATTAATAAGATTTATTTTTAATATTTACCAACCAAATAGTGTGTAATTTGCACTTAATGCAGTGAATGTGTTCACCGCGAGGCTTGAATGACTCTCTCCTCCCACTTGAAATCTTTATAGGAAACTGTAATAATTCAAAAGATTGCCATGCATTTGGCAATGAAAGCATTTAGAAGGTATTGAGGAAAAATAAAATGTACTTTGGGCTCTAATGCAACAGCATTGGTGCTGAATGGGGTTCTCCATTTGCTGCTGATGGTGCATTACACTTCAGCTCAGTGAAACAGCTGTCAACAGTAAGTGAATCACATATTAAATCAGTTCAGTGTTTCAAGTCTTTCCAGACGGCAGTGGTGTTCACATCTGCTTTAAACATGGTTTCTTTATGCGACATAGCTCAGGAAGTTGTGTGTTTGAATTGCATTTGTTTTCACTTCTGTGATACACATGGAATCCCTAAATTTCCTTCACAGTCAATAGGAAATAAAAAGCTCATCGCTAAAACTGTAAATCATAAAAAAAGGTATTTATTTGTCAGTAAAAAGTGTGCTGATGTTTTGTTGCTAAATGCTGCACTTATCAGTCTGTCTCTGCTTTTTTTTTTTTTATCTTGTCCTGGCCCCTGTGTGTTAGTGGGTCTGACAATCCAATAGGTTAAAAGAATAATTGCAACTCTATTTACCCCAAACAGCCTCTCCTCTGCACATAATTACATCCACACACGCACACATCCACAGACACACTACGAGGGAACACTCAGAGAGTGGGAGAGTCCCTGCACTAATATTTAGGTTGTAACAGTCATGTGTTGGAGTGAACCCTCCTCTTGTCCTCCTCTTCAACGCAAAGCACTGTTAACCACCGGTACTCTCTGAAAGAGAAATACACATCCCCACATTGGTCATGTTCATTGTGCTGTAGGTGTCTATGCAACGCATTTATGACTGGCTGGCTTTTTCTAAATACACTGAACATTGAGGACAATAAGACGAGGGGTTGTGTGCCAACCATAAATGTGTTTTTGGCTAAAATAAATTGATGTTTGCCTTTTTTGTAATGTTTGCATTTTTCTAATTTATTCCAAAATTACCAGTAATATCAAAGTTTTAAAAAGAGGCATCTCGAGGAATAGATTTTTTTTTTTTAGGGCAATGAATAATTAAATCATTCCTAGACATTTTAAAGTTGTTCTCCTAAAGAAATAGCATTTAAGATTCTTAAATTTGAATGTGTTTAGTGTTTCTGCACAAGTGACATCATTATTTTTAAGAAATACAAGTGAATAAAAATTTTACTGAAAATGTAAAAGCGTTTTGGATTATTTTGTTAGCTATCCAAGTCCAAAAAATTCCGATCTAATAATTTCAATGAAAATCTTTTGTGTATTGATGTATTGATTAATAATGAAATAGAAAAGTCATTTAGAACTTAAATGTGCTTATGTACATGAATTAAAATACAATGCAGCCAGTCAGATAGAAATAGGTTTGCAAGACCATGTGTGTATTTAGATGTTTGCTTTACAGAAGCAGGTGTAACCTTTGCATTTTCTCCCTGGGGTGACTTTGTTTCAGCTTGCAGTGCCTGTGCTCAGATATTGGTGGCGCTGCTGCTGCATTGTGATTAACTATTGCTCCAGCTATACTGTGGACCCACTCACAGCCTGGCATTACATTAGGAGACATTATCTAAATACTCAACAAAGTGAAATTGAATTTCGGCCTCCTTTTCTAGCCTCTCCTCCTCCCATTCTGCTGGTTTAACTGGCCCGCTCTAGGATCCCATTCTCTCCTTATTGTTAAAGAGAGTCGAGCAGCATCCTCTGCTCCTCATCCACTTTCAAATTGAATCAGTCTCAATTTGACCTTTTATGCACTAGAATCCGCTACAGATGTACAGTATGTGCATACAAGTAAGAGTTGACACGTGTGTGTTTGTGTGTGTGTTTGTGCACTCCCATGTGCCCCGGTGTCAGCTCGCATTGCTTACAGTGAAGTGGGAAACAGCATCTCCCTATTTGCTGCAGAATAGACCAATTAGTGTTTAGCAACAGAGCAGGAACCCATGTGAATGTGTCATTGATTAGCAGGATTTGGCTAATCATCACATCTCATGAACTCAGCCGTTAATGTCAGCTGGATCTCCTACAGTACGCCTCCTTCTCTTTCTTCAACGTATCCCTCTATCTTCTCTTTTCAGAGGCCTCCTCCTGTCTGTCTTTCCGCACTTGTCTTTTTGCCCATCTGTCTCTGTCTGTTTTCTCTCATTTTCTTCTTCTTTTTCCCTCCACTTCTCAATTTCTTCCTTCCTCTTTCCCCATTTTCTTCTCGTACTTTCACGAGGGCTGGAGGGTGTACAGTAAGAAGCAGAACGGATGCTGATTTTCCTCCTCATACATATGAAAAAAAAAGAACAAGAATATGCCAGCTTTTCTTTTTTGGAAATACTCGGTTCTTTTATTTATACCATCCTTCTTTGTGCTTATTAATCTGTCACTGATGTTTTGGTGTCTCTCATTTAGCTTGATGTCTCTTTCAGGTATTTTATTTTCGGATGTTAAGACATTCAAAGCAATAGAAAAATGTTCCATCTCATAGTGTCCTTTTCAAACATTTGAAAGTGAATTCTAAGGTATGAACGCTTGTTTAGTTAAAAACTTGTTTTTTTTTCATTCAAAAAATATTTTCTGTCAAATAGATTTTAAAAGTGTGGTTGTAAATAGTAACAAACACAAGGCGTTTAAGAAAGAGATAATATGATTTATTATAAATTAAATAACTACAAATCTAAAAAGTTTAATAACTGATTAATATTTAATTCCCAAATATTGGTCGTATTTTTTTTTTACCTAGTTGAAGATGTATTTTTGCCAAATTTAGAAGAATAAATGTCCTCAAATAGGAAAAAAAAATCTAAAAAATAATCAGTTTACTGTCAAGGCTTCAGAAGTTGGAATCAAAACGATGCATTGAAACTATTTTTTTTTTCATGGTTGACAGGTTACGATTATCACCAACCTTGATTTTTGCGAGAACATTTTAAAAGCTACAAAATAAAAATGTGAAAATAAACTTTTGGAAAAAAAACCCATCAGTCTAGTTCTCTTCTTTAAATGTTCCAACAAAATATTAATATCTTGTCTCGCCATAAACTATGACAGAGGTATAGATTTAAGAAAAAAAATTACCTTTTTTTTTTTCCTTTAGCTGAAATTAAATTAGTGGTTTTGGAGGTTTCTACATTTTGTAATAAGTATTAGTTATCATATTAATTAACATCTGTTTGACACAGTTTGGTGGCCAGCTGGGAGCATGAAGGAAGACATGTGGTGTTGCATGTAAGTGTGTGTTAGTAGCTGTTAGTGTGTGTGTGAAAGGTTGCAGAGGAGGGGACTTGCAGCGTTTGATTTGTTGTGTTGCTAATGTGACACTGATTATACAGGTCAGAGTAAAACAAAGCAGGGAAACGTTGCAATGCTAATACAGACGCTGTGATAACAGGGTTGTCGTCTTGCACTAACTCACACTCTTTAGGTGCAGATCGACAGATATATCGTCGTACGAACGTATACTCGCGTATGCATTCTTACGCCCTTGTGCAGCACATAAGACACACCAACTCTCTAATGGCACACACACTTACACACACATACAAAAACCCTCTCTCAATGACTTCTGCAAACCACACAGAGGCTTTTTTTTGTAAGAGCTACACTGTTGCCATGGAGAGAAGAGGTTAGTGAATTTGACCTATGCTATCATGCTAGCTTTGGTCCCGCAGCTGTAATTTGAAATGAGAGAAAAAAAACATGTGTTTCTCACTGAATTGATTTATCCCTATGTTTATGAGTAGATAAGTGCAGTGATGCTTAGATGGAGGGTTATTTTCATGGGGTGACTCTTTTGTGTGTATTGTGTTTATCTAGGCCACTGTCGATGTAGGGAGTACTGTAGCTCTTTTGCTCGCAGCGGGGGCCCTCTTTCTGTGTTTGTGTGTATGGGTTCTCTCTATGTGTGCCTGTGATTAGTTGGTGTTTATGTGTGTGCCAGTCTCCAACAGAAGTACAGCAAAGGCATGGGATGTATTGTGGTTTATGAAGAGCGGTGCGTGATCGGACTGCCTTGCAGCACGAACAAAATCGATCACAGTCAGATGGACAAAGTAGAAGTGACTAAACAACATGGAGTGCATTTGCTCTGATGTGGTCATCAAATAACCTGCTCCTTCATTTAAAGTGAACCAGTCTTGTGCCCCTGCCTCCCCTCCCACTACCTTCACGTAGACAAAAGAAAATGAAACAAAAAAAAAAACTAGACGTAATCTCAGTCGAATTGTGCACATGAGCAACATATGGAAGACGACAAGAAAGAAAATGAGGGGCTAAGATTCAGTCATCTGTCTGGGTTTTGGGGTAATTTGATGGGGCGGGTGCAAATGTCGGTGGTGGTGGGCGGGGATGTGTCAATCATGTGTTTGACAGGGGCTTGTATAGGTTGTCGTGTTGCCCGGTAGCAGAGGCAGAAGAGCCACAAACTCAGGGTCCAAAAAGGGGTTAAAGTCCACCCTGGACGGTCTCCTAGACAGCACTAGGTGCAGATAGGAAAGCCGTCACTCTGAGAAGGTCATCCCAGAGGTGATCCAATTCTCTGTGTTTGAGCGTCAGGAGATTGTGTGCTCACCTCTGTCAACCCCTCTATATACAGGTCAGCAAAAATAAGACAGAGACTCACCATGGCGGGTGGAAGGGTTGACATAAGAGAGAGGCTTAGAGTAACCTGTGTGTGCGTGTACACGTGTGGGTGTGTGTATGTATGTATAATTCACTAGACCCAATTGTGTCTCTCATCCTGTCTCCAGTCATCTGAACAGGCAATGTAGTGGACACTAATGGGCCTCTTTGCTCTCAGTTGACCCTTAAAGGCCCCGGTGGGGATACTTGGGAGGGTGACTTTGCACCTGCAGCTCAGGAGACCACCATGTTTTATTGTTTCTTTTTTTTTCTCACTTCAGCTACCTGTTATCTCCCTTTCATTGTTTGTCTTTACTTCACCCGCTTCACCATTCACTCCTAGTTTCTCTTTCAACTTTCCTCCTCTGGGATGGATTTCACTTTCACAAGTTTATGCAGGTCACTGTTGGATATTCCCGAGTGACCCATCCACATTGAATTAAACGGTGAATCAATACGAATCTGACACTTTGAGGAGGAGAGGGTGAGGAGTGGACGCCAACATAGTATGGATTGTTCAGGTCAATTTTATTCTTCCTGTTGTAGATTTTTTTTTTTTAAAAAAAAGCTTATTAAATTGAGTTAAATATCTCATCAGGGTCAGATTGATCTATTTAGAAAGAGAATGAACTTTACACATTTGTGAAACCACACATGTGTGTTTTTATGTGTGTGTGTGTCTAAAGCTGAACAAGCTGAAACTACCATCTGTTAGTGAAGGCCAACAAACCGTTAGAGGTTCCCTCTCTTTGCTCCTGTCAGTGACAGCTGGGTGTGTGTTAGGGTGAAAGTGTATTGCTGCCATGTTTGTATGTCTGTGTGTGTGTGTTCTCCTATGTATTCACTAATTACTGTCATTTGTATCACAGTGGGATCAGCCCAGTAAACGGTCATCGTGTGTTGACACATTTAGTTTCTGCTCCTGCCTCCTGTGGTTCGGCTCCGGTGAAACGTGTTTTGATGGACTCACGCAGTCATGGCTGCAAGGTGTCAACAGCGTAATATCTAACTTGTGTGTGTCATTAGTTTGGCCTCAGTTATCCAGCAAACATGTCGAGACAACATCAGGTTTCCATTTAAGGTGTTGATAAATAAACAACAATGCAATTTAAACATCCAATCAAAACTTACCTTATACGTCCCATCTCATGCTAAATAAATCTTTTCTCATTGAATATTTATCACATACACAACAAGAATTTATTTTAGGGAACATCTATTACACAATAGTTATGAAGTTATGCTTATTTAGAAAGCTTCGTCACAGACTAAGAAGTGTAAATAGAATATTTAAGTCATCCCCTGAAGCTCCACCTCTGAACATGTCTGTGTAATCTCTCTTTTGTCCAGGAGTGATCAATTGCAGAAAGGCTTCAAAGCTGTCTTCTGGACAGTGTGTTTGAAGATCGTTTTCACTCTCATCAGATTGAAAATGACACTCTGATGAGAGTCAAAATATCTCAATCTTCAAATACGCTGTCCCAGAAGAAAAATTTGAATCTTTTCTACAATCCTCGGAAAAAATTATGTCAAATTAATTGATTGTGAAAACTATGTAGTGAAATAATAAATACATCAGGAGCTATATTCTCCTCTCCATCTTAGCTCGCCGTTAACTTGTGCTCACATGCGATACTGGTCAATTGGATCAATTTGTAAATACATTTTTTACCTGCTGATTATATGCTACACATGGTATTAAAATTTTGGTAAGAATTTACAGGTTTTTTTTTTTGGCATTTTATTATATTATCAAAAATGATAAGTATCAAAAATAATTTCACCTGTTGAGTTAATCTATGATTGGTATGGGTAGGATTGTTAAGAATAAGTTTGCTGTTATCAGGATCAACAAAATACCCATAAAACTCTAATCTAGTGCAATTATTTCTTAAGTAAAATAAGGTTCACCTCATCAAGGTCATCAATGCTTGTTTGTTGTCACACAGGAGGGGACAGAAATACTAAAAATAATAAAAAAAAAATGTTCATTGGTTTTCTTCATTAATTTTCTTCTGTTTAAAAAAAAGGTTTTGGCCAAATGTTAAAAGTTTAACAACCAAATTACTCGATAGCAAGGAGGTATTTTTTTTGTTAGACTTTCAGTGTTGTACTTTCATAGATTTTTTCTTTTTTTTTTTACTGATGGTTAGCAGTGCAACGTTAAAAATGTTGAGGATTCTATACTGCTTGGTCTCTAAATTTGATCTTCTTTCGAAATTTCCCTTCAGGGGTCGTCAGAGCAAGTCAGTTTCTTTCATCTAACCCTATCTGCTGCATCCTCTTCAGTCACACCAACTATCTTCATGTCTTCCTTCACTGTATCCATGAACCTCCTCTTTGGTCTTCCTCTAGTCCTCTTTCCTGGTGGTTCCAAACCCAGCATTCTTCTTCCGATGTACTCTCTCTCTCTCTCTCTCTCCTCTGCACATGTCCAAACCATCTCAGTCTGGCCTCTAAATTTGATCAAGGGAACAAATAATACCTTTATCTAACAAGAAAATATTTGTATATGTTTTTTCTTTAATCTTCTGAATTGCTTATTCAGTGGGTGTTCCGGGGGGTGGCAGAGCCTATCCTGTCTGATTTCAGATGAGACGCAGGGTACACCCCGAACCGGTCTAGCAGCAACACAAGCTTTTATGTGAGCTGCCCCAAAGCTTCTAATTGGTCTGAAAACATATAGTAATTCAGTCAGATTGTTCTTCTGTAAGTTTATACACACTTTTTTTTTGCATATTGTCTTTTGCTGAGCATCAATGTGAGAGTACAAACATATGCACCGTCGAAAATACCACGTTAGTTTTCAGGTGAGAGTTTTTATAAAAACTCTGTTAAAAAAAAAAAAAAAGGTGGAGTTTTGCTCTTATTTTTCTTGCAATCTTGTATTGTGTGGAGATTATTTTGTGATAAGAAGCTGAGTTAAACAGTGTTTATTACACTTCCATAATGATTCCTTTGTTGTGGTGACAAAGTACTCCATTTGCTTTGTGAAGTGACTCGAGCAAAAAGTCGAAGATGTTAAAATAACCACGCTACTAAGAATCGTTTACTGTTGGTTTAATGCAGACCGTTCCATTCAATTATTTAATTATGGATAGAATAAAGAAAATGGTCACAAAACCTTTTACACATACAACAAACAAAATGCATTATGAGATTAAACAGAGATCATAAAAGAAATGAGGAATGAAACAAACTCAGGACATTCATGAACCCTGTCCATCCTTCGCAATGATTCAAAAACACTCTACCAGTATGACCCAGTACGTCCCGGTGTAACTCTCCTAGTACTCTCCCAGGCCTTGTCCCAGTATGATATGGCAGATTGGGAATTAAAGAGCAGCACTGTACGTGTGGCCCGACTTGTTTAGGGTGGATCCCGCCTCTCACCAGAGATCAGCCGAGATAGGCTCCGGCACCCTCCGCAATCCCGTTAGGGGTAAGCTGTTCAGACGAAACATCAAAATCTACAATTGCACAGATCCAGTTTAAATAATGTCGTACATGAGCTTCATCCATCCAATGTTCAGAAAGTTTGTGATTAAAAGCTCTTTTGTATTTTTTAAGTTTGTACACTGGACAGCAAAAGCAATTAATACATTTTTTGGTTCGAACACAGTTACTCTCACAATCATTAACTCTACACACCTAATAATTCAATTAACAGTGAGCAAAATTTCTTTTTCTGACTTGCATATTTTTATTTGGCATCGTTTTACGTCGGATGCCCTTCCTGATTCAAGAGTACATAGAAAGAAGGATGCTGGGTTTGGAACCACCTGGAAAGAGACCTAGAGGAAGACCAAAGAAGAGGTTCATAGATACAGTGAAGGAAGACATGAAAATAGTTGGCGTGACCGAAGAAGATGCAGGAGATAGGGTTAGATGGAAGAAACTGACTTGCTGTGGTGACCCCTGGAGGGAAATGCCAAAAGAAGAGGAAGAAGAGAGCAAAATAATTTTATTGGATTGTAACAATGAATAATTTTAGGTTTGAGATAAAGGACCAGCTGTAACAACGACACGCCATCTATAAACTTTTTTAGATGACCCCCAAAAAAAGGCAACTTAAAAGTTTTTAGCTTACACTACAAAGCTAATGCCTGTAGTTCAAAATAAAAATTTGTAAAACTAGTTTAGATTTTCTGTTATTAAGTCAGTTAACCTGCCAAGTATTTCCTCTCATCTTTCATCTATTTATCTTTTCGTGTTCATAGAAACCCCCTCCTCTGCTTAGCCCATGTTTATCCCATGGGCAAGCCAAAGGCTGACAGCTTTGTTTGGGCTCTCCACTAAGTGATTTTTAATCAACTGGTCTGTTTGAGTCCTCCCAAGGGCCAGAACAGCTGAGGCTGTGAGAGACTGATCTGTGAACTGCAGAATGTGTGGATAGCATGATGGAGACAGTTTGAATAACGTCACAGTAAATTGTACTCTCTCTGTGGTACAGAGTTTGTAATAATGTTTTTAAGTTGTTTTCCTAATGATTTGAATTCTGAAATCACACCATAAATAATTGATTTGATTCTCATTTGTCTTTTAATGTGTTGTTGTACATTTTGTTTCATCTTCTGAACCGCTTATCCCTACTGCGGTTGCGGGGGGTGTCAGAGCCTATTGTAGCTAATGTCAGGGGAAAGACAGGATACACCACAAACAGGGCACCAGTCTGTTTCAGGGACTCATACAGAGAATTATCCACACACACTCATGACTAAGGGCAATTTTATGGCAGCCAATCAACAATATTTTTGGAGGGTGGGAGGAAACCGGAGGACCTGAAGAAAACCCATTCATACACAGGGAGAACATGCAAACTCCACACAAAATGACCAGTGTTTCAAGCCTTGTCTCCGAGACTCTAACCCTGACCTTCTTACTGTGAAGCCACAGTGCTAATCACTGCACTGCTGTGCGTGTTTATTGTTTTAAACATTTAGTAAAAGTCTTCATCATGTTAAGGAATATTTTACGTCTGCATTTGAAATTATGCTTAATAACACCCCATTGGAACGAGCTTACGACAGTAAGTTCCTTGGAATGATTATAGATCACAAATTAAGCTGGAAATCACACATAAATTATACAAAAAATAAACTGTCTAAAGTAATAGCAATCATTTATAAATTCAGATTTGTCCTAAATAAAAAAAGTTTGTTTATGTTATATAATACATTAGTACTTCCATATATAACTTATTGTATCGAGATTTGGGGAAATACGTACAAAACTAACACAAAACCAATTTATATTTTACAAAAAAAAGCAATACGAGCAATAACATTCTCATCTTATAATCAACCTACCAATAATCTATTTATAAATTTAAAAACATTAAAGTTCTATGATTTAGTGGAATTACGCACTTTAAAATTTATGTTTAAGATAAAAAAAAACATGATGTCAAACTCTCTACAAAATATGTTTATTATTAGGAAAAGTCCATACGAACTAAGAGGAAATGATGTGTTCATTAAAAATAAATTTAGAACAAATGTTAAAAAATTCTGTATTTCTATGAAAGGTGTGGATCTTTGGAATAATTGTAATGATGAACTTAAATTGTGTTTAAATCTTTTATGTTTAAAAAAGAAATTTAAGTTATTAATACTTAAAAAATATGCAAGTCTTGATGGTTAAATTCAAGCTTCTATAAAAAGCAAACAATTATGATATGTTATGATTATGTTATGTGTTACAAATATGTGTTATGATTATGTTATATGTTATGATGTGTTATGATTATGTTATGATGTATTATGATATTATTATGTTATGTGTTATAACAATTATGATGACTTAGTATTTACTTCTGTCTTTTTGCTTTTATTATGACATAAAAAAAAAAAAAAAAAAAAAGGGTCGGCGTAATAAGCGTTTGCTTCAGCCGTTACCTTTTCGGTCCTTTGCTGGAATATGGTTGTTTTCTTTATTTCATTGATATGAGGTTGCACTGTGACCGAAATAAATAAATAATAAAAAAAAAATCATTCTGACAAGGTTTTCAAACTCCTAATGTTTGCTCTAATTTGTCAGGGCTTGAATCTGTCCTGGGACATCCATCCTGTAGTTAATGTTAGTTTCAGACTTGTTACTATGTACAGTATGTTATGTTTCGAGAGGTTACTTATACTGACCCAAGACAACGTGAGAATAGTATTGTGGAACGAGAAGGAGACACATCAGCTCTTTTATTACTAGAAATAAAAAAAAATTGAGACAAAGCCAGGATATGTTGTTGATATTATTGAGTTTCAACTTATTCTCTCTTGTATGAGATTCCTATTTCTTGACTTGGTTTAAAAAGTTGCTGATGCAGATCATTTATAAATGAGAAAATACACATATTCACATTTCTTACTTTGCACCGTAAAGTTTGAACATCTTAAAGCTGCTGTTAATTCTTTTGTTTAAAAACTGAAAACATGGATCCAGGCTGTATGTGATTACTTCAATGCTCTATATAATATCTAAAGATGATATTTCATGTCTTTTATTTGTCGGTGACTGAAATATAACCTTGTCATTTTTCTCTTTGCTTCACCAATGAACAAACTGTTTCTTACTGAATACAAGTTTTAAATCTATAGGTGAACTTGAAAAGCAAAACAAAGCTTTTTAATCAAGATTTTATGCAACAATTGTGAAATCAATCATTTTCTGTTTTAAATGGATCAAATCCAAACATTCAAAGTGCATGTAAATGTTAAAATTCTAATAAATCTGAACTTAAATTTGAACTAAGATTTATTAAATTTATTAGAACGATATCATTTAATCTAGATAACTTTCGAAGGTCATCATAGCTTTTAAATGTTAGAAACTTTGCTGATTCAGTTTCCTCAAACTTTGTGTTTTGAGAAGATTTGGAGGTTACCACACAACCTTCACAAGTTTTGTTCTTTAAAATAATTTTCCGTCTAACCGTCTTTTGCATTAGTTTATGCACTCTACTGAGTTTTCTTTTCATTTATTTCTCTTTCATTTAGATTTTTCGTTTTGGCGTCTGACCACATGCATGTAATTTGAACACTTACATTGAGATGAACAACCTTAAGCTCCTCATGTTGAGACAGATCAACAAGGTACAAAAACCAAAAAAAGGTGGGCTGGTAGCAATTGTGAAAGGTGCGCAGTCCACTCTGTTTCTAGTACTGATTTTGCCTGAAACCTCACCCACACACTTACCCAGCAGGCCACAGACTAAGCACCCTTGTGCCCTCCTTCTCATCTCCAGGGACTTCAACCATGCTTCTCTGTCCACCACTTTATCCACTTTTATTCAGCATGTCACACGGTGTACCAGAGACAGCAAAGTCCTCGACCTATTTTATGGGAACGCTAAAGAGGCGTTCGACACATAACCCCTCCTCCTTCTCAGAGATCAGATCACATCATCTCCAGCCTGTATACGTTTCTCGGGGCAGAGACAACTACCTATTAACCAGACAGACAAAATATAGCTTGATGACATTGAGGGCTGTTTGTGATCCTCATAAAGAAGACATTGATAAACTAGTATACACCCAGAGAGGCTATCAAATACTAGTTGGCATTTTTGAAGCTAGAAGATTGTCACAGTTAGTCACTTTAACCTCCTTTTTTCAGACACCAAACTACAGTTATGGCCCAAGGGTTGCCACAGCAAAGTCAGTTTCTTCCATCTAACCCTATCTGCTGTATCCTCTTCGGTCACACCAACTGTCTTCATGTCTTCCTTCACTGTATCCATGAAGCTCCTCTTTGGTCTTCCTCTAGTCCTCTTTTCTGATGGTTCCTAACCCAGCATCCTTCCGCTGATGTACTCTCTCTCTCGCTCCTCTGCACATGTCCAAACCATCTCAGTCTGGCCTCTCTGACTTCATCTCCCAAACCTCTAAGATGTGCTGTTCCTCTGATCCTGTTCATCCTGGTCACTCCCAGAGAGATCCTCAGCATCTTCATCTATGCTACCTCCATCTCTGTTTCCTGTCTTTTCTTCAGTGCCACTGTCTTCTTATGACAGACGATATCCAACTCACTGCTATTTGGGATTTAAATTGGGATATTTTAAATTTATCAACAGTTTAGTAATGCGAGATGGGGTGATTCAGGCATTTAGTTAGAATGTCTCCCAAACACCTAGCTGCTGTTTCAGATACATCCCACTGGGAGGAGAACCAGGGGCAGGCCCGAAACTCACTGGAGAGACTGTCTCACAGCTGGACAGGGAACACCTTGGGATCCTCCCGGATGAGCTGGAGAATGCAGCCGGGCTGAGAGAAGCCTGGGATTCCCGTCTGAGGCTGTTGTCTCTGCCACCCGGCCTCGGATAAGTGGAAGACAACTGAACAGAAATAATGTCTTGAATTTCCCTATGTTAAAAATTGTCTCCCAGATTATTCAATGGGGTAGTTGATTCAGTTTAAACTGGCATCCTCCTGGGATGCCAGTTGCATGCCAGGATGCAGCCCTGCCGGGATACCAGGGCCCCACAGACGGAGGATGCCTTTAAAAAAGGACTAAAAACCCACTTTTTTAAAAAAGCTTATCATTTTTAAATTTTGTTTGCATTGTATGTTTGTTTTTATTGTACTGTACGGTTTTAATTGTTTTAAGTTTTAATGTTTTAACCATGTAGCACTCTGAGGCTTGATTTCAGGTGTAGAGTGCATTATAAATAAAATGCATTATTATTATTATCGTTCCTTAACTATGCAAGGCTTTGATTACCAAAAAAACTAGTGACGGACACCCTTCATTATAATTCTTTTAACCTTAAAAGTGAACAATCAATATCACTATGATGAAATTTTCAAACTACTTGGGTGTTAATTAAAAACAAACTGGGCTAATCTTGCAGCTTACTAACTCTTTCAAGATGGCATTAACTATCTTGTTGGAGCAGCGGTGCATTAGTTGACCGGAGAACAGGATAAAAAAAAAATACTCATGCTCTCCTCTGAGATGCAATCTTGTCCTGGTTGGTGGCAACATTTTCTTCAATGCCTGAGTCGGCATTCTACCCCATGCAGGACATACTAAATGCACTAAGTAACTCTCTCAGCAACAGGGTGCTCTGTCACTATGTGCACTGGGGAGAAGGTTTCGTAGATTTTTCTTGCCTACTGGAAATCAGGACCAATGTCTCTGCTTATTGACCCTGAAGGAAAACTCACACAATAAATAAAATTCTCTTCATGTCTTCTGCACTTCTGAACAACAACACTTCTTCTTTCTTATTGTTTAAGCAAAATGATTTAAAACTTCAGCTTATATAAGCTCACAATTATAAAAATGTGATTTCATTTTCATTTTTTTTGTTTCATATCCTTATGTTCAAAGTATTCAAATGAATTTTCCAAATCATTTATTTAAAAAGATCAGACCAAGTTTCCACTAAGTAATCAAATTACACTTAAGTAATTTTGCAATAGGCCGCAGAGTGACACAGTGATCAGCCCAGTGGCCTCACAGCAAAAAGGTCATGAGTTCGCGTCCCGGGTGGGGATGAGGCTGGAAATACTGGCCTTTCTGTGTGGAGTTTACATGTTCTCCCCATGTACTCTGGTTTCCTCCCACCCTCCAAAAACACGCAGTTAGGTTGATTGGCCATGACATGATTGCCCCTAGGACTTGGGAGTGTGTGGCCATATGACAGACTGGCGACCTGTTCAGGGTGTACCCCGCCACACGCTTCGAATCAGCTGGGATGGCACCACCCGTGACTGAATTTGGCAATACAAAGAAAACAATGATGAGTAAAAAAAGACATGTCTTGTAATGGTACTCATGCGATTGCAAGTTTGGAGCTGTTACTTGGCTGTTAACATGACCTTTGTGGACACTGAAAATGTAAAACAAATGGGTTTAAACAATATTTTACAAATTAAAACCTTCAAATTGATCCATTTACATTTTAAGCTTTTCATTTCAAGAGTTTTCTCATTTTAACTCTGTATTTGAGAAACTTTATTTGTCATTACGCTCTTGTTATTTATTTTAAAAAATCAACTTTTTTATGTAAATGAAAGCTAATTTATTTTATAGACAGGACAGTTGCAGCTCAAATTTGAAGAACTATTTTATATTCTATTGGTTTAATGTTACAGTCCAGAATTGTTATTAAATTTTATCATCTTGTGCAAAAATATTTGGCAATAAAATCTTGAATATCTATTTCAACACACAGTCTCCTCTTGGCTGGCAAACTGTAGGCGTTGTGTTAATTAAGCTACTTAATGGGAGATTTTTATTTTATATGTTAATCCACAAACACAACATTCAAAGACTGTAAAACAGTCAGTGATACATTACACTGTCCTTTCCCCTTAAATAAAACATGTAAACAGTGCATGTGAACACTCGAATCTTGACCATCAAGGTGGTATAGAATACAAAACATCCAACAAAAGAATAGTAAAATGATCAACAAGAGAGAAAAGGTTTGGATCAGAAATGGACATTAAATACCTTACACAAAAATATCCTGCTCTATAAATTGGATTTATGATGCTAAATAAAATAGCAATACGAGTAAAAAAAAAAAAAAAGTCTCTGGATTTTATATTTATAGCATTTATGTGACTGATCAAACCCAGTAGACGGGGTACAGTTCAATTTAAAAAGATTTTGTTGAAATAAAAAAGTTGGTGGTCGTCTTTATAACTCCTTTTATTCTTGTTGGAAAGAAATGCAAAACTCTCAAGCGTTGGAAAAGTTATACCGTAGACATAAATAAAAAAAAAACAAAAATAAATAGATATTCATCCAAAAAAAATGGGAGAGAACAGAAAGTTTTTCCTTCTGATTTTAATCTTCAAATTTCTTAATTGAGGCCTTTTTTTTTAACCATTTTTGGAAAGAGTTTTAAATGCAAAGATCTTTTGCAGTAGAATAGTTGCAAATTCTCAAAGTTACAACCTGCAGAACTTTGTAGTTATTTTTATACCGTTTCAAACTAAATTGGCTGATTTCACTAATGTTTCTAAAAATTTAAAACATTTATTTTGCTTTGAAATCCTATCAATTTATTTTTAAATAAACTCTGTTTTAAGAGGACTTGCTGTGTTTCATGTTTTTCCCGTGAAGCACTTTGTAGTTTTTTTCTCAAGATGTGATACTTTCTAAAGATGTCACGAAAATGCAAACATATAACCACAATATGTTTTATTGGTAAAACTAATTTCACTTGCAAAATTTTCCATGTTCCATTTTCCAATTTAGTTGTGATGCAGTGGCTATCGCTGCAGTTTCACAGTCTGGAGACGGCTGTTTGTGTCTGCTCAGGACATTGTTCTATGTTGAATTTGCATGTGGAAGATAACACTGTAGTACAGAGTTTGCATGCTCTCCTTGTGTATCTGTAGGTTCTCAACAAGCACTGTGGTTTTGGCTGAACCCACCAAAAACATGTCTGTTAGGTGGATTAGATTATAAGTTGATCCTAGGAATGAATGTGCACTTGCGTTAGCATTTTCTCTGTGTCAAACCTGTGGATGACTTGTGACCTGTCCAGGGTGTACCCTACCTCTTGCTTGTCAACTATTAGTGAAGTTGATGTTGGAGTGACAAAGGTCTAAATTAACAGAATTTCAATGTCTTTGGGTGTTTTTTAAGTTAATAGTTCTCATCTTAACATCACTAAATCCTGGAGGGAGTTATTCGTACAGCTTACACACGAGTTCAAATAATTTTTTCTTATCTATCATATAGAGACACGACCACTTAACCAACTCTGATGATTTTGTAAGAATTTGATGCAACAGGAATGTTCTTCTTTCATTTGCTTTGTGTGAACACCAATGTCATTTTAACCACTTGAAGTTTAGGTGCTCGCTTCAAGATCATGTGACAGGACAGAGTACATAAAGCACAAAAGAAAAAAATCACAATCGCTTAGTAGATGATTCAGAGTCAGCGTACACATCCAATAAAGAGAAAAAAAACATAAACTGAGGTCACTTTTTGTATTCGAACTGTTCTCATATTGAGTTTACTCCGAGGAAGTCAAGGTCTGAGGCCGGAGAAATGGAGTGAGTGGGTTGAGTGTTAGCAGAGAAGGGAAAAGGTAAAGGCCTTAAAGCCTATACTGGTGTTTTCCTATTGTTAAACAACCTTCAGGGAGAAAAACAGCATCTTCCAATATTACTAATCAAGTCTTCATATAGTGGTCAAATGTGGAAAATGTAAAAAATCAATAAAGTCTGAGAAATTTTAAATGTCTTTCAAAATCCCTCCTGCTATTTTCTCCAAACATCAGAAAAAACATCAACTCTCCTCACACAGCAGATGTTTATATGTAGACAAGGAGTTCTAGTTATATATGCATCAACTTTTTAACAACAGCAGATTGTGTGATGTGTTGCATATGCTCAGCATCATGTACACACTCAGCTGTTTACTACTCTGAGCGTCTGGTCTTCTTCCCTCTTTCAGCTCTGCAGAAGCAGATGCAGAGGAGCAGAGATAACTCTTAACTTTGTTTTGACACTTTTGATTAAGGACCATTGAAGGAACACCTGTATGGCGGGAGGGAACAATGCACCGAGCCCGTAGAGAGATTGATTTTGTGCATTAGAGAAGCAGCTTTTGTCTAAAGCCACGAGGCCCTTTGTTATGCTAACCAGCCGTGGAAGATTTCCAATTCAATTTCACCTGAACGCTGGTCAGCCGCGCGCTCCATTGTATGGCGTCCCCGGGGCCCCAGCGGCCCCCCACAACCCCCACACACCACCGCTGCTGCCACTGCCACAGCAGCTTCTCCCCTGTCGTCTCTCAAACTGCAATTTAGCCACAGAGGAAGATGCATTTGTATGTGAGAGTTGAGGTGTGTGTGCAGAATGGGGGGGGGGGGGTGCGAATAGATTGACAGCCGACTGGATGCTCTCGCCATCGTGCATCCTTCCCTCCTTGTGTGTGCAGTGGGCCGCAGAGAGGATCACAGTGAAATGAGATGATATTAATTATCCTAATCCTGATAGCTCTCTCTGGAACTCTGTTTCCACTCATCTGTCTCAGGAGAGGACTTGGATGGTCAGACAGAGAGAATGTCAAAGAAATGAAATGAAAGCTGATTAAATTCACTGGAGAATTCTTCCAACAAAAGCCAGCATATTAAATCAGATACTTTTCCTCTGTTTTATGTCTTTCACTTTTCCTTTTATAGTTTTAGGGTAGCTTAATTATCCTCTATTAAATCTCTAATTAAGAAGTTTCCTTCTCTTCCCGTTGAATGTAAACACAACGCTAACTAATAACTTTTCTCAAGTTGGTTTTTATACTTCGATTAAGTTAAAAAAAATTATAATTTACATTTTGCCAACTTACTTTGACTAGAGGAGCCGTTTTAATTGAAATGCATGATAATTGAAGCGGCATGAATAGATTTGTATTACACAGAGATTTGTATTAAGATCAACTCTCTCCAGTGATGAAACTGCACAATGCAACGCTGCAACCGTTTGACTTCACAAGCAATAAGAGAAACTTCTAAAACTCACTCATTATGCTTGATGATTGTATTATTTTAGTGGCGTCACACTCCAGTGGGTGAGATTTGATAACACGACTCTCAGTGCTCATAGTTATTAATTAGGTTTTTCATTTTGTCTTCGAAGCAGTGGTGTGGTTTTACTGTGTGAAATACAACTTAAGATGTCTCCAGGCTGCTTTGAAAATACTTTTAATGCAAGTGAAGCACCTCTTAGATTTGGGTCCTGCCCTTTCAGGATTTTTTTTCTTTCCTCCTTTGGGCTAGCAAACATGTTGCTGTTTGTAGTGTTTATTCCTCTACGTTTCAAATTAATTGATTTGTCGTTTATGCGCGTGTTTGCATGGTTGTTTCCAATTTTGATAGTTTTTGTTCAGTAATGCAGCACATCAACATAAATGTGCGCACAGAAAGGCCTAATCCTGGCCTGAAGTGGAGGGACTGTATATTTAGGGCGCTTTTGATTGTGAAGGTTGTTATTATTATTGAATTTGAGTGACGATCACGGTCGTTTGATCATGAATCAATGCCTCGCTGTTGGGTTGCGTTGTGTTTGAGGGGACTTCGAGGTGCGGAAATTGTTCCGTGGGGCATTTTGCTGTTTTTTTTTTTTTTTTTGAGTCTTTGAGGGGCTCTTGTCTTTTTTCTTGAGCTTGCCCTGTAGGCTGATGAGACCCCTGCGGGCAACATATTTACTCACACACCCTTAAACCACAGCAGCAGACAAAGTAAAGTGAGAATAGCTGTTTTTACCCCTTTGCCTGAGTTATCAGTGCCAACATGGAGTGGCACATCGTCCCCCTCCCTTCTATCCCCAACCTTCAATAGGCTTGTGAAGTGTGAAGTATATTTTTGTTCTTGTGTTTTTATACCAATTTTAATTCCACAGCTGCATATCTGAGAAGCAGGATTTCCTTGGTTAGCTTCCCAGATTTTCTTTCTCTCAACGTTGCTACTTTCCTCCCTTGTATCCTCCCTCACATCTCCTTTTCCTTACCCCTACAATCCTTAACCTCTCTCTCTGTGTCTCTTCTCCGCTACCCCCTCACCCTCCCGACAACACTTCCCACCCCCTTCCGTTGCCTGGGGGCTGATTATTTTAGTGGAAATACCGCCATCATGTATCGGTGCCAGATTCTGCCAGCCCAAGCCTCTGCCACCGCCCACCCCCATACCCACATCCCTCCACTTAGAATTACCAATCTGATGATGTGACAGTTTCTTTCTCCCCATAGAAAATCTGCCTCTAACCCTTTTTCTCTCCCTTTTGCGTTTTGGATTCCAGCGTTGTTTGACATGTTATGGAAGGGTTTCAGCTTCCCACCTCCGCAATCCTTATTCTATCCCAGGGAAGCGGTTGGCATGGGAATCTAATACTTGGCAAAGAGGGCACGGAAGGAGGTGGTGAGGAAGGGGATTGGGTGGAGTGTCTTAAAAAAAAATCTTTACAAACACACTCTCTGTTTAGTTCCGAAAATATCTTCTTCTTTTCAAACGTCTTATTTAAACTTTGATGTTACTGTGATGTCAGGCCTTCAGGTTTTATTTACACCACGGTTACAAGAACACACTCATAAGAAATTGAATTTTTTTTGTCGTGTAGTTTGATGAAGGATCTGAAATCAAATAAATCTATACTTGTTTATATAAAAACTTCTTTACAGTTAACCACATGATGAATAAACATAGACTTTATGTAGAGATTATAATTGTTGATTAGCATCTTATGAAGTTAGATTATGTCTGGATGATGGCAGAGACTTCACATCACCATTGTTTGCAAAGAAAACGGTGACAAGTAAGCATGAAAAAAAGCACTAGAAATTCAAGTCAGTCACTTTTGACCACATGTCAGTAAAATAAATGCACAGTAATTTTTAATTACTGTGTTTGTTTAAAATGTCAGTTTTTCAAATCCTTCCAGATCAGTGCTCCATTCAGACAATGTAGTTTTTTCAAATTAACAATTAAAAGTAAAGCTGAAGCTAATGATACCTGTAAATCACTGTCTTTTCTTCAGCAGCCTCAAATACCAACGGGAAAGCAGAAGTAACGTTTCCAGTAATCTTCACTTGAAATCTGGTTCTTTACTACAGTATCTGGTACATTCAGGTATCTTGAAGTTCTAAAGTTGGGTACAGTTTGGTATTTCTAATGCACCCTTTGTAGCATCCAAAAAAGAGAGGCAATCATTAGAAAATTTATTCATCTTTAATTTTGATTATCCAACTTTGGAGGACTATTGAACTGGGGGCCATTCTAATATGCTGGGATTCTCTTCAAGACATTATGGAAGATCTCCTCTTTGATGTTTATGATAAAAACATTGTTGCATATTTCCAAAAAGTAAATTATGCATTGCTTTGTACAAAGGTTTGTGTCTCCAACCAATAGAAATATCCAATTATTACCAAAACTAGAAAGTTGGAGGGATTGGCAGGCTGTGCACCAATACAAAAAAATTCTTACCTATGGTCTCCGGCTGTGGGTGGTGACTAAAAGAACACGATCAGACACAAACGGCCGAAATTAGTTTCCTCTGCAGGGTGGCTGGGCTCTCACTCAGAGATAGGGTGAAGAGCTAGGAGTTGGGCCATTGCTTCCCCAGGTCGAGAGAAGCCATACAGGGTGGTTCGTACATCTGGTTAGGATGCCTCCCGAAAACCTCGCCGGTGAGGCATGTCCCACCGGAAGGAGACCCAGAGAAAGGCCCCACACTTGCTGGTGAGAATGTCTCACAGCTGGCTGGAAAATGCCTTGGGATTCTCTTGGGTGAGCTGGAGGATGCAGCGAGGGTGAGAGAAGCTTAGGGTTCCCGTCTGAGGCTGTTGACCCGGCCTTGGATAAGCGGAAGAAGACGGAACGGAACAAAAACAATTGACTGAGGTTTTTAAAAATCCCACAGAGTTTGCAGTTCATTTACATACAAATTCAAATTTTTATTACACTCATTTCTAAGCACAAGTCCAACCAGGGGTAGTTCGACATGTTGCCTGCTCACAAGTTCAACTCACCACCCCTTCTTTTGGAAGCAATGGTTTACAAACGGGATGGATGAACTGATTACATCAGACTAGAAAACAAAACTCCAGATCTTTCTTTACCAAATATTTCCACCATACTTACAAATGATACATCTTCTCACGACTGTGTGATTCTATGCTATTTTCTTTTTCAAGTTGCCACATGTCGTCTTTGTGCTCAGGAGAGAAAGGCCTTTCACTCAAATCTTTCAAATTATAACAAATGGATAACTGGATGATCATATTTAAAGCGCTTCACCGACACCCTCTGGTTTATATCATGCAGATTTTACCAGACTTACAGACTGTAATAACAGCTTTGATGCTCAACTCATCCTCACTGGAGAAGATGGTGAATCTAACCTCAGTTTTCAGGCTGAAGGCTCACTTAGATGCCAGTCATACACTCCCGGCAATGATGTGATAGTGGTCATTAACTTAATTTTTTGTCATCATCGGCCATCAACTTCATTGTTATTTAATCATATAGTTAGGAGTTTAGCAATTATGATCAGCTTATGTTGGTGTAAGGTATTCTAGGCGCGAGGTAAGCTCAGAAGAGGTTAATCAACGCTCGCTTGTTACGCTGTCTCGGTTAATGTGTTGCCCAAAAGTGCTTTTCTGTCTCGTTCTACCTCCCTCTGTCTGTTTCTGTAAATGGTGGTGGGATCTGGCCGCCTACAGATAACTGGGTCTTTGTGCAACAAATTCTAAGGAAAAACATACTGTTCCATTCAGACGGGGTTAGGGTATTTATTTGTCCATTCTGATCATTTACATGCATTTCCATCACACGTCCGTGAACTAATGTGTTTATTCAGCCACAAATCTGCTCGGCTGAACACGACACAATAAGGGTAATAAAAGTGATCATACAAATGTAAAATAATGGTAATAAAAACTTGGATCAATTAAGAGCTCACAGCATGTCCAGCCTGCTGCTGGGCCACATTTGTGCTGCATATTAACACATATGGAAGATGGGTAGAGATAGCTGTGTCTGCACTGAGCTGTTTATCAACGTGCAAAGGTTCTCCTTGGCATACAGAGCAGCCTCGGCAGCCCCCGGTGTGAGGCTGAGCAGGCAGAGCTGTCATTGTTTAACGCCTCCCCTGATTAGTTTACTCTCGCCTGATTAGAAATTAATTAAAATGATGACACAGATCCCAGCGGAGGAGCAGGAGAAGGGGAGGAGGTGGAGGAAAACGGGAGATATGCGAAGGTGGGGGTGAGATGGAGAGAGGGTTAGTAGCTTGTTGGTGGTGTCCCCAGGGAAGGGCTGATGTGAAGTCAGGGAGCTTTTAGGAGGACAAAATACAGCAGGGAGGGTTTTGGTAAAGTGTGTGGCAGGGATGAGGGGGGTAAGTGTTTTTGGGGGAGGTGAAATGGGGGTAGAGTAGTGTGCAGGGAGTGGTGCTTTGGCAGGGGACAAACATGGCTTAATAAGTGACTCTTGTCGCAATCAGAACATCGTTTCCTCATGCATTCTAATGAGCTGGATGTTGCAGTGAAGATCAGTTCACGCCTTTAATTTATTCAATATATTTTGTGTATTCACCCTGTTTATTTAATAACAGAAACCGTGCACATTAATCAACATCTCACCCATCATCACATCAGAGCAAATATTCCAGTGAGACTTCTCTGGCTCATGGCCTGCTTCCCGGGACGACATCGCTGCTATCTCCTTCCTGCTTATTGCATCTGTAGGCATGGTGAACGTTGCCGTGCAAGTCAGAACAAAAGCTTTGAGTATTACACTGAAGCCTGATAACATCACGGTTGTGCAAATATGAGTGCTGTAAACATTTGAGTGCGTTGCAGCGGCTTACATGTCACTCATGGATGAGCCTGTAATTCTATCTGCTAATAATTTTCTCCAGAGTCACGCTCCTGTTCTCCCACAGCAGACTGGCTTTCACAGTTTCACCTCTCCTTGTGGTTTTCTCTTCTTTCACCAGTAATTGTTTCCGTAGACGCTGCACAATTCAATACAAGTTGAGTTTATCCCAAAGTAAACAAGTTAAGTTTTCAAACCAAAATGGCTGCTTTTTGTTTTTTGCTCCAACTTGTTGCTTCATCTCCTTCCACCATCTTTCTATCCCTGTCTTCCTTCTTATCTGTCATAATATAACCAAAGGGTTGAAAAAGGTAGCAGATGAGCAGTGTGTGTGTGTGGAGACTATAGTGGGTTTCCCATAGTGATGAGGGCCCACGGTTCTCCTGGTAACCTAATTGGCATGTGTTTCCCGGCGGGTCTTATTGTGGCCTCTCCTAATCACTGTTCCCAGCCCTAACAAGAGCGACCTACAGTATTGGTGCTGCTCTGAAGGAGCATGTCTTTTGTTGTTTTATTTCTTCCTCTTTTTTCATCTCGTCTGTCCTCATCCCCCTCGTTCTAACAGAGAGGCTCGTTGAGACGGCCTGATTACCTCAGCCAGGTCGGGAACACGTGGATCGGTGTTCATGTTTTTTTTATGAATGAGTTTACAGTTTTTCGTCACCCTCTACGCCCTCTTTTCTATAAAAACAGTTGGATTATTAAGGCAGACTCCTGCCCAACTGAGCATGTAAACCCTAATTGGGAAATGCTTTAAATAATTTCTAATTAGCACAAGTGTGGTAATAATTGGCGGGGTAATCTGAGGATTAATTAGCAGTGTTGTGTGTGTGTTGGTGGGTGACTGTTTATGAGTGTGTGCATGTGTGTTCATTGAGCGTGCATGTGGATGGTTGTGTGTGCGTGCGTGTGCGCCTCCACACACTCACAGGCCTGAACGGGCAGCTGAATAGACTCCAGGTTTTTGCAGCTTGCTAATGGAATCCTGTCCACTCAAGGAGGTCTGTGGAGGAGGGAGGCCAAGACAGAAGCACCTTTGTTGGCCAAGTTGTACTGTGGGTGGCCCCCCCCTTACCCACAGACCCTCATTTGTATCACGACAGGCTCTCACAGAACCCCCACCTTATTTAAACTACTAACCCAGGCTCTGCATCCCCTTCACCTCGCTCGTCCGTCCGAGCTTTCGGCCCCCACCACTCACCGTGTACACCGCTCTCATCTTCTTTCTTCAGCTAAATGACACGTTTTATTTTCTTTGACCCAATATGCTCCTAAGCCCCGCTGTTACTCCCCCTCTTCCCATTTTTTTTTAACCTAGCTGCATTCTTCTTCCACTTTCTCCTCTCCAGTCATACTCACCTTCTTCCACCCCTACACATCTCCATCCCACTTTGCGTCTTCCTGTAGAGGCGAGGGCGAGGAAGTGCTGGGCTCTTCAGATGGCTACTTCCACCTGGTCTGCTCCTCTAATAACCACATCTTTCTGTTTGAGAGAAAAAGAAATGGTAAAAATAGAGGGAAAGAAGCCTGAAAGCATTTGTTTTGCCAAACATGGCTTTCAGGACACTTCATACGGAACAGGTTCTGTTTTCAGTGTTTTGCCGTTATATTTCTAGTTATTCTTGGAGAACGTTTTTAGCTCTACATTCATTCTTGTTATTTAGCTCCACATGAAGGCTCATCTGAAACACATTGATTCATCCAGTTTAATTTCATTTGGTGGGAAACTTTCCCTTTTTGATGACTTCTGGTTTTCATTCCCTCGTTTTCTATGTGACAGATGGCTCTAAACCCCAAATGAATGGGATTTGAGCAGGTAAACAAACTAGATCGGTCAATATATGCAGACTAATTGAATAACGTCACAAACAATTTAGTTGAAGTTTGCTTATTGTCTTTTACTGCCATTGCTCTTCAAAATTTAAACTTGACATGCTGTATCATCATTATTAGACGCAATATGTGAAACTTTTTTTTATTAGAAAGAAACCCACGAGGAAAGCATTTTACATCATTTGTTTTCATGTGGCTCCGAGCTTACAATTACAGATGATTCCTTTTCCGTTTACATGGAAGTTTTTGTTTTTTATTTATGAATATACAATGACACAGAATACTTGAGGACGTTTAAGAAAGTTTTTGTTTCATTCATTCATCTTCTAAACAACTTATTCCAGTCGAGGTCGTGACGGTTATTGGAGCCACTGATGGCTGAGAGGCAGGATACACCCAGAGCAGTTCACCAGTCTTCTGTGGGGCCAAGCAAAGACATCCATAAGACATAAGAAAACCTTTATTTGTCCCACAATGGGGAAATTACAGTATGCAACAGAATAGGCACTGGAAGAAAAAAAAGGTCACGACAAGTGGTATGTACAAACAAAACAAAAAAGGCAAAATAGACTAAGGACAAAAACATGCGTTCAAAGTGAGTGAACTACTGCATAGTTCTGGTGAGAAATAGCAAAAAGAGCACATGGTTAAAATTGCTCATTATAGAGTCTCACAGCAGAAGGAAGGAAAGACCTCCTGAATCTCTCCTTCACACAGCGAGGGTAGAGCAGCCTCCCACTGAAACTGCTTTTTAGTGCAATTCCATTCACACAAACATTCATTCTTGGGGGCAATTTCACAGTCATGAATCAACCTAATAGGAGTACCCAGAAAAAACCTACGCATACACGGGGAGAACATGGAAACTCTTCAGAGTAAGTCCAGCGATTCAACCCTTGGCTCTAAAACCCCTGACCTTCTAATTTTGTGCAGTTTTGTTGAAAAAAAATTCTTTCTTATTAAATATTAAATATAACATCTGTGAGCTGTGAACACGTGCAAAGTTCTCAATGTCATCAATACATTAGATGGAAAATATTCTTTCTAATTCTTTCTATCACGTTTTGTTTTTATATAATCTATGATATAAAATATACCCATTTTTTTTTTAAAGTGCCCTTGGTTATTTCTGTCAGAGATTACTGGTTTAATACCATTTATAACATGTCTTTTTAAAACTTTAAAATACAATATGAGATGCAGCAGATAGGGTTAGATGGAAGAAACTGACTTGCTGTGATGACCCCTGAAGGGAAATGCCAAAAGAAGAAGAAGATTTACATCCTAAAATTTATGCTCAGGTACAAATTTGATCAATAGCTTCCAGTTTAACAGTAAAAACCATAGAGCTTATTATTTATGACGTATGTATGAATTTACATGCACATTAATAAATACATGCATTAATACAAATTAATTATAGTCTGCCTTAATTGAATTTAATTTATGATAATGCTTTTACGCCAATTTTGAGTTTCTACATGTACTATAAAAGAGGTCACATGTGCTGATTTATTTTTTTCTTCTTCCCATGTCAGTGTTTTCTAAACTTACCAACTTATCTGTGTCCTCACCACACATTACGCTGTGTCTGACTGATGGCTCACACAAATTCAGCTAATGGTGCTCAAAGGTGCTTATCACTTCCCTGCTAATCTGGTTGGAGAGATGCATTTACGGGGGTCTCAGATTTATTACCGCCGATCCTCCCTCTATTGCAAAGACAGAAAAGGCACATATAGGGAAGATCCAGGTTTTACTGGAGATTTTAAAGCATTCCCATTTTCTCAGTGATGTATAACTAGTCCCTGAGGCTAGTCCAGATGTCCTGGCCCGTTCTTTGACATTTACTGGGCTGGTACAAGGACGTACCCTTTCCTTTCCCCTTCTCGTCCTCCCATTCCTCCCAGTTAATCAGACTGGTGTGAAAAGGAGGCTGATAAGCCCATTGTCTGGCTGACAATGTCTTGGTGATAGGCTCGTAGTGGCCAACTGGATGGGTCCTACGTCAACCCATCCCATATTTCCTCAGTCTGAACCCCCTCTGTTTTCCCCTACCTATTCCTTTCCTCATTTATCAGTTCTTCTTCATAATCTTTTTTCAAACTCTTACACCCCTTTGCCTTTTCTACGTCTGCACCCCACTGACTCCCCTGCACAGCCCCGAGTTCTCCCTCCCTGACCCGTCTCCTCATTCTCCGCTCAGCTCACCCTGCTCTTCCCTTCTTTCCATTGAGCAGCGCAGAGCCACCAGAGGAAACTCATTAGTGCACTGCTCCCAGGTTAATTGGCTTGCTCAAAGAAAAGGACTGAAAAAGAAGAAATGAATGAGAAGAACACCCACTCTGTCCAGGGAGAAAAGGGAATCGACCTGTGTGTTTCTCATACTGGCAGCTCCTCTTAAACAGTGATGCAGCTGCTGTCAGGCCAGATGTGATCCTCACCCACTGATTAGCACCGCAGCCTTGTTAACCGTAGATGGGGAGGGGGCAAGGCCTTGGCCCCTATTGTCGAGTTTATCTGCTGTGGAACTATGTAACAAATCTGTAAGGCGCCCCGTGTGACAGGTTCATATTTCTCTTTGCGAGGAAAACGATAATATCAAGCAGAATTGAAAGTGTTATCTCTTGGCTATCTGGATGAATCAATGCAAGAGATGGGGACTGTGTCTGTGCTTCCAAGACTTTACCAGAGTGTGCCTCGAGGCTCCGGAGGGCACGGCATAACCCTTCATGTCCTCAGAAATGGAGGGAAATGACTCTTGAGGGAGTGTTTTGTAAGAGTGGTGCTTGTGACAATGCAGGGAGTGGATGAGTGGAGTCTGGAATGCTGTCCACTCTTTAATTAGCCACAACGTTTCCTCCATCTCAGGCAACCAACACGTCAGCAAAAAATGCTCCGACCTTTTAATATCAGAATGAGATTTTTGTAAATACGCATCATAACACATTCATTTAGGTAACTGCTTGGGCATGATGTCAAGATGTAAAGGACATTAGACGATTACCAAACATATCAAACAAAAAACATCAGATGCAACTTGGAAAAGTCTACACACGGCATTAAGTTCTGATTTAAAAAAAAACTTTTTAACAAACAAAAAACCCGTGTAATTTCAATATTAGAGTTAATATACAAAGGTAGGATAGCAAACCCCCCGAACCCTGTAACTTATGTCCGACCAGGCTGGCTGTTTCTGGTCTGAGCTGCTAACTGAGAAACTTACCGTCTTATCTTTCCAGAGGAGACATTTATAATAACTTGGTTTACTAAAATGAAAAATTTACTTGTATCCATTGAGATGCTGCAATGTGTAAACACACTCTAGAGATCTTTAACTCCACTGTCTTCATCGTGACCCTTATTTCAAACATCTGTTTGTGATGAAACAACAACAACTCTTCTGATTTTTTAATTTTTTTTTATTTGATGTGAGATAAAAGAATGAAGAGTCACGTAATAGTCTGGCGACCTGTTCATGGTGTACAACACTTCTCACCGGTTGTGAGGCAGGAGAGACCGGCAGCGCTGACACCCTGAAAAGAACAGAATCAAGTCTTTGTATTAGAAGAAAAAAAATTGAATTGATTTGGTTTTTCTGGCCTGTCTTTTATGAGTTGATGTCTTTTTTTTTTTTTAAAAAAAGCTGTTTTACAAGTAGACAAAGTATTTTGCAGTGTTAAAGGATAAACTTAGTAAAGTTATATATCTGTAAAATTTGAATTATTTTATAAGGTCTGGCACTATATTTCTGATATGCAAAAAAAATCCCAAACTATGCTGCGACTTTTGATTTTGAAGTCTCCCTAAAAACATTTAGGAAAACCAAGTCATTTCCTCATGAAAAAAGTTGTTTGTCACTGTTTTACATTTCCAGCTATCGTGAGATTTGAATTTTTTTTTTTGCTCTCATACAAAAAAAAATAAATAACTGAGTTTTTTTCCCAACTTTAAAATCACCAGGTGACCTGGCTCCTTTATGTGAGATCCATCTATGGGATGGAATCTGTAAATATTCTCCGGATAAATCTATTTCTGGGTCCTGACACATTAAGTAAATGATAAATAAAGCTCCTCCCTTTCTCTTCCTCCCTCTCCTTTTCCCTGTCATTCTCAGCATTGAGATGATAAAAGGATCAGCGTTTCCTTGGGCCCTGAGCCAGCACAGGGATCAGATTCAGATGAGAGAGGTTGAGACGGTCTTCAGGCAGACTGAACGGAGTGGGGATTAGGAATACAGAAGTACGGACAGCTACAAAAATTAGTCACAAGCTCATCTTTTTTTTCTATCTTCTCCTCTTTTTCTGCACGGCTGGGGTGTGTTGGACATCACTACTTGTTAACCCGACCCACCGCCAGCACACATCACGCACACACCAACCCCCCTCTTGTCTTTTCAGCAGAGAGAGAAAGCAAAAAGCAAGACAAGGGGGGGGCCTCTGCATAGATTCACGGCCATTGTGTGTCAATCATTCTGTGTGTATGTGTGTGAGTGAGAGAGAATCGGAGAGAGAGCTCTTGCCTCCAGTGATTAGCTCTGTCAATGCTGGGCTCTTGCTGCTTACAGAATAATACAGTAAGGCCTTGAGGAGCAGGAGGGAGAGAAGAGGAAGGCGCTTTGCCTGTAGGCCTGCCAGCTCAGCGGTCAATGGTTTGTGTTGTTGTGTGTGTACCTGTGTGTGCACGTGGGAGAGAGACTGTGTTGACGAATATGTCTTGTGGACTATCTGTTCATGTGGGAGTGGGTATTTTAGGAAGCTGAGTTGCTTGATTTTGTTCACCGATGCTTGAGGGCATCTGAGTCTTGCTGAGCCAAATCAGCACACATTAGTGGAGCAGATCACACACACACAGACACAGGATGGTCACCTGCTCGCTTCTTAACTATACCTTTTTTTTATTTGATTTTTGATGTCTCCAAAACACACACTCGCACATCTTTTTGCTCATGTCACAAGTGGGTGTGCAGTGTATCGCCTTGAGCTGCAGATGAACATGAAACAAACACAAACTAAGATGGTGACAGTTTTAAATCGGCTTTAGATCACTATGAAAGGTAAAGGATTAGGATGCTTTTCTCAGTCCTGAGGAGATAGGACGCAGTCTTGGAGGAGAGCCCACTCCTCTCAGCCTTACTGTGGGCCGGGTGTCTATCTTCTAATCTTCTAAAGCACTCTAACGCCATTTGCATGTATGGCCTACATAGTAAGCACATGCCCACCTTATGTAGGCCATCATGAAAACAGATTTTTTTCCAAATGATGGGAGATTATATGAACGAAAGTTTAGGTTGGTTTTTTTTTTTTTTTTTACAAGATTAATTGTGTTATTTTTATGAGAAAAAAATATCTGAAAATTTTCAGTGCATTATTATAAAAATACTTGTCCTTAAATATTTTGCATTAATTTACGTTTAAAATAAACGTTCATAAAACTATTTTGTACTCGATTTTTTTCAGCCAATAAGTTCACAAGATGCATGTTATTTGAATTCAAATGACACCAATTTATCAAACTGGGATTTTTCTTTTTACCATTTTTTGCCATTTTTATTAAAAAACAGGATTGCATTAATTAAAAAAATAATAATTTGATGCAAATAAGCCAAAATAATGGAGTTTAATATTCAAATTACTCTGATATAAAATAAAATTGTGCCTTTTACTTATATTTTTTATGTTGCTTAGTTTTGCCATTTTTTTATTACATTACTCTTCCAAATAATTTTTTACAGTTTCAAAAAATAAAAATGGTTTCAGAGTCTTTTCTGTTAATGTAATTAATTATTTCTCTATCATTAAAATGCACAGAGTAATAAGACCTTCAGATTCTAATCAGAGATTTATTTAAATAAAAATCTTTTTATTTTTTCATTCTCTCTTTTTTTGTATGTCTGTGAAGGATGTTTAACTGCTTTCAGAAAAAAACACCATGCATTTTTGCGCCTCCTCTGTGCGCTTTGGCGCAGCTTTAACGGTAATTTTGCGCCAATCAGCAGCTTTGCGCACAGTTTGGGGACGTGAAAAAAAATCATCTGAATGTCTGAATGATCATTTGAGCTTTCACTTGCATGAAACAATCTGATTTCTTTCTGCAGCAGAAATAAAGTCAGTGAAAAAATCATATAAATATTTTGAGGATAAATTGGTTTATTCCTTAATCTTTTTATTTTATTCCTAAAAATATTTTCATTGTTTAAACTGTTACATTAAACCAGTGAAGGAAGAAGTGTTGTTTTTTTTTTTCCATATGAATTATAATAATAATAAAAAAAAAAAGGTAAAATGTTTGTTTTTGCCTCCATCTGATATTTAATTGCTGAAAATCGACCTGCTTCTGATTGTTGCACAGCATGACATGATGTTGGTTCTGCAAGTATTCATTTTATTTTGGGTCCACGTGTTTCACTCCGTTGCTTTCAAGAGCCTTTTAATCGTACAGGCTGTGGAGAGAGGACTAATAATGGCCCTGTGCTGTGATTAGCTATGGTCACCCTCTGCTTGTAATTTGCAAGAAAACTTCTTAATGCAGCAAAACAAATAATTTGAAGTAGTTTTTCAAAGTAAATCAAAAAGAAAAAAGTTGATTTTCTATATAAACCTTTCAGCAATTATTTTGTGTTTTACTTCCTGCCCTCAGCCATCCATACACGCAAATATGCCACCTGTGGGTTTATGAAATGTTGATTGTTTTGAGCATCATATTTACTGTTTTCCCAGCCAAGGATCGCTTCTGTAAAGCAGTTAAAATATGAGTCACATCCATTAGATAATTAAGAAAAATATTGGGTGAAAGAGGGTCAGCAGGACAGACAGCAGCGGTCAGATCAGCAGATCTAGTCTGACAGCTGGAGCAGCATTGGCTCACCAGTAATTAAGATGGAATGATAACATCACCATCAGTGTGACTTGTGATGCAACCCATTTGGCATGTGTGCAAATAGCACTTTAAGTTATTATTTTGTAGAACTCTGTTTACTTTTTATATCTATCAGTTTTGGAAAGAGAAAAAAAGAAGAGTAGTGGGTTTGAGAAGGCAAAAAAAAGGGGAGGCTGTTTTTCTAATCAGAGTCACTGTCGTTTTGTTGTCACCTGCTCCCAGACAGACAAAGTGGCATTTCCTGACTGTTCCCATCCCCATCTGAGTTATCTGACACCCAAAAATACGGCGACCGGGAAGCAGGGAGACGAGGCACGACTGCCTTATCCCGGTAAGGAGATGGCTTCTTATCAGATCAGGCTAGGAAGTTTATTTTATGGAGTAAATCTGGATAGAGGGGATAAAGAAATGACACATCCCTTGCGGACACAAAGGGAGAAGGAGATTAGTCCTCCAGCAGCATATATGGCTTTAGTTCAACCTGACAGGCAGTGGATTGAAAGGTCATGAAATAATAATCCCCCTATTCTTTAGCTCTAATCCTACGAGGGTGTGTTTCACTATGGGAACGTATGGGCTGGGGCTATGTGCTGAAGACTGGATGTTCATTTTTGTGTTGTCACTATATTAAGATAGGCACCCAACACTGATTTAAATTAATTAGACTAATTATGATTGAAGAGGGGTTTTTCTATGATGAATGTCATTGCCAACACATCTGTCTCTGATGGAGGGATGCTAGGCTGTTTGTCATTTATATCTGCACTTGTGCTGGAGGTTATTTTCTCTGCGTCTGCTTGTTTTTTTTCCTTTTTTATCTGACAACTTGGAGGTTTAAGAGACATTAAACACATCTATCATCATCTAGAGCGGTTTCCCTCCTCTTCTGTCTTGCAAACATCCAGCATCAGGTGTGAGCAAAACTCATCTGAATTTATGGGTGTTTATGTTGAAAAAGTGTATGTAACCCTTTTAGCAGATTTATTTGTGTGTGTGTGTGTGTGTGTGTGTGAAATAGATTAGATCCAAAAGTTTAAATTTAAGCATAAAAATGATGGGGGATGAATTTTGTGCAAACAAATGCGCTCTGCAAAATTACTCAATTATTGATTCTTATTCCATTATTGCAGCATAGAAACTCAGAAAAGGCGAGATACGGTCGAAGAGAGAGTTTTTTTTTCTGAAACAGGGAAGGAGACAAGTGAAGAAGGTGGGAGGAGGGAGCGCATCAGGCTAAGAGATCTGCAGTGACTGTATATTTCCCAATGCCTAGTTAAGGCTGCTAGGCAGGGGTCAGGAAACTTAATTATAGCGTAAGTGGATAGAAACTGCAGAATGATAAAGAGAAACATGCAGACAGATTGGAAAGGCAAGGACAGGTTTAATACTATCTTCTCCTGTCTGCTTCCCTCCCACAATACAAGCCAGTCCTGCAATCACACAAGGAAACAGCCCGTGCACCCCGCCTGACAATAACACTAATGCATATCAAAATTACATACTCCACAACTGCTCGGCGATTTTGCATGACCACTATTACTTTCCAATTTTGTGAGTTCAAGAAAATACATATCCCATGTAATGGGTATATCACAGGAACTTATTTCCATCCTCTCTCTTTCTGTGTTACAGCGTCAGATAAGCATTCACCTGTGGTTGAACAAAAGTTATTAAACCACATCTGGGCTGAATAAATATGCAGGATTTAACAGAGGTTTTTTTTTTTTTTTTTTGCGCTGGTATTAATTCTTCATTTTCTCCTCATATTTATTTCTATTTTAATATCTCAAAGTCCAATTTTTTTTTAGGTGGCCACATGCATGTCTTGTATTTTCATGTGACTTGATTTTAAATCAAGCCCAACACACACCATCGTTCTCTATGAGCTTTGCAATCTATTTGCATTGTATGAGATTTGCATATCTGCAGCTCATGAAGCAAGGCTTTAATTTCCTCCTGCTGGAGATAAACATCACCTTGTTGGAGCAGATGGGTGGAGGCAGGATGGGGTCAATGAAGAAGAAGCAGGACAATGGCATGGGTTCTGACACTGAATGGCCAAAAGTAATAAAATTGTGCAATTTCCATATGGTGTCTATTTTTTCCTAGAAATTAGGATCAAATATGAAATGAGAAGATGCTGTAAAATTTTGCTGGGGAAAAAGTTTTGGTTGTGGTGTGTGAATTTCATTTAGTTTGCCTGACTTTTTAAGGTGAAAGAAAAGATTTGAGATGAAATTTTCAAACATTTCAACCAATAATTCTGAAAAACACAAGTCCTTGTTCAATTATAAACTATGGTTTTCTCTTCGATCTTTTGTTGTCTGAGTTAATGAAATATTTTCCATATAAATTAGTCCACCTTTTAACGAATAAAATGAGACACGTTTAGTGAAATAAAGTGTCAACTAAGCACCTTTTTTTATGACAAAATTATACACAATGGGATTAGTTTTAATAGACAAAATTTAATCAGTTTTAGAGCTTGAATTTAGTTCCTATGTGTCAGAAAAGGGCGGATTGGTTGTAAAAATGCACTGAATGAACTATGTTCATTTTCATTTGAACTTAGAGTGCATTGTGGGAGGTCACACATTGTTCTGTATCATTTTGTATTAGATGAGGGAGACAGCGGTTACAAGAATAGTTTACTGAATAAAGAGCCGGCTCATGTGGGAGTTACATAAACCTCCTGTTATTTGGATGGAGGAATCTTGTAATTAAACTACTTCTACAGGGGATGCTCTGTGTGATGGAGAAAGTGGGGTGAGCTAAGGGGGGAGGAAGTGTAGAAGTGGGGGTTTGTGTGGTGAAACAGAGAAAGCCCCAGTATTTTATTGACTTGCATTATCTTATATTTATCTGTCATTGTGCAGTAATGCAGCGTCTCGAGTTATGGATCCCAACTGCACAGGCAGAAATCAATTAAAACCAAGTGTACATACACACAAACAAACAAACAAGTTGTACACGTGCAAACCCTCTTGTAACAAGTTTGTGTCATTTTCAAAGGCACCGCACATCAGGCGAGAGAGGAAAGCGCAAGAAATCTGCATTAGTGTTAATTTAATCAGCCTTCCGTAATACCTCTTTTTCTCCTCGCTAACCAGCCAGCTCTTGGTTTCTCCGCTAGCTTGAGGAGAAGATGAAGGGAGCTTTCAGCCTCTTAGAAGATGGGGGTTAAAGAACGGAGAGATTAAGGAAGTGAGAGAGCGACTGAAAAGAAGGCTGAGGATTATGTCATCTACAATTGATGTGCTCTCTTAATGTACCTTTAAACATGTGCCATCGGGGTCTGCTTTTATAATGTCTATTCACGCATATGAGGAAAGGGAGGGTGAGCCGGGGGGTTTTGAAGTATTAATCCAGAAATACTTTGCAACAGATGTGTGGCTCATATATTGAGGTTAGTTATCAGGGTTTATGTCACTTTGATATGTATACAGCATGTAGAAAGATCATCTTTGTGAAAGAGAGGCCATTTCTGCTCAGCTTCCCATACGGTGTGATGCATTGTACTGATCTCCATATCAAAAAAAGAGAGATCTTTTATCGAGTGATCATAAGGACAAAATGTGTCTTTATTCCGCGTCTTCAGCACAAATGAAAATGTTCCTGCAATCTGGTCCAACTTGGACTATGAGCAAAGGATTTAATAAATTGGCTGATTCTTTCCACTCACTCGATGAATTGTCTCTCAAATTGCTGCTTGTTTCAACAGAAAGACAGCGGCGGGATCGCGTGAAGATCCGCAGATCTTATCCAGGAGAATTTTCTGGAGGTTAAGTGTAGTTGGAGTGTGTGTGCACGTACCCACTTGTCTCAAAGTCTGAGTGTCTGTAGCATGTGCAACCATTCGATTAAATCCACAGCTATCACTAACAGGATTAGCTGAGTGGACAGCAGAAGTCTATCATTGCTTATTGATTTTTTCTGATTCCCATCAGCCCATCAGGGCAGGACATTCTGCAAGTGGCCCCAGTGGGGATCACTGCTATTGCAAAGGGTTAACATATTACAGCTAACGTATCTGCGAAGCTTCAAAGCAGGTGCCCATCTTTCTGTGTCAAGAAAAGTCAAATAAGTCAAAGCTATCTGGGGCAACAGATGCTTCCGCCTCTCTGGATGTGTGGTAGATGTAGTTTGATCCATCTCAAAGGTAGTACTTGGGGATCAATCTAATCAATGGATTACTAAGACAGCACTGTGGAGGAATAGGCAGTGAATCTCCCCTCACATGGCAAAGATCAGGGTAATTCTTTCTGTCTTGTAGTCAATATTTTCTCAAATTAAACAGCTCCTCCTGTTCTGTAGTTTGACTCTCTAACTTTTGAGTAAGAGCTGCATTTGCATGCTCTGCAAAGATTATAAGTAGCTTATGTTGTAATTTTCTAGAGATGAATCATTTTATTTTAAATGGGTTCAAATATCTTCTTAAAACAAACAAACAAACAAAATAAAAAGCTCTTGTTTTGACTATGTTCCGGATATTAGGCTGAAATTGAGCATTTTAGCAAGTATTTGCAAGGTTTGTTTTTCAAAAAAATCCAGCAGTTCAGATGAGTCAGCTAAGTCTGACTGGACAAGGCAAATGCTGGTTCTTCACTAGAGGACATGACTGAGAAGTTACCAGAGGGGCATTCTGCAAAAATGTTTTGTGTTTGTCAGAGATTGACAAAGATGTTTGTCAGTCATTATAGGGTGGGTCCACACAGTTTCAACATGTGTGCTACTAATAAAATTCACAGTTTGAAAAAAATCTGCTAACCATATATTTTTTTAAATGTGACATAATATGTTGTTTGTTTATTTGATCAAAAGCTCATTTTCAATGCAAACATATGTCACAATGAGCACTTGGTTATTCTGCATGTTTGAAAGTTTCGGACATGTTTAGGCATTTTTTAGTTTTAAACTATAAGCCTGCACCTTTAAGAGGATTCACCCAGTGTGAAACAAGAACTTTTTCCTCATTGATGTCTTAAAAATGCTAGATTAGATAAAGCCAATTCTCACCGTAGCCTCACAGTAAGTAGGGTACCCTGCAGTTTTGTTTCAGCAGCATTTCTCTGTGAAGTCTCTCTCGCGAGGCTCCGCCTTCCTCCCATCGTTCAAATACATGTATGTTGTGTTGATATGCTTTTAGGACATTGGCTTTATGAGCGTGTGTGAATGGTTGTCAGTCCTACATGTGAACCTGTAACAGAGGGGTAACTTGTTCCGGTAGTACCCCACCCCAACCTCAACATGCTCTAAATCTGATGAGGTTAAGTAGGTTTGTGTAGAAATTGATAAAGTGATCATTTGATCTGAGTGGGGTGTGGGAGACCATAACAAGAGCATAAAGTTTACAATGAACAAGATGAGCTTCAGGAATGAATTGTCATGCTGGCATCCAAAATTAGTGGAAACAATCTATAAATAAAACAAAAATAATTGCAATGGTAAATAGACTCTACTTATGTAGGACTTTTCCACCTGCGTCGGCACTCAAAGGGCTTTGCATTGTAGCTCATATTCACCCATTCACACACACATTCATACCTGATGGGGATGCTGCCATTTAAAGTGCAAACCACCATCAGGAGCTATTGGGGGTTTGGTGTCTTGCTCAAGGACACCTCAGCATGAACCCCTGGAGGAGGATCAAACCGGCAACCATCCGGTTAAAGGGCGGTCACCCTACTCACTGATCCATCCTTCCTCGATGGTTGCATTTTTACACTCTCTAGTGTATCTAGGTTTATGGAGCTTTATAAATCTGTAAAATGTCATTATTATTTTGTAGTGGAGGTTCCAGAATCCAAACTATGATGTCTGATGTCTATGTAGTGGGAAATGCGAAAAGAAATATTTTGCAAGAGTAAAATATTTTGATTTCATAAAATCCTGTGCCCTGGTCACATGGATTTATAAGAGACTAAATGAACAAAACAAGAGGGACCATCACTCAAATACAATGACAGTAAAATACATCATAATTATCACAACCTAATCAGAATCTTTCAAAACACACTGTGTCTGTTTTTTGTGTTCAGAGCTTTGCCACAAAGCTGTAACAAAAGAAAATTTCATTTTCAAAAAGCAGTATCATGACATCTTTAGCTGAATGAGTCACAGCCAAACTTTTAAAATAAAACTATAAGAAGATATTTCATGTGTTAAAAAGTAATCAGTGGTGATTAATCAGGAGACAACCACAAAATCAGTCGTCACTAATAGGTTGCACACAAACTTGTAAATGCAAGTTTAGTTTCGTCTTCTGAAACTCTTATCCCCGACGAGGTGTCAGACCCTAACCCTGCAGGTTACAGGTGAAAAACGAGTACACCCTAAACTGGTCGCCAGTCTGCGGCAGGGGTATGCAAGTTTTAATTTGTAATATTTTTATATACAATAAAGAGTCACAAAGTATCTTTAACGACACATTTTACTTCTTTTATTTTTTTTATTTTATTTTTTTTTTTGGAGTTTACATACTTTATTAATCCCTCAACGGGGAAATTTCTGTGCTGCATCACACTGCAGCATGGCTGCCATGATGGCGCCAATTGTGGGAGAAACGGGGGTGGGGGGCTTAGGTGTCTTCTCCAAGGACCCAAGACTTAAGCTCAGTGGGATTCGACCCGGCAAACTTCTGGCCCAAGGGCAAACGTTCTACCACTGAGCCTTTGCCTCCCCTCCCATATTTTTCTTCCATACTACAAATTAATTTAATTCCAGAAAGCTATATTATTAAAAATCTCCTCAAACGTCGGAGAGACAACAGGTAGGTGATGGTTTATTACCTTTGACTCAGCGGTGATTTTCTTTAGCCTCAGGGCGTCAAGTCACGCTTTGATGTTAGTGCCTGAAAAATTCCTCTTTAACCAATGACGACTTTAAAATGATCAAACCAAAAAAAAAAAAAAAAAAAAAAAACTAAAAGCACAAAAGTAAACACATTAAGGTTTATCGAATTAAAAACTACCAGACATATTTGAAACGTTGAGTAAAAGTCTGACGTCCCTTCAATTCAAAACTGGAAAATCTGTTTTCTATATGATAAGTAGACATTGTAAACTTGGTTTTATATAAATCTAGTTCAATTTGAAGTATTGTGAAGATTATAAAAGTCTTTTTAAGAGTTTTAAAGTTTAAAATGAGTGTTTCTCAGAAAACTAATCAAATTTTTAAACCTTGTATTTAAGATTTTCTAAAAGATTATTAGCTACAAATTTATCAATGCCTTGAGGAAAAGTGGGCTATTTGAGTTCTGGCAATATAAACAGTCTCTTCAGTCTGAATGTGCTTGGACAGCCTCAGGAAAACGTCCTTGATGGTTTCTATATAACAAATAAAGTCTGACACAGTGTGGTGCTGAGGGCTTCAGGGTGGAAGAGGTTAATTACGTTTCCCACAGTTACTATGTTTCTATTTACCCATTTACTTTGTGATACGTACAATAGTGGGAATGTCCATCTCACTTTATTAGAGAATATGAGACTCAGTGTTGTGTTTGTCAAAGTGAGTAAAAAACCCTGCAGGCCTTCTTAAGAAACAACTCAGGAGAGATGCTCCTTCAGTTTGCAGATTTCAGACGTTCCTTTCTGCGTTCAATGTTACAAGTGTGCAAAAATAAAGATAGACGGATGGTAGACCCAAAAGCCAGACGTGTCAAAACGTAAGGCCAATTTTAGGATTTCATTTATAAAGCTTGCTGATGCTAAAAATGTGTGCAAACGTCAACTCCCAGACAAATTAAACAAATTTATAAAGGTGGTGGAGCTCGTAGACTTTTCCGTAACACAAATTGTAAGAAATGAAAAACTCATTTTAGGACTGTTTGAGCATTTTATGACCACTCAGATATTTTGGTCACGTGACGGCTAGTGGCTAATCAGTCGCTTGAGACTTTAACAAGTAATACTTTTGGAGCTTGTTGCTGGGATGAGCCCAGCATTTCAAAGACACACTTTGTATAATCACAACATCCCAGTATCACACTGGGTGTAAAGCATCTTTGTCCTTCTGTCAACCAGTTCATTTGAATACCATTACTTGTACATCACGTCATTTGCATGGACTCTCGAGGCGTGGTTAGGGTGGGATGAAGATCAAGGTGGTTTCTGTCTGTGATCTATAAAACTTACGTTGCTTAAAGAGAGATATGGAGGTTTCTATAATTCCTAAGTTTGCGTGTTGTAAGCAAGGTGTGTAAGCTTTCTCATCTTAAAACCTACACAAGTATTTATGAAATTTTAAAAAAATATGAATAAAATAAATCTAGCAATTTAAACAAGTTTTACGGTTAATTAAAAGGTGAACTCAACATTCTATCAATAGACACATTTTTTGCACAATTAAACAAAATTCTTTGTAAAAATTGTAATTTGTAATATTCATTCAGCCTTTTTTTCTTCTATTTAGAATAAATGCATAATATTGTACAGAAAGAAAGAGGCTGCGGTCTTGTGCATCTCTGTTAGAGAGATAGAGAGATACTAACAAGATAATAATCACGGGGAACTTGACAGCAGTTCACCCTCTTTGGTTCAGATGTCAAAGGCTAAAAGAGGCCCCCAGAAATTAATAATAGCGTTTGTGAAAGGACGAGGGAGACATGCAAAGGAAAGCTTAAAACTCTGCCTCTGGATGCAACTGTGACAGGACCAGAAGAATTATTCCAATTAAAAGTGGTAATTGCTTTGCTAATTTCTCCTATTAATTTCTCCAAGTGTACCAAAGAGTGAGAGCATAACAAGAGAAATATTAACCCTTCACAGCCTTAATGTACTCACCAATGTCTTCACGTGTCGTGTAATGACTCAAATTAGCTTTCCACATCTTATTCATTTGCATTTGATGTCTTTGGAGAGAAAAAATGGTTTCTATGGCATTTCTTTTTTTTCTTTTACCAATTCTGTTAAATTTTTGTAAAATATCCAAATGCAAACGGTTAATTTGTATCCCTTAGATTTTGAAGGACAGATTAACCATGTACGTGTTAAAATGCCGAAAGCCAAATAGTACAAAAAATGCATCAAATTTTTATTCAAAATCTTAGTTTTTTTTCCACCGTTTATCTATTGTTAAATCCTAATAAATAATATCCATGATTTTTCTTTATTTTAAAACATTTATGTAGAGCTGGTTATACGTATGTCTATCACAAGCCCGTGTGTGGTTGGTTATGAATTAACCAGCACCTGAAAGTTTTTTTTCTAATTTACTCAGTAAACTCAAACTCCAGGACAGGACTGCATAACCTTGGGCTTTGTGGATAAAAGATTCTTGCAGGAACTATGAAACACAGTAATTGTTCTCATCTTTGCCAGCTGACCAGAGAAGCACTTGTACATTGAAAGTATAACCTCATGTTTGTTTTGCAGAGATGATTAATAAACTGCAAAAAGTACTTTCACAAAGACATACTGTCTTTTTCTGTGTGACAATTGCATATTTTCTATAGATAATTATGGGTCACTCCCCGCCTTCCTCACAGCCTTCAAAAATTGGAATGTGAGGCCAATTGGTCATTTGGAAAATTGCCCAAATCTATAACTTTTTATTTTTATTGCACATCAGCCAAACCTGTGGCCCGCAACAGATTGGAGACCTATCCAGGGTGTATTTCAGCACCCTCCACAATCCTTTGTTGGCTAATGTTGTTCAGAAAGGGCTGGAGAAGATAGTGTGACGTAGATAATTGCTAACGCTATGATAGCTCTGCATCTCTACACCTTCTGAAAAAAACTAAAGTTAGATCACACCAGCGTTAACTGACACTGAATTTCTCGGCCCTCTTACAAAATGTTTGATGGACTTCTGATAAACTTGGAGCTTTCTGAAACACCTAGATAGTCTTATTTCAGAGAATAGAAGTAGTCTCAATATAAAGGGGATTCATCCTTGGAGATGAAGTCATAGAGGCCAACCTGACATGGTTTGGACATGTGCAGAGAAAAGAGAGAGAGTACATTGGCAGAAAGATGCTAGGTTTGTAACCACCAGGCAAGAGGCCTTGAGGAAGACCAAAGAGGAGGTTCATGGACACAGTGAAGGAAGACATGAAGATAGTTGGCATGACCGAAGAAGATTCAGCAGATAGGGTTAGATGGAAGAAACTGACTTGCTGTGGTGACCCCCTAAGGGAAATGCCGAAAGGAGAAGAAGACCCTTGATAAAAGGCTTTTTTTTCTAATAGAAACTGGATGTGGCCTTAGAATTCAATAAAAAAAAATCCAGCCTTCACCACTTTAAAGACCTTGGGTCTCATTTATAAAGTGTGTGTACACCGAAATCAGTGCATATGCCGACTTCCACTCAATCAAGCAATTTATGAAAGTGGCAGAGTGCACGAACTTTTGTGTAACTTTAAGACAAACCGGAAGCTGCCGTAAAAACAGTAGGTGTGGATAGATTGTATGTGTGTATTTATTACACACAGTTGTTAAGAGCACTGCGGAAACAATTTGAAAACACAGATTAGAAAAACTGGACCACATTACGGAAAAGATGGTTAATTAAAATCTATGCATGTTGTCATATCATCACATTGTAACTTTGAAACCATGCACTATCGCCAATCTGTTTCTATGCAATATTTCGCGTCCTACACAAAAAATAAATATCAATAACACTAATAATAACTTCTGACTTGGATTTGCAGTGTGTGATTGCTCTCTGTTTTTGTCACTACTTAAAGTTTGGAAAGTTTTTTTTAATTCACCTACAGATCAATGCGTCAGTTTCAGAGTTGCGACAATTACCAACGACTACTCTCCTTCACATAGCAACACCTTGCCATTGCCTTGCTCACAAGTATTTATTGGTGCCACCAGCTCATTTAAAGACAATTGCATGACCCACATCTGACATTTTACAGGCCTAGTTGAAGAGGGATGAATTTTAGGTTTCCTTACTCCTGAGATTTGTTGCAGATGTGATTTACGAAGCTTATGTTGTGCCAGAAGAGTTGTGAGAGTTTTGATAATACCGCCATAGTTGTGAGCAAAAAAAAGCTTGTTCTCATTTTAAACATTTTGATCATGATACTGGAATAGAACGATGCAAAACGAGTAGTTGATGAGGACTATTTTTTTTCCGGAATATTTCAAAGTTCAGGAAAAAGGTTTCACTTGAAGATCATGAATGTCTTATTCTTGCTCTGCTTTCATGTCTAGACCACTGTAACAGTTTGTTTTCCTGTCTGAATAAGTAAGAGTTGTCTTGTCTGCCATTTTTATCCAAAACTCTGCAGCAAAGATCTTGACCCGCACTAAAAGAAGAGTTCTCATTTCCCTATCCTCAAAGCTGATCTTAGTCTCTTATCACATTGAACTTGAAATATTAGTGCTGACTTTCAGAGGATTTTCCTAGTCAAGCTCCTTGTTTATATCAGTGATTTGATCAGAATCACTGATCATCTCGTACATTGAGGTCTCTGGATCAAAATCTGCTGATTGGTCCACAAACACAACTTTGGACTAGAGGAGAAGAACTGAAAGATCTGTTGATTCTAACTTCTGAAAGGATTTCCTGAGGTTTTCAGAAGTAATGAATGTTTTGTTTTTTAAAACGTGCGACAGTATATTGATTTCTCGACAAGGAAATTTGTGTACTGCGTTGCACCGCAGCAGGCAGGCATGACAACGCCAATGGTGGGAACAATTAGAGGGGTAGGTGTCTGCTCAAAGATTCAAACCGGCTTTTCCTGGTCCAAGGACAAACACTCTATCACTGAACCAACGCCTCTCCCTAAAAAGCCATCTCAAAATTTTTGATTTCACAAAGCATTTTAACTTGATAGGCTTGAAATTGTTTTAATTGGTCGGATATAATTGTACAAATAATTTTTAATGCATTTTAACCTGTGAAGCATGCGTAACTTTTGTCTGTGATTGATGTCATACAGATAACATGTACTTTTCTTTTAATCCACACTTTGTAGAAAAACAGTTTCAACGAGCCAGATGCTTAATTGTGTAACAGAAAATATAAAAAGACTAAAGCATTCAAATTCTTTGAAGCATAAAGTATTCATGTTTTCTGTGTTCACTGGATATCACTTCAAATGTTTGAAGAGTCAACCAAAGCATGGACTATAAATATAAAATCAATCAGATCTAGTTTGTTGAGGTGACAGGACAATTGTGTAATCTAAACATTGCTTCTAAACATTCTCAGTACTTTTCTTTTACAACAAGATGAACTCCATTGAAAGACGTGTGAACAGTCTTTAATCATCTACTTTTTAATATGTTCATATACAATTAATAAAACAGACTTTTGTCAATTAAAAAAAGTTACAAAAGTGGCATGAGGTAAATTTCTTTTCCTAGTGATTGCTACTTTAGAGATCAGGCTTGACGTTTACATCGGGATGATGTCGTACTTCACAAGCAGCCTTGGGAGAAATATGAGTAGATGGATAATGTTTATGTCAGATGATTATAAAGAGTCCAGAGAATTTATTTGTTAGTTTGGTGATATTTGCTGGAGTTGATTCTTTAAAATGCGAAGTGCATTTTCGATACAAGAGAAAGAATCAGAGCATTTTTCTTGCTGTCTAGTATGACTTGATTGTAATCCAGGGACATGTCAAAAAATATTCTGGCAACAGATGAATTTTCTCTTCTGCTCAAGCTGACAAGGTGGTCAGCCATGTAATTTGTTCCTGTCTTGCTTTAAGTGTATGGAGTAGGCAGTCCATTGAATTCCCATCCGTCATGGTTAGTTACACGCCTGTCAGCTGCTCTCCCACTGCCCAGCGGTCTAGGCATCACCCCTGACCTGGAAGCATTATATCTAAATCACATTACATGGCCTTACGTTCTTTGGGTTCCTTTTGAAGTCACCAGAGTGAGACATCTGTCCGTCCCTTTTTGAATTTACTTCCCACTCAGCCACCACGTCTTAATTAGCTGATCTGATTTTCCGTGTGGATGTGTGCCTGCCGTGTGTGTTTTGGTGTGTTGGTTTTTCATGTGTAGGCGGAAACGAGTTTGTTTGTTGAAGCTGAGGTGATCGACAAGCTGATGGGAAGATAATATGCCAGAGGAGCCTTGAATTTGTTCTTTGTTCGGATAATGAAACTGATAGAAAATTCTAGTTTGTCCATTAAGCATTAGTGCTAGATGACAGTCTTCTTGGTACGGATGTCCCTCACTGAAGAGTTTCGCAGCACCTGAGTTCATTTCCAGCTATTAAGGTCGAAATTAAAACTGCATCGTGAAGACCTTGAGACAAACCTTTCAAAGAAAAAAAATTCAAACTAAATATTACAGCTAAAAATTTATTTCCCCTGTTTATCTGTGAGTTTGAAACTTATGAGTGTGGTGAAGATTCATGGTTTCAATGTCTAGCTGGAGGTCAACAGGACTGCTGCCCACTGCCTCTCTAAAATCTAGATGTCCTTGTTGGTGCTGCTAAATAATTGGAGTTGGGTGTTGCATCGCTTTTTGTGGCGCGTGTTATAATGGACCGCTATAGCAGACAGAGGAAAGGAGGAAAAGTCAATTAAAATTTTTAGTCACACAAAAAAGGGGGAAGAAGAAGAAAAGACTTGTCTCTTCACCTTGAACCCACAGCTATAAACATTTAGCTGGAAGATTCTTTCATTTGTATTTGGTTGGAAAACTAATTAGCTTCACAGTACTTGACCTTTACCTTCACTTCACTTTATGTGTGTCAGGCTAAATGTGTGTTTCTCGTTCAGCGTCATGATTCTACGTAGCAAATAAACAGATTAGTTACCTGGTGGGTTTTACTTTAAGATCAAAATGTGATTTCATCGACTGGCGAAAAACATACAAAACATATAGAAACACCTTTTTTCTTAAGAGGAGGTGTAATGTAAAATTGACTTCTTGGAGGGTTCTACCACATTCAAAAACAGATTTTAAAGAGGTTTTCTTTTGACTCATGCAAGTTTGAGTAATTTGAAAGTGCTCCCATCTCGATTTTTATTTCATTGTAAAAACCACATTGGATCATGTAAAGTGTTAACGAGTTTTGTTGAATTATATTTATTCAGTTATGAATCCTGGGAAAACTAGCGACAACCCCGCTGGAAGCTGAGGGTGTTCTTGGTAATATAGAAATGTTCGGATGCTACTCGTATGCCAAGGTTGTTCTTGCCTTCAGATTTTGTTCTACACCATGTCCACATTCTTTCAAACGCAGGAATTGTTTTCACTGCAGCAGTTCATGCGTTCTGCTCACAGTGGGATAGTACATGTAAGATTGAACAAGATTGTCCATTGTGCCAAAATAAACATTTTCACTAATTTTGCTAACTATATGCGCCCTGCAGTGTATTTGTGGCTTCATACAAGATTTATTTTGTGTTGTACATGCACCCGTGGACTGGACCATGTGGAGACAAAAATCATTGACAAAATCATAAGTGAAACTGAATCAATGAGTTTATTAACTTATTTTTGGTGAAAAATGCATTCAGCTGACAAAAAAAAGCATTTTTGTCTGCGATGAGAAAAGAATTACTACCAAATGAAAACACAAAACTTTCTCTTTAATAACTATTTCTGATTGTTAACATATCTTAAGAAGTTTAAAATCAACTTTAAGTCCTGTGTCATACTGTACGTTTAAAAAAAATTCTTCCATTCTTCATCAAAGATGACAAAATAGTTTGTCGATCTCTTGTTGTATTTTATTGTTTTTCTACTTTTAATTTATTGTCATAAAGAACAAAGTTGATGTTAACTGGCCCTGATTTTTTTGTTTTTAATTTGCTGACTTTAAAGTTCAAATATCAGTCTTTTATCCGAGGCTAGAAGAAAGCAAAGATGGGAGCAGAGGCTTGAAAGAGGTGAAAGTTGATTTAATCAAAGGATGAGAAAATCCTCAGAATGAACAGATGTCAATAAAAAGAACTCTTCAGGGGATTTTAGGGAATAAAAAAAAATTCAAGTATCTTGGATCAAAATTTGAATGGACATTAATTTAAGTTTTGATTTGACAAAAAAAAATTTCTGGTAGTAGACTTGAATTAAATCAGTATATTTTACTCTATTTTCTTACAATAAAGTGACTAATTTGAATCAAGTTTTTGTTAAATGATAAAAAGGTAAAAGTAAATTTTACTATTAATTGAATTGAATTGAAAATACTTTATTCAATTCCCGAAGGAAAATTTGATCAAATTTAAAGACAATGCAAAAGACTTTGCTATCTTATAATTCTCAATCTGATGGTCAAAAAAAAAAAATCTGTCATTTTTCACAGTAACCCGTACTATTTCTCATCCTCCATAACACCTGCCGGATTGTTTTGTCTCCATCATTTCTCTCTACTTCCAGTTAATACAGTGTTTCAGTTTAATTCAAATTATCATGTTTGTTCCTTCCATAGAGGTCATGTGACACTATTATTTCAAATCTAAAACCTAAAAACAGAGCATCCACAATAAAAACTATCACACGTCTTTTAAGAAGTCGTGTCAACTACTTCTGGCTGAAAATTAGCTTCTCTCACCTGGATTAAACTAAAATTGAGGATAAAGTTTGAAATGAGTAATAACTTCTACATGCATGTGTTATTTTAATGGCTTTCTAAAAACCCTATCTGAACCACTGATCGAGAGGGCATACAGTATGTCACCATAGAGCTGAAAAGTGATTGGCAAAGTGACCACTTTGGTAAATTAGTTTTAACATTTATGTCAGATCGGCAGTCATTAATCTTCTTCTGCATCACTCTCTTATGAAAGTCCGCAGATTAAAAAAAAATGCACAAGTGCTCATGGATTAAAAAAAGGTCTTGAATACTGCATTGAAACTCAAATGAATTTTTTTCTGTGCGTTGATATTTTGATCATCTATTCTAGAAATGTTTTTATGTAAATAAAGTGAATGTAAAAGTAGCATCTATCGTCATCAAATAGGACCCAAACTTGATGTGTACGTTTTTTTGTTTTTGTTTACATAAATAAGAGATTTCTAAGTTGAGAGAAGATCTTAAAAAATCTTGTATTCAGTATCAGGTTTGACCATCAGATGCTAACTCACCAAGCTGTACCAGACTCTCTCATCATCAAGATCGATGGTGCTAAAAATTCTAATGAAAAATCTACAGAATACTCAAACTTCCCCCCACCCTCCAAATACATGCATGTTAGGTTGATTGACCACAATGAAATCTCCCCTAGGAATGAGTGTGTGTGGATGTTTGTGTGGCCCTGCGGCAGACTGGCGACGTGTTTGGGGTGTGCCCTGCCTCTCGCCTTGAATCAGCCAGGCTTGGCTCGGCAACCCCCGCAATCCCATGAGAGATGGACATCTTAGCAGATGAATGAATCTACAAAATATCAAATATCAAATCCCTATTTTATAGAGATTATCAAACATATTTATTCTTTTTTGTTGTAACTGTGTTTTGATCCCTGTGAATATTAATTAAAAAGACCACATAACCTCCAACCCTGAAGCAGCTTGTCACCACAGTTTGAGTCCACTACTGCCAGAAGAGGGAGTGCATTGACTGGTTCTGGAGGGCACCATGGCTTTAATATTAAGCCAACAAGGTGTTGGTCTATTAACTATTGATTTTGCGTCCTAAATTTATATGATGCAATAATGGTAAATTTCAATAATAATGATAAAAAAATGGATTAAATTTAATTGGTGTCCCCACTGATCCCCTGAGGTGAATCCATACCATGTTTGTACACTAAAACAGTGCCTTTAAACTGTTTTTAAAGTGTGTTTTTCTGTTAATAATTGATTTTTTTTTTGCATTGCATGGCGACTGAATTGCATCCTTCACATGGTTCCATATATGCAGGCTGTACGTTCTTAAATTTTTGCAGAAAGTTGTCCAGATCTTCCTCTAGATTTAGTTTGTCAGGACTGCTTTCCTTCAGGAATCTCCTGTTTACTTTAACTAGTAATTTTTATGGTATTCGTGTTGTTTTCTGGGAATATACGGTTTTACTCTCATTTGTTAGTTGTATCCAACAAAAAGCGGTGTCCTAGCTAAGTTATGATTGGAGGCAGGTAACACACTGAACAGGTCTCCAGTCTGTTTCTGAGTCTCTTTCCCCCTCCCGGCTGTTTTGGATGACTTAGATTGACATCCCTCCACCACTTAACATTCATTGGCTGTCAGATATGAGTATCTTCCCAGAAAAAAACAAGAAATTCTGAAAACATTTTCTAGAACTAGAAATCCGATTCTATGACCTCAATCTAAAACCAAAAATATTTCTTTAGTTTTATACTCAGTTCTCTTGTGTTACACATTCATTGTTTATTTGGTTCTAAATATCGGCACGTTTTAATATAAGACAGAAAAATATCTACGGTTTATTCTTGGTATTTTTTCTTAAAACAATTGTGGACTTGCATGATCAGGACAGGATTCAGATCAGCAAAGAAGAATAAATCTTTGAACGGTTCTTCTGTGATATGTTTCTTTAGCCTGACCCATTATAGCCATATCAATGTGTTTTTGTTGCCTTATTTCTCTAATCATTTGATTTTGGCACGACTCGGGCACATCCAAAATCTTACTTGTTTGTCTTTTTATTGCGGCAAGTTGCAAACAGTCACGATATAGACAAAAAACAGCCAACTTCTTAAGACAGACAAAAAAAAAAAATGTTTCACAAATTTTGATAAAATCAACAAGTTGTCTGTAAAAAGAAAACAGTCTTAAATTCACAAAATTATTAGATAAAAATAATCATTTCATAACAAATACCAATAAGGCATTTTTTGACTCATTAATGATCTCACAAACATTCTCTATTAACTGAAGCTACAAATAATTTTGTTTTTCTATCTATTTATTTAATGTCAGAAAGTAGTCTGGTTAAAGTATATTTCCAGAGTTTGTGGAGGTGCACGTATGTGCTGTACATACATGGAATTCATTAATGGTTCTCTTCATCTGAATGGCATTATGAAGACTACACCTCCGCTTTTAGCTCCTTCTGTTGAGGTGGTGTCGGTCCAAGGACACATACGATTCAATCTGCTCTCCTAGAACTTGCATATAAACCTGTTCTGCCTTCAATTAGCATTTAATTCATAAGAGTCAGTTAGTGTCTCCTTGTTCGCTGAAGTAGCCGAGAATTCAATTTCTCTGCCTTCCGTCCTCACAATAGACAGAGCCAGGTTAGAGACAACCTTAAAATGATGGTGTCCTTGCATTTACACGTCCTCCTCCAACCTTCTTAGACCTCTCACTCGTTCCTCTGCTTTCACTTTCTGTTTACGCTTTTACTGAGCTGCAAAGCAAACATAATAATCTAAATGTTATAATTTCTGTATACAATTAAAAATGAGCATAGCTATTCATTTCTTGTCTAAGTGAACATCAGACAATTTGTTTCAGTGTTTTCTGAACACCTTTTAACATGACCCGGCCTCATAACGAAACTAGCTTGATTTGATGGCTAAATATTCTGGGTTAGATTCCAGTGATTGCCCAGTTTTTTTATTTTTTAATCAGCCTTTTGGTTATTTGAGTTTTGGTTAAATATTACTCTAAAGTGTTAAATTTGATTTTAAAAAAGCGTAAGATGCTGTTTAGGGAATTAGAAAAACAGAGCTTTCTACAGGTCAATAGAAATATACAGGAACCTAATAGCAGCTTTATTTGTTAATGAAAATATTTACAAGTCACTGGTTAAAAAAGTTCCTATTCATCATAGGGTTTATAAACTGCAAATCAATATGATTGGATTAATTAGTTCTTTATGGCTGTATGTGCATTTATGAATTTTGGATTTCAGGGTTAGCACCTCCAAAAGATGCCAAAGTCATTCGTTTAATTTATACCATACATAATTCATATTATAAGGTAATTATGTACTGTAAGTAGTACGGTCTATGACTCACTGGCGACCTGTTTGGGGTGTACCCTGCCCCTCGCCTTGAATCAGCCGGGATGGGCTCCGGCACCCCCCGCAACTCTGTACGGGATAGACTGTTAAGAAGGTGACTAAAGTAGTACGATTTTACACATAACTATGAATTTATTAGTGCTTTTGAACTCATATTTAAAACTGTAAAAAAAAGTTACAAAATTCTTGAAAATGCTAGTTTATCATTTGGCTTGAAAGCAGTTATTTATTATTTGTTGCCATGCACAGAGGGAGATGAGGGGTCAAATAAACAGGACTGCTCACTGACTGCCTTTAACAATAAACATGTTAAGTTCCATACATGAAAAAAAAATATGTTCAACTTTTCCAAAGCTACAAAAAGCCAAGCTGTAGAGTTATGTGAATAACAAATGTTTTATTTGAAAAGGCTCATGAATAGAACTAAAGAAAAAAAAGCAGAAATCTTGACCATAAACTCGGATACCAACAACTTTTTTATATGTATTTTTTCAAAACTAACATCTCTAGTACAACGTTAAAAGTTGTCTTTATAACTAATAGAAATAGCAATAGCAACCTATGTCAAGGTTACCGTGTGTTTCAAGAATGCAGTTGAGAGTCTGGTTCTTTTGTCTTATTTTTCTTCTGTGCCTGTTTTATTATAAGAAGGAGAAAAAAAGCATTCAGAAAACTTTTCAGGCTATGTATGCCCTGTTTGTGAAAATTCTTTTTATTTTTGTTAAGTTTCCTGTCATTAGTTCATACCGACCAAGGAAATCCAATTCTTTCATTGAAACATTCTCGGGGATGTGACTTTTCAGCAATGAAGGTTAAAATATTTTATTCTTTTTTTAACAGCTCAGTTAGACAATGATGACGATAAAACCCTAATTTTTTTTTCAAACAACTACCACAAACTAACTGTAAGTACATTTGGCTTTTTTTCTAATTTGAGCGGTGTGCTGTTATTTCCATTGTACTATCAAGGACAGGAGTACATTTTGCTCCCATGTTCGGCTAAATAATTTGATCTATCTCGAGCCAGTTTCTCATAGTGGTGTGTGATGCTGCATTCTGTTTTCTGGAATCAATCCAATGCCGAGCTAATTTGTAAAAGTAAAAAAAAAAAAAAAAAAAAAAAAAAGGCATATACAGTATATACTGAGGATGAGAAATTTGATGATCACAATAGAAATATTAAAATGAGTGTCAGCGACCCGCCACATCTTCCAGCGAGCCCTAGTCTATTCTTATCCTTCCGCAAGTAGTTTTTCACTCTGTAAACTCGGATCCTCTACCAGAGACCAGGGGTCTTGAGGTTCCCTTGCAATATCCTTGCAGTTCCTTTGACTGTACTTTTCTGGACTGAGATATCTGACGTCTCTCCAATGATCCGTTGGAGACACTTATCTGGTTTATATGAACACATAAATGAACTGTATGTGTACTGTATATATATAACTTTATATATACAGTGTATGTATACCCGTATATATACGTATACAGGAGGAGGTTCATTGATACGGTGAAGGAAGACATGAAGATAGTTGGTGTGACCAAAGAGGATGCAGCAGATAGGGTTAGATGGAAGAGACTGACTTGCTGTGGCAACCCCTGAAGGGAGATGCCAAAAGAAGCAGAACAGATTCTGGTCATTAGCAGAGCTTACCCAGGAGAAGTCCTTTTTTTTTTCATCGACCTCACAACAAATGCTAGCTTTTACGAATTTCACACATCATTGTTGTGCTGAATCAGCACTATTAATGAACTTGGTTGGCGTAATATCCTACGACTTATGTAACAGCGCAACTCCTAAGTACAAGGGGAATGAAGGTTGATAAATCTGCTTTGAAATGGCAAATTCTGCAGACTGGTTATTTGGTTGGATTTGTTTGGGGGTTTTTTTGTTTTTGTTTTTGTTTTTTTTTGCCAAAGTGACAGACGTACAAACAACAACTTAATTAAGTAACGAATCAATCTCACCGGATTGGTATCAATCTGACACTCATGCCCACTTGGAATTGAAATCATTGATATTGTTCTCACTCACCAGTTCCACTGTTTTGGGGTTTTTTTTGTTAGCTGGTCCGCTGCTCGAACAAGGAGTAAAACATTTGTATAAAACATGACAGAAATACCTTCACTTTAGTTGAATAGTAAACATAGTTCAACATAACCATTGATCTGCCTGTTCCTTGATCCATGCTGTCAGTTACAAAAGTACCTCTCTGTTGAATGATTGATTGTTAAAAACGTTCCGTTCGTTTCGTCGTCTTCCACTTATCTGGGGCTGGGTCACAGGGCCAACAGTCTTAGACAGGAAGCCCAGGCTTCTCTCTCCCCAGCTGCATCCTCCAGCTCACCTGGAAGAATCCCGAGTCGTTACCAAGCCAGATGTGAGACATAGTCCCTCCTGTGGGTCCGGGGTCTGCCCCCTGGGTCTCTTCCCGGTGGGACGTTCCCGAAACACCTCACCAGCGAGTTGCTTGGGAGGCATCCTGACCCGATGCCCAAACCACCCATCTGGCTTCTCTCGACCCCTTGGAGGAGCGGCTCAAAAGCAAGCTCCTCCCGGATGGCAGAACTCCTCACCCGATCTGTGAGTGAGAGCCCAGCCACGCTGTGAAGGAAGCTCAGTGTGGCCGCTTGTATCCACGATCGCATTCCTTCGGCACCACCCCTATGGTGACTATAGGTGAAGGTAGGAACGTAGATCGACTTGTAAATTGAGAGCTTAGTTGTTCGGATCAGCTCTATCTTTAACACGACGAATCGATGCAGTGTCCTAGTTACTGTAAAAGTAAAAAACATGGGAAAAGAATTACTTCCGAAATGAGAATGAAACATTTATGAAACACGGGAAATCTCTTAAATAACTGGAGCCTACAACTGTTAACGCAACAAAACTAAAACATGGCAAGTGCAATGTTTTCGTATTAGAAAACTCACTGGTTCGTTTGCCGCAACTAGTTTCCAGAGACAAATAGCAGATATTTGTTTTAGTCGAGTGTGTAGTATCTTAGAACCTTAGAATCCCTCCTGTTTTATGGTTTAAAATTGTAACATTTTGAACAAGTAAATAAATAAGAAAATCAAAATGATTAACTTTGTGGATTCTTTTCTTTGTGGTTTTATATAGGAACATAACCTGCACATGAACTGTAAAAAACTTTAACTTTAATTCCAAGGCTAATTGACATAAAAGCTTTATGTACTACATTCAGTATAGCGCAAAATGAGAAGTAGTGAAAACCTTCACATTTGCCTCGCTCGATTCATTAAAATGTGCAACACTTTTGGGCCATAACAGAGTGATCAAATATCCACACAAGCTAAATTACCAATTAATATTTTCTCATTTAAATGGTTTTCAGCTTCATATACATTAGAACACAATTTTTATTATTTTACTTCTGCTATATGTAACAACAGCGTAATAGAATGTTTTTGTCAAGCTATTTGAATTGAAGCATAAATGCTGATTTGGTCACAACCTGATTGCTTTATTTCACCTCCATTGAGCTGTAAAAAATAAAAAAAAGTGTTGTGATTCAAATGCATACATCTCCCTTGGTGGTAAATTACTTACCTCTACGTTTTCACAACCTTGTGAACTGTTTTGAATAATACTTGTGCTTCTATCGATCAGATTCTGTAACCTCTAGCTTGCACGTAAAAAGCATGCCATGAGTTCCTTGCTTTCTCCAAAAAGCTCAAAGCTGCAGTCAGAGATAATGGATATCATTACAGCCTTATTACCAACCTCCTTTGTTAACCTAGGTTTTGTTCTTCTGCCAGTGTGCACACTCCAATAAAAGGATGCATCGTTTAATGCCTTCTGCAGTTAACGAAAACAAGTTATAGCGAAGAGAAACACCTCTAGGGCAAATAAAGACCAATACTTGTGCAGAAAGAAAATTGTTACTTGTGTAAACTGATCATTTTATACATTTATGTGTGGTCGTGTGCATGTTTGCATCACCGTACCTCAATGGATGGATTAGTATCACTGACATGTGACTCAGTAAATTTACAATAGTAAAATGTTCCTTCAGCTACTATTAAATAAATGAGAAAATATACAGTTTGTGGTAGAGCTTTGTAAGCAGAAGTTCTCAACCCAGCGTTTAACGTGAACATTAAAACACAGCCAGACACATTTTGCTCTTTGTGTGGACACAGTTTCCCACGGGCACACTCCATTCACTGTATTTCTTTTTCAAAGGTGTAGTCGATTCATAGTTTATCTGTGTTATGTGACAACAACACAAGACCTTAGGGACAGAACACAAACAAATAATAATTATTAAAAAAAGAGCATATCTAAACAAGGTTTGAAAACATTAGAATTGAAGGATGCCTAATTAGTGAAAACTGTATATTTGAGCGTTCTGTAAAAGTTTGAATATGAACCTCCACCTTAGGTAAAAAATATATATAAAAAAATATACGTGTATACTGTATATATTTGAGTTCACCAGAATTTCAAACAAGTTTAAATTTACGATCACATTTTGGCCGTCCTTAGTAGATCTGTGTATTTGGTGGTCTTGATTATGTCCATAACTATAAAATCTTCTACATTAGCTAATCTATCCAGGAGTACTTGTGGTGGTTATGAGAACTTTAATTTTTCATTAGATACTTTGCAATTAAAACACAAAGTACCAAAATACGAAGTAACTTGGTTCGCAGTCATCTAGTTTTTGAGTTGAAAATGATACTCAGACCAGGGTTGTGAGATTCATCGATTAAATCTATTAATTTAAATTTACAGTTTAATCTATAATTATTTCTTTTTAAATTTTCAAATATTGTCTTTTATCACGGGGTGGGGAAGGTGGAGATGTAGGATCTAGAAGCGTAGCCCTTTAACCGGTTTATTACAGTTAACCAGGTTTTAGGGAAGAGGAGTTGGCATGTTCATCCTGGGCTGTGGGACTTTTGCAGGCCCACTGCAAAAGTTCTATTACCAAAGCTTAGAAAAGACAAAATGCTGTGAAGTTTGCTTTATTCAGAAACTTTTTAAATTTACATCCACTGGACTTGTGGAGAGATGTCCAACAGTTTTTGGTGACGATAGTAGGTAACATGAGTGTTAAATGTGTCCTTTTATGAAAACATAAACAGGAATAGGTCATCTTTGGTATAGGTCATCCGAATGATTTGTGTTCGTGACATATTTTCACAGGGATGTCAGGTCATTCTCATCAGTTTTTTTCATTTTGAGGGTCTGTAATTTCTTTTTTTAAAACTTCTGCTCTTGTATACAAATATTATTTATGTTAAAAAACTTTTCGACGTCACCCTGCAGTGATACCACAAAAAATCTGTATATTAACTACATAATTCTACAAACTGCTTATTCAAATTACACTCCAATATTTCACTTTGCCTTCTTTTTTTATTCTACTGAGGAGCCATAAAGAGCATCGAATGGGTAAAAAAAGCCGTAAAAACAGTGTGAACTCCTAAAAACATCTGCATGAAAATAATGAGAACTCGTATGTTGTGCATGACACATCGACAAACACACCGACACGCTGGTCCATCAAGCTGCTCTCCATCTGTATATCCAAGGGTCTCCTGCGACCTTCCTCCCAACAAGGCCAAGGCATATTCATACTGATTTATTCAAAGGGACGGTTCTCATTCAATTTTCTCCATATTCATAAGCGTGTTTCGCACCCCCGCTCTCGTTTTCCTTTTCAGCTTTAAATTAAAGGTACAGGAACGAGCCAGGCCTTTCATCTAGAAGCTGGGGGTGGAGGGGTGTAGGAGGGAAGCAAAGGCGTGCATGTGTGTGTGTCTGTGTGTGTGTGTGAGTTGGCTGGGGGGACTTGGAGAGGGTACCGGGCAAAGAAGGGGAGGGATGTGTAGTGGCGAGACTCTCTCCACTCTGTATTTATTAGCCCCCACTCCCTCGCCTTTGCCCCCACCTCCTCCCTCAACGACACCTGGCGAAAAATGATTCATTAATTCAAAAAGCAGCATTTTTTTTTGAAAGCTGTATTTCAAAGGCATCGACAGGACAGAGAGTGGAGTTGAGTGGGGTAGGGTGATCCAGGAGAGCCGAGCGAGAAGGAAGGGAGTGAGGGGTGGGAAGGGGTTCAGAAGAAGGAAAGGAAGAGAGGCCAAGCGAAGATGTTCCAAGGGGCAGAGTACACTTAAAGTATCTGTCACTGGGAAACTGAGACTGGAAGAGTTGGAAATGGACACGACATCCATGGTGAGGTTTTTTTCTTTTTTGGCAAATTGAAATTTTCTTTCATCCCCAACAGAAAAATGATTAAATTCAACATTTTATGAACCCAACAGTGCTTTAAGGTTTGTTCCCTTTGTATACAAGCATCCGAGGGTTTTTATGAATAGTTATCCACCTGTTGATTAAATCAGAAGTTTCTTCAGTCAGTGTGAGGAATCTACTAAAACACACACATTTGTACACACAAGCAGTAAACGTTAACAGTAGGATCATATGTCGGCCACTCCCAGTCCAGCTGAATCTTTCATATGGCTGCAGATGATGTGGTTAATTATAGATGACAGGACAAGCCAAGATCCTTAGCCTCAATTAGACAAGGCCACAGGGTTACTGACCTGCACAACAACTGTCAGTGCCTATTACACACTACACATGGCCAGTGACAGTGAGAGGGTCTGGGGGGTGGAGGGCAAGGCTAGGTTACAAGGGCTACTACTGTATTCTTATCTTTACCTTCAAAAACCTGCACGCTTGTACATGAGCAAGCATAAAATCAGAGAACCAACAATTGGGGGGAAAGAAGCTGTTGTCTTATTATTTTTTAAATAAATTTGTTGTGGTATTTGATGTGATCAGACTTAAAATCCTTCAACCACATGTTGCTGGTTTTCTTTTTAACTCTATGTTCTGGTATTTTCAATGTGATTTTGAACCAGCTTTGAGTCGGGAAGTATTATTTTTTGCTTAAAAATTCAAATGTAATTTTTCTATTTTATATTGCAATCAATTCAATATTTGATGTACAGTACATATATTTGTTAGTGTGCTGTTTTTAAAAATAATTATGAAAAAATCAAATATAATCTTTCTTAAATAGCGGTGAATAATTTCAATGCCAAGGCAGTACAGTACTATGTCCTGAGTGACATCTTATTATTTTAAAACTCTTTGTTTTGGCTTGTAGTTAGTGCCATCAAGTGGAGTTTTAAAGTTACAAACTGTTTTTAGTCCCTATGTGTTGCTAGCTTGGCTGGTGCCAGCAAATGACACCACTCAATTTAATTTCACTGCAGTCACTTGGTCAGGTAAACGTGAATCAGCAACTGTTCGTGACACACTGGAAAAATGGCTTGCTAACCAGCAAATAGAAATGACATGGCATCAAACTCAACCGTCCACCAGGCTCTATTTGTAGTTTTGGTAGATAATCTAAACACTCTGTGTTGGGGAGAAGGTGGCTCAGCGGTAAAGCGTTCTCCGTCGGACCGGAAGTTAACCGGAAGTTCGCGGGTTCGATTCCCACTGGGTTCTCGTCTAGGGTCCTTGGAGACGACATCTAACACTCCTACCATTGATGCTGTTTTGGCAGCCTGCTGCGGTGTAGTAGTGCAGCACGCAAAATTTTTCCAGTGAGGGGTAAATAGAGTATGTAAAAAAAAAAAAAAAATTGGCAATGATTCTTAAAATTGAATATTTAACCCCTGACGAAAGACAGTGTTTAGAAAGTTTGATTCTCGTGGTTGCCCTGGTGCTGAAAAAATTTGGGAAAAGTTTGACAATGACTGTTCCGCCGAGCTATCAGCACATATGTGACACTGTAAGTGTCACGTATGGGCCCAAGCAATAAGCTTAGAATTAGAGCAAAACGCACCAGCCCACTTAGAATCAAATGACCTCTAATAGTATGAAGTCTCTCACGGTTGCCATGAAGTGAACGTGATTCCAAATTTAATAGTTTTTTGTTTTTTTCTAAATTAAAAACTTTGCTTAGGCTTCAAATCTTCTCTTTATCATGTAAGACTGCTGACTAGACTCTTCTGGTATCTTCTAACTTTTTAGGCTTTACCACCAGCACATGGCAATGCTTGCAGTTCAAATAAGCTTGCTAGTAGAGTTTTTTGGCCTCGCCTGTCGAGCCCTCCACAACCAAGACCAAGAGTACTAAGTTTCTTTTTCTTATAAAATCTTCCCTGGTTTTGTTGTACAAAAAAGAACTTCTTTCTTTTTTAAGCTTTAAAGTCAGGCATATCTCTTCACCCTGCTTCTTGAAAATCCGCCACCCTTGTTACTAAAATGGACCACTCTTGACAGAGTTTTCTGAAGCATAGATGACCCCTGGGGTTTCTGTAAGCCACAACATGATGCTGCAGGTGGATATGCATCTTCCAGGTCTGAATAGAAGCCGGCTTTATGTGCTGGTCTGCTTTGCACAGTGGCTTTTATCAACCTCTGGTTCACATATTCGTATGGGTTTTTTTTAAAGCCTGCAGAACACCAGTCGTCCTGAATAATTTCCTTACGTCTCTTTCATATAGTTGAATGTTTCAGACAAAATCAAAATTCGAGCAGCCTTATGTACTTAATATTTCTCCTTTTTTTTATTTAAATCTCTTTAAATTTGAAGAAAAACCCACTATTAAAATGTAGTTTTTAGAGTTCCTTGAACATATTAACTTTTTTATTAAACATAGATTTACATGTTTTTTTTTAAAGAGCAAATTATGAACAAATAAACTCTCATTAAAAAATTAATAAATAAAACATTTGGATAGAATTATATCGATTCCTAAGATAAAATAGAAATGTCTTTTTTTCCTTTGATGCACAGTTTTTGTTACACATAGTTTAAAAAAAAAAAAAAACTTTTAAAATTTTTTATATATTTGCTTTTCATTTACAGAAAAGTTTTTTGTTTGGTTTTTATTTGTAACGTAAAGATGACATATTTGAGATTAAGGACATAATTATCATCCTTGATTTACAAGTTTTACTGTCTTAAACTCAGCCCAAATTTTAGCATGCAAAAAAATGTATACAATTTAAGGTGAAATTGAAATGTTTGATAAAAAGGTAACACTGAGGTTGGATTTTTGGGGCATGTGAGCAAAATGTGGTTGTGATGCAGCTAAACTTGTTACAGTTTAATTAGAAACAAAAAGAAGAAATTGGATATAAACTCTCAGTTCTTAAACATAGCTTTTCCTTCATGTTTTTTTCATCCCAAAAATTTCTGTCTGAGTCAAAGTGAACCTTGTGAATTGTCACTGTTCTCAAGTGAAAACTAAACTTTTGAATATATACTTTTTAAACTGAAAACAAACGGTTTTATTTTCTTCAGTACATCGTATTGCCATGTAATTGTTAAACATGAAATATGAACGTAAACATCGGTGTGAAGCGCACGTTGGCGCAGAGCCTTGATATTTGCAATGTTTTTCTCACGGAGGTAGTTGTGGGTGTAGTATATCCCATTCCCAGGGTGTCTCTCAGAATACTGTCTCTGGGAACAAAACTAGGCAAATAGCCCTGAAATCTATCATATAATGATCCGGGCCTAATGACTGCAGCTTCAGTGATAGGACAGTCCTCCGCTTAATCACTGCTGTCTGCCTTAAACCAAGTTTCTTCTAATTACGACTCTTCCTGATCCTACTTTTTACTCTCCTCATCCCTTTCTCAGAGAAACATGTTTCTACTTTATGTGTACAGTACATTGAAACTTAGTTTCACGTGGAGCCGCCAATTGTTTTATTGAACTTTAGAAGATGCAACACGGTTTTCCAAAGTTTTCATGTCTAGATCTTATGATTCACCACAGGCCAATTTCTCCACCTCATTTGCCCCCGCTACCTTACCTGTACTCACCTATCTCTGTCTGTGCAATCGAGTGAGAGCCAAGCCACCTTTGGGACCCGCTGATTAGGGTATTAAAAATAAATGGGCTCAGTTTAGGCTAGAGGGGGGTGGTTGATGGCACTGCGGTATATATTTCTGTTAATTTTTCTTCCCCCACCCCCTCTCTCCTATGTAGTGACTGATCTGGCAGAATATGATAGCACGGGCTGTCACGGTAATAATTAGGTCTATTTTCCGTGAGGTCATCTTACAGGGACGCTGGGCGGCTGTGGTTCACACACAGGGTGCTCTATGCTGCTCCTGCCCCAGAGCCCCCAGGATATGATCATCCACAGAGGGCAACAAAGAATCACTCCGCAGCAAATGAGCGAAACATAAAACACCTACAATCTGATATGGACTGTGGTTCCCAACGCTGGGAGAGTTTACCTCACTGGTCTTCCAGCCGAAAATCTAACAACCTTTTATCCAAATTTTCTCCTTTCTAAAATTTTAACGGAGCTCAGTCAGAAGATTGAGATGACAAACGAATTATTTGTGATGGATGTAAAAGTCAGCGCGAGTAATCCAGCAATTGAAATGGAAAATGTTTCGTTTGAGTTCAAATAAAACTTAAAGGTGTGAGGGTAATGACAGTATTTGGTAATGAATTTGTTAGCAGTAAGTCAACAGTGCCAAGTCAGAGCGCAACATATTTCAGTTCCATTCAAAACACTCCCTGGTTGGGTCAACAGCTGCAGGCTAGAATTAGAAATCAATTATTCAGCTTCGACAAGCTCATTAAGCCTCTGAATAGGATTTTCTGTTCTCAGTCTGCCTGCTCATTTCTCCTAGCTTGCAGTTTCTAATTAGTATCTTTTTTTAAAAGTTTGATTAGAATTTTGGTGAAAATCGTAACCGTTGACTTAACCTACACTGGACTCACCATGCAGTATCATTATCTGCAGGGGAGGCTGTATCGGTACATTGTCAGACCACTCAGGTTGTTTGCTTTTAGTTTGGGCATAGCCTAATGATTGGTGTCATCGGGCTAAATTAAGCATTAATAATCAAAAGAGTGTAATCTTGGTAAATTAAGCATTAATAATCAAAGGATGACTGGAAATTATTGCAGGCAGTAAATGAAGCAGCACTAATCAGCAGTAAGAAAGAGGGCGGGAGGCCAGCAAAGTATTTTAAGATATAAAAAAGAAGGATGTGTACTGGCAAGTGCATTTATAATCAGCTCCTGCTGACAGACTGTGCTAAAATGATTGATGTTGTCATAGAAACATCCATCCGCTTAGTTGGTTGCCATCTCCTGAGTAAAGCCAGACATAAGCTTGCATTTCTGACGTCTCCTACCTGCAGTATCAGAAGGCATATTCGCAAAGCCCTTTCCCTGACTATCCTTCGTTCTGTCTCGCCATGCTGCCTTCTCCCATCCCTCCCTTTCTCCCTTCTTCTCTCTCTCCTCCCTTCCTCTCCTCTCCACATTGTGTGTGTCTATCTGATCCCGTGGCCTTTTGTTGCGCTATGAAAGGCCCGATGCCACACTCATTATTTTCTCCTTTATCTCTCTCCCCACTGCTCTGATTAGAACAGTCGCCCCTGACAGACGCCCTCAGCCAGCTCCTATCCATTACACTCTGTGTGTGTGTCTATGTGTGTGCGTGTGTGGGACTGAGTGAGATGTGAAGCTACTTACCTATATAAACCATAAGTGTTTTCAGTGAAGTAAAAGTTGAACGCAAAGGAATACGGGACAAACACAGATATCACACAGTGTTTGTTAAAATAAGAGAACAATTTCATGTGTTTTGATCATTTGGAGTTTTTTGCGAAGTGAAAAAAAATTTTGGTCTCACTTTCACACAAACTTTAAGTCGCATTTGAAGAAATTGGTGAATTCTGGTGTTTGGAGATTTCAAATAAAGCTCATGACATAACCTTTCTCCCACCATTGGTGCCATCATAGATGACAGCCTGCTGTGGTGTAGTGCAGCACACAAAATTCCCAGTCAGGGATTGATAAAGTATATTTAAAAAAAATGATCATGCATTTAAAAGCAATCCATCAATTTATCCATTCTCTAAACTGTTTGGTTTAGTACAAGTTTATGATGGTGGGCCAATCCGGCTGAATAGGCCGGTGAGAGGCAGGGCACACCCTGGAAAGGTCCCTATTTTATCGTGTAACTTCTGCAGTTTAATATAATTTGAAATGAGTGCCTCGCCAGCTCTCATCTTTGTTTGAAACACAACGAAATGCCCATAATGCGCATTGAAAATCAGCAGCAAGCATTTGATACATGCTTTGCTTATCTCTGAGAAGTTGCGTACTGTTTAAGATTTAATTTATGCGCAAATAGGTCATTCTGACATGTAGCAAACAGTTTTAAAGAAAAAATTTCAAATGCAAGTAAAATAGAACAAAAATCCTTTTTTACGCTTTATTTTCTTATGTGTCCTCTTCTTTCCAGAAGAGTATGAATATGTAATTATCTTTTAAATTGTTTTATTATGCAAAATGAAGCATAAATTTGATGAAACTCAGATGGATTCACCTGAGTTAATGGAATATGGGTTTAAGAGGGAACTAATTATCCCAGTTTAGCAGGCAGTGAATGTATTTCTTTGCAAGGGCTGATTCTAAATGTAAACATTAATGGCCTCTTTGATTAGCATAAGAATAGTAAGTTATTGTCCTGCTCACTCTGCATCCTATTGGATATGCATCTGTGCTGCTTCACAGACACAAACACACACACAGACACACACACTGACAGACTGCAGCTTCAATCCACCTATTACCTGTGTTATCAACACACGATGCCATTTCTCTCATTGTTTTGCTAATCCACAAAATTCATTTCTCCAATCAAATTACAATGTTAGGGCGCAATGACATTACTGGAACAACCTGCCCCCCATCCAATGAACCAAAATGAAAAAAAAAAACAAATGAGGGGAAAAAAGGCAGACACCAACTTTTGAGCTGAAGCACAATATTTAATATATGCCTTGCTGAAGAGGCTGAGTCGGTGCTTACTTTTGTACTAATACTCTCTTTGGACGTCTGGCAAGCGCAGCAGAACAGCACTTAAACAAAGAAAAGGGAGAATGAGCAAAAAGGGAGGTAGGACCATAGGTGAAGAGTTAAATTAAGAAAAAATAAGAGGATGAGGAGAGTAAAAGGGCAGGTGAAGAAGAGAAGCTTTGACTTGAGGCCTCCTGGGGATGATGACCTTATTTCAAATTCTGGGTGAGGACGGCACTTAGGCAACAGAGGAGCCCCCCGCCTAAGTCTCAGATACACACACTCATGGACACTTTTAAAATTGAGTGCAGGAAAGGAGAACCCCTCCTGATGTCCAGCAGCTCCCTCAAAGGCCAAGTAACTACCCCTGTTGATAGTAAAGCTACAATAGGTTAAACTTATAATATTCCCCGAGGTTCAAAACTTTTACGTTTTCTTCTGTATTGCTGGAAAATTCACTGAGAATTTTGCCCAGTGTCTTCAAAGTCTGTCAATGTCAGTCTGTGTCAACATCGTAGTCATGTCTGGTGGTGTTTGAACTATTTTTAATGACAAAACAGGGCAAAAAGGAGTTCAATGGAAGAGTCTAAATTTAATGTTGAGATTATATAAATCAATAATTGAAGGAAACCAGTAAAGAATGTGAAAAGTTAGTTCTGCTTTAAAAAGTTTAACAGTTCAAAAGTCACTTGTGACAAGTTAAGATTTACAGTGAGAGAAGTAAATATAAAAGGTTTAGTTTTTATGGTCATGGTTTACATCATTGTTCTGAATATCTTATTTATCATAAAAATCTTTTTAGTAACAACAAAATCCCCTTTTCAGAAAGTTTTACCTGCTAAATTGTTTGAGGGGGGTGGGGGGTTGTCACCAAAGAATAAAAAAAATTTAAAAAAAATTTCAACATTAAAAAAATAAATTATTAGTATTTATGCCTCTTATAGGGGGGTAGGCGATAGCTCAGTGGTAGAGTGTTTACCCTTGGACCGGAAGTTCTCCGGAAGTTTGCAGTATCAAATCCCACTGAGCTCATGTTTAAGTGTCCTTGGAGAAGACCCCTAACCCCCCATTTCTCCCACCATTGGCGCTGTTGTGGCAGCCTGCTGCGGTGTAATGCAGCACACAAATGATGGGATGAATAAAGTATACTGTATATCTTCTTCTTCTTTCCGGCATCACAATGAACATGTACCTGCTACAGCAATGACACGACTAGCTACAACCGTGATGCTTTTAACATAAAATGAAGCACCTCGCTCCCTCCCCTCCGTGTATCCTCCACACTTGGGGAAGGGCAGTTCACTTATGACCCTCTTAAAATGTCAGAGGTGCAGTTTGTGCTTTCTCAGGAGGATGAGCAATAGTAAGACTTTCTCACGTCCTGGTATGTGATAAATGTCTTTAAATCTGTAAGAATTTGTAACTATTGTTTAATGTATGTTCCAAAATCCAAACTGGTTTTTTATATGCTTTGGATAAAAATAGAAAAGCTTTATTTTGCATTTGGTGGAACCTTTAAATAAGTGTTTTAGACAAATGTCCAAAATACTTTGATTATCATCTAAAATACATGCAATTTAGATCAAATCAAGTGAGACTGGATCATCATCAGCAGATAAAACAATAGTGAAAGTGATCTTTAACCATTGAGAAATGCAGACGAAACCGTAGACCCAGTAAAACCTCATGCACTCAAACTTCTTTACAGTAAAATCTTAACAGTAAACTGTATTCAGTCTGTAAAGAGGTGCCGTTAGGTGTACTTGAAATTTTTTGTTCAACTTGCTGTTTGAAGCAGACGGATGCCACTATTTACCAATTCCCATTTTTCATTTGTAATAATTGTGTCAAATAGCATTTCTGAAAATTTTATGTAACTCAGCATGAGAGACCGCTATCTGGAACATTTAGAGGATATTTAACATCTCTATGTAATGCAAAAAAAAGTCATCTTAAGAAGGAAATGGAGGCATAACAGTTGACCTTAAATTTTATACTCCTAATTATAAATTTCACGTATATTGTTTTTTTCATTTCTAAAGAAGATTCAATACACCGGAAAATTGGTGAACTATCTAATTAACAAACTGCACTTTGATTTAATTTTTACTTGGAAATTTTGTTACTTTTTTTGTGAAATTGCCAGTGTTGAAACTTCTTTTATCAAATTGTTGTCACACCAAAATGAAAATGGTTAAGAAAAGGCAGTTACCTGCTGTTTTTTTTATTTATTCTCAGTTGAATAAAATCTTAAAATACTGTCATTTAGATTCCAGAAGCTTAACAAAATCTTTATAAAGCTCAGACTTTTGTTCCTGTCACTCATACGTAGAGGAAAACTTAGTTCTCGCTCTCCTGGACTCACTTTTAATTTCTCCCATTATTGCTTTCTTGTCATCTTATTCGCTTGTATTTACTCCCATCACTCTGTTTCGCTGCAGCTGCTGCAATTTTGGTATTGAAAAGAGTAAAAACGTGCATCAGTGTCTGAATAGGCTGCAGAGTGCATCAGTGCTAACAAGGTGTAAGTGGTAAAGTAGTTAACTGTAAATCTACCTTGCTACCTTTCTCCCTCTTAGTCTTTCTGGTTCTCTGTTTTGTTATCGAACTTCTCCTGAACCAACAGTCCACTCGGCCTCTTCATTTTATCCTTTTCTTTTTGTCTTTTGGGTCTCTCCATCTGGCTTGCCTAACACGACAGATTTCACCATCATCAAAGAGTCTTTCCATTAATGGGCCATGACCCTGTCTTACTGCTTTAGTGAGAAAAAACCTTCTCTCCTGCAAGGCACACTTTACCCAAAATCACTCCTTGAACCCTGCAGCAAACACTCCACACCCCCCAACTTTCCATCTCACCTCTCTTCTTTGCCATAATCCCTTCTCCTCTATAAATTTTCTGCTCCTCTCACCTTACAAGAGCCCCCCTCTGTTGTTTATGGGGGCTTGCCTGATAGCCATTAGTGTTACACCCTATTACATCAGTAATGACTGACTGTGAGGTCTAATTAGAGATGTGTTAGGGAGAGCTGACTTACATTGCCCCCCACCACCTCCTCCTCCTCCTTCTGCTTTTCCGCAAAGCTGTTACTGTGACTCCATCGCTGTGGCGACACCATTAGCACAGCACCTCTAAGAGTTGCAACTCCTGACTGTTAAAACCATTATGCTCATTACAGACCAATCAGAGGGGAAGGTGTTATGGCTAATTGATAAGCTGAACAATGCGTAAAATCTTGTCTCTAATTGCCCTGCGGGAAAAGGAGAAAGCACCCAGGGAAAAAGAGACAGTGAGAGAATGAAAGAGGGGAGAGTGTGGAAGTGACTGTCGTGCTAATTTCAAAATCTGATATTTTTTCCACTTGAATAATTTAGACGTACAATATGACTTCATCCAAACATGCAGCAGTTTTTTTTCCAGCCCTCGTGAATAATGGGATGTTTCTTCTGGGTTTGTCATCTGTGATAAGATGATTATCTGAAAGGTCTGTGGCACATTGTGAAGAGAGTCTCGCCTTCTCCGCTGGAGTAGGTAATCCTGGGTAATAGCATTATGGACACAGTGTTTTCCTAAAGCCCATGATTATCCGCTGCTGTTTGCTGTGGGATTGACATTGGCCTCCCTGGTCTCCCTCTCTCCCCCTCTACCAACTCCTTTTCTCACTTCGCTCACTTTGTGTCATCCTGTCTCTGACTCACCACTCCATCAAGCCCTTGTGTGCTCTTCTCTCGCAAAAGAAGAAGATGAAAATAGAGCACATGGAGCAACAAAAGAACAAATTGCTTGTAGACAAGAGTGCCCTAGATTTGAATGACATGTTATGCTCTCTGTCAGAAAAAAAATTGCACTTTGCAGATCGGCAGTTTGGGGTTACCATCCTGCTCAATAATAAACTCAATAAATGGAAGATGCGTTACGCTGTTTTCTAAAAATCTGTTTTAAAGTTCACCGCTCTCAAAGTTACATCACTTACAACAGAACAGACAAATGTCTTAGACCTTCTAGATGTGTTGTATTCTTTAAATTATAACCTTTCTTGTGTTTTTGTGGGAGGGGTTTAAGTGTTACGTTCTGGTGGATTGCAGCACAAAGTTTAGCTTTTCACCTTTAGCCTGTTGGTTCTGGTTTTCCTTCATGCTGTTAAACCTGAACTTGATCTGATCTGCTGTGTCTTCATGTTTTTCTAGTCGTTCATCCTCTCACAACCCCGCCTCTCTCCAACAACACGCACATCACCTACTTTTACATCCATCTCCTGCTTGTGTGCATTTGATGTGCTGATTCTCACAAAAGGCACAGAGTCATGTCTGCTAAATGCATGCAGAGGTCCTTTTAATCTGAACACAGACTGCCTCTTTTCAAACAGCAAAGTACGGTAAATGAAAAATTCAGTTAACCCTAGAAGGGTTTTCCAGCAGGGTATGAACATAGGAGGAAAATTAAATGAAAACTGACACAGATTTTAATAATCGATTTTTCAATCATTTTTATTTTTTAAGACAGAAAAGCTTGGAACAGAATTTTCAAATTTTGCACCTTGGCCTCCTTCTGTAAGCAGATGGATGTGTGGAGCAGAAAAAGCACCTGCCAACTACAGCAGCCACAAGTCAGGCAGTCTGGCAGCTCTGGAACAGGCGAAGGAGGGAGTCGGCAGCATGCTGGATTCATTAACAATGAAGGAGCTGCTCAACCAGGTTCTGCTCCTCTGTTTGCACAACAAACGGGAGGTTCAGACAGAACAGTGGGAAACCCTCACCTGCATCTTAAAAACTGAGAACCTGGATAATTAGAAATCCTTTTAATGAGTTCAGCCTGGCTTTGCATTGTGTGGTATTTGTTTCCCCACCTTGAAGCTGTCAGAACCACATGCTCACAAGCTGCGCTGGTTCATAAAAGCTAAACCAGAAACTTGCATGTTTGCATGAGGAAAATATGGGCAAATATTTGATGATTCAAGTCATTTATGGATTTAGTTTGTGTGCTTTAAAAATAACCTCTAACGTGAGTCCCCTTTGCCTTTATTTTCCTCCCTGGTTTAGACCTCCTCCCTTCGACTCTTCGCATCCTTTTCTGTTTCAGAATCAGTAAATGGGAGTCAGTATCCAGGAGGAGACAAGGGGGTGCGGGGCTCTTGCCAAGTCCTTGCCCCTCCTCCCAGAATGCAGCACAGCTGCCTTTCAGAACCCCACCGCTCCAACCCATTCATCCTGGAGAGACCACCGCACCTCTTCCTCCCCCCCAAAAAAAGAAAGAAAGAAAGAAAGTGGCTATTTATTAGAATACTTGTTTTGTATTGTTCCCGGCTGCACAAAAGACGTTCATTATGTTAGAAGCAAGCCCCCTTTCACAGAGAGAAACAATAACTTGGAATTGTCTGTTTTACAGAGTATTATAAATGTCATTTCTTTTTGTCTCTGCCCCTCAGTGTGTGTGAGTCTAGGTTTGGGCACCGGGCACGGATGGCCTTGGCACTCCGTGGCCAGATTGTAGTGGGAGAAGCGGTCTTACATGGAGCTTTGGAGGGGTTTAGGACGGCTTTAGGAGAGTGATGTCTGCAACGGAGGGAGCGCAAGTTTGCAGCATCCAGGCGGTATGACTATTTATCTTGTCTGTTGTGGATTTAATTTAATTTTTATCATTTATAAATTGCAGAGGATAGCTAATTTCATTGCAAATGTTTCTGTTGGTCTGCGCATAGCTTTGGGATGTCTTTCCAGCTGCAGGCTGTCCTTTTTTTATTCTGAGCCCCGCACAGCGCGCTTTTGTGCCTCTCATGATGCTACCAGTTGCTCTCCAATCGGCTCAGTCTGATTTTCCAAAGTGACTTGATCAGATCGGTTCACCGCTAGTGGGTTATCCTTTGCACTGAGAGTTGCAGCATGTCACATTTAAAATTAAAACTATAAACTCTTCCATTGGCTGGTGGTTCACAGGACTGACATGATTTTTTTTTTTTTTACTTTTCAACTGGTTTGTTGGAGACTGGCTGGGAGGGAGGGTGGTGGAGAATGGAAAGGTTGTGGGTTGAAGGGGGGGGGGGGCGAGTTACAACCTTGAATTTTAGATCATTTTAGTTGTTTGTATTTTTTTAAATGATTTTAACTTGTAATAATTTTTTAGTTCTTTTAAATGATTAATCCCAGTTTAAATTTAGGTGATGATGAAATTATCACAGCTATTTTTTTCCCCTCTAAATTTTGCTGTTCTCTGCACGCCTCAAATAAACTGCAGGGGAAAGGGATTAAAAGACATGACCGCATCCAATCCCCTATCCCCCTTCTAAAGTTTATTATGCATACAGGTGACAAAAAACTGAAAACCATGAGGACACGTGCTTGAGTTTTCAGTTTAAAACAACTTAGAATAATAACGTAGGCTTAAATCCTATTTGTGCAAAGATTTATAGTCTGAGGATGAAGTGGCGTGTGTTAGGGGATGGGTGTTTTTAGGGAGGGTGGGATGGGGGGAGGATAACTGCTTTGACCCCTGGCCTGGTCTCCACCGTCATGACGGTGTGCACACATCCTGTTGCAGAAGCCAGCGCACAAAAGGAGCGAGAAGCTTTGAAAAGAGGTTTGTTAAAAGAGGACTGATGGGGGATGACAGAGAAAGCAAACAGGGGGCCACCGGGGTCCCTGTGTCACTGGGAAGGCTAATCCTCCATGTACAACTGCAAATCCTCTCTACATAAAAAATAACCACACTGTTGATTATTAGTTTAACATTTGCACATGAAGAAGATTAATTTTTTGTAGACTTAAATGAAAGATGTTGCTTTAATTTCTAACCTCACGCAGGGTGATTATTATTATTTAATTATTGTTAGATAATCAGCTTTTTATTATTACACTATAATGAGGAAAATTTGTGACTTTTTTTTTTACAGATTAAAATGAATTTTCAATGTAAATTTATATTTATCATTAAATCGTTTGTTATTGGTATTAATGAATTTATTAGCAGAAAAAGATGGATAGTAATTTTTTTTCTGCTGTATGATCGTGTTACTGGCTCTCTCCTCCCTGCGGCTCATCATTACATTATCATCATCTACGGGCCTGAAGCCACATGGCCTGAAAATCTCTGGAAAGGTTTATTGACCACTGTGACATCCCGTTAACCCTATTACCAAAGTCCGAGTGATCCTACATCCCTTAAGGCCCCTAAACACAGAAACCATATCAAGCTAAGCTCTAATTAAAATAAAAAAGAGGAGGGAGACAAAAAAAGATGGAATGATTAAATGGTTAGTCTCGCCGCAGGGAAGTGGTATTTCGTTTTCCCTTTCAATTATCTTCTGATTGGGCTTTTCGGGGGAGGTCAGCTGTGAAATCTGGATTATTTGGAGTCACAGGTGGTTTGATCCGGATGTATGATCGTGATGGATTTATAAAAAGATCCCTTAAATCTATAATAAATAAATAAATTCCTTTAAAGGTGAGAGTTTGGGACTTTAAAGACTAGATGCGCACATCGGGATTCTTTCACCATCACCAGCAGACGGCAGTAACACTGCTTTTACCCCAACAATTTCACCTCATTAAAAACCCATCCATCTTTTATAAGCTTCTCCTCCAAGAACAACCTTTTTTTTTTCTTTACAAAATCCCTTTCACGCTATTTTTTTCTGCATTGAGTGCGCGTAATTTCTCTGTCTGATACCTGGTATTACTGCATACCATAATGACATACCTGGATGGAGAGCAGAGAGCTGCTCTCCTTCAGCTTCTCATCTTCTTGCCTGGATGCTTAGATGAAGTGGGATTCCATACAGAAAGACCCCAAGTTGATTTATGTTCAAATGTGACACTTAAAATAAAAAAGTCTTGAAAATTGATTAAAATCCATCAGATTTTAAAATGAGTAAATTATATATTTAAAAAATCTTTAATTTATTTAGTGTTTGATTAATTTTAATCATGAAAAAGAAGTCATTTTGACGCTTTATGACTAGAAATAAGTCTTTTTTTTATTATTAAAGTCTGTTTGAACATTTGAAATACCTGGTGTTATTTGTGGGATTGACCCTCCTTTTTGCACCTCCTCTTCTTCCTCCTCCTCTTCCTCCTCCTCTGGTGTGTTCTTCCTCTTCTGTCCTTTGGTCACCTGATCAAATTCAATGCAAATCATTCTGCTTCTGGAGCCTCATTGGCCGCTTGTGGCTCATTTATCCGCTGTCAGTGCGCATCATATGGCCGCCGTTTGCCCAACTTCACAACTCAGACAGTGAAAGTGCATTCTCTCACAGGAGATGTGATCCAAGCAGGAGACGGACTGAGAAACTGGTTGGAGAACATTTCAAATTCCTCCTTGGATTATTTTTCTTCTCTTTTTTTTGGTTTGATTTTTGGGGTTCAGAATATTCTTTCTGTAACTCAAGCAGCTTCTGCGCACCTGACTTTTTTTCTGTGTTGGTGGTGAAGTTTAAAACCAGGTGAATGTATAGCATGATGATGGAAACTGACCTCCATTCCCCCGGGCCTCAAACCAATACGGCCACGGGGCAAACGGGACCGAACAGCGGCTCCAAAGCGAACCAGGAGCGCGTAAAAAGACCGATGAACGCTTTCATGGTTTGGTCCCGCGGACAGCGCAGGAAGATGGCGCAGGAGAACCCCAAAATGCACAACTCAGAGATCAGTAAGAGGCTGGGTGCTGAGTGGAAAGTCATGTCCGAAGCTGAAAAACGTCCTTTCATAGACGAAGCGAAAAGATTGCGCGCCATGCACATGAAGGAGCATCCGGATTACAAGTACAGACCAAGAAGGAAGACCAAGACCCTGCTGAAAAAGGACAAATACTCTCTGGCTGGGGGACTGCTATCCGGGCCCAGCGGGGGAGGAGGAGTTGCTTTAACTGTCGGTATGAGTTCATCAGGAGTTGGACAGAGGTTAGAAAGTCCAGGAGGTCACGGAGGCTCAGCGAGCTCCGGATACGCGCATATGAACGGCTGGGCGAACGGTGCGTATTCCGGACAGGTGGCTGCAGCTGCGGCAGCGGCTGCGATGATGCAGGAGGCGCAACTTGCCTACAGTCAGCATCCAGGCAGCGGAGCGCATCATCATCATCATCACTCACACCATCACCACTCACACAACCCGCAGCCCATGCACCGTTATGACATGACAGCCCTCCAGTACAGCCCCATCTCTAACTCTCAGAGTTACATGAACGCTTCTCCATCAGGATACGGTGGGATCAGCTACACGCAGCATCAGAGCTCCGGCGTCTCCTCCTCTGCTGCCATGGGAACGTTAGGATCGCTGGTGAAGTCGGAGCCGAGCGTAAGCCCTCCCGTCAGCAGCACACACTCACGGGGTCCTTGCCCAGGAGACTTGAGAGAGATGATAAGCATGTATTTACCAACCGGAGAGCCCGGTGACCCGTCCATGCAGAGTAGACTCCATGCGCTGCCGCAGCATTACCAGAGCGCCGCGGCTGGAGTGAACGGGACGGTCCCTCTAACACACATTTAGAAAAACCACTGAAAAAAAACCACTGCACAGAACCAAATATTTACCTCTTTTCTAATGACCCCGCTCCCACAGAGCTACCTGCATTTTGTACAGAATGTTTATAAAATTGTAAATAACATATCCATCTTTTTTTTTAATCTAACAAATATAATGCTGAGATATTTGGTTCTTGTGATTTCATCGTTTTGTCCACTTCTTAGTTGAGGACAGTTGGTTCCACATGAGGAGGAAGACTTTTACTTCAATTGTCTTCTTTATTTTATTATTAATTTTTTTTTGGAAGTGAAGGTGGGATGTTGTAAGTTATTTGAAAATGAGAAAAAGTGTCATAATCATCAGAAAGTGCTTTAAAAGATTTGGGAAAGTCTCATTCCTTCAAGCATTTGTCTTTCTTTGCAGAAACATGTGTCTTAATCCTTGAGAAACGAGTCAACTTCTCTTTCTTTTCTTGTAACGCTCTAATTATTGTAAATTGTGAATAATTTTAATAACTCAAATGATGATGGGCAACTGCAACTGTTGTAATTTAGGTGCTTTTCTGCGAATGAAAAGCCGCTGATGTTGCAATGAAGAAAAAAAATGAATAAATTTCACAAGCTGTTGCTTCAGTTTCTAACTGAACGGTCTTAGATTGATTTTTTAAATTGTTTTATACACGTGTTTTTATTTTGTAGGAATTTTTCCAAAAGATTTATTTGGTTAGAACATTTTAAATATTTTTTGGTTCTATTTTATTGCTGAACAAAGGCCTCCAAAACTAACCAAGAGTTCAATTATTTGTGCGTAATTACGCGTAAAATTTACACAGCCTTTTAAAACATGTCCAGTTTTTATGGTTCATCATTTAAAAAATTACAGGTGTTTCTTTTCCATCTATTTCTGTCTGAATCTATTTTAATTAGATCTTCACAAATTCACAGAAATTATTATTCTTTATGATTTGATATTCATATCAATTTCAAAGCGGTCTCACATGAATGAAACCTGTTAGTAACACTATCAGTTATTAATATTTACACCTTCAAATTATTTTCCTTTTATTATAAAGTCATTGAAAACTCTTTTTTAATTTGAATTAAAGCCCTCCTTAATTTTAAAATAATGTTCTTTTGCATGGGTTTAATTTTTTTTATTTGAATGATTGAAATGAATGAGTTTTTGCCAAATTTTCCAAAAACTTAGGCCTTCTTCATTTTTAAATGCTGGTTTATTCAACCAAAAAAATGCATCATTTTTAAAAACAAATTTGGAAATGAATTTAGATTTAGTTCATTTTGTGCAAAAAAAAAGAAGGAAAGAAAAAGATTGATTCCTTTTTATTTAGAGAATTTAAAAATAACAAATCAGATGAGTGTGAGCAACATTTCTTTTTTGGCTCATGTTCTTCGTACAGTTTAATAACAGAAATACACACAGAAAAAAATAGTTATGGAACAAATGGAAACTTTATTCATTTCAACTGAAGTCTGTGATCCAGTGGTTTAGGATTTATTTATTTATTTTGCATTTTAATTTGTCTCATTTATAAAAAGTTTAAAATTCTGATCATAATTTTCTATGAATAACTTCATTTTCTCCACATGGTTAAATTTTAGTCGCATGAAATAAAAACTTTGAGGCAAAAATCTCATGACAATTTGACAAAAAATAAATAAATATAAAAAATTAAAACTAGATTAGTTTATATTTAAAATCCATGTTTTTTTTCATTTGGAAAGACACAAAAAATAACTAAAAAAATGCACAAGAACACAAAACAAGAGGAATTTTAAGTTCATAAACTATCTGATTTTTTTCAATTAAATTATTTTAAAGTTCATTTTCTTCTACAAAAATAAGACCATCTCAGAAGATGACGTCATCTTTATCAGCTGTTATTAAAATGTCATTATTTACTCTTCACATGATGATTGACAGTCACACACATGCAAATAAGTCATTAATTTATGCCTTATTATGCATTTTTAAAAATCAATTAATTTCAAATAGATAGTTAAAGGGACTCTGATAAAGACATGCGCAGTATGTCAAATAAAGCTGCTGGTATTTGCAGAATGCATGAAGAGCTTAAGAGAGCATCTTTGTGATTTTTTTTTTTTTTTTTTTTGCATCTCTTTCTATCTTATCTGTTGATGTGAAGAGATGCGGATTAAAGCTGAATGCGCAAAGAGGCGGAGCGCAGAAAAAAAGAAGCGTTCTGGTAAATTTAACCCGCATGAATTTCACCTTCAGGTGAAAAAAAAAAAGAAGGCTGAGAGATTTTAGGTGGAACATTTTACACGGAAAGCTGACCGCTCTAATAAATCTCTCCAATGCTTGTTATCTTGTAGCCAGAGATATATTCCGCAGCAGCAGGCCATCAGCACCAGCGATCCCTTGCACTCCCTGTCCTAAATGGGGATAATTAGCGTCACTTTATCACGCCTCTGCATATTTTCTCCGTGTCTCCCCCCCTTTTCCAAAAAAAATTACCAAGCAGCCTGCTCTGTCACAGAAGATTATGGAGACAGATTGCACAGAGCGAATGTGCAGGCTGAGATTAGCGCGGAATAGAGAAAGCAACTGGGCCAATGAATTCCTCGGAAAGGCCTTATCGTGCAATTACACGTTGACATGTTTAACAATCTTGCTGCCTCTTAATCCTGCAGCTCTGCTCTATCTGCCCACAGCCTCCACTATACAGACCTAATGCACCCAAACGTTTGCACAAATCTACTGAAAGTTAAGAGAAATTGATTTATTTTCAAACTTTTTTTCCCCAAAGAAAACCAATTTTTTTTCTCCCTTTTTTTCTCTTTTCGGTATTTTTCAGATTTCTCCCTTGTCGATGAGGCATCGAGATGATTCTTTAAATGAAATATTGTTCACTTTAATAACTGGTTGGTCCTTTTGTTGTAAATAAAATGGAGGGAAAGTTGCGAGTTTCGATCCAAAGTTGGTAGAGTTTGTCAAATCCTGCATGGATTGATGACATCGCCATTTTTCTGACCATCATACAACCATACCCCATCCCTATATGCCTCCCCTTCCTATCCAGTCCCCCCTGCCATCATACAACCATATCCCATCCCTTTACCTCCCCCCAACCCATGCCATCCAGTCCCCCCTGCCTGCTGTATATAGGGGCCTGTGTGGGAGTGATTGTGGAGCACCACTGTTGGAATTTGGCAGCGTCCGTGGGTTGGAGAGCCGCCCCACGCTGAGTCCCATTCAGCGGCCAGCGTGCTGTGAGGTTGGGAAGTTTCACTCAGCCGTACAACTCAATGGCCCCGACAAAAGCGATTACAAGCCCCAGCGCATTCCTGTGGGGACCTGGGAGCCACGCAGGTGCGAGAGGCACCGGGGTAACCCGTCAGAGAACAGATAAAAACAGGACATTTTAGGGGGACCACACAAAACCAGACACTCCACAGGAACCGGGCCTTTTTAGAGGAAGGAGGAGAAAGAAAAGAATAAGTCTAGAAAGATTCAAGTTTAAAGGGGATGAGGTCCAGCATACTGATGAAAGTCCCAATAGTTTCTAATAAGAACTCAATCCCTCAGATTATGAGTTCAAAATCTTAAAATGGATCTTTTAAAACGCATGAGACCTCCTTTAAAGAGGCTTAACTGAATCTGATCCAACTGCTTTTGTTAAAAAATGTTTAAATAGACAGATTAGATTTTAAATATGTCAACTTAATCCCTTCAAAAAGTTATTTTTAGATACTTGAAGAGTCATAATCCTATTAAACACGCCCTTAAATTATATGCTTACTCACATGCAACCTCTTCTAAATCCTTCAAATGTCACATCAGGCATCGTCTGAATTATACCTGATAAATTTAAATGATATAATCTTACATTTATAAACTCTTTCTTCTATAATTGCACAGAACAGAACACAGTTAATATATTTAAATAAAGCTAATAAATAGTTTTAAAAGTCATGGTTGTTATTTTTTAAGTAATACAGATGTCCAAATCATGATGATCTGTGAGCTAAACTCTTGTGGTTTGGAAAATTTCTTATTAATGATGTCTTTATACTTCATGGCAACTTTTTATGAGAAAATTAGATGTGTTTATATCATTTTAAAACAAGTGATTCAAAGTTTATTGAAGTTTCTCATGTCTTGAAGAAGCTTTAATGTAGAAAAACAGCCACAAAAAGTAGATTTGATGCTTAGTTTTTCTTGCCCATGTGCTTCAGGATCATTTGAAGAAATAAAATTATCCAGATGTTCTATTTAAAAGAAACTAAAGAAGAGTATGTCAACTTTTACAGTAAAAATCAGAGAAAAGGAAGCAATAAACATGTTAAAATGTGGAAATAAAAGTAGCAAAATAACCAAACAAATGGGAGCAAAGGCAGTGATCGATTGGAGTAAAATTTTGCCACCTGTGCTGATTCCTGATGCAGCAGGAAGTTATCAGAAACACACAGCCACCAAATTCAGAAGTGTCATCGCTTTCAATGTTCTGCTGCGTTTGTTTCCACACGCGTGTAAATCACAGCCAGCTGCGCACATCAGAGCGAGGAGACTAAAACTCAGTGTTCTGCCAGTCTGAGCAGGAAATGCGGAACTCATTAATCCTCTGCATCACAGCAACCTTTTTGGCAAAAATGCTAATTCTCATTTTATTCCTAGAAAACACTTTTGAATTTGAGTTGAAGTATGACATAAAATAAAAATACTGGGTTGATGTCATGTAACCAGATTAGGAGCAGCTCTGCTGTGACCTGCACTAATCTGAATGACATCCTTAACAGAGTCAGCAGCTGTATGAAATGTTTTTTAGATCAGTAAATGCTAAATAAAACAGGCATCATAAATAGCATGACATGATTAAAGTTTTACTTTCTTCCCTGGCATAAACCTTCCATTTGGCTGGTTTTTTTGCTCCTGAATGAGTCTTTAACAGTTTTTCTAAGAAAAATCAAACTGAACTTGGTGTGTCAGTATGCAATTAGATCAGTTTAAAAAAAACCTGAAAATAGTGTCAATAAAACAGTATTTATCCATGATATAAACTTTTTTTTCACCTCATTTAACTATAACAACAATGGACCATACATTCAAAGATTTGTATAAAGCGCCTAGTCTGAAAATGTTCTGAATCAATTTAGATCTAATCATCTATTTATCCGTCCAATTTCTCAACCACTTGTCTAACTCAAGGTTGGGCGAGTGGTTAAATCACAATGTTACACTTAGTAATATCTAATCTGAAGAGTTCTAAAAGACTTGTCCATTTACAGACATGCATAACTCTCCACATGGTAATCTATATTCAGGATTTTTTTTTAATCAATAAGGCAATACAATTTAGGACACTGAATTCCAATGTCTGTGTAATACAAGAAAAATTAAAGCCACTGCTGGACATTTTGAACTACATATACTACAAATGAGTGATTTTTGTGAATTTTATGATCTTATTACAGTTTTAAGCCAGATATGCCTTCTTCTCACAAAAGCTAATCTTCATCTATTGACATCTAAAATATTGTTGTTGTGTCCGGTCACGTCTGGAGACATACATTCCAGGCACATCTCAGAGGAAAGTGACTTTCATCTGCCCTCTTTGATGTCTTAATGTGTATCAATTTAAACCACTTTTGTGTTATGTTGACAACAAATCAAGCCAAACTGCTAAAGAAATCATACAATCCTTACAGTAAAGATTCAAATCAGCCCAATGTTCTAAAGTAGGGAGAGGCAAATTATGGCCCAAGGGTCACATGGTGCCTGTAAATTCTTTTAATCTGGCTCACCTTACTTGAATAAATCACATAAATTAAACTTATTCATTTTGTATTCTTTTTAAATTTTCCATCTTTTTCAATAGATGGTGCTCTGCAGACTCATTGATTATTGTATAGAATTTATGGGAGGAGTAGATGAACAAATTTTTCCACAATATTAATTGAATCAGACTTAACTCATGCTTCCAAATAAATGCACTGAAAATAAAAATATATATATTAATAAGCTGCAAACTTTGTGGAAAAAAGAGTACCTCAGCCAATCATGTTTGTGTGACCAAAAACCATTGGCTCACAGATTGTCAATTTCTCCATCTTCCTGGTTTCAGGAACAAGTACGTAAGTATTTCGATTAGCATACATTTAAAAAATCCAGAAAAGAACAAAAGGGATCTTGATGCTTGCCCCCCCATTTGCGGGATTGCTGGGCTGTCAGTGCTAGATCTTCCATGCACAAGAGTCGCAAATTTGTTTTTAACCAATGTTTCCCCTAAAATTGATGAGAATTTTTCCAATTATTTAGTCCCGACTTAAGCACATCAGCGTTTAACTCACAACAACATTCAATCAAAAGTTATGAGAATAAATCAGTATTACCACAAAGTTGCCTCTGTCGCACCTGACCTTCATCTAGATGTTAGGGTCCATAACCCTGAGGAAGAAAAAAGTGGACGAATCCTGTTTTTAGCCTGATACTATGTCTAACTGTTTCTTTCTTATTGAAAACGTGCTGTATTAGAGTTTGCCTGGTGTTCAGTGGGCTGGTACTTTTTTTCAAACTAAGCAGTGAGTCCTTTCTGGTGGGGACTGGGCATGGCACATGTAATACGCCCAAGAGTCAGTGTAGTCCAGAAACCAGACCGTGAAAACAAACTTTCCCATCAGCAGCAGGCTAAACACGTCTTTGCCATGTACAAGTTTTCTCGATCTCGGGAACCGTTACCCACATGCACCGTGTGGTGTGAATAACCTTCGTTTTTTCTGCTACCAAACTACAAACATGGCTCAGCCAGACACTGTGTTCATATCACAGTGTCATCTCTGTTTGCCGATTGGCCGATCTACTAATTATAGACCTGACCTAGTGTTTGGAGTAAAAGGAAAATGAGCAGAAGCACTTGGTGGCGCCACCCTGGCTAAATGTTTTTGGCCTTTTAACTAAAAATTTTTTAAAAACATGTTTTCACTTTTACCTAGTAATAGTTTCACTTTTTACTTGATAGTTCATCAAAGCAAAAGCAACCATTTTTAAACCTTTTATGGCCCACAAATGGAGACATTTGCTCACCCTTAGCATTGTTTTGTCTAAACCAAAACCAGCCACATCTCACCATTATTTTTGTGGCTCCTTAAAGAAAATATTTCCAACTATTTATTTGATATGTTTTTGTCACTTGGATTATCAAATGTACTTTTTATTTGTAGAGAGTCTCTTCCGCTTGATGTTGCCACTTTTATACACTTTTATATCTATTCATATACCGGTAGTTACTTTTCTTACTGTGAATTCAGAAAAACTTCTCTAACATTAATCTTTTAGAAGACAATTAGATCGATCAGCAGACTGCTTCCAGATTTAAGAAGACATTGAAATTATCCTAGAATTTGTGGCATTCAATGTGAAAAAGTTTGTTTCATCATAAACCACAATCCCCCAAACTTACTCAGGTAGTTTTACTGCCTGAGTAAAGTTACCAGTAAATGCTCAAGGTCTGATATTAACCTAACTGACATATTCTAATTGTAAGTTTCCCAACATCTTATTACAGTAAAACGTAACTTACTTATACTTGGCACAATCTACTCATTGAGAGCAAAATAATTCTTTTACTTGCATGCTGCTTTTACAGGTCATAGGTTTCTTTATCATCCAGCTCAGCTTGAAGTCAGTCGTTATACTCAAGACTAGATTCTAGTTTTTGCCTCAAATGCAAAAGTCTGGGTTGTGGAGGAAAGCTCACCTTTCTTTAGGACGGCGTGCATGGCAGTGACATGATGTTTCTTGTGAACATTTTGAACCTGAGAACCTCGCGTGTGGAAACAAAATTTGACTGACGAGTTTTGTAGTATTTTTGCCTTTAACGTTTTTCAATCTGTTCATAAGGATTTTATTAGAGCCTATTTACATTGATTAGGACACAGTCTACTGGTTATTTATCAGAAAGTTAGGATTATCAGAAACATAATTTATAAAGTATAATTCCAAAAAGACCTTAATGGGGTCAGGATCCCCAGATGTAGGGCAGTAGGTCTCTTTTGGACTACTGAGTTGCTGTTTTATGAGAGTTTGGGTTCATTGGAATGCATGTACAAGAAAAACTACGTTCACATAATTGTTTATCAGGTGCATTTGATAGAAAGCAACTTTTTATTTGGGATCAATGGACCACAATCACAAGAAAAAAAACCTTTCATATTTATATTTTTTAGGTGGATTTGAAAGAAAGGCAACCTTTTTTGGTTTAAAAAGTATTCTTTGGAATAGTGTTCCTTGCTCATCTAGTTACCAGAATGTCTACTTGATTTAGTACATTCAATAGCTTCTGTTGAAAACAAAAAAACCTAAGCAAAAAAAATTACAACCCTTCCTGAGCAACACTACTTATTCCCTCTGAGTTTTAAAAATGAAGCCTTGAGTAGGTTTGCAATTGAGTCATACATGCTCTGGCAGAAAGCAGACTTTATTTACTAGAATCAGAGATGCTTTTAGAATAGCGTAGAATTAATAACATGAGGAAGAGTTGTATTTTTCTCAAATACATTAACTAATAATAGTCTGTTTTTTTCCAAGTTGAACTTTTTTAATTAAATAATTTTACTCCTTAACGGACACACATCCTGGTGCTGTTGCTCTGAAAAAAGGCAAAAACGAACAAACACATTTTTTTATTGTAATTGAACCATTCTTTTGATTTTACTCTAAAAAAAGGTGTTCATGTAGAATTTTTGTTTTCCTTTAAAGAGCATTTTGACAAGAAAATTCAGCAAATTTTGAAGACATTAACTTCAATTCACACTGAAAGACATATTTAGACTTTTATTGGTGCACGAGGGGAAAAGGTTGTGAATTATTTTCTAATCGAATGGGACAAAATTATTTTAACGTGGAACAGTGGTGTATGTACATACTGAATATGGTGAATCATCGGGTGTCATGAGTTATAACTCCTCCCCCCACACCCTAACCTCTGTAATTATAACTATATACATAGTTTTTTTGTGTGTGGATTGAACTATAGTTTGATTCATGACAGATATGTTCCGCTCTCAGTTGACCACACTTTTGTTTTCTAAAAATAGAAATATTGTAAACAAGCCAGATCCCAACTCCATTTACTGTAATTACTGAAAATTCCAGATTTTCATCTAAAGATTTTTTTTTTAAATCAAGTTTGTGGCCTAATCAATTTATCTACAAAGCCAGGATAAAGACAATTTTATTTATGTTAAGTGTACCCCCAAAAAAATGTTTTTCAAAGGTTTTCTAAGCTTTACATGGTCTATAAGCACCATTTTTTTCCCAACCTCTTAACAACTTGGCTCCTGCTTTTTTGCTTCTTTTAGACTAATTTGGACATTTTGTCAAATTTTAAAACAGATTTTCTGATTTATTAGCATTGTGAAAATAGTACTCATTGTATTCATATATTGTTACATCTGCAGGCTCTTATCACAATATGTACCACATCCCAAATGTTCAAATGCATATCCCACTCTGCTTTAAGCAGTTTTGTCTGAATTTTGCACAATGTGTAAACTTGCACATTATTTTTAAAGTAGCAACTTGTTTGTGTTCACTCAAAATAAAAATATATCATTATCTATCATTTTGTGCAAAATATTCAATTAGAGTTGTCATTCAAAAAGCAGGAATTATATTTATATCCAGACAACCATGTGTGCAGCTAGTTCAGTGAAAACTTAATTGTACAGTCGTTCATAAACATCAGACTCAGTCACAATATCCTTATTGTTAACATTGTTTTTAATGATCATTATCAAACATGTATTGAGAACTCAGTTTTTAAGTGATTTGTAGTGAGAAGTGAATTTGGGATCAAACTATTACATCGAAAAGTACAAAATCTCTGTTGTATTTGCGGTTCACTATCATGATTTGATAAGTTCCCTCAAACCATGTTTTTGTCAAAATGTACAGCCGTAGATTTAATAAATATCTCATAAATAAAGGGAGAGGCGGTGGCTCAGTAGTGAAGCGTTCGCCCTCCAGCTGGAAGTTAACTAGAAGTTTGCGGGTTCACATCCAGGGTCTTTAGAGAAGACACCTTTTTCCCCATTTCTCCCACCATTGGCGCTGTTGTGACAACCTGGTGCGGTGCAATGCAGCACACAAATTTCCCCGGTGTGGGATGAATAAAGTATACATCATTATTAATAAAAAATGTGTTAAATTCAGTGAAGAACGGAACATTTTAGGCTCCAGCACCTCTGTACCTGTAATTGGAATAAGTGGTACAGAAGATGAATGGATAAATAAATTATTTCTTAATTTTTTTTAAATGCTGGTTTGATACTCATAAATATCGGAGGTCTTTTTTTTCCATCGTTTGTCAAATAGTTGCCAGCTCAGAGGTGAAAAATTGTTGGATCAAAACATCAGATATCAATGTTTAAGAAGAAAAAGTTTTCCTGTTCCATTTTGGCATAACAGAATTAGCTGAATGAAATGCTGGTAACCAGTGTCACCAACTTGTCTTTGCTCAGTAGTTATGGTGCATTAACAGCCTCTATGCCTCAAGTCTTGCACACAGGAGATAAAATTGACAGAAAATGTGAAACAAACTTCTTCAAGCAATGTTTTGATGAATGGAGAAATCTCTAATAACATTTTTGACTTTACTGTCAAGTTTTGGCACTTTTTATGCAGTTTCTACTTAAATCCACAGAAGTTTGGGTTAGTTTTACAACAAATTTTCCATAGGGTGTTGATGGGGACGGCAGATTCTTCTACTTCTACTGACATTTGCAACTGCCTGGTTGGAATGAATCGGTCCAGAGTGTGATGGTCCCGCCTCCCACTTTGGCCTAGACTCACGTAGGGTTTCACTAATTCCTCTAGGGTTCGCTTCATTTTAGTGAAATATAAAAAAGAAGAGCAGCACTTTACTAAAATGCAAGTCCATGGCTCTGGTTTGCTGTGGTCCACAACTCTTTCACAACCTGTTGCCAAAAAAGCCAATTGCTTTTGTGGCAAGAAAATGTCGAATTCTCAGAAGGAGAAGGAGTTTGTCTCTTTTTTTTTTTTCTTAAAATTACTTTTTGTTTGACCTCCACTTTCTGTAATGCTCAACCTCAGGTGTTGTCTATCTTTGTTCACACACACATACACACGAGCCCACCAGATGCTGTGAAGGATTTCTCCTCCGCTGTGTCAGGTGATAATTCTGAAAGCAGCAGCAAGGGGTTAATGAGGGGTCAGAAAGTTCAGATAAGAAACAGCAGTTTTACGGCATCGCTGCAACCTGCAGCTCGCTGATAGCTGTTTGAAGTGGCTGGCCTTTGAACTCCACCGGGTCAAGTGATCAACAACCTTGGTTGTTTAGATAGGTCAGATTGGAACAAGTGAAGGATTTGTATGTCACAGGGAAATGTCGGAGAAACAGATAACTTGTTTTTAAGGATTACAATCGTATGCTATTAGTTTCCGGAGCAATTAGATTGTTGTCAGCCATCAGGCTGTTTAAAGTAGATCAGACTTATTTTTGTACATAAATTAATTCATACCTTCATGTAACACATCACGTAAACACTTAGCAGCTGTATGGTTGAAGTTTTTTTATTTTTTTATTTTATGAAACCATAGGAAATAATTTGTTGTGGAACATTTTTTGTTTGTTTGACATTTGAAACTCCTTCAGCTCAATAACCTTTGTTCATCTCTCCCTTCTGTCTTACAGCAGAGTGACCATCAGAGCTATCACCAGTGGACGTGGATCACCGAGGGAGGACTGTGATTTAAAGATAGCACCTTGTCTCTTCAGCTGGCAGGCCATCATTACGTAGAGCACCAGGAGATAGCTGCCGTGGGCAAAAAGACCTTTTGGAAAATGTCATCGACAGTCAGAGCCTCAAATTTCCCCCATTAGCTCTTTCCCCTGCGATGCTCTGGACTCTAAACCCCTTAATTATACAACTCCTTCCCTCTACCGCTTGATGTTTGGTATCTAAGTCTTTTCAGAGCATGTGGATTTTTTTTTTTCCTTTACTTACCTGGCAGAGAGACAACCCGAGCCCAATAGCCTATTTCACCCATCTTGGCAAAAACAAACACACACGTGCACACACATACACACAGAAACTGCCATGCTTTCCCCAGTCCCTTTCACCGGAGCCAGCTTTGCTGTCTTAATACCCTTAGTCCCTCAGCTGGCATGTTTTCCAAAAACCCACAGCATTTTCAGATTTTTAAAATCCCTCAAAAAGCCTGTAATGAATATTTTTATGCTCTGGAGTGTATTTAATGTGATGTCCAACCAGCCAATAGGAAAACTTGTACAGAATCAGGACTAGGTAAAGGGATTTTATTATGATCTGTTTTTCCTCAGCCATTTTTCTCCGTTAATGGAAAAGATTTATTTTAGTATAAAAAGAAAGAAACTTGTAATATTTGTATATATACAGTTAAAAAGGGGGTGTTGTGATTTTGTGGGGTGGTAATTCATAACCTATTTAAATAAACGGTATCTTTTGTTCGCTCAGAAGTGCAATTTTTGAAAATAGCTTAAAAATCATTTATAGTTTCACTTTTGTTTTTGACACTAAATCCCCCCCCTGTTTTTTACCCTTAATGTAGTCCTGTCCGTGGGTGGATGCACAACACAGTGTAAATGACGCTTGAGGGTGCAAATACACTTTAAAATGCATCAAGTCAATAAAGCTGTCACATAATAGTCACTCAGTCACCTTCTTATCCGTCTATCCTTTACGGGGTTGCGGGAGGTGCCGGAGCCCATCCCGGCTAATTCAAGGCGAGGGGCAGGGCACACCCCAAACAGGTCGCAAGTCTGTCGCGTGGCCACACACACAACCATCCACACACACACTCACTCCTAGGGGCAATCCGGCATCGGCCAACCAACCTAGGATGCATGTCTTTGGAGGGTGGGAGGAAACCGGACGAAACCCGGGGAGAACATGCAAACTCCACACAGAAAGGACAGTGTTCTAAGCCTCGTCTCCACCCAGGACTTGAACCCACGACCTTCTTGCAGCAAGGCCACTGTACTACCCACTGCACCACCGTGCAGTTCAATTACATAAAAAAAATTCATTCCCTGTTCTACAACTTTAGATGTAAAACGATCCCCTACCAACGACAGAGTGTGTGCGCTACTGCTGCAAACAAACTTCTTGCTTATGTTAGAATGTGAGCATAGTGGTGAACAAAAGACAGATCCAAGAACAACTTGCCAATGGAATAGTATCCAAAAAGGGGATGAGAGGGCTTGCAATTTACTCAAACATCCTTGAATGAAAAAGAGATAGAACTAATGTTTGGACATGATAGAAACCTTCAAAAAGTTGTTTTTGCTAGAACCCTCCTTCTTAAGTTCTATTTAGTTTCTGTGCACACATGCTGATTATCTCTTTCCATTTTTTGTGTGTGTGTGTGTGTGTGTTAAACAAAAAACAGGACTTGTTTCTAAGTTTTTTTTTAATGCAAAACTTATAATAGAAAAGCGTCTCATTTTGTAAAAGCTCTTTCATCTTTGTTCTGAATAAAAATGACACGCTGTACTTTCCCTTCATTTAGATTCATATTTGATTTAAGTGCTAAATTAATACCTTAAAGTTAAAAGTAAAAAAAAAAAATCTTTTAACATGTAAACTCTCATTTAATAATTTCAAGGCCTAAACGTGCCCTCAATTATTTTACTACTTGCCCCAAGTAATTGATTTTGGGCGTAGGAAAAAAAAAAAAAAAAGAGTTGTGGGGGGATGATTTGTGTTGTCGTGTGAAAACCACAAAACCAATAAATGAAAAAATAACTGATGTTGTAATTGCTGCGCTGAGTGTTGTAACCTTGCTTCATTGATTTTTTTTTTTTTTTTCCTAAAGCATTTGGTTATCATCAAAGTTGGTACGCTATAGTTAGTATAGTTATGTTACTGCTAAAAACAATAGCGTGTTTTGATTTTTCCTTTTCCCCAAATATATTAGCTTTACATTCACTCATCCAGGTGTGTGTACATACACAGTGAAAGAGCTTGCAGAGCCCTAACATGTACACAGACAAGATAATTAGCCTCTCAGGTGACTACATGCAGCGATTACCAGTTTGTTGGCGCTATATAGAAACTATATCACATGAACATACAGTACACTCCCTCTTTGTCAGCACACTAAGACAGGGCACACATACACAAACTCACACTCTGGAGAGATCCATGGTTATCACACCCTTGCAGATTGTTCTGAACTACTTATGGAAAACACACACATCTCAAGATGTGGCCACTCTTGCCAACACGAGCCCAGTGTTAAGAACAGTTGTCGTTGTCGTCGTGTGGTGTTTTTTTTTTTTTTTTAGCATCTCTAAATTCCTAGCGTTGCTAAGGTGCTTTGGGAGGGGATTAACAGAGCCTGGCGCCGATGAGCAAGCCTCGCAGATTTCCTACCAGTAGGAAAAAGACAAAGAAAAAGAGGAAAAACAGAGGAGGGTTAGACAACAGGGACACGGCAAGAACAGCTTGTGTAAACATGATGACTTGAGAGAGGTAAAGAGGTAAAAACACACAATGAGGCGTGAGAAACAGAAAGCGAGACAACTTAACAAGTATCCCAGAGAAGAGGCTACAACTTCCACACATCCACGTGGGAAGAAACCAACAGTTTCATTCCCTCATTTTCATCTCCTCTCTGGTTCTTCCTATCACTTTGTCCCCTGAAGGGCAGCGCATCCAGACCCTTTTGTGTCTCTTTTACTCTGCCACAACTTCAAACAGTGACAGCGTTGAGGTCACACCGCTGTGCCTGGAGCATCAGTGTCTCGGTTGTCTCAGGTGAACGTCTCCCAGCGTGTCCTTGGTGACACTCTCTCCTTTTCTCCCATCTCGCTGTTTTTAATTAGCGCGATGAGCAGCCAACAGTCAAGCTGCATCTATCTGCTACAGACCTGCTTTTATTGCAATTTTTTTTTTTTTTACCCTGATGGTAAAAAAATTAGCTTATTTACATGTTAAGTGACTTTAATTTTTCCATATGTATTTTCAGAAGAAATCAGAATGGTTGTGCTAAAGAAGGTCCACCGTGGGGAGGGAGGTCCGCATGCTTTTCTTTGAATCCTCTCCTCGGGCTTCGCTTCTCAGGTAAAATGTAACTGGATGCGACCTGTTTGTGGAATACAAGGCACTTGACCAAGGGCCAGCACTGCTCCTCCCTCCTCCTTCCTTCCCCCTACCTGGTTCAGGTTACCCCTCAGTCCCCCTCCTTCTCTGTTCCCATCCTTGAATGGTGGCAGGTAGTTTGTTTTGCAGCCACATCAGTGTCTGGAGATGGTGAAAAGCTTGTCTGTACGTATGTACCCGACCCAGGTAAGTGTTTATGAGTCTATGTGAGCTCAGCAGCTGGGCTCCTGTAACTGGGCCCATCTCTGGCTAATGTGACTGGGTTGGTTGAAGCGGCTGTCTTTCAACCACTGATCCCTTAGAACTACTCATCTGATCAGGCTGGATATGCGCTTCACGGCTGCCAGGGTCACACAACCCAACCCCGGGGTCAAGCAGCTAATTACAGATCTCAGTGTCCTCCATCTTTGTCAACACTGAAGAGATGGGGAAGGTGAGGCAGGAAAAACCCACGGGGGCCTTTTGGGGAGGGAGCGGTGGGGTGATACCGACTTAGACATCAAGAGGTCAACAATAAGGATAACCACAGCACATGTTTTCCCTCCTCTTTAAAGAACAGTGAAAGTGAGGCTTTGGTTTGTAGCATCTGCTCAGACCTTCGTGGAAACAGAAACCAATTAGCAAGAAACTTTTTATTAAATATGATAATGACTTCAAATTCTTAGGAATCATTACATGATGCTGAAATATCACCAAAAGTACAACCCTGCGATTTAAAGTGTCCTTGTGTGTGAGATTTCCTTTAGCTTGACCTTTAGCTGTCAGCTCTGCGTAAGCCAGAGATTTGAAGGATGCAGAACACAGCAAGCAGTGAGGACACACACACGCACACGTGCACATACACATGAAAATAAGTACCAAACCACTATTATATTATATGAGGCTGCAGGTTCATTAATCACAAATGCAAGGGCTTCTCAGTCGACATAGGAAATTAATCAAAAAAGGGACATTAATCACATGCATGAACAGCAGTAGTTACACCTGTGACAAAGCCATCTGATTTAAACGTGTTGCTCCAGCCGGTGTTAATGATGCCACCCAGGGCCAGGAAAAGCAACCTCTCTGCCATCACTGAAACAATAATGCACTAACTATGAAGCAATTTTCTTACGTGTTGTGAAGGAGTATGCTGATGCACGTTGCACAGGGGTCAGTGGGTGTTGCAGCAATTACCAGGTGCAGCTTTTTCCCTCACAGCTTGACCACTGCGTTTTTCACTTACACTGTTGAAATGTCTGTTGAAAATTAGTCATACTTAATATTTTCAGTTCTTTGGCCCGTGATAAATAGATTATTAATTTCAAAGAAAGAAAAAGTTTCATAGGCAATGTTTCAAAAGTAAAATATGATTAGTGTGGTATATATGAAAATATTTATGTGGAAATGTGGAAATGTTACTGAAATCTTCTTTCATGTATGTGTAGATATACATACAATATATGCAAAGTCATATTTGTGCATATATATTTTATGGATATATGAATATATATTTATGCACGGAAAAAAATTAGAAATACAGAATGACACTAGCTGCAAGTGTGCTTACACTGCCCTCTTTTGAATCCAGTGCAATGTGTTCCAGTAAACTGTTTTTGGGAGTGAAAAAAAAACTGTCAAACTGGTAAAATTAAATGTCTAAAAAATTTATTCTATATGGAAAAACAAAAAAGTCAACATTTACCGATTAAGATTTTATGAATAAAGTGAAACGACCTCATGTTAAAATGTATTTTATGGAAATGCATGCATTTTAATATGAAGTTGTTTACACTAAACATCTGTTCACATCCTCCAAAACTCAAAAGACAAAATTTCCGCCTCTTCTAACATAAGTGCGATATTTATAGAAATTCTGCATTGTTGCTGTTTTATTAAACATTTTGAGTCGAACTCCTCCAAATGTCGACATCTTCAACACACGACTTCTTCAATACTGCTGACCTCAATCTGTCTTTTTCTTCCTATTTAGAGAAAACATATCATTTTGAGCCTCATTCAACTGAAGAGTGAAAAATTCCTTATCAAATTGAATGGAATCTTTTTCACGTATACGATTAAGTCGAATAGAGAAAGTTCAGATGTGGAAGGTACGTAAAGGGCACTTTATTTCTTTTTTCAATTGCTATGATAAAAACATGTGGTTGTAAAGTTGATGAATGTAGTTTTAAAAGTTGGAATTATTACTTTTTAGGTTTGACACAAAAAAATAAAATTAACAGTATAGAAATAGTAATCAATTTAAAACTATAAAAGAGATTAATTTATTACATTTTATGGTTTTGATTTTTTTAATGAAGTTATTTGATTACTTTTTAACAATTTTTACTCCAAAAGATAAACAAGAAGAATAAAAGTGAGACATTTTTATAACATGTAAAAGTCAGTAGACAAAAGAAAAGATTAATTTGACTAAAATTTGAACTATAACCTCACATTTTGGGCTCTTTTGTTACATTTGCCTTCAAATATGTCTGAAAGTTATTTTAGAAACTTGTAATTACATTTTCTCAGAATTAAACGTGAATACAAACTGAAGTAAATGAGGAAGTATTTTCTGCTTGTATACTTGAAGTATTTCTTTTAAAGTTTTTACAATTCTTTTATTCAGAAAATTTGAAGACAATGCGATCATTTTGTGACTTAATTTTGAAGAGTAATTACAGTACTGAAACATTCACCATCTTTAAGCCTAAAAACTAGTTTCCCTTTCAATGTGTTGCTTTGAGTTAACTTCTCTCCTTCGTTTAAACTGCGGTTCTGTTTGTGGTCTGGTCTGGCAGTACTGACCCCGGCAACTCCACCAGCTTCTATGAACTCACATCCCACATGGCGAGGAAACCAAAGACCTGGCCTAATTAGCAGGTAGCGCAAGAAAGATGATGAGAGAAAGGACGAAGGAGAAGATTGGAAATCAAAACGATAACGACTTACTGAACAGAGCTGCTGACCTCTGGTTATTTATTCATGGGATTACTAAAGAGGACTTTTGGAACGTTGTACATAACCAGCTAACTGTTTTGTTCTGAATTGGTTTCTAAGCTGTACAAACCACCTCGTCTTACATCCTTCCGCCCTTTTCCCTCTAATCTACACACATGCACTTGACACCTTCTTCTGCAGACTCACCTGTCCAGGTATTCCAGTAATCCAGGCCAAACCCTGTCAGGTGAAGGAAAGTCTATCCCAGGGTGGAGACGGGGGAGGTGCAGTAAGCCTAGCTGCTGATAGAGTGTAGGTGGGAGGGAGGTAGAGGACCAGAGACAGAGGGCAGGTGAAGGGGATCGTGTTTAGGCTCCTGGGGACAGGAGGCTTGGCGTGGCACCTCACTGCCCACCCAACATCAACACTCTCAAGTTCCCTGGCTCAGATGGGCCAGATAATCACCCTCTCTCCACAGGGACCATCTGGAGGCAAGGCGGAAGGCAAGGGACATATTTTATTTCCATAAAACATAAGTTCTTTAGCCCTGTGCCAAGAGAGTAAGAAAACTCTTTTTTTTTTCTTTTTTTTAACAATCGGAGAGCCGATTCCAACAAAACATCCGTACAAAATAACACCTGGCCTGGAAAAAAAAAAAGAAAAACACGTGTTTACGCTCTCAACCGCATCGCCTCTCATCTCTGAGTGTCTTCAGTTTGACTGACACCCCTATCCCTGTGGAGATCAGAGGACAGCTACTGTGATTATCATCTCACCGTGGTAACAGAGACACCCTTAATCCTATAATAATCCTTCTCAGTCAGTCAACACTGGAGTATCTTGACCTCCTGCAAGCAAAGCACGTGCACACATCTATGTGAGACTACACAACATTCTTCTGACAGAATTTTTTTTGTCATCACACACACAGACCAACACCTTTTGAGTACATGACTTTTTTCTGTTTTGGACACATTTACACACCTTTATGATGAAGCTTCGGGCTGGCCTTGGAGCAACACACCTAACGAGAGATTTATCCCATAAGAAGACCTCAAACAGGCAGCAAGTCATAAAAGGAGGTATGATACTTTAAAAGTTAGGTTTACGCAATTTAAACACAAATTTGTCCAGAAAAGCGTTCATAGATTTCTAATTCACGTCAAAAATGTGTAAAGATTTTAAGGATAGATGATAGATAGCTAGGATTCTGCTCTGTTTCTCTTTTATTATTAATTTTAGATCAGTTTTTCCATTAAAATTACACAAATAAAGCAAGTTCTACATTTTTTTTTTTTTCTAGTTCAAGTTCTACATTTAAAAAATTACCTATTAATGTCCTTACTAAAAAGATTTTTTTTTTAAACGATGCCATTTACAGTTTTGGCTTCAATCTTACTCATTAAACCCGATCATGTAATGTCAGGTGATTTTTATATCAAAATTGTGTAAAATTTTATTGTATTTCTTGACTATTATGAAGAAATCAAACCACTTTTATTTGGCTTTTCAATAAATATTATGATAAAGCTGAATCTAAAATCTCCATTTTTGTTTTGTCTGACATCGTCTCCATTTTTTCTCCTGATAATTGTCTTTTTTTTTTTAACAATGTCCATAAATTTGCTTTTGATTTCTTAGTTGTATAAAAGTGTTTTCGCAAGTACATCATTTGGGGTAGGATTTTGTGATCAAAATTATTCACAACTAAAAAAAGAGGAATTCTATGATTAAAAATAAAACTTTTTTAGGAGTACTTAAAAAGTCAAAAGATAGAAAAACGGCTAAACAGTAACTAGAAAAAATTGTGGACAAATACAGCCGTTATTTTGTGGCTGTATCTAGGCTCTGAGTCTCCTAAGTTAAAAGGATTCAATTAAAAACATGTACATTCTAATGTTTTTGGGAAAACATTGAGGCAGTAGCTCAGTGATAAAAATGTTCGCCCTTGGACCGGGAGTTTACGGGTTTGAATCACACCGAGCTCATCTCAGTGGGGATCCCCATGAGGTTTCTTTTTTTTTTTTTTTTTTTTAGGAGTTTTTTCTCACCGTGAAGGAGAGTCTAAGGGCAGGAATGTACTAAAATTGTCTAGCTAGTATTTCTTAGTTATCTTTTTGCTGTGTTTATTATTAATTCTTCATTTTTCTTGTCTTTGTTCTTTGTAAATCTTTAATGTGAAGCCAATTGAGACAAAAAATTTGTGATTTTGGGTTGTACAAATACAATTGAATTGAAATCTATAATGCTGTCCTTGGAGAAGATACCTAACCCCCCATTTCTCCCATCATTGGTGCCGTCGTGGCAGTCTGCTGCGGTGTAATGCAGCACACAAATTCCCCTGTTGAGGGATGAAAAAAGTATTTCGTCTCCAAAAAGTACTTTTTCTTACATTCGTAGGTGATATGTTTAACGTTTCGGTCCATCGTTTCCTCACGCATGTTTAATTTCTGCTTGGTGTTTTTGGTTCAGCTCACCTCTAAAAAATCGTGAGCATTTGTTTTATGATCCAACAACTCAACGTTTTGCATAACCTGTGGAAATGATAGAAAAAAAAAACCTTTCATAAGATTTTAATAAAGAAGTATGACGGTAGTTTGAATAATAAGAAAAATAACATTTAATGTAGGAAGAAAATAAAGAAATTTCATCTTCTCCTCAAAAAAAACATATACATATTCATACAGTAAGACCTCCTCAAACGTCATTTAAAAACAGCCTTGAAGAATACGTTTAGAAACATCTTTGCTTTGAGGATTATAATTAAAATGACACGCAGACTGTACATGAAAATATTATTTATCACTTTTGACCTCTTTTACTTTTCGTCTTTGGACTTTATCCTTCAACGTGTTTCCACGTAGTGCCTGTTGTGTTGCAAGCAGTTCTGTCTGTTTCCTGTAGAGTAACCACTGTTTTTGAAGAACTGGGGTGACGGCTGGTGTGTGTTCATGAAGCCTTGACTGCAGTGTGATGTGCTCAGCGAGCGGTCTGAGATTCAATGGATGTCACAATTTAACAACTGCTACTCTGTCGTTAAGACAAGAAAAATGAATTCAGGACAAAGAAAGATTGCAAATTTGTGAATGTGTGTTTGTGCGGTTTAATACATTCAAACTTGTATGTTCCTTCAATCTGCTAACATGGTTCAGAAGCTGAAAGGGCACAGACCCTCCTGCACACATGGTGGGGGGTCCGAATGGGTCATTATTTCACCTGCCAAACTGAAAATTGGTTGCTCTACTTTAAATTTCTTTTTTTTTTTTTTTTTGACAGGAAATTGGGTTGAAATGACTCATTGGACACACAAATATACAAAATGTTCCACAATTACATTTGAAAGTTTAAATGTTTTATCATTATTCAAAGTTTCCTTTGACGGCAAGACAAGCTCACGGCAGATTTAACATGAACAAATACTTTCTCAGGTAGGGACGAATACAGCAAATAAAAAGCTCAAATCTCAATCAAATCACTCATGACCTGTGATATTAGGCTACATGAATAAGATTTGTCCGAATCAGAGAACTTGCAGGTGGATTATTGTCATTTTAATTAGTTTTTTTTTTTTTTTTTACTTCTAAATAAAATACAGATTAAACCAGATTAAATAATAGCTCTCATCACCTATGAATCAGCCGTTGTTTCCCATCTGGATCTTCTTATCCATCTTTACTAAAACCAGAGACAACCAATCCGTGGTTTTATCGATTGTATTCAACCCTCAAAAACACAATTTTTTGAACGAGACAATCCTTTTGAAGGATTTTAAAGAGCTTGCGTTTTTTTGTTCATTAACCGATCTGATTAGTAGGTTTATAATTTGTAACAGAAACACACAAACAACAAATTTTAAACCTATTTTTCTTCCTTGTTTCCTCTTCTGGTTGGATCCTAACTACTTCCACACCAGCAAGACAACACATTACGTCCATGTCATGATTTCAGAAAAATGTTCATTGAAAAAAAACTAGGTGAGACCATCTTGCGATCATGTTGTTTGGTCAAGAAACAGTGGCACTGAGAAAAAGACAGGAAACAGAGATGGAGGTAGCAGAGATGAAGATGCTGAGGATCTCTCTGGGAGTGACCAGGATGTACAGGATCAGAGGAACAGCACATGTTAGAGGTTTTGGAGATTAAATCCGAGAGGCCAGACTGAGATGGTTTGGATATGTGCAGAGGAGTGAGAGAGAGCACATCGGCAGAAGGATGCTGGGTTGGAACCTCCAGGAAAGGACTAGAGGAAGACCAAAGAGGAGGTTCATGGATACAGTGAAGGAAGACATGAAGATAGTTGGTGTGACTGAAGAGGATGCAACAGATAGGTTTAGATGGAAGAAACTGACTTGCTGTGGCGACCCCTGAAGGGAAATGCTGAAAGGAGAAGAAGAAGTTCAGTGCACCTGACCAGGAAATGTTCAGCAGGCATCGTAAAGCTGAGCCACCTCATCTGGCTCCTCTTCATATGGTCTCTATTTCTGACAAACTGACCACCCTGTGGAGGAAACACATTTCAGACCCTTATATTTGAAACAGGATTCACGGTACATCTTATTTGAAATATTTCCGTCAGTATTCACAGATAAAAGTATTGATGAAGATCTGAATGTAGATTGAGAACTTTCAACAAAGGAACATCTTTAGAATAATTAAACTCTGTCACAGCGGGAAGAATTTCACCCCTAAACTAGAAAAGACTTTCATCTCATATTTGAAAGTGATGATTCTCATCTTTTCACATCTGACACATTTAAAAATTTGAGACATCACTGTTGGATTGACCGGAGACACACAGACATCCAACCCTCTTCTAGCTTTAATAAGTGTTATCATTCTACTTTCAAATCATTCCTGAAAGTTACTTAAAGAGAATGAGACCTCTTGTGAAAGGAGCAAAATTAGGGGATGGATTGTTCAAACTTTTTATTCTTACATCATTTGATCTAATTTTTGATGGTTTTAATATTTCTGTAAAGGTTGTTAAGAGGAACTTTTTTCTATTTTAAAAGTTTGGATTGTAGGTTTGTTTCACTAAATAACACCATGGCACGTTTCGACAACAACATACTAATATTGGGGTTTATTTGAACTTGGAACTGATTAGGTGAACTAATCTCAAAATGACAGAAAAATTAAAAAGATAAATGTGTAGAGTTTAGACTCCTATTGCACTGACTTTGACTCATTTCAAAGAATTCAGAGAAGAGAAAGGACAAAAACAAATTTCAAATGACACAATTCATAGGAGAGACAAATTTTAATTATAAAATGACTTAATACATGCATATTTTTCTTGAAATAAAACCAAATTTTAATATTAAACACAAGAAGTAGTCAGCAAAATCAATTTGACTTGTTATCATGTGCTGTAGATGTAATTATTTGAGCTAAATGTCATAAAAACAGGGGATTTTTTTTTTACTATGGCAAAATAATTTAATCAGTAACTAACATTCATTAAGTGATTAATTTGGTCAAACTATGCAGGAAAAACAAAAGGTTTTTATTGTTTTTATGAAAAATTATTTCAAAGCTAAAGTAGTCACACAAAGTCACAAGTTAAGCTTATTATTATTAATCCATATTACATATGATAGATTTTATTTTTACATTGATATATTAATCTATTAATAATTAAATGATAAAGAAATTAATGTTTCCAACAAGATGAAAAACTTTTTTTATTCTAAAACAATCCAGTTGTATTTTTATAAGAATAATTTCAGAATTGTATTTTTGCTTAGTAACAACTTAACATTAATTTCTTTTGAATGCACTTTTTTTTAAATGTTGAACAATAAGTAAAGAAAAAATGTAAAAAAAATGTTTTGCAATTTTAAGCATGCAAATTTCTAATAAAATAAAGACGTGCCTGAAAATTGCATTCAATTAAATTATGTTTAAATTAAGTTTTGCATATTTTTAACCTTTTTTTTTCTAACATAGTGTTTCCTGCTTGGCAAGAATGGGAATGGGCTAGTAATGGCATATTTTAAAATGATTTCATAATGTAGTAAAATTAATCATTTAAAAATTATAAAATAATATAATAAAACATGTACAAAACTCATGTGGAATAAAGAGTGGATTAAAGAGAATAAAAAACTCACATACTGTATGTTTAAATTAAACCATCATATCTTTATTTACACATTCATTTCAATACATTTTACACTTTTCAATAATTTAATCAAGAATCTAATGTCTTTAATGTTCAGATTCATTTCCATGCAAAGATCAACTCATTTCTAATGTATGTTTCAGTCGTGCACGGCAAGTCAGAGACGTTTACATCCATCTGCTCTCAGACTTTCACAAACATTCTGTAGAAACAATTTGGGGAAGGAGTGCTGCAGCTCACTAACACCACAGGCGATCACATTTTTATGACTGGTCTCAGTGGTGTAACTGCAGTGCACATCCATCTCTTCAGCATTAGCGTGATAGATGTATTTTTCACGCTGCCATTAGGGCCGAGGCAGTATGTTGTGCAAGGCTTGTGTATGCTAATGTGCCCTCTCACACCTGCAGTTTCCAATTACCCCTGAGGAACCGAGCCAAGACTCGGTTTGCAGCCACCAGCAATAATATGAGTAATGGCAAAATTGCACAAGTCCTTTTGTAGAAAATTGGAAGAAAAAAAAGAAGGAAATCATTCAAGAGAGGGTTAGAGAGGCCAAGCAACGAGAGGTAAGAATCAGAAAGACAGGTGAATGCAGGAGAAGGGGGGGGAGAAACTCAGGGGTTCCACTTTTTTTCCTCTGGAAATTTCAGTCATTTTGCCACTTTCAGCAGCAACATTTCATCTCTGAACCCTTTCCTCAGATTAGAACTCATCATTCAAAGCTTCAATTTGGACACTTTTCCTCTGCTTCTCTTAATCAAATCAGCTCTACAGTTTTGCACACTTGTGTTCATAACTGATATTTCCTGGTTGTTGCTGACAAACTAAACAACTTGGCTTGCTTCGTGCACTCCCAGCCAGTTATGCTGATATTTGTAATTGACCACGTGATGAGGAGGCAGACAGATGATAGGTGATAGGCTTATTTTCAGTGCATTGGGCTGTAGATAGCTGTGTGTTGGACAGGATCCTCGTGGCTGCTGGCCTTGATAACACAGGGCAGAAAATCAATCACCTTCCCTGACAGCTGTACGAGGCGCCACACCCCTATATTTGACTAATTCCTCCCTCTTTTCTTGTCTGTCCTGTCACTTACTGAGAGTAATCTGTGCAGTGAACATGCATGGAAGTTACGCATACATGTCATGGTCTGTATAGGCCCTTATGTGCAGGTGGGCAGAGGGGACTCAGTAAAACCTTGGCAGGATTAGAAAGTTGTTGGAGTTGGTTATAGTGGAAAACACATGTTCAGGTCACTCTCTGACTCCACCGCTTCAAACGCGGCTCCACTTATTATAATAGCTTCTCTTTACTTTTCTCTTGCTTTCCATCCGCAATCCGCCTTTCTTTCCTTGGCATGTTCATGTGTGTTTGCGTGTGTGCAGGCTCAAACTGAATATATTTAAGAGGTGAGGAGGGGGCCACCAAATCCTTAGAGAGGACTTGGCAGTTGCTTTTCTCCCTCTCGCTTCATTGCTTCGGTCCTTTCCCAAATCCTATTTCACGGTGCCAAACATCCACTCCCTGGGATCTCACAGCTCCCATCTCCAGACGCAGGTTTAAGCCCCTCTCTTGGCACCCTGACTGGGCATAGAGAGAAGGCATGCGAAGCACATCAGCACCACCAGAGACACAAACACACCTATTATCTTTACCCAGAGAGGGATCTGAGTCCTGCAGTGTGTACACACAACACTTACACAATCTGAGACTTGAAAGTTGGTGTGACACATCAGCAAGCCACTGGTGTGAGTCGAGAGGTCACACAAAAACCCCAGTGAGCTAATTCACTCATTCATTCACTAAACCACTTCCATGCTAAACATACTCAAAAACTCTCGAACAGTAAATCAGCCTAATGTGACTGTTGAGACATTAGTAATAAACAGCAGACAAAAGACTGTAGACTTAATTGCCACCTTATGTTAATTTGCTCTCCCATGATGTAGGCTAAACTTTAGCAGTTCTGCAATTATGGCTAATCAAAGCAATTAATTAGTGGCCAAATTACCTGAATCTGCACCAACTGAGCCATGGGACAAACATGAATGTGTTTTCTTAATGAGGAAACACATGTACTTTTACATAATGACCACTAGATGGCGCCAAATAACAGATTTATATGTATTTGATGAGGCGATTCAGTTATGAAGCACTAATTAATTAATCATCTAAACTTTAAATTAAAACTTTTATTAATTTGAAATATTTATTCATAAATTTTACATCTTTATTTTTAAAAAGTGTGATTACATTGCATGCAATCAGATGGACCTGCTTTTTTTTTTCTTTAATTACTGGAATTAAATAGCAAATTAAATTACTTTCTCAATCCCTTTAAAAAGAAATGACTTGAAACTGTTTTACATCATGAATTAAAATGAAGTAAAAGAAGTTCTATTTGCAAGTCTGGCCCAAACTGAAAAAAAAAAAATCTGTGGTTGCATTTTTATGTCAGAAAAACTAATTAAAATTTTATGAAAACAAAAAAGGCAATGTATTCATTTTCAAGGTTCACTGCAAACTGTCTGCACACCTCAAACGCTTTCAGCAATAACTGGTTACTCAGAGTACAAGCAGTTTGCTTTCCCATGTTATTCCAGAAAGCTTTTTTTTTTTCTTTTTTCTTATTTTCTACAGCTAGAGAGTGAATGTGAGGATAACTCATGTCTGCAGCATAATGGGATCTGGTGTTTGTGCTGACAGCAGTGCAGTGTCAGCTGCAACAGGAGCTGTTATGAAGAAAAAACACACACTCAAAAAAAAAACCTGGGAAAATCCTATAAATATTTTAACAGTTTAAAACAAGTCAGCATCCAGGAAAGAGTTTATTAACCCTCACATTAAACGACTAAAAAGAAATTCAACCATGCTGATTTATGTCAAATCAAAGTTTAAAGTGGAAGCTGATTCATTGGATTTATTTCTGTCTGTGATTGGAATTAATTTCATTATGATTTTAACAGTTTGCAAAGTGATGCGAAAGCTTGCACGGTGGCCTCACAGCTAGAAAGGTCAGAGAATTGAGACCAGGAATGCAGGCGAAGCTTGAAACTCTGGTCTTTCTGTGTGGAGTTCGCATGTGCTCCCTGTATATGTATGGGTTTTTTTCCCCTGGTACTCCGATTTCCTCTCACTCTCCAAAAGCATGCATGTTAGGTTGATAGGCCGCCACTAAATTGCTCGAGAAATGACTGTGTGTGTGGATCTACAGCAGGCCGGAGACCTGTTTGGGGTTTATCCGGCCTCTCACCTGAAATCAGCAGGGATGAGCTCGGGGACCTCATTAACTGATAAGCAAGTTATTTAGAACAAGTAGAGTCACTTTTAATTCATTTGAACTTGAGCTTTTTAAACTTCAATTTATATTCCACCTTATTCTTTTTTCCTCCTGTCCTGTCCTGTATTGTGACAAGCAGATTGGTGATCTGTATGTAAGTATTCCTGGATAGATTTGCTCTACGAGGGTCGGCACATGGTCCTGGCAAACCCCTATTTAACTTGTTTATTTTAAATGTCTTACATCCTAAAAATTACTGCACCTCATTCTTGTGTTCTTCACTATTATATTCACTATTTCACCTTTAAATGTGTTGAGCTGAATGTCTTTTTCAAGGGTTTAATCATCAGGATACATGTTAGCTTCTAATATTAAAGAAAATTTCTGTCCACATGCAGGTGTAATATATTCTACCCCTATGGGGGTAACAGCAGGGAAACTAACCCACTGCCCCATATGTGCTGTGACTCCTTATTATCTACAGAAGACTGAAGCAAAGACTGAACAATGACCCAGTTCCTCTGCTCAGATGGTATTGAAATAGTCACTCAGCTGTGTGATAATCTCAGAAACAGAAGTGGAAACATAAACCCAAGCTGCAAATTGAGCAGCAAATTTGTCCCACTTTGTTTTGAAATCAAGGCCAGAAAAAATCTTATTACCTACATAAAAAAATGAGAGAGACTCAATAGTTAATTTCCAAGAAGGAGAAATCCTTGTCTATAATGTGCAGAGCGTATACATAATCATCATAAATATTTGATCACTGCTCTGCCATTTAGTCTGATCTTGACACAGACATTGGCATTGAAACATCCATATGATTACTGTAACCAATAAACAGGATGTGTTATAATGTGTCCGCTGAGGCAGACTCATCATCAGGCTCTAAGTGCCCCCGGGGTCTTAAAGAAAAAAAAAAAAAGAAACAGCTGCTTCAAGCATTATCAGGTCAAAGCTGAAAGTGCTGGATCCACATGGATTATTAATAATGCCTGCACTAATTGAAAGCCTTAACTCTGAAAATGAAGCGTCTGGGACAAACATCACAAACAGGCCATAATAAGCAGCTGTCAGAGGATGACCTGGATTCAGGTGCTGCTGTTTTTAGTTTATATTTGAGTGTTGTTCTTACATTGGATGACAGATTGATCTTATCTAGTAATACCTGATGTGAAAACTAGAATTTGGACGTTTTTTTTCCCTGTATTGTGAGAATCAGCTCGACTTACATAATTTTATTCAGTTTAAACCTCTTCTAAACTTTAATGGATTCATTTTTTGACATTGACGCCATGCTGAATACATTTTCCAAATAGTATCCAGATATATTAATGACATACAGTATATTGAGAAATATGGAAAATAGGTTGGTCATAATTATGTTCACATCAATAATTTATTAACAAAATTATTAATTATTCATTTTAGATTAAACCGGCATAAATTATAAAAACTCAAAATGACATGTTGGGCTGTTTCAGCTCTTTTTAGAAGATCATTCAAAAAACAACATTTATAATTTCGTCATTTAAAAAGTTTTAGTGATAATTTACATACTGTTCACAAGATTATTCAAGATTTGGACTTTGCTTTTGCAGTCAGTCAGTCAGTCACCTTCTTAACTGCCCATCCCTTTCGGGGTTGTCAGAGTCTATCCTGGCTAATTCGAGGCAAGAGGCAGGGTACATCCCAAACAGGTCACCAGTCTGTCGCGGGACCACACACACTCATTCCTAGGGCCAATCATGTAGTGGCCTCTCAATCTAACATGCATGTTTTTAGAGAGTGGGAGGAAATCGGAGTACCTGGAGGAAACCCAGGCATGCACAGGGAGAACATGCAAACTCCACACAGAAAGGCCAGTGTACCAAGCCTCGTCCCCACCCGGGACACAAACCCACGACCTTCTTGCTGTGAGGCCACTGTGCTACCCACTGCGCCACCGTGCTACCCAGTGACAAGTTCCTAGTCTCTGATCCGCTTCATTGACCATGGCAATAAAAGCATTTCTGATTCTGATTACCGTGATATGTAGAATTATCCAAATTTTGTTTTCAAAGTGACATGAACATTTGTACAGAAAGATGAGCCTTTACAACCAGACAGTGAAAAGGTGTGTTGCTGAGAAGTGGTATTATACGTTACATCATTTTCTAAATACTGCAATGATGCATGTGTGAATGCTTGCGCATGTTTGGCGTGGGCATGCTGTGGAAAACAGCAGCTGGCATTCATGTCATGTCAAATGTTTGTCCCTGAATATACTGAAAAGTTAAATATACAGTTGGCCCAAGAATCGTGTCAAATTCTGAGAGCTTTAATAGACTTAGAGCGGAGAATGAATGAATACGTGTGCAGATTTTTTCTTTTTCTGCTCAACTGTCCACACTAATATATATTTTATTATAGGTTTGGATGTGAGTGACCAAGAAAACCCAAGCAATATAAATTTAACTCTGCAGTGTGATATTACTCCACGTTTTTATTCGTTTTATTCGTGTGCATGTCAGATGAAAAGTACACACTTACAAAAATTTAGAGTTCGGAGGAACCACTCCTGCACAAGTATTTTAAAACACTGCATGGTGGTTCAGTGGTTAGCATGGTGACCTCACAGCAAGATGGTCAGGGGTTTGGGTCTCGGAGTGGGAGTGAGGATTGAATCACTGGTCTTCCCATGTGGAGTTTGCATGTTCTCCCTTTGTATGTGTGGGTTTTCCCAGGTACTCCGGTTTCCTCCCACCCTCCCAAAAAATGCATGTTGGGTTGATTAGCCGCTATAAAATTACCCCTAGGAATGTGTGCATGTTTGTGTGTGTGTGACCCCTCAACAGACTGGTGACCTGTTTGTGGTGTATCATGCCTTTCACCTGAAATCAGCCAAGATAGGCTCTGGCACCCCCTGCAACCTGTTAGGGATAAGCCATTCAGAAGACGAAACGAATGTATTTCGTATATTGTTGTTATAAAGATAACATCGATCCACGTAAAAGAAAAAAAATCCTCTTTTCTATCCATTAACCACTGATTGAATCTTTTCTAACCTGCTGCTGGTCAGTCTGCAGCATGGGAGAACAGCATGGTTCGAGCCCATCCCTCTCTTTATGATCCTCCCCTTTTGCACAGCTCCCCCACCATAAAGAACATTTTAAAACTAATAATAGTTACTTATCACTTTGTATTCTTAGGAAATGTAACGTTCATCCCTGTGTTGTAACCATGGGGACAGTGACGTATCAGATTACTCCATTACTCAAAAAGTAATCCCGTTACTCTGAAGTAACGTTACTCCCAACTTTTTTTCAACCATTTTATGGACCGGAAAGAAAGTTAAAAAAAAAAAAAAAACTTTGAACATAACCTTCAATAAATTAATAAATTGATAGATTTAAATTGAATATGACATTGTTGACATAATATTTAAATGTAATGAAATTTATTTTTGTTACTATAGAATAATATTTGCATATAATTTTTTAATTCATATTATTTAGTGTTACTAAATAATTTAATTAAAAGTGTGATTTTATTGCATTTTTATTAAATTTTACAAATAAGCATGTGGGAGCTGAGTGCGCATGCGCTGTCGCTGTGATGCATTCAGGGACACTTCATAGAGTGGCACATTCACAGCCTCCTGCGCCAGGATCAACACAGTTTCTCACAGGAGGATTTTACCAGCGAAATCAGGCGGAGGTTTGAGTACTTTCAAGCAATGGAAGACAAGAAAAGTACTGTTCTGAAATGTAGCTGCTTGTGACCGCTCGGTGGCTGCATGGATCTTCCTGTGATGCCACAAAAATCCGAGCAGCAGAGTGACTGAGAGTCCGCTGCTTCCATTTCAGACACGGTGGAGAGAGATGGATGCTGGTGGGAAAATCCACATTAGGTAGCGTTTAGAAAGAGAAAAAGGATGGATTTCAGCCTGATCCGGGACATCATCAGCAGATATGTAAGGCCTGTCTGCTTGATCACAGCTGGATGAGTGTGCTGTATGTGTGTGTGTAAATATTGCTGTGTGCCACCCTGTTGTTGTGTACATTGTTTTCCAGGTGTTGCATTGATGCACAGTTGACTTCTCAGCTTTGACTGCTGGTATTATGGATCTGAATAGAGAAAGATCCAGTGGTTCCAGATGCAAACTGACTGCTGGATGTGTGTAAAGGAGATGAACTAAAATGCCCTATGAACCTCAAACTAAATGGCTTCCAGTTGTACTTCTCTGCAGATGAAATAAATCCTAACTAGGCCTACTAATGGATGCAACACACTTAGAGAATGACTGCAATACGATTCAAATGGGTGATCTGGTTGATCTTATTACCAGAAATGTCAACAGGATCATGCTTAGTGGTTTTGATGGTGTGGATTGTCTCCTGCCATCAGCGGTCTGTTATTATGTGGCAGGACAGGAAGCAGCTGGTTGGTGGGAGGATGAATTAGAGGGGAACCAATAGTGACAGGATCTGGTGATGCTCTGATGATGCTGTGAGTTTCTGAATGTTCTAACATCTCATCTATCCTTACTAGACCCTAAAACCTCATCAAATATCCAGCACAATCTTCATTTTTAGTGACTCTTATTCCTGGTTTATTCAGATCGGTGTGTAGATGTGCACTAAGATCTCATCAAATATCCAGCACAGTCTTCATTTGGAGTGAATCTCAGATCTGTTTTATGCAGATCGGTTTGTATTTGTGCACATATGCAGCAGGCGACTACATGGCAGGAAGCTTAGCAGATGCTCCAACCAAGCTAATACCATGGGAAATCAAATTCATGAGTTTAGTGGGGGGTGGGGACGAAACAGGGAGGTGTCACTGAATACACACCTCCTCCATCACCCTTTTCCCTTTCCTTACTCACTCAGCAACATCATTATCCTGACAAGGTATGATTCATCACTAAACTATCAAGGTATTGATTTACAATGAGAAAATTGGGTGATGCACGGAATGCCTGGACCTTCATTACTTGTGTATCACGTTGTGTTAACCCCGCCATCTACTGAACAGCTGCTCCAGTAATGGGACTACATGAGTGGACAAACATTGCATCTTAGAAGGTGATTAAAATGTGATAAGCTGAGAGTTCAAGGTCTTTTGGGTAGAGAGAGCGCTCTGTTCTCATTAAGGTCACAGCACAAAAACCGCCCAACAAGACAGAATCAGTAAATATTCTTAAGCATATAAATACCCTAATTTGTTTCCGTCTATAACCTACTTCACCAAAGCCGTTTACTTGGTATTGTTGTTAATGCATTCTCAATGAAAAGTTTCTGTTCCGTCTTACATGATGAACACGGTTAACACCGTTAGAAAACAATGACCACATGCTGGTATATTAAGAGTGTTGTGTTGGATTGGGACTATTTTAGATATTGTTTTTCTAACTGATCTGGATTGATACTTTTTCTTGGATGGTTCTGAAACCTTTAGCTGAAGCTAGCTGTTGTTTTTTTGTAGCATACCACATGCACGGACTGAGAAGGACAAATTTTTAAAAACAAGGCTAGTGCTGTATTGTGTGCTTGAATATTTTGACGTTAATATAAGTACCGAATACTCTAAATATCTTTACTAATCTTACTTGTTTAGGAGGAGTGAGGTTACAGGAAGAAGAGATAAAGAAGGTGGAGAATTTTAAGTACTTAGGATCAATAGAGAGTGTGAAAAAGAGGTGAAGAAGCATATGCAGGCAGGCTGGAACAGGGTGGAGAAAAGTACCAGGTGTAATGTGGGATAGAGGAGTTTCTACTAGAATGAAAAGTGGTGTTTGGTCTCAAGACTATGAGGAAAAGACAGGAAACAGAGATGGAGGTAGCAGAGATGAAGATGCTGAGGATCTCTCTGGGAGTGACCAGGATGGACAGGATCAGAGGAACAGCACATGTTAGAGGTTTTGGAGATAAAGTCAGAGAGGTCAGACTGAGATGGTTTGGACATGTGCAGAGGAGAGAGAGAGTACATTGGAAGAAGGATGCTGGATTTGCAACCACCAGGAAAGACGCCTAGAGGAAGACCAAAGAAGAGGTTCATGGATACAGTGAAGGAAAGCATGAAGATAGTTTGGCGTTACTGAAGAGGATGCGGGAGACAGGATTAGATGGAAGAAACTGACTTGCTGTGGCGACCCCTGAAGAGTTATTAGAAGTTAGAAGAAGATTCTTGCTTTGTTTAGGATCATTATTTGTTTTGGTTTCCATACTTGTTTTATGCCGTAGTTAACTCCAGATTTGTAGCTCTACTGACGCCATCATTGGATTTGTGCTTAGATGTTTTATGCTTTAAGCGTATCTTGTGCGTCCTGAGCCATGTTTCTGTGAACAGGTGAATGTGTGACATGAACTGACTGCTTATTCAGGTTGGTAAGAATAGACACGTCTTGTTTTCTCAGACTGGTACAAACTGTGAGAACTTCAGAAGGTCATGATCTGGATGAAGTAGAAGCCGGAATGTGTGGCTGATGACCAGCATGAAACATGATTACATGTACCAAATGCTTAGTAAAAGTTTTAATGCTGTATTTAGTTTTTGAAAGGTTTTTTTGGATCTGACCCTCTCGTGGGGGTAGTTCTTCTGTTGATGGGGAAAAAGGGACGAAAGTGATCATCTGAAATGTTCAAGGACATTTGAAATGTTCCTCACAACTTTACAGGTCTTTGAGTCCTAGCGCAGGCGTTGAAAGGCCAAAAACTGCCTGCTACATTACATTACATCTCACCACTACTAACTGTTAAGGGCAGTCTATTCCTGTCTGCTGCACCCCATGGTGATGGAGCCCGAGTAGGGAGACAGCGGCTGGAGGTGACAGAAACAAACAGGATTTGTGTGTTTGGGCTAAGCTTTTCCTGCTGGGCTCTGTTCATGCCAGGGAAAAGAGACGTGTGGAAGGTTCTTACGAGTAATCTTTGACTCAAACGGCATGGCATAAAGTTTTTTTTTTTCTATGTGAAAACCCCCTCAAAGCCTGTATTAGTGTGTTGACATTAAAGGCAGACAAAATGTGGAGTCTTTTAAGGATGCAGATTACGGTGGCAACAGGAAAAGTAGAGAGCAGAGGGAGGGAAGAGGAGAAGTAGCACAGCTGGATTAAAGTCTTATGTAACCGTTGGATCACAGCTAGTCAAGTGGGAACAGTTGCTGGGATGCAAACAGAATACAAATTATGGCAGTTCAAGAAATTCGTTCGCAGGTATAATCTGTGACAACAAATGAGTCATTCTTGCCACTTGAGGTTGGGATTACTGGCTAGAAATTAGTTTTCACTCCAAAATGAAGCAACGGTAATTCTTTATTATGTCCGTCTGTGTCGTCGTCAGGTATTTTTTTTGCTCTTTTAATTTTGTTAAATAAAACTTCAAATCATTTTCACCCTACGCCCATTCTTACTCATTTTAATGCAGTCCGGCTCTGCCATTATAAAAAAAAATTATAATAAAGATTAAAAACTTAAACTTTTAATCCATTATCACTCTACAATAGTTAAAAAAAAGGATTGTGGTAAATTTCTCTGTCCAGCTGTGAGCATCTGGGTTTCCTCCTGGTGGAACATGCCCGAAACACGTCACCAGCAAGGCGTTCGGGAGGTATTCTGATCAGATGTCCGAACCACCCCATCTGTCTTCTCTCAAACCGGAGGATCAATAGCTCTACTCAGAGCTCCTCATGGATGGCAGAGTTCCTCACTTTATCTCTGAAACAGAGCCCAGCCACCCTGCGGAGGACGCTCATTTCGGACACTTGTATCTGCGATCTCGTTTTTTCAGTCACCACCCACAGCTGGAGACGATGGATGATTATCAGTATAAAAATATGTGGTACTTCACAAATTTTTACAGTACAATCTTGGCTTTGTTGTCAAAATATTAAAAAGTCTTGTTCACCAAGGGAACTTAACGCTGATTATTTTTTTGGCCACCTTAAATCCAAATTATGCAGTAAGCATTCTCTAGTTTCTTTGTCGTCTCATTTTATTTTTTCTTCTGTCCCTTCTTTTTCTCTAATGATGTCATGTGTATATTTGCTGAGTTTGCAAAAAGCAGCATACCGGGAGCAAAAGTGTGTAACTGTCCCGAGGATGCTCTCAATCACTCAGTGGTAGCTCACACAGCTTAGTGTGAATGAACTCGCAGTAGCCACAAATCACTTCTTAACTCCTTTCCTTCCGACTCCCAGCAATTTATTTCCTCCCACCACAGGAAAACTTTTCTTTTTACCTGAGCTGAAGGTCCACTGCAATGCTCTCCAAAGGCTGATTGGAGCCGAAGGAATAATTAGAGTTTAAAAGTCCTGTTTGTCTCACAAATGAGCAGAACTTTGCAGCCTGCAACTTCTTGCTGCTGAAGAATACTGGATGGAGATTTACTTCAAACCAATAAATTGAAATCCTTATAAAGTTTTAAACTAATAGTGACGATCAGTTGTTATTGTACGACTGTTAATTTTGGTCAGTCAGTCACCTTCTTAACCGTCTATCCCTTGCGAGGCTACGGGGGGTGTAGTTGATAAATACTTTACAACCAGGATCCCATTTACATTCTTCTTTGTACTTTAAAACTCCCATTTCCGGTCTGTTCCATTGTCTCCCGCTTATTGGTGGCCGGGTCACAGAGGTAACACCCTCAGACGGAAAGCCCAGGCTTCGCTCGCCCTCGTTGCATCCTCCGGGTGTTCCCTGTCCACCAGCCTCTCTATAGCGAGTCCAGGCCCTATCTCTGGGTCTCCTCCTGGAGGGATATGCCTGAAACACCTCACCAGCAAGGCGTTTGGGATGCATCCTAACCAGATGCCCAAACTACCCATTTGGCTTCTCTCTACTCTGAGCTCCTCCCAAATGGCAGAGTACAGAGCTCCTTACTCCATCTCCGAGTGAGAGCCCAGCCACCCTGCAAACGAAGTTCTGTTTGGCGGCTTGTATCCGCGATATCATTCTTTCGGTCACCACTCACAGCTGGTGACTGTAGGTGAAGGTAGGAACGACGATCGACTGGTAAATTGAGCGCTTTGCTTTTCGGCTGAACTCTTTCTTTATCACAACGGACCGATGCAGTGTCTCTTATTTCCAATAAATATAAAACAGATTGTAGAAAAAGTTTCGAAAAAGTCTTCTGGACAGTTTAATTCTTGAACGAGACGTTTCGACTTCCATCCGGAAATCATTTCCAATCTGAATGAAATGGACTGAAAACTGGATCTATTTATACTAACCTGAGTAAAAGGTAAAAAAAAAAAGTTTCAAAAATACTTTTTTGAAATTTTTTCCTACTATGGATCACTCCTGGATGAATGAGGGACTACACAGATTTATAAACAGATTGTAACAAAAATAATTTCCCATTTGTTTTTTTGTAACTTTTTTGTTTTTTTCTTTAGTATCCACAAAGAAATAGGTTGTTTTCGTCAATAAGTCAGGGCTTTTGTTTGCGTGAATGATTTGGAAAAGAGGGGCAGCTTAGTGCAAATGTATTTTTCTTTCCTTTTTCATGGAAACTGACTCATTCGCTTGTATGATTACTGGTAATTGTCCTCTTTTTAGGTACTCACATTAGTCTTAAAGCACAAAAAGCTGACAGTGCTAATTTTTTTTTTAAGGAAAAACAGGTAAATGGAATCCAAACTAAAGCACTTTTCACCTGCGTTGGCACTCAAAGTGCTCTACGCTGTAGCTTCATTCATGCACATTCATCCCTGATGATGGAAGAAGAAAAAAAAGAGTCCTTACTTTTACATAACGAGCCAAACTTCTATTTTTGTTTTGTTGACTTTTATGTCTACTTACTATATTGTCATGAGGAGTCTATTAAAGGAGCGCTTAGTCAGAGAAATTTGATCGTACGTTAATGAAGGTCCACTTGCTCAACATGCCGAGTGGTTCTGCAGCCCAGCATCGCAGGACAGCAGAGGTAGTCTGAAACATGATTGTTAAATCAGACGAGTTAATGATCTATAACTTTTATTACATCCTCTGATAGAAAGAACTCCGTTACACAGTCACCTGGACCTATTGCGGTACTGCTTGGGTGAGGAGTACGTTTTTTATAATGAGTAGATTTTTTTTATAGTAAAAGTAAAGTGAAGCGTCTGCAAAAATAGCTACTTTTAATGAGAAGGCTGAAACTAGAATATTTTTTCTGCTTTTTATAGCTGCGTTTCTAATTTTAGTTGCAGCAGACTGTTCTCTCTTGCAGAGTTTAAACTGTAAACTGCCTCCTGTAGAGATAGCACCACTACACAGAGGAAGCTGCAGTGGTGGGATGTTTTGCATTCATCAAATCTATTGTGTCATCTCTGATGGTGATGTAAGAGCAAGCCTCTCTGTTAATAAAGACAAAGCCTCTATGTCCCGCAACCAACCAGTGAGCCACTTTCTCTGATGGAGCAAAGAATGAAGAGGGAACTGCAGGCCGAGGGTTGATGCGGATCAGTGAGGATTAATGATCAGATAACTACAAACCACAATGAAATCTCTCTGTGTCTTCCCTCGTCTCTATCCTGCAGTCCCGCTCTGTCATGGTGTGACAGAAGACGATGGGGGTGGGGAAACAAAGGGAGAGCAGTGCAGATAAAAATGATGGGGGAGAAAGATTTGAGTAGAAAAAAATGGATGGAGATTAATAATTGAAACTTTTTTTTTAAACTTAAACTTATGTTTCACCTCGTAGCTCTTTGTGGAAACTAATCCAGCTCTAACGTGTTCATTTTTTTTCTTAAAGTAAGCTCTTTTTTATTTCCTCTCCCTACAGTTTTCTGCCATTCAATCTCTCCCCACCTCCCTTTCCACACACCATCTTTCAGGGTCATGTTACCCTGGCTGATGTTTTGGAGGGATCTCAAGTCAGTTCACGCTGTCGGCCACATGTCTATTTTTATCTCCCTGCCAAGTGCCTGTTGATAAACAGAGGATAAGTTTAGTTCTGTGATTCTAAGCTCAGCAAGCACTCTGTCCGTTCAAGTTACCAGAATATCTGATTTGATTGTTTCCAGTGAAAAGTTTGTTACAACTTGTTAGTTAAGTTTAATAAAGACATCGAAGAAAAAGCTTCAAAGTTGTCTTGTGGACAGTGAATTTACTGATTCGATCTTCTGTCCCAAAGACGACTTTGAAGCTTTTTCTATGATGAATCACTCGTGGACGAATGAGGGACTACACAGATTTAATAAAGACAGAATAGAGACATGACATTCCATGGACCGAGCAGAATAATGAGCTCTTACTTTGCCAAAATGTTGAGGACATTTAAAGCACTGAAGCATTGCTTCCACTAAAGTGCTTGTTCCAGAACTTTTTCAGCTAACGGTCGACACCTCTGCTTTGAGCTGATTCATAAAATCTTGTTTGCCAAAGGCTATGCTCATTTTAGACCACCAGATGAATATCAAGTTCTCTTTACACATCTGTTTAAGTTCTGGAGTTGCTATATGTCACCTTAGATGCTGTTTGTTTCATGTAAAGGTCATTTTTAATACTTGTTTCTATAAAATAGAAATTGTTTGGAAAAAGGCTCATTATTGATGGGATTATTTGGTATTAATCTAAGCTGTTTATTGGGTATTATCATCAATTCATAGGTTGGCCTTGAAAAAACAGATTTATTTTGCTGGTACGTTAACATTTTGGCTCCAAAAAGTGTGCGTGTGGAGGGTTGTCTGTATGGGGGGCCCAGTGTCTATCGAGATCTACGGCCTGATCTACGGATAGATCAGAGTTCCGAAAACTAACACTAACGCTAATTCCAGTAGAAGTATGGCAGGTCGCAGATCTAGAAGGGAGGGGGAGCGTTTTGGGCATGTGTAGAGACGCAAAGTTGCAGATCTCGATGGTCACAGATCTCGTCGGGACACCAGCAACAGACTGGCGACCTGTTCGGGATGTATCCTGGCTCTTGCCTGAAATCAGCCAGGATAGGCTCAGGCTTCCCTGTGGCCCCGTTAGGGATAAGGGGTTCAGAAGATGAAACATTAACATTTTTGGCAGTGTGTGTACATCTCCTTATATGACGGCCATCAACGGTAACTTCTGCCTGGTTATATTTGAACTTTTAGTCACCAGTTCATAAACTAACCTAACGCTCATCGATCCGTATTACAAACTTTAGTTTACTTCGTAGAGCTTTTCTGTCTTCATGTGGAACTGCATTCAGGAGCATGTCATTGCTGGAGCCTCGCTGTCAAATCATAAGTTTAAATTATGTCAAGAGGGTGGATTGATCATATACTGCATTTTCCCTCAATGCTAATTGTGTAACCCGCCATTTACATGCTTTGTTGGAACGTTAGAAAATAGTAAGAAAGGGAGAAATTAAGGAAGAGTGAAGAAAAATGGGTATATAATTCTTTTTTGGGTTTTGAGAAACAAAGAAAGAAGTATACTTTATTCATCCCTCACCGGGGATATTTGTGTGCTGCATTGCACCGCAGCAGGCTGAAGGATGGCACCAATGGTGGGAGAAACGAGGGTTAGGTGTCTTCACCAAGGACACCCAGACATGAGCTCAGTGGGATTCGATGCCACGAACTTCCGGAGAACTTCCGGCCTGAGGGTGAACTTTCTACAACTGAGCTATCGTCTCTTCTTAAGAAAGTTGGAATGTTTTTTTTGTTTTTTTTTAATTGTTAGGAAGGAGAGGCGTTCGGGAGGCATCCTAACCAGATGTCCAAACCACCCCATCTGGCTTCTCTCGACCTGAAGGAGGAGCAACAGCTCTACTCCGAGCTCCTCCTAAATGTCAGAGCTCCTCTTTTGGCGTTATTAATAGCTCGTATTAATTTGAGTTTTCTTTCTTTGGCACCATAAGCTCTTTTCATGACTGCCATTAGTTTTTTATTGTATTGATCATATTTCTGATGCCATGCTGGCGTATGGCATTGGCAGTGACTAAGAAACACCATGACTTGTTAACTTAAGTAAACACATGGTGTTGTTTTGTTTCTTGTTGGCCACGCACTGCAATTTTCAATTGTACTGTAAGATAATTAGAGGGTAGAAAAGAGTAAATTCAGATCAATTTTCCACCAGAAAAGTGAAAAGTTATGACAAACTCACTGTGCTGTGATTCACTGCTGATGCCACCTACACACAGACATACTCATTCTTCAGTCCGGTCTGAGTATCAAAGAAGTGCTTATAGTTGTGTAACAGACTCGCCCTGACATCGCCAACGTTTGATCCAGATTAATGACCCTCAGCATCCATTTATTGTTAATAAATAACGTGTCAAAGCTAAATGGATTTTCAGTTGATTGGGTTTGAGCATCAGAAGCAGGCTAATAGAAAAAAAATTATACACGACTTCAAATGAAACTAATAAAGTGTTGTTTACCAAAATCAGTGAACGATGCAATGCCTGCTGTCCAAGTTTGCACGGATAAAGTTGAGTGGATGGATGAGAAAATGGAATCAAGGAAGTTTTCATTCAAAAGTTTTTTTGTAAGTTCTATTGATATCACAATTTATATCTCCATTTTTTTCTGTCTCCTTGACAGTGTGTGGGGGAGGAGAACTGGGTGGGCAGTCGAACGGTCTACATCGGGCACAAAGAGCCCCCTCCGGGAGCTGAGGCCTACATCCCTCAGCGTTATCCAGACAACCGCATAGTCTCCTCCAAGGTGAGCAAATTGCTGTCTGTGTCACAGCACCGTTTATCATCATGCCATTCTTCTGTTTGCTATTCAGACGAGCATGTCATTTAGGACAACACTGTTCTCACATCACTTTGGTTTGTCAAGCCGTGCTTCACCAGTTTTTCTTACATACTCTGTCATTTCTCTGCATATTTCAGTATGTTTGTGTGATCGTTTTGTCGTCTCTCTTTCTGACACAGTACACCTTTTGGAACTTCATTCCCAAGAACCTGTTTGAGCAGTTCAGAAGAATAGCTAACTTCTACTTCTTGGTCATATTTTTGGTCCAGGTAAGATGATCATTTAATGTCTAATCTAAAAGAGCAGAGTTAAAAGAAAAAATCAAACTTTTTACAACTTTTTGAAAATATTCAGACAGGCTTTTCTCTTTATTGAGATTTGTTCAAATTTTTTGTTTTGTTACTTACGCGGGTCGGGTCGCAAGGGCAGCAGCCTCAGACAGGAAATTCAGGCATCCTCCAGCTCACCCGGAAGAATCCTGAGTCATTCCCTGGCTAGCTGTGAGACATAGTCTCTCCAGCAAGTCCAGGAACTGCCTCTTAGTCTCCTCCCGGTAGGACATGCCTGAAACACCTTACCAGCAAGGCTCTCGGGGGCACACGGGAAGCCCAGGCTTCTCTCACTCCGGCTGCATCTTTCAGCGTTCCCTCGGGATCGCCGTGAGTCTGCAGCAAGCCGGGATCTGCCCCCTGGGTCTACTCCCATTGGAGCATGCCCGAAACACCTCACTAGTGAGGCATTCGGGAGGCATCCTAATCAGATGCCCGAACCACCTCATCTGGCTTTTCTCGACTTGGAGGAGCAATGGCTCTACTTCAAGCTCCTCCCAGATTCCTCTATCTCTGAGTGAGAGCCCAGCCACCTTGCGGAGGAAGCTCATTTCAGCCGCTTGTATTGATCTCGTTCTTTCGGTCACCACTCACAGCTGGTGACTATAGGTGAGGGTGGGACCGTAGATCGACTGGTAAAGTTTGTTCAATGCTATTTAATAGATGAAAATCTTTGTTTTAATAGAGATCTTTATTAAATAAATGCCTATTTAAACTAAGATTATAAATTATTGATAAAATACTACTAATTATTGCATCTTTGAATTTGAGATATTTTAATATTTGGATCAGTTTTAAAATTAATCAGATTCAGTAAATGAAGAAGTGCTAATAGATTTTTTATGCATGTTTATTAATATTTCTTCATTTAATGATGGGTTTAGACATATTTGAACAGTTTAGTTGCATTAGTCTTTTTAATGTTTGTTTCAGATAGATACGTCATACAGACACCTGCTAAGTGTCTGACCTTTTCAGAATAATTTCTCTGGTGGACTTGCTTGATGGCTCAGTGTAACAAATGGTTCTGTCAGGTTCATTTTGGTCTGCATCCTATGATAACACCCCTTTCAAATTGGAAATAAATGGAGAGCTTCCAGGCTCATTTGTGTTGCACGTCAATTTGGTGAATTTAGACAGGAATAAAACTTTGGATTTTTGTGGGTAAACGTTATATTAGCTGTTAATATTTTATGCTGTCATACTTTACTAGAAAAACTGGGACTAAATTTACAGTTTTTTTTTCTTTTTTTCTACTAAAGCTAATTTAAACTAGGAGTGTTCAAGAGAAAAGATAATCCACTTTTATTTTTTTATAAAAGTTTTATTGATAAATCTTCAGTTGCAGACAAGTCAGGGTTAGTTGGATTGTTTTTTCCTTTAATAGATTTTTTCTGTTGCATCTCTAAACTGTGTTTTGCAAATTTGACCTCCCCATCTCCATCTATTTTCCTCCTTTCAACACTCCCTCAACTCTCCATCTTCCTCCCTCCTGCTGTTTCTTTTCTCTCTTCTGCAGCTCATCATCGACACCCCCACCAGCCCAGTCACCAGCGGCCTGCCCCTCTTCTTTGTCATCGCTGTCACCGCCATAAAACAGGTAGGACGCGCATAAACATGTTCACAGCTTCAGGAAATATGGTCCACAAAGATCTTCCTCACACACGAACCCTGTTGCCTGTAATAAACACACAGACAAACTCCCAATCAGTCGCTCAATTATTCATACATACACATTCCTCTCCCAGAGAAAGGACGTTCCATTGAATATGTCTAGTGATGTGGGAAATATGATAATGAATGGTCTGCTCTGTTAATCGCTTGAACTGAGGATCCCAAGCCCCCTGAGAGATGCATCCTTTCCACTGCATCCCTGTACTGAAGGGATGGTGTGGGTACTATCGAAGGAAGCTTGAGCGATACTAGAACATAAATCTTAAACATGACGTGTTGGCTAGAAATCCAAGAAGCAGGTCAGTAAGCGCGGAGAACTCAATGTTAATTAATTACATTGTATGACTATCGCCCGCTGCCCCCCACATCTCCTCATCTCCTGCTATGTTTAAGCTTCAGGACTCCTCAAAAAAAATCCATATCCACTTTTCCTACCTACTTCTTTCCTCTTTCTGTTCTTTCATTTGAATGCAACTCTTTTTAGGGCTACGAGGACTGGCTCAGACACAAAGCCGACTGCTCCATAAACGAGTGTCCGGTGGACGTGGTGCAGCAGGGGAAGGTGGTGAGGACACAAAGTCACAAGCTGCGGGTAAGAATGGCCTCATTAGAGCCACACAGCACCTGAGGCCACAAAGCAACTATGCTGCACTGCTCACTTTTTCTGTCGCTCCTGCTTCCTTACTTTCTCTCTTCGCTGCCTTCCAACTTCGTCTCCCTCGCCTTTCCCACCGGTTAATTTGCACGGGAGCCTTAGCAGACTGTCCCTCGATGCACTGCTGCAAGTGTCTCTTCAAGGATGAGCAGAAGTGATGTATTTCATGAGTCATTATATTCCTGTCATCCGCTGCTGATGTTCGTTTCTGTCATTCTGATGTGAAATCTGGTCACTCGCTTCACTTTCGTCTTAATTGAATCATGTTTGTAATTTAGATAATAAATCCATGTTTAAAACCAAGACATGTATCTTCAATGCGGTTTCAATAAACAGCATTTATTGAGGATTTTAAACTAGAATGTGGATGGATGTTCATGGACATTTGGTTGGTAGTTTAAATTGAATGCGTTCTTTAGGTCCCATCTCAGTCAAACTCAACTTTTTAGAGTTTTTAAAATTATATTTGCAATTTGTGGGGACCATGTTTTTCATCAAAGTGGTTGTTTGAATGATTCAGTAGTTTTTCTGCCCCCTCCTTGTGCTTTTTTAGAACTGAAGGGTGATGAGCAATAGTCAGGCTTTCACACTTTTTGGTCTGTAATGAATCTCTCTTCATAAATCAATAAGAATTCATAACTATTTTATATGGATAATCCAAATCCCAAATTGTGATTGTTTATGTGCACAATTGTTTTTTTTAGGATCAGATGTTTTTATCCCAGACTAGACACAGATGTCCCACTGCAGCAAGCAAATGACTGGTGGCGTCTTTTGGGCTTTTAAGTGGGCGCCCTCCTTCGGTAGTGAATCCCAGCCATTCATCCCAGTTTCCCAGATTCAGCCATCAAACATTTGAAGGTCCAGATCAAGTCTTTCCTCTTAATCCACAGCCAATGACTGCGATTCCTTGCAGCCCTTGAAAGACCTTTAACTGACTACCCGTGAGCCTTCCCTTGCATTCCTATCTTCCTGAGTAGTCTAGATGTTGATATGGCCACAAACCCTCTGCAGCCTACTTCTACTGAGCATACGTTCACAGTCCAGCCTTGCTCTCTGACCTCTGCTTAGAGTTCAGCATACTGTGTACCTCAGCGTCTCCAGGGTATCGTGAGCTCCACAATGTACAGATACAATTTTCCCCGAGGTCAAACACGCCCCCCTTGATGGAGCCTTGCGACTGCTAACGTGGCACACCCCACCATTAGAGAACCACTGGTTTAATCCAAACCAAAGTTGCTTGTTTTCTCTTGAGTAAATAAATGAATCTGCATGTGTTTTCCAATAATCAACCTCTATAATTTAATACAAACCCAACATGAAGAACTACAGTGTCATGATTACAGCTGTTTGGGAGGATCTCATATCACCAATCCAAATATAACATAATACTCTGCAAACATTTGCATTGTTAACTCCTCGAGGTACTTCTTTGATCTTGAGAAAGTAGAATCTTTGTTTTTCTGTATATAACATCTTTAGCTGTTGGATACATGCCACTATAGAGCAAGATGGAAATTTACTGGGTCTTTTATTTTGTAGAGTAAAAGCAATTTTTTAAAATCTTTTTTAATCTTTTTAGTGGAATTTGATCAAGATTGAAAAATCCATTTTTTTCTTAACATTTCAACAAGATTTGCAAAGTTTGTAACCCAATTTTTTTTTTTCCGCTTTCTGCACGTGACTGCTATTTGATCAAATAGTTTTGGTGAATAGGCACGACATATTACAGTTAGTTAGTTAGTTAGTTAGATATGCATCATCAACCAGATGAGAGCTAATGGACACACTGCTACGACACTGCCCAGACTTTGAAGAATCAGCTTTACAAGATGAATTCTTACCTTCAATGTAAAACTAATCTTTGTTCAGCAGGAATTTAGTTAAGCTGTGCTCAACCAAAAAAAACAAACAAACTAGTAAACCATTCCTCCCTTTAATATTTTCTAAACTAAAAGTTAGTTCATGGGTTTATAATAAAAACTTTGTCATTTGAGCTAATACAAATTTATTTAACTGTATTTAATTTAGATTAATTATTGGAATAAATTGTTTATGGATAAAAAAATGAATAAATAAAAAAAAATTAGAAGATTAGATTTTTAGATTAGATTTGAGAGAAGCCAGATGGGGTGGTTTGGGCATCTGGTCAAGATACCTCCCGAGCGCCTTGCTGGTCAGGTGTTTTGGGCACGGCCCACCGCAAGGAGAGCAAGAGTCGGACGCTGCACCCGCTGGAGAGACTATGTCTCACAGCTGGACAGGGATTGACTCGGGATCTTTTTGGGTGAGCTGGAGGATGCAGATGGGGTGAGAGAAGCCTGGGCTTCCTGTCTCAGGCTGTTGCCCCTGTTACCCTGCCCAGGATAAGCGGAAGATGACAGAACTGAGCTTATTAGAATTATATGCAATGATATTGTTTCTTAATGCTGAAAATAAATTTTGGTGGGAAAAAAAAACTTCCTGCAAAAATTTATCGCAAATGAATAGAAAATTTTACTTAAGAATGAAACGTGTCCGGTTTCTTTTATTGTTTAAAATCAATTTGATCCAATCATTCATTTAAAGTTAAACAATTCAATGGAGAAATCACTGTATTTATTGGATGGATTTTATATGAAGAAGCTCATTCTTTGGCATTTCATTAATAATCTCCAACTAAATAAATCATATCATAAAATATTACATGTTGCATTTGTAATCTGCAGCTAAAAGTGATGAAGTAGAGGAAACAGACATTTATCAATGTGTTTCTGTTTTATATGTGATGCTTTTGGCTCCAGAAGCAGTGATGAATGTCTATCTCTGCTCCATCGCCGAGCGTTTAATGAAAACAGTGTCAGACTGTATAATGTGACTGATCTAGCTCATCACCTCCTGCATAGATCTATTGATTCAGCGCACTATATTTTAGTCCTGTAACACCATTTGTCTGTTGGTCCGTAATGGGCTCGGGTACATCTACTTTCTGCTGTGTCTGCTGCTCATTGTGCGGGTGCAAAGCATGTGTGGGATGTTCAGGGTCGGCAGAGAAAATACAGCGTTTGTACAGCTACCAAGTATCTGAAAGCTTCCAGAGAGTTTCAGTTTGTGTTGCCATGGTAGTAGGCTGCTTTGAGTTAGGTAGAGAGAGACATCTGGCATCCACTTGTGCAATAAGTTCTTATTTTATCGGTTTGTGTCACTTTGTGGATCTCTTTCTCTGTCGTTTTTCTTTCTTTCGCCCCGTCTTACTGTCTGTCTCCTGTTTTTATGTCAGAGTCTGTCACCAGCACAGATCAAACAGAGAGGATTAGAGTGTGAATTGGGAGCAGGAATAATGATGAATACATTAATCATAGCAAATCAGAGAGCGTGTGTCATGTGTATGGTCACCGTGGAGATGGGATTTATCAGAATTTAAGCTGCTCGGCTCTCATAATCCGTTATGCAACTTCTTTATCCTTTGAAAAAAAAAAGAGGAACGTAGAGATGAGCAGACTGCTACCCACAGCTTTTTTTTTTATTTGTCTTTTTCTTTCTTTGTATAAAGAAAAAATATACAAAGGTGTCTGATTCATTATTGACGCCTGTGGTTTTGTTTTTTTCTGTCAGGTGGGAGACGTCGTCATGGTGAGGGAGGATGAGACTTTTCCCTGTGATCTCATCCTTCTCTCTTCCAGCCGCTATGATGGAACCTGCTATGTTACCACCACCAGTCTGGATGGAGAGTCTAGTCATAAGGTAGCACAATGAGTTTAGATTTTAATCATTTTTTAAAAAATCAACACCAAGTCTGATTCATTTGCAAAGATTCTCATTTCTTTGAAGTTCACTTAAAATTTTGCCAAATAATGTGACAAAATATGATGAATCTAAGCCTCTTGGAGCCTTTTAATAGGTCTATTCATGCAGAATATTACCAATAAAAGGTCTTTATTGGATCAGATATTGTGTTTATATGAGATTTTCTCGTTAACAAAAGATAAAAAAAATACCTGAATAAAAAGATGAATCACTTTTTTTTTTTTATTGATGCTGCATTGATCTCATATAACGTTCATTTGTAAACATATGACATCACACTCAATCCTACTCTTGTGTGTTGGAGTAATGATCATTTCTTTTATAATCTTGATGTCAGTTTTATTTTCATTTTTGTGAGTCATATTTATTTTTATAAGGTTTTAATTTGAATCTCTAAAGTATAATTAACACATATCAATCTAGAGAGCCATGGTGTGTTTTTATCGTATCTGATGAACTTCCGCAAACTTCTCGAACTCTCTCAGGATGAAGCCCATCTGCTTTATTCTACAAACCTAACGAATGTTATCTTAGATTTAGATGAGTTCATCTTAAACGACTAATACTGAGTACTCCAATTGGGTGTCGCTATGGGTCTAAAGATAAGTTTGCTTTGTATTTATTTATTTCAGTGATTAGTTGTGTTGATTGTGTTCCGAAACAAGAATCACCCCAAAATGACACAACAGTTGTTTTTCTTTTCAGTCACATCACCCATCTTGCATTTATTTCCTGTTTCTCAGTACTTGCACATGCCACATGCACTTTGACTTTCCCTTCGATTGCTGTCTTGTGTTCCTAAACCAACTACCAACTCTGGAAAAAGTCAGATGTCGGTAGTTCAAAACACCCGTACATGCTTTTCTGACACTAAAACCTTGATTTAGGAGGCGGTGGCTCAGTGGTAGAGCGCTCTCCCTTGGACCGGAAGTTAACCGGAAGTTCGAGGGTTCGAATTCCACAGAGTTAACGTCTAGGGTCATTGAAGAAGACACTTAACCCCCCATTTCTCCCACCATTGGTGCCGTCGTGGCAGCCTGCTGTGGTGTAATGCACGCAAATTTCCCCGGTGAGGGATCAACAAAGTATACATTATTATTATTTTATTTCTACTCGTTTTGATGGTGCTTTGACCTTCAAACTGCTTGTTCCGGAGCTTAAACAGCAACCAAGAATTTTGTGTTTCGACCATGCCACTGCTCCATTTTGCTCCCAGCACCCTACTACACACACTGGTCATCCAGAATGGCTAATGGGCTGATTCAGCAGACACACCTGGGAGTAGGATGGTGGAGGATATTTATTATAGGTAACTATTAGTTGGTGAAATTATACAGCTTTACAGCAAGTGTTGAATTAAATAATAAAAAATTTTGTCTTTTCATGTGCACAACAATCTGAATCACAAATAATTTTATCTTCAAATCTCCTTTACTTTCCTTCGGTGGTCAGAGATGTCGCTCACTTGATCACATGCATGGCTGAACACACTCACACGAGATCAAGGGTAGAACACTCACCCTCCATCTCATACATGCCCTCGAGGCAACCCCATCACGTGCACATAATCAGCAGGTTGTCCCACACCCCAACCAGATGCAAGGAGCACCCCTAATAACAGCTTGTCCTCCATCCTCCCTGTAGCTCCAGTTCATTAAGAAAACCTGCAAAGGCTGAGGCATGAAAATGAATCCTGTTGTCATGGTTGCTAGGTTGGTGACATTTTCCTTTGCTGTCTTCTAAACCCCCACTCCTTGCTTCCTCCATCCCCTCCTTCACCTTTCTGTCTCAGACCTATTACGCTGTACCAGACACCATGGCCTTTAGAACGGAGCAGGAGGTGGATTCGCTACATGCTACTATTGAATGTGAACAGCCTCAGCCTGACCTCTACAAGTGAGTGTGACAAGCTCTTGCTGATATATCTCCAGACACGCACTTGATACAAGGTCTAACCTCATTTATGCATCTTTATTTGATTCTGTCTCACCTTTTTATTCCAGATTTGTGGGACGCATTAACATTTATAAAGACAAAGAGGAGCCTGTAGTTCGGTACGTGCACATCATATGCAACTTTGTTATTAGGGGTTGCTTTTTTCTTTAATTTTTTTTTTTACTCACACTTTTGTTTACAATTACAGAACGCTCGGAGCTGAAAATTTGCTTCTCAGAGGAGCCACGTTAAAGAACACCCAACACATTTATGGTAACAGCATAAAGTTTCTTTTTTCTTCACAAGGATTTTATGTTTGTCTTTTTAATTGTTTTTCTCTTCCTCAGCTGTCGCAGTCTACACCGGCATGGAGACCAAGATGGCACTTAATTATCAGTCTAAATCTCAAAAGCGCTCAGCTGTTGAAAAGTAAAACCAATGAGTCAACTTTTCTTGCTGCATGATTTGGTTGCGTTCCAACCTGCGTCATTGACACGTCTTCGCTCTTTCTGCAGATCGATGAACGCCTTCCTTGTTGTGTATTTGTGCATCCTGATTAGTAAAGCAGTTATCAACACAGTGCTCAAATATGCTTGGCAGTGGTCTCCCGACCGAGACGAACCCTGGTACAACCACAGAACGGAACATGAGCGTCAGCGTCATGTGGTTTGTTCAAATCTTCTTTATCCTTTGACTTTAAAGCTAATTTTTACTCTGAAAATTTGCATTAATTGTCTAAGTTATCTGTATTTTTTTTTCTACCGGCCATGTCTTTAAAAAGATATGTGAAAGTTTTTCTTAAACTTTTCTATTTGAATTTTTTTTTTTTGCTAGTGTTTTCATAGTTTTTTTAAAAGTATTTAGTAACATAAATTATGCACGTAAAACATCCCAACTTTTTTCTTCTGGAACCCAAAACAAACCCACGCTGTTGCACCACAAAATAATACCTTGATAAAATGAACAGAAAATTGTAATAATTGGAGTAACAATGTTACTTCTTCGAATGAAGTGATGGATCAATATCTTTGATCTTGTTCAACACTGGCTGTCACGCATTAAAAAACTCGTCAGCATGACCTTTCATAAGAAATCCGATTTTTTTTTTTTTTTTTTTTTTTGATGACACAAAAAGATCAACAAGCCATTTTCTAAAAGTAAAGGGTTGTTTGTATTTCTACTGAACTATAATTAGCCTTCTGGTCAGAGGTGTAGTGCAATCAGAAAGTGCAGCGTCAGCAATAACTAGGACGTTGCATCGATCCATCGTGGTAAAGAAAGAGCTTAGCCGAAAAGTAAAGCTCTCGATTTACAAATCGATCTATGTTCCCACCCTCACCTATGGTTACCAGCTGTGGGTGGTAACCGAAAGAACGAGATTGTGGATACAAGCGGTCGAAATAAGCTTCCTCCCCAGGTTCGCTGGGCTTTCACTCAGAGATCGGGTGAGGAGCTATGCCATCCGGGAGGAGCTCGATGTCGAGCCTCTTCTCCTCCAGGTCGAGAGGAGCCAGATGGGGTGGTTCGGGCATCTGGTCAGGATGCCCCACGAGCACCTCGTTGGTGAGGTGTTTTGGGCACATCCCACCGGGAGGAGACCAATAGTCAGACCCAGGACTCATCGGAGAGACTATGTCGCACAGCTGGCTGGGCAACGACTCGGGATCCTTCCAGGGTGAGCTGGAGGATGCAGCCGGGATGAGAGAAGCCTGGGCTTTCTGTCTGAGGATGTTGCCTCGCGACCCGGCCCCGGATAAGTGGAAGACGATGGAACGGAACAAAAAAAAAAAGCATCAGAAAGAAATTGGATGATTGTGTGCCAAGAGATCCTTAATGCTCGACAAAAATGTGCTGCTTAAAAGAATCAAGAAAATTTATCAATCCCTCATTGTGGACGTTACAAGTCATGAACATTGTTTTGTTTTAATTTGAAATCACCGAGTTCAGGGGTAACGTTTATCACATGCAAATAGAGCTCATTTTTACCAGACAAAATTTCAGCTTTAATTGCCTGTCATTAAACAAAGTCTCATTCAATTTCCTTTTCTCCCCCCTCTCTCCATCATTTTGTTTTTTTAGGTCATTCGAGCCTTCACTGACTTTCTGGCCTTCATGGTTTTGTTTAATTACATCATTCCCGTCTCCATGTACGTGACAGTAGAGATGCAGAAATTCCTCGGCTCTTATTTCATCACTTGGGATGAAGAGATGTTTGATGAAGAATTGGGACAGGGGGCTCAGGTGAACACCTCTGACCTGAATGAAGAACTAGGACAGGTAAACCACCCAACAACCCATCTCCACAGCAGTACAAACACACCCTGCTATAGCCTACCTCCCTCTCTGTACCAGGTGGAGTACGTGTTTACTGATAAGACCGGCACTCTGACTGAGAACAACATGGAGTTTATCGAATGCTGCGTTGATGGGAACGTCTACATCCCACATGCAATCTGCAACGGACAAATCCTCAGTGCCGCCTCCAGTATAGACATGATCGATTCTTCACCAGGTGGATACAGAAGAGTAAGTTTCTGAGCTGTCATGTTGGGTTGCAAACTGTTACTGAACAAGAGAAAAAATAATAATTAGAAAGGTCTTATTTAGACTTAGTACTGTTGCAGATTAGTTATAGGATTGCTGAACGATTCCTTCATTATCTTTGATGTGGTTAACCTCACTTAACCATTCAGAAACATGACTTATTTGAGACAGCAGCTTGAACTGATCCATCTACACAAAGTCTCCTTCGACATCCGCTGAAGGAAGTTTTAGATTACGCCAGCTTTTCACTGTCCGTGGCACTGACCACACCTTTTCCTGATACAACTTTTTTCTATCCATCCAACACTCAGCCACACCCATATTTTTTGAACTGTTCTCAGTGAAAGTTTAAAGGTTTTAAAGTGAAAGGTTAAATATTTTGATGGAGGACGGCAGAAATGATTTTCTGTACCGTTCCTCTGAGCAGTGGGGTTGCAGGAGTTTGTTGCTGAAGCTGCTCTTCAGATGGTCCACAGATTCATGGAGAGGGTGGAAGGGATTTTGCATGATTGATGACAGTTTTGCTTTCATTCTGTCCCTCGCCACTTCCTCCACGCAGGCGAGGGGTGAGCCAACTCTTAAAGTTTTCATGCATGAATTATGAAAGGCTAAATTAGATTTTTCTTTTTTTAATTTTTTTACATGAAAAGGAACTTTTGGCCTTAATTGTCAACCATCAAGTGACTATCCACTATGATGACTACTTTGCATGAAAGGGTTAAGCTATAGAACATGTTTTAGAAAAGAAATAAAAACTCAAAGTTTCATTTTACTCACATTTGGGATTTAATTCACACCCAACTCACAAAAAAAAAAAAAGCTTTTCTATGATGAAACCTTGCCCGTCTAGGATTTGTCATCCTTCTGCATGTGTCAGATTAACTTACCTGTTTACTGTGAAGGAAACCAAAGCTGTCATCATACTGTATGTTCATCTGATCTTATTCTATCTGTGTTTGTAGGAACACGAGGATCTGTTTTTTCGGGCACTGTGCCTGTGTCACACGGTGCAGGTAAAGGAGGAGGAGACTGTAGATGGGATCAAGAGGGGCATTCACCAAGGCAGACCCACCTCGTTCTACATCTCTTCTTCACCAGATGAGGTGGCTTTGGTTGAAGGCATGAAAAGGTAAAATTGATTTTAGCGTCTTTTTACCAGCCAAATATTAAATGCATACAAAAAAATCAGAATATTAGAGTTTCATACATTGACTTAAAAAAATATGAATGCTGCTAATGGTTTCTGATTGATTTGTTGTGTTTGGATGACTCGGTCAATCATTAAACTTTGATCTCATTAAAAATAAATGAAGAGAACTATTAAAGATGCCTTGTAAACTTTCAAGATTTAAAGATCATTTGTAAGGAAGGCGTGTCCAGAATCACTCCTCACCAATTCAGCTGATCGATCTAGAAGCTGTAATCAGCAAAACTTTTATATAAAATTTTAAATAAGTTTGTCCGATATTTATTCCCCTTTGTCATTTCACTTCATTTACTATGAGTGAAATTGTATTTTTAATGTCCTGAGTTCTTAGTGGGAATTCAATATTTGCTGTAATGGCTGTATTTGATGAAGATGTCGTTGATATCCCTCTTTGTAGTCCCAGTATGAGATTACCTCTTTTTTTAAGAATGTAGTAATGTGTAGTTCTAGTACAAGCATGGGCAAACTACGGTCCGCAGTCTACATGCGGCTCGTTAAACCCGACAAACTTACAAAAATAAAATAAAAAGAACATAATGTTTTCTTTTCCCTGCAATTATGATGTTTTCTCACTAGATGGCGCACTCTAGATACATTGGCTTTGTTGAGACAACAAAAACATTGCTCGTATTAAAAGGAGCAGTGTTTTTGTTTTCACACAGATAGGGAAAGCCATAAGGCCAATATACGTACGTCAACAAGCGCGTCAGATTTCAAACCTATATTTTAAACCTAGCGCCTCTTTGTATGTGTTTTCATGCACATTTTTTAAGCGCTAGTGCACTTGATTTGAAATTTAACACACTTGATGTAACATCTATTTCATGCTTGTTTTACGCTTTGTTTATGGTTCAGATTTTCCACAAAAATCTTTCCAAATTCATTACAAACCCTTTTAGCTTGATTAAAAATGGTTGCTGATTAATGTAGAGACTTTTTGTACTTTCATGACTCTTTTTTTTCTCTCCGCTCTCTTCACCAGATTGGGCTACACTTACCTGAGACTAAAGGATAGCTACATGGAGATCCTTAACAAAGATGATGAGATTGAAAGGTTAGTTCACTAAATGTTTGTCGCGCTTACACCACAGAAGATAAAACCTGATCGCCCCTTGTCGATTCAGTTTGAATTGCGGTCGCACATCAGCTGACTGAAGCCAATTAGTGCTCAGATTGTGTTACATGTTTAGCAGAGGTTACACAAACCAAAGAGCTGCTCAGTGGGATCAAAATGCTAAAAGCAATGAGGGAGGATGAATGGATGTAGGAATCCTTTGGGGAGTGTCTAATGTTTTGATCCATAGTGTGTGTTAGTGTGGGTGGCCTCACAAGCCATCACTCAGCAGCGGTATGTCAATAAGGGGCTATTTAAAGCAAGTGGAGCTGGTGAGGGGGATCGGTATTCATCCAGCAGTTGTTCAGATGTTAGAGGCAAAGTTAGTTGTTAAATTTACTAACGCACTCCTGTTGGAATGTCAGAATGTCTTTATTTCAAAATAAGACAAAAATGCTTTTAGAAATTAATAACAAAAAATTTAGTCAACTTCTAAAAATAAAAAATGGGATATTTGGTCTCCAACTCTCACTGGATCAATTTGCTGCCGGGATGGGAATTAGCGCCTCCAAATCCGAGACTATAGTCCTCGTCCGGAAAAGGGTAGAATTCCCCGCGGGTCAGGGACAGAGTCCTGCCCTAAGTGGAGGAGTTTAAGTATCTCGGGGTCTTGTTCACGAGTGGGGGAAGGATGGAGCGGGAGATCGACCGACGGATCGGTGCAGCGTCAGCAATAACTGGGATGCTGCTTCAGTCCGTCGTGGTAAAGAAAGAGCTGAGCCGGAAAGCAAAGCTCTCGATTTACAAGTCGAGCTACGTTCCCACCCTCACCTATGGTCACCAGCTGTTGGTGGTGACCGAAAGAATGAGATCACAAATGAGCCCAAATGAGCTTCCTTTGCTGTGTGGCTGGGCTCTTACTCAGACATCGGGTGAGGAGCTCTTCCATCCGGGAGGAGCTCGGTGTCGAGCCGCTCCTCCTCCAGGTTGAGAGGAGCCAAATGGGATGGTTAGGGCACCTGTCAGGGCTTCCCGTCTGAGGCTGTTGCCCCCGCGACCTGGCCCCGGATGAGCGGAAGACAACAAAACGGAACGGGATATTTATGTTCTGTTTGGTATAAAAAAAATTGTAATTGGGTCTTTTACAAGAAAGGTGTTTAGCAAAAAATTGGTAGAAAAAAAAAAGAGCATTTAGTTTGCAGTTTTTTTCCAGAACTTTTAATAATAAATTAAAATAAAAAGAATAAACTATTTTATGTTTCCACAGGTTTGAGCTCCTCCACGTACTGAACTTTGATTCCGTCAGGAGGAGGATGAGCGTCATCGTCCGGTCGAGCTCAGGTAAAAACCTCCCACGACAAAGTTAAAGGTTTCATAAAGCTAAGGACCTGGCCTCTTTTCTGCAGTGTGTTCTGTAATGTTTGGTTTGCGTGTGTGTCTGTGTGTTTCTCAGGGGAGTACCTGCTGTTCTGTAAAGGCGCTGACTCATCCATTTTTCCACGGGTGGTATCGGGAAAGGTGGAGCAAGTGAGAGCCCGGGTGGAGCAGAATGCTGTGGTAAGTGAACAGATTGACCAACACAGTTGCACAACAGCTTAATAAGCACATTCATTTATTTCAAACATTATATTTCATCAACATTTGATGAAAGAAAACAGAAGGAGTCACATTTACAAGCTCATGGTATTTTTATTAATGCAAAATCATTCTGTGTTTGAGTCAAATGTGCAAAATGAGCTTAATTTGAAAAATGTGGATTCTTAAAATGAACCTGCAAGAGTGATTCGTAATCAGGCTTGTTTTTGTGTAACATGTAGCACACAAGAGGGCTGCTGTGATTTATTTTTATCAATCACAGCTTAAACAGCCTGTCTGATTGGAAAAATAGTGATTTTTTTTTTTTTTTTTTTCTACTGGCACTTTTTTTGTTCGTATCAAGATTCAAGATTTTTTATTGTCACCATTCTCACAGTGAAATTTAGACCGACCTGGATCTAAACAACTATCAGAGTTGGTGAGAATTTAAGGGGAAAAATACCAGGTTTCCATCGTTTGAAAAATGTAGTAGCTTTTCTTTATTTTTATCCAAACTATTAGTTGTTTAACACTAGGACTACCACAGCCGTCAATGTGACCGCTCGTCACTTTAATAAGCTAATTAGAATAAATAAAACTCAATCGAGGAGGCTGATCATTCATGACTTTTTAAAAAATTTTTATTTGTTTTCTATTTTATTATGTATTTTTTGTGTTCTAAAAATGAACATTTCAAATTTATAATCATTTTATCTCCTCTAACCGGGATGCAGCAGCTGAGAGGAAGCGCACATTGCCATAGCAACAACCTCTGTGGGAAGTTGATGCCATATTGCTATGTTAACAAACATATTGCTATAGCTACACATAAGTGTGTGTGTTTATATTTGTGGAGAGAGACAAGGAGGACTCTGACGCCATTTCAGGAACATTTTAGAAAGGTTGAGTGAGAATGAAGAGAGTAAGAAAATTGTTGTCTGAATAAACTCTGCCATGTTTTCTAGATAAGTCTTGAAAGTTCAGGTTAACATATTGGAATATAGCCAATTTATAACGAGGACATTTTTTAAGCAGCAGCGTAAAATGCGGGAAAAAAAAGTAGGCCATTGACAAATAAGATAATTTTACTTTGGTGTTTGCTTTTTTTTATTCTAGGTTTTAAACATATTTAACAGTTTATTATTATTATTACTTAAAAAATTAAGTGGTGTAAAAGTTTATTTATGCAATATAGCAGCAAAAAACATGAATAATTACGTAAGCGTCACATTGACGGTCATGGCGCTTGCAGGTAGATTTAGAACGCGGCAGTCCTAGCGCTAACCAAAAAAATAGTGGGTTTTGGAGAAAAAATGCCCTCATTTTAACATGGAGTTCCAAAGAAGCAGATTTTACTGCGACTCTGACAGATTACTGGATTCACGATTCCCCTGTGCGACATTCTCACCGCCTATTTAAGTGTAATTGTTGCTTTTTTGCTGGTAATCCACATCTTTACTAAAAAAAATTCTACTTCAAACTTGTGAGTTGTGCTTTAAAAATCTGGTCGATAAAATGCTTCATACGAGTCGATCCTCTATTAGTGCTGGATGTTTTTAGAAACAATCTGTCCAACTCATGTTTGCTCTGTTCAGTCAAAGCTTTATCCATCCTTGGATCATGATGCTAGCCAGACTGTTTCTTTGTGTTTTTACTCTCTAAAAAAAAACAAGGAGGGACTGCGGACTCTGTGTGTCGCCTACCGAAGATTGTCGGAATCCGAATATCAGGAAGCATGCCATCACCTGAACGAAGCCAAACTGGCCCTGCAGGACAGGGAGCAGAGGCTGGCACAGGCCTATGACATCATCGAGAGGGACTTTGTCCTTCTGGGTGCAACAGCAGTAGAGGACAGGTTAGTCGATGAAAGAGAGAGAGACAGAGGAAAGGAAAAAAATTTAGAAACGGTGCAGCAGCAGGGGGACAGAAGGAGAGATTAATGAATCATTAAGCTGCCGTCAAGTGTTTTCATGACTCATAAGGGCAAAAAAGATTCAGTGTGAGCTCTCGCCGGTGACGTCCTCTTCCTACTGCTGTACCTTTATTCTCCTTTTTTTTCTCTCTCTCTTTTTTTTGCAATAACTTAAAATGTTTTTGTGCGCCGATGGGATAAACTTCCATATTGATCCTGACCAATTGATCAACTGCTTGACAGTTTAATTTCCTGGTAGATAAACTGCTGATGGGCACAGACAGGGGCGGTCATGCATTGATAAGTTATCACCATCTAGTAATGGATTGATTGAAGCTCTGATGGATAGTTCATCCTACCCCAGTAGAAGCTAGAATACTTATTGACTTATTGACGCACAGGCTCCAGGAGAAGGCTGCAGACACCATCGAGTCGCTGCACAAAGCTGGGATAAAAGTTTGGGTCCTAACGGGGGACAAGATGGAAACGGCGGCCGCTACGTGCTACGCTAGCAAGCTGTTCCGACGCAGCACCCAGATCTTGGAGCTGACCAAGAAACGCACTGAGGAGCAGAGCCTTCATGATGTTCTGTTTGAACTAAACCGGACAGTTCTCAGACAACGCTCCATATCAGGGTATGAATTAATGCAGATGTAAATGAACACATCTAAGCCTCATTTATAAAGACTTTTATAAGCTGAACAAACCTTTTTTTTGTATGTTTATTTGGTAATTTTTCTTATGACAATCATTTATGTGTGTTTACTAATTGTTTCCTCGCTGCTCCAAAGGCTTCTTTTCACTGTTCTCAATTCACTTCAAGTTGCGTCCACAAGTGTCATATTTCCTGCATGTCTTAGGATTTGCATGCGGCAGCTTCTGACTGCTTAGAGTTACACAACAGTCCACACACTCTGCCACTTTTATATGTTGCTCAATTTGTGTAAAAGTTGGCATAAACATGTATTTTGGCATGAACAGACTTTATAAATGAGGCCTTGGATGATCCACATGTCCAGATGTGACTGCTTTTCTGTTGATGTTGATTACCAACTTGTTCTTCCAGGTTATCAGTGGACTGCCTCGACTTTGGTTTGATCATCGATGGGGCCACTCTTTCTGCTGTACTAAAGACAAAGCCAGAGGGCTCTGGCCACGGCAACTACAGAGAGATTTTTCTAGAAATCTGTCGCAACTGCAGTGCTGTTCTCTGCTGTCGCATGGCACCACTGCAGAAAGCCCAGGTTGAAGAATGAGACTTCCATTTGGCAGAAATGCTGAAGTCACTCAGCTCAGCTACTGTGGCTAATTTGTTTTTTTTTCTTTTGGCAGATTGTAAAGCTGATTAAAGCTTCTAAAGAACATCCCATCACCCTCGCTGTTGGTGACGGAGCCAATGATGTCAGTATGATCTTAGAAGCCCATGTGGGCATTGGTGAGTTTATTGTAACCCCTCAGTCACCTCATTACTATTTTTTATCGAAATAAAAACTGTTTTAAAGCTTGTTAAAACATGTAATGATGCACAGATATGTTCATTCATAGCAGACTCATGCTAACAGAATTTTAGATGCATATGATATTTTCCATGCCTTTGGCTCCAACCCAGATACTTTTTCCTCTCAGGCATTATGGGTAAAGAAGGCCGACAGGCAGCAAGAAACAGTGACTACGCCATCCCAAAGTTTAAACATCTAAAGAAGATGCTTCTTGTTCACGGTCACTACTACTACATCCGAATTGCTGAGCTTGTTCAGTACTTCTTCTACAAGGTACAGATTTCCCATGTTCTTCAGAAGCTGCTATTTTAATCACCTTATTGTAATTCCCGGTGAAACATGGAGTTCCAAAGAAGCAGATTTTACTGCGACTCTGACAGATTACTGGATTCATGATTCCCCTGTGCGACATTCTCCTAAATTCACCGCCTTAAAGATCAGCGTGGGCGGCTTCCCCAGCATGTGATGCCTTGCCAAAGGAGTCATTTTTTCTTTTTGGCAGGCCGGCTCTAAACGGCCCACTCAGTGAGCTCATAGCGCTCCATCTGCAAAAACAGAAATGTATAGATATTTTCATTGTTGGCTTCCTGAAATAACCTCGTTTGTAGTTGCCACAAACTCATCACAATGTTTTTGTTTTCTTAAATCTTTGCAGAATGTATGCTTCATCTTTCCTCAGTTCCTTTATCAGTTCTTCTGCGGGTTCTCCCAACAGGTACGTCCCTGAAAATATGAATTAAAAATGTTTTACCCAATTAAGAAATTACGATGTGCAAATTTGAAAAAAATTGAGGAGTTAAAGTATCTTGGGGTCTTGTTCACGAGTGGGGGAAGGATGGAGCGGGAGATCGACATACGGATCGGTGAAGTGTCAGCAATAACTAGGACGCTGCATCGATCCATCGTGGTAAAGAAAGAGCTGAGATGAAAAGCAAAGCTGTCAATTTACAAGTCGATCTACGCTCCCACCCTCACCTATGGTCACCAGCTGTGGGTGGTGAGAGAGAGAAATAATAACCAGTCAGTCTCTAAATGTTCCCTTAATAACTATAATAACTATAATGCAATGCTGAAAAATACTATAATAACTCTGACATTCTAGATAACAATGCCACAGGAAGCGTGACTCAATAAACAAATTAGCTGTGATCTGCCGCAGCCGCGATTCACAAAACTATCCATGACGACCACATAACGTTCTATATTATTAAAGAATCAATCAAGATTTTACTCTGCAAAAACATGGATTGTTTGTAGCTAAAATCATCTTTCTCTTGCCTCATCAACGCTGAACGTCGAGCATGTCCTGTCATGTTCCTGCAGAAGTTTTTTATACACATTTGAACAGTCTTTCCTTGCTACTTAAATTTTTCCATATTTTTCGGACTAGTCGCACCTGAGTATAAGTCGCACCAGCCAAAAAAATGCACAAAAAGAAAGAAAAAACAATATATGTGATGTATGACGACCTTGAATGCCTAGAAAGGCGCCTTAGAAATAAAATATATTATATTATAAGTCGCACTAGAGTATAAGTCGCATTTTTGAGAAAATGTATTTGATAAAATTTAACACCAAAAACAGACATGTTTGTTTGAAAGGCATTTTCAAAAGTAAATAAAATGGAGAACAACAGGCGTTACGGTGAACTACCATCACATGATGCATAAACAAACAGAGAACGTGCATTTGTTGATCCAGCCATGACTTTCAAGAAAGTTGAATGACGCATTTTCCAGATTACCGTGAAGCTGCGCTCTCCATCCTTCATTCACTGCTCTCACAGGTTACGCTAGCCCTCTTTAAAGCTTCTATTCGCGGAAATATCAAGTGGCTAGAGTATTTTGTCAGTCAATTTGAAACCAAATGACGTCAAACGGGGAAGCGTGAAAACAAGAAAGTTTGGCTCAAAACTGATTGGTGGAAGCAAAATTTTTATTGCTGTTTAATTTTGATCACCAGCAGAATAAATTCCACAGTTTGCAGGGTACCTTGATTGATTTTGCTGCAGCCTAGCAACATAGATTATGAACATGATTCATAAGCGGCACAAACGCTTATGGCACAACATGTCAAAGCGGCACAACCATCGAAAAACCAGGACAGAAATTAAGCAGACTATTTCTATTATTTTATAAATATCTATGGTCAAAATATATCTTAGTTTGTGATTCTAATATTTTAGGTCATCACTGTTTTTTTCATTAAAAAACAGATGGGATTACGTTGTCTTGCTTTCTAAGACTTGGATGTTTGGATGCTTTCTGAAAAGGGATGGCTAGTGTTTTTCACTGATAGCACAGATGATGTTTCAGTTCCAGATGTTTGACACCATATGTTTAACATCTCTTTCACAGCCTCTGTACGACACTGCGTATTTAACGCTGTACAACATCAGCTTCACCTCGCTTCCCATCCTTCTGTACAGCCTGGTAGAGCAGCACGTCACCATGGAGACATTAAAGAGGGAGCCCTCCTTGTACAGGTGAGGTTAGATGAAAAATGAGGTTTCTATTTCATTTGAAGATTCTATTTCATGGAAAATCAACTTTTCAGAGCTTTCTTTCTCTAGTAGTGACGTGTGGGGCTTGTATTTGCTTTCCATGTCCTCTTTAGAATGAGTCAGTGGGTTTTGAACAAATTGTTCTAGTATTTGTTCCCAGCCTTAGTGACAATGAACAAGTGCCTGCTACAGAAATGACGCATTTTACTGTGCGGGAAGCATTTCACACACACTCCACTCATACCAGGCTCCTGCTTTCTCTTCTACCCCTCTATGAGTTGGGCAGGAGATGAGTGGTTTACATGGAGCCCATTTCAAATTTCAGAGGCAGAGCCAGTGCTTTATCAGGAGTGGTGAGGGTATGAACAATAGTCAGGCTTTTACACATCCTGATTTGTGATAAATTTCTATAAATCATTACAATTTCACAAATATTGTTTGATGGATAGAAGTGTTCCCAAAAATCACGATTCGGAACACAGTATATGTCTCTGTTTTGAGGTCACAGTTCAGTTCATTTTTTAAAAAATAAATTGCAAAATCATTGGCCTGTTGAATATTTGTGTGTTTATTAAATCGACTATTTGATAAAAGATTATACAACAGGCATAGGCAAACTATGGCCCGTGGCCTGTTAAACGGTTTAATCCGGCCCTCCGAACATAAAATATTAAATAAATAAACCATGTTAATGTTTTATTTCCCTGCAATTCTGATGTTTCCTCACTAGATGGCACACTCTAGATAAATTGGCTTTGTTCAAAAAACAGCAACACTGCTCCCATTAAAATGTGTATATCTTTGTGATGCGCAGATATGGAAAGCGATCGGACCCAATACACGCACGTAAAAAGCGTGTTAGACGTTTAAACAACCAAAATGTTACATCAAGCGCTTAGATTTTAAATGTAGCGCTGGTAAATGCACGTTTATAAGCGCTATCGCACTAGATTTCAGACCTAGCGACGTTTGAAATTTAACGCTCTTTAAATTAGCTCTCTAAATTAGATTTTAAACATGCTTGTTTAAAATCTAGCGCGTCATTCTATCGGTCTAATCTAGCGTTTACCAAACCATGCCATCCATCTGCTCCTGTTCCGGCCCCCTTGTCAAATGTTAGAAGTCAATGTGGTCCGCGAATCAAAAAGTTTGCCTTCCACTGTTATACAATCAAAAATTAAAATAAATGCAAAGTGCCAGTTGGTAATAATTTAAATAAAATATTCCCAAATAAGCAAAAAGGAAACAAATAATTTTCTTAAACTTTTCAAATGCAATGATAAAAGTAACATTTTGCATTGGACGGGACATTTAATGTCTTGCTTTTTTTCCTCCTCGTGTCAGGGATATTGCAAAGAACTCCCTCCTGCGCTGGCCTGTCTTCTTGTATTGGACTTGCCTCGGCGTGTTTGATGCTGTCATTTTCTTCTTCGGTGCCTACTTCCTCTTCGACAACACCACCTTCACCAGCAACGGCCAGGTGAGGCTCTTCGTGTATCACAGGTCATTTAGGCTGAGTAAAAAAAGCGAACATGCTGTATTTTGACCGTCCCTTTAAGAGAGGATTACACCTTTACAGTCACTTATCTACCATCGTTTGATTCTTAAAGTTAGATTATATTCAGTAAGTGGTTCTGTCTACATAGTTGAGTCAGATTAAAAGTTTTTGTCCCGGCCCCACCGCCCCCCTCCACAGATCACAACTGGATATTCATTCATATTGATGACCAGTAGCATCTTTCTCTGTATTGTTAATTTTTGATCATGTCAACTGTTTTTATTGCCTTCGGTCCTGTTTTTTAAGTTGAAACATCCTGAAATTCATTTTTACCCTTTGTCCTGATTCTTTTCTCTCTTCTTCCCCCTCCTTCTCTCTGCTTCCTCACTCTTTATTTTGCTTCTCTCCTTCCTCTTCTTCTTCAGCTTATGACCACCAACACACAGATGGTAAGCCCTGTCTCCCTCCCTGTCAGCTCTCTCTGTCTTTTCATGCTCTTTTAGTTCCTGTCAGACTGTTTCTTTTGCTTTCAGTTTGACCGTTTCATCCTTCCTTATCATCCAAGCGCTTTCATTTGGATGTGTAGTTTCTTGAGTCTTCCATTTACCCCTAATCTTTGTAAAGCCCTGAATCCCGCTCAGTACCTGATCTTTAACAACTCCTCTCTCATGGTAGAAATGTTCAACGCTTCCCCACATTACCCCCGTGTTTGCTCGTGCTAGCGAATAGATCAATACTAATATCTGCTGGAGATTGAGATCAAACATCTGTTTGTTTTTATGGATTTTTTTTTCTTCTTTCTGTCGACTGTGTGTGCGTTTTTTGTGTGTATCGTCCATGTGTTTTTTTTGCCACAAAACTTCTCAGGTTAACCTATTTATTTACGCTGCTTCTCAAAGACAAAAAGGAAGTTGTGGAAGTAGACGGGTGGTGTTTTAGCTGTTACATAAACACTCTACCTTCATTGCTTTGATCTCCTTATTCCTCCCCCTCTTTCATATTCCCATCCCATCTGTTCGCTCCTGATCTCTGCTTAAATCTTTCTAGGATTTCTGCAAGTGGAAAAATATCCGAGCTGCAGGACGGGGGGATATTTTTCATTTACAAGCAAAAAATTAGATTTAGATCTTCTAGAGATCGTTTGGGTTTTTTTTAGATGGCTTTTAAGAATGATTAAATTTATGTGATGATGCATTTTAGCTCCTATTTTTGGACAAATTGATGAATTCTAAAAACATTAGGATGTTGACGTACTCATTTTTAGTGAGATCTCTAACCGTCTTCTTTTCTTTTATTGCAGATGTTTGGAAATTGGACGTTCGGGACGCTTGTCTTTACTGTGCTGGTGTTCACAGTCACACTCAAGGTGTGTTGATGTTTTCTTTAGAGAAAAAGATTTCAATCTTTGTACAGTTTTATAAGATGATGATTAAAAACTTTATTTCAGCAGCTCAATGTTTCGGTTTAACTCTTGTTTGTTTCAGCTTGCCTTGGACACACATCACTGGACTTGGATAAATCACTTTGTCATCTGGGGATCACTGCTTTTTTATGTTATTTTCTCGCTCCTCTGGGGCGGCATCATTTGGTAATAATGATTAAATTTGACCCGCATTTACTGTGTTTGTTAATTTGGAACATTTAAGGACTTTGTTTTGTCGTCCTTGCTGCTCAGGCCCTTTCTGAACTACCAGCGGATGTACTACGTGTTCATGCAGATGTTGTCCAGCGGTCCAGCTTGGCTCAGCATCGTCCTCCTCATCACAGTCAGCTTGCTGCCAGATGTCATTAAGAAGGTCCTCTGCAGGGTTGTTTGTCCAACAGCCACTGAACGTGCACAGGTAGACGCTCCAGTCCTGCTTAGATTTGAATCTGGTCTGAATCGCCATCTAAACTTATTAACTTGTGACTGACTAATGCTTCCCCCTTTTTTATTTTAAACATCTTTGTAGTTAAAACTAATTTAGAATTTTATCAAATTCAAGTTTACAATAGAGCCGTAAAGATGATCCTCGTTATTAATCTAGTATAACGACTTCCTGTTCATTTGACTTATCCCCGCCCACCTGTGGAACAAGCTTCACCATGAATGATAGGTCTGACTGATCTTTTTTTTTTTCCTCCTGTGCTTTCTTTTTTTTTCTCTTTGCATCCAAATGGATCACCATACACACATCTCTCCATCACTCCTTCCTTTCTTCTCCTTTCACTCACTCTGTTCTGCTTCATTTGTTCTCTTCTTCCCCTCTCTGCTTCTCTTCTTTGCATTCCTCCACCGCTCCGATGCTGCACACTCACACACTCCCAAACACACACACATTGTGCGGTACCTGCAGTCCACCCGCCCGTGCCTTACTGTTGAGCCGTCCACCATCTTCATGCTTTCTCAGTCCTCCAGCAGAATGAGTTTCTGATTGGTCGCAGAAAGACGAGAGAGAAGGTGACACACACTCTTTTACCTCTAATCTCTGTGTGCATGGTCCTGTGTGAACACACACATACACACACACACCTCGACTAATATGAAACTAACCAGCTGCTGCGTTTAGGAAAGCTTATAGAAAAACCAAACCAGTTGAATGTCTTATTGTTTGATAGTTGATGAGCAAATTTGATTTAAGACTGAGAAAAGTGACAAAAGCTTTGTTATAAATTTTTAAATCTTGATTTATTATTAAAAAGTTTGTAAATTAGTTTAAATAATCAAATGAGTTCAAATTAGTTATAATTAAAATGAGTCATTAGGAAAATATTATTTAAATTTAGACTTTGCTTAGACGTGAACAAGGCGACATCTGGTGGTGAGCAAGAGAAGTACAGATTTTTTATCTCCTCTGGCAAACAAATAAGAGTACATTCAGAAGGTCTTGATTTTTTTTTTCTTTAATTATTTGTAATTTTTTTCTTGATTGTTTGTAGTGTTTAAACCGAAAAAAGTCATTCATTGCTGCTGATTACCTTAGCTGTTATCTCCCTGCTCAAAGTGACCTGATTCAACCTATCCAACTTTTAAACTTGAAAATCTCTCAGCAGGTGCTTGTGCTCTGCATCACCTTACATATTTTTATACAACTTTGGTGTTGTGTGTCTCTCTAGCTCGTATTCACCCGTGACCATAGTTTTCTTGTTTCTGTAGGACGATGAGAAGCTGTTAGCAGGGAGCATGGCTGAGATGACTCCGCTGTGTTTTTGTCGGTCCTGCAAAGGCACAAGTACACACTCCTCACGCCTCCACCTTGGGGCCGCGGAAACTCTGTCCCTCCGCAGGTCGGGGCCCCTTCCCCAGAAACTGATGGCCCACTTGGCGGATGGGGGAGGGGCGGACTTATGTTCCGTAAGTCCCTACATGCTTCGTCTCTCAGGGGCAGGATTTGCCTACTATGCTCCGGGACCAGAGACCTCAGTCTGAAAATCAACACAATCAATGAGACTATAAATCTGTTTAACTCATCAGCTAAAAAAAAAACAAAACAAAAAAACCAAACCAACACATCTTGATATGTGTGAACAAAGATCGAAGAATCCTTAAGGAAAGATGTTCACACATCTCAGAAAGAATCATGGTCAGTTCACCGTGTGCATTTCCTACATTTGACTGGACAACTTTTTAAATAGCTCTCCATCCTCATGCTTTTCTGTTGGGTTTAGTCGCCTCTGTCTTTGTCTTGTTAAAGTTCCTGCTCAAACACATCGAAACCGTTTCAGAACTCGGAGAAATTACGTGTGACCGCGTTCTAACAAAACTGTCTCATTTGTGAAGTCAGTTTTGTGTCCTCATTTCCAATCTCACATCCTTCTGCCTGTTCCTTCACTTTCATGTCATTTTTGCTTGTTTGTAAAAAGAAAAAAACATTTATGTACACTTTATGGTCTAGCCAAGTATGGGGGTAGCCGTAAAGCTTAGCCCTTTAGGTATGTGTGCGTGTGCATGTGCGCCAAAGTACGCATGAATTTGCCTGTTATTGTACGTTTGTATGTGACACACTTTGCCTTACAGGTACTCAGCAGCAGACTAGGAGCCAAAGGAGAAAGGAAATATATATAAATATATATTTTAGGGAAAAAAAGGATACTAATAAAGCAGAATTTGGTGTTTTCTAAGCCTTACACTCACACACTCATCAGCTGAAAGGGGGAGATGAGGAGAATCATGAGGGAAGTGCAGTATTTTAGCCACACTGCCTTAATTCATAAAATAATATTTTCAATAGATCAATATAAAGATGTTTGTGGGAGTACAAGGAGATTCAGAAAGCGTTCATTCATGTCTGATACAGCGAGTCTTTTTGTCCTCTTTTCTACTTTTTTTTTTCCCCTCACGGTGGTGTCAAGCTTTCTTTCTATTATCTGGCAGTGTAGCATGTTAAATCTCTCTGCATGCCAATCTATTCTTCTCTACCCCCTTTTGTCCCGGACATCGTTGATCAGAAAGCATATAGAGACCCTTTTTTTATTCTTATTCTAGAACAGTGAGCACAGTGTTTCCTCTGCAGCCACCGTGTGGCGATTAGGGTAACAAGCATGAGACTGATTTATGGACGTCTAGAACAAACTCACTGTTGCAATGTGCTTGTGTATTAGCTGCCATGCTACATGTTATGCAGATGTTAATGTCAGAATGCTTCTGTCCTGTAATCCTTGTTCTAGGGGGTTGACTTTGTGTTTCATTAACTATTCCCAGATTCTGAAATTATTGATGTCAGTCACTGTTTAATCTATGGATGTAACTTCAAAGTTATTTTTCTGATCTTTTTTTACTTTATATTGTACTAAAAAGAGGTGTTCTAGGCGTGTGTAGTAAGCAGGAGGGAGACTTGAATCGGCGACGTCACAATCAAATCAATGAGAATGTTGAACTGATTTGTCCATCATGTCCTCCAGCTGAAGATTGTAGCTCATCATGGATGAACTTGTTTTCTGCATTTCTAACAGCATTTCTGAATTTTTTTTTCAAAGGATATCTATCTGGTAACACAGCAAGTGACTGACTCTGAAAGTCTTGAATGTTAGAATTTGAAGTAATTTTGTATCTTTCTACAGTTTATTTTCATACACATCACCATCTGCCGACTTGTATAGATTTATTAACAGGCATCCTGTATTTTTCTACAGTGGCACAGGTAATCTTTTTGATTTTCTTTGGAAGGGAGATCTAGATTTGTCCCTTTCAACTTTTTCCACTCGAAACCCCCACAAGTTTTGGGGCATGGGGACCCAACGTGCTGACCTCAGTTGTTTCACAGAGTCCTCGGTGCTCGTTTCCCAGAGTTCCACCTCACTGTGCTATCAGACATATTTTACTTTTCAAAAAGCAGTTCTAAATCAGTGTCAAATCTATTTGTGGAATTTGATGGGTATTTATGGGTTTATTTAACACTTTTTTGTAGTCTCAATTTTTTCACCTTTTTTGTCATTTTTTTTCCATTGTTCACACATTTTTTTTGCTACTTTTGTATCTCAAAGAGATTATATTTTAACTCTGTTAGAATTTATGTTGAAGTTTGTAACCAAAATGAGAAGAAATAGAAGTATAATCTGATAGACTCGTCTACAGTCTCAATCACTGCACTTTGTGTCACAACAGATCGGTTTAAAAAAAAAGAAAAGGTCTATTGTCTGGTAACTGGAGTTTCTAGCCTACTATTCCTCATAAGTTATTTTTCTACAAAGATTGTAGTGAGAGAACATTAAAATAAAGAAGTGACCAAATAACTTGACTAGTACTGAACTGTGTGTAAGTGTCAGCCTGTGTCTCAATGGATTTATCACACCAGCCTTTTATTGCTGATCAGAATGTCAAACAGCTTTTTCTAAGTCCATCAGCACAACAGCAGGTGCTCATCCGGTCACTCCTAAGCTCGGCATCGGTCTGCAATGTGGACTGGTTCATATCATACCTTTAGTATGGCACTGTTTGTATTACTCAACAGAAAACTGATTCTTTTTTTTCCTTCATTTTGGAAAAAGATTTTAAAAGTTCACATGTTGACTTTTTGGCAGCCTGTCTGTAGCAAACAAGGGGGAAGCACTGTTCTGTCATTCTGCTTGTAATAAAGAAAGTGAAAACTATTCCATGTGTTTGCTATCCAACTTTCTCACGGTCATGATCCCACAGGTGGGATTTATTCAAACATCTCCACTTGGTCAAAATGTCCGGGGCTGCTTCTGTCTCCTCCCAGTGGAACATGCCCGAAGACCTCTCCAGCAAGGCGTTCTAGACCGCATCTGGCTTCTCTTGACCTATAAGAGCAATGGCTCTAGTTTGAGCTCCTCCACAGGATGGCTAAGCTCCTCCCTCTATCTCTGAGTGAGAGCTTAGCCACCCTGCGGAGGAAGCTCATTTCAGCCGCTTGTATCTGTGATCTCGTTCTTGTGGTCATCACCCGCAGCTGGTGGATAGTTTTTGGCTCAGCTGTTTCTTCAACACGACGGACCAGTGCAGCGTCCTGTATAAAACTTTAGATCTAATTTTAGAATCTTGACTTGTAAAACTGTCCCGAGCGTGTATGTAAGATTTTTTTCCAACAATTTTTAAATCAAAACTTCCCAGAAGACGCGATAAAAATATCAACTTTTTTGTGCAAAGGTTTTAATAGTCAGAAATTTACAACAACAGACATCATCAGAATAAAATATGAAAAGATTAAAAACAAAATATAAAACCACAATTCTAAGGTTGTCAGGCAGATCGTTCCCGAGATGAGAACATCCCCTCAAATTTTCTCAAGACACAAATCGACACAGGCATCCTAATTTAAGGTGTTGGGATGTTTTACAGTAGCACAAGTAACTCTAAGCTTGTACAACATCTTCTCCTTTGGGCATTTCCCTTCAGGGGTTTCTTCCATCTAACCCTATCTGCTGCATCTTCTTCGGTCACGCCAACTATCTTCATGACTTTCCTTCATTCAGTTTTCCTCTAGTCTTCTTTCCTAGTGGTTCTAAAACTAGCATTTTTCGTCCGATTTACTCTCTCGCTCCTCTGTCCAAACCATCTCAGTCTGGCCTCTCTGACTTTATTTCAATTCAATTTCAATTTAATTTATTCAGACATAAAACAACAAAAAAATTAACTAACAGTACAAATAAAAATACACAGTCTGAAAAGGAATAGGCAGAAGCAAAGTGCTTATAAGCGCCTACCCCCTTTACCCTAAACATGAACATAAAGTGCTGCTACATTTCCATGATAAGTTATCAGTTTGTTTCTATGAATGATTTCACAATTTTCTTTTTATACAATCTTTTAAAGCGACTCAGTCTTCTGCAGTCTTTGATGTCCTGTTCTAATCTGTTCCATAGACCCAACCCAACAGTAGAGATACAGTGTTGTTTTGTATTACTGTAGTTCTGACCCTAGGCTTTTTTTTTTTTTTTTTTTACCTGTCCTGTCCGGCGTTGTGACAAGCAGAATGATGATCTGTATGTCAAGTATTGCTGGGCAGTTTTGTTCTACCAGGGTCAGCACAATGTGCCGACCCTGACAAGCTTTATTTGTTTATTTTAAATGCTTTACAATCAAAATATATATGCTTTCTGCGCTGGACCTGACAGGAATTACTAAGGAGAGGGGCGTGGGTAGGTGGGGTGAAAAAGAGGAGGAATAAGGTACAGAAGAAGAAGAAGAAGAAAGGGGGAGAGAGTAAAAAGAAAATCTGAAGTCGCAGTATTCCGCATCACAACCAACCTGCTGGATTATCTGTGGGGAAAAAAAAGTACCAACAAGAGTTTAAACCAGTGATAAAACTGACACACACAACAAAACCTTCTATAGCAAATGATTTACAACACAAACACATGTTACTAGAGTTATAATAATATTGGTTGGAAGCAAGGAACATAGTGGACAGTAAACAGAGTGATACAGTGTGCGAGTGTGAGTGAAAGTACTGTACATGCATGCTGCCGATGTGAACCATGTGCTTATTAGGACCAACGGATTGTCACCAGCCCGAAAGGATTGGAACGAGGGAGGCAGAGACACACGCTACCCGGGCCCACGCCCATCCAGATCCCGGGACCCCGAGCCGGGCCGAGGAGCCGCCCACCCACCCAGCAAGGCGCATAGAGAAACCCCTGCCAGGGCCACCCCAGCCTAGGCTTTTTGAAAACATCAGATCCCCTCAGATTATGGGTACTTTATCTCCAAAACCTCTAACATGTGCTGTTCCTCTGATCCTGTCCATCCTGGTCACTCCCAGAGAGATCCTCAGCATCTTCATCTCTGTTTCCTGTCTTTTTCTCAGTACTACCATTTTAAGACCAAGCAGCATAGCCGGTCTCACCACGGTTTTGTACACTTTTCCTTTAATTTTAGCTGAAACTCTTCTATCACACGTCGACAGCAAATAGTGGCTTTTATTCTACCTGCAGAGAGAAACGTACAACTGATTTCTGTGGCCTTTAGTTTGATTAACTTAATAATAGCTTTAGTAATGCTAGTTTATATAAATGTCATTCAGATTGAATACACTAGCAGGTGAAACTTGCTCTTCTGAGTTTAAGAGAAAATAGAAAAGGGCTCATGAGTCATGCTGGTGATGCTTCTATTATCAGAGTGTTGTTCATATGTTTATCTGAAATCTGATCGGTAATACCTCATGGCATTCTCACTATGTTTAAACAATGACACCTATGTTATTATTAGATGTGAAGACATGTCGTAATGTACAAACAATAGAACAGCAACAGCTGTTTAAGGTCTTTTTTTTCTTGCAGTATTTGGTTTCAGAAGTGATGGTATCACTGAAAGGAAAAGAAATAACATTTCGTTCTCTTTTAGAAACACTGACTTCTTTTCATGGTTGGATAGTGATTTGTTTTGTTCAATTTTCATCAGAGATGTCGTAACTGTCTACTTTTAACTTAAACTTTGAAAGTTTAAGAACTTGATACAAATCATAAATCTGATTATGGACAAAGAAACAAAAAAATGGACGAAATCCATCTTATATTTATAAAGTACTAATCGAACAAAAAGTTATTTGGGGGTCTTTACGCGGCATCTAGATAAACATATCCTTTAAACAATTTAAAAGATTCACAACAAACTTTAACACCAGGACGACCAGAATTCTAGAACTACTAGAACTCCCACGGCCGTCAATTTGATGATTCGTGCCATTGCGATGCGTCATGCACCGAAGTGCCTCAGTGGACTGACAAACACGTCTTCTCAAATCCGTTTTTGCTCAGCTAGATTTCGCCCGAGTGGCGCCACAACGATTATTATGGAAAGCCACTAGGGCCACAATACGCACGTAATCTAGCGCGCTAGATTTGAAATTTAGGACGCTCGATTTATCATTTAGCGTGCTAGATTAGTGCGTGTAGTGGCCCCAATGACTTACTAGACAACAGTAACTGCGCTACGGTCAGGCACCGGAAAAGTTACAATGTAAAAGATAGAGGAGTCAATCTGACGGGTCTGTGATTGAGAGAAATAATGACTCGGGACTAATTTTAATGTTTTATTTCAGTTTAATTAAAACAATGGAACCATATACAAAAAAATGTAGAAAAAGTCAAAAGCCCAAGAACTTCAAAGATCAACGTCAGTGCAATAATTAGACGTCAACTTTTTTTTTTTTCTAACTAACTCTATTGATCCCTCACCGGGGAAATGTGTGTGCTGCACAACTACACCGCAGCAGGCTGCCGACGACGGCGCCAATGGTGGGAGAAACGGGGGTTAGGTGTCTTCTCCAAAGACTCTAGACGTACACTCAGTGGGATGCGAACCCGCAAACTTCCGGTTGACTTCCTGTCCGCGGCGAACACTCTAACCACTGAGCTACCGTCTCTTCTGAGAACCGTCAAATTGACGGCTATGGTAGTTCTAGTGTTAAGAGTTCTTTTTTCTTAATGTAATGGAGAAAAATGTTTGAAGAAAACAAGAGGTTAAAAATAATCCAAATAATGATGGTGATGTTTTCTTATTATTTTCTTGTTATTGTTTCCTTCTCAATAAAAAACTTTGAAAAAGAATCTGGTTGCTGGGAAAAATAAAGAGAAGAAATTTTATAAAGATCAACACGAAGATACATTTATTTAACAGATTGTCATTTCAAACCAAAATGTTTCTTTGAGCAGTTATGATGAAAATGCTTTTTATTCAATGCCAGTTTGTCACCAAGTGGTGGCGCTGTATCCACAATCAGCATCGGTATGACTCATCTGTTGTTCTTTGTTTTCAACAGTAGATGCTGCTGTTTTTCCAAATCTGCTGACCTTCACTTCCCCTCCCCCCCATTCTGTCAAATCTGCACAGGTTTGCAGCATCATGTGTGCAGAGGATGAAGGAAGCATGTGTGAATGAAGCTCCTCCTCATCATCACCATCCTTTCCTCTGCATCCCTTCATCACCGAGTCAGGACCACTGGTGCTGAGGCTGTCATAGCATCAGCAGCATTCCATCATCCATCTGCAGCATTCGCTCCATCCTTCACAGCTTTGATTGTTGCATGCACCCCAATGTCTTAAATCCATCTCCTCCCTCACAGAATGAGTGACCCAGCAACTTAAACCTGCTGCATCCCTCTTTTCCCTTCTTGTCGTCATTGTCTGCCTCCATCCTCATCCCTTATCATCTCCTGAAGCAGTGTTTAGTGAAAAGCAGACAAACTGTCTCTGCTTCCTGAGAAAGTGTGTTTTGGCTGGGCGGCTGGTCTCCCGCCGTCCCTCTGGAAGATGATCCTATGGATGAAGACAGAAGAAATGGCCCTTGGGGAGCTGCTGGAGAGGCTGAGGACTGTTACCCGAAGCATAGGTGAGTGGAAACAGACAACACAGCCTCATTTTTATTGGACATGCTTGTTTTAATATGACGAATGACGTTTTCTGACAAATGTTAACCCATCCGGCAAAACAGGTGTTTTAAAGCAGTTTTGTTCCTATATACTGTATCAAAACATTTTAGTTACATGTTACTCTTGAAAGAAAAAAAATGGGATCAAATCCTCAAAAAAAATGTCTTGACAAGAATCAAATTAGCTTCTAACGTGAACAGGATAATCTGGTCTTCCTTTATTTATGATCTTATGAAGGTTTTTGCTTGAAAAAAATCCAAATATGGCTCATAACCTCAACAACAATATGGTCAGAAATAGAATCTGAACAGACGGATGTGGTGTGACACATTACCTCACTAACCCCATTTTTTTAAAATCAGGACTCCACCCAGATCATTTAGTGTTTGGATAATAGAGTTAAAAAAAAAAAAAAAAGGAAATATTTCTGGGTTTATTCAGTGACCTCTTTGAGCTCAGTCTAATTAACATGGCCATGTCACTTCACATCTCCAGATTGTGTTCGAGTGGTTTGCTGCAGGATTCCGTACTCACTCTTTCTACATTCACTTTTAGACTATTTCCCGTTGGATTTACACTCTCAAACAGTTTCTTTTTTATGATTGTGATGTTACTGTATCTGTGATGTCACTTGTATCTTTCCCAGATGTTTCTCTTTTGCCAGACTAAATCCTCTAATATGATTTCTGGTGATCCACTTTTTCTGACTTTATCCATTTATAAAGATCTGATTTAATCCATTTACTCCTACAAAGCAGCTACATAGCAGCAACTATACTCCACACACCGAAAAAGAAAACGCTTTCTTTAACACATACATACAAATCAGTGAGCATCTAGTTTTGTTCTTGTTTCTGTAGATACGTTAGTTCTAATCTTGAACTGTGTGGGGTTTTTTTGTGCTCGTGTTATGATGCATATAGCATCTCTGGCTCTTTTTGACCTCTCCGTCTCAGTAGAAGAAATGATGGAAACATGGCAGCAGAGTGGGCGGACATGATGCATCGCTGTGCCAAAGCGAACAGAAGAAACACTCGTCCAGTTTAGAATGATATTTTTCTGCTTAAATAAAATGATCTTTATACTGATTCAGTAGGAAGTGGTAGTTGTTTATAAGGGAAGGTGACAGGTGAGGAGGATGAAAGCTGTAATCGGCTTAGCGGAGAGTTTTAATGACACTGATTGGAGAAGACAGCAGAGAGGAAGAGAGTGACAACAAATAGTTTGAGTCAACTTACAAACTGGAAGTTTTTCTGACCTCATTTGCACTAAAAAGAAAAATGAACTTAAAGGGGGGAATAAGAAAAATTATTTTTTTCTTAATAAAATGACTACCACTACATCAACACATATGTTGACTGAACTGATTCATGACACTATAAAAGATTAAATTTCAATCCCATCTTGTTTAAATGACACTTTTGCTCATTTTTTTTAAATTAAAAATGAGTTTGCCAAGTTTTTGGCTTCACAAAGAGGGATATTTTGAGGTGGAGCCAAAAGGAGGAGGGGCTATGATATTACGTCACATCTGACAATGGCCATCTCCCGCCATGACAGTTGGTGTAAAACAAACCGTTCAAAACATGAGAAAGCACCTGGAAAATTGTACGTCTTACGTGTGTTACCACCAAGCATTATGTATCTGTAGGAAGAGGAATCACCACCAGGAATACACCTGTACTGCTTGTTCGCGCTTTGTTTTGCGGCTCACGCACATAAGCTGTCACATGACCAACGTTCCCTAATGTCCGACTTCTTCTATCCGTTCATTGAAAACAAAACTGGCAATAGACCACGCGGATCGCTAATAGCGGTTTTCGGATGTACAGCTGCAGCAACATGAGATACCATGTGCTTAGCCTCATTATATCTAATCATGTTCATGGAATGCACTAGAGTGTTCATCATGCGGGAGTTTTATTGGCCTTGGCGGGTGAGCGTGAGATAGGTTCTAATTGTGGGTGTCTCCCACTCAATGCTGGAGACTCGGCATGATAGTTTTTGTTATTTTCAATCTGTATTGTTCAGATTGTTGCACAGTTTTTGTTCACTTCAATTCAGTTTTTGTTGACCTTTTGCATTTTTTAGTTAAATAAATAATTAAAACAGCTAAAAAAAAAAACACATTTGCTCAAACAAGCTGCTGGTATTTCATTGTTCTTCTTTGAGAGCTTTCCTTTTTTTCCAAGTGGACGTTTGACCCACTTTCATTTAATTTAAAGCAACACATTTAGTTCAGAGAGCCACATGTTTTAGCTTTTCTGGAAGGAAATGTTTTATCTGAAATAAGGTTTTTTTGTGGGAATGTGATTTTTATTTGTTATGTATTAAATAAGACTGCTTTACTTTTTCCCTGGATAAAATGTGCAGTGTGTCTGAATCTCTGCTTGCATGTCAAACTGTTTAGTGTTTAAGTGAAGCAGGAGGGCACGTAGATTTATGAAAGTGTTTGAGCTTAACTTGAAGAACTCCAGCTGTCTCCTGGATAAATACTGTGGGTGCTGCTTAATCCCAGTCATTTATCACCCATCAGATTTTCCTGCATCGGAGTGTTACTGCAGAAAGTTCAGCATGAATAATTGTGGATGGGATCAGATTGTTTGGATTTTAGTGACACATAGTGTTTGTTTCTTTTTTTTTTTGAGGTCAGGCAAGCTGTGGTGTTCATCCCTAAAGGTAGAGCAGGTGTAGAGCCAGATGGATCTAACAGGACAGTAAGCGAGACGGGATCACAGTTAGAAAGGACACGCTGTTAATGCACAGGATTTTTGCTTTAGTAAAGTGTTTGTTTTATATATGTATAAGTGTAAACGAACACCTACAGTATATTAATACTATTTCAATCCCAAAGATCTTTTTCTGTATTAAATTTTCTTTTTTTTTTTATCGTTACACCAATGTTTGATAAATTTTCATAATATTGACTGTTCTCTTCAGAATTTCTCCCAAACCACTTCATTTCAATAACTTTTTATCTCCTAATAGCAAAGTTTAGTTTATTATTTATTTTAAAGCAAGATTCACTGAAGATTTTAAGTACTCAGGATCAACAGTGCTGAGTCCTGAAGATCAACAGTCCAGAGCAATGGAGAGTGTAGAAAAGAAGTGAAGAAGTGTGTGCAGGCAGGCTGGAACGGGTGGAGAAAAGTATCAGGTGTGATGTGTAATAGAAGAGTTTAAGCTTAAATGAAAAGAAAAGTGTTCAAAACCGTGGTGAGACCGGCCATGCTGATTGGTCTAGAAACAGTGGCACTGAGAAAAAGACAGGAAACAGATGGAGGTAGCAGAGATGAAGATGCTGAAGAGCTCTCTGGGAGTGACCAGGATGGACAGGATTAGAAATGAGTACATCAGGGGAACAGCACATGTTAGAGGTTTTGGAGATGAAGTCAGAGAGACCAGACTGAGATGGTTTGGACATGTGCAGAGGAGAGAGAGTACATTGGAAGTAGGATGCTGGGTTTGTGCTTATCTTTGTTAGAGACGAGCAGTTCAGAAGACGAAAACTAAACATGCTTTTCTTTCCGTCTTCAAAAAGTTTATTGGTACCACAATTTTCTTCAAACCAATTGATTTAAGTATTAATATTAATGTATGTGATTCACTAATGAACCCACTAAGTTGACCCTCTCTGTGGACTCTTCAAAAAGCAATCAGTGTCACACTTTTTTCTAACAAACTTTTGGCTGGGTTTTATAGTGACTTTCACTTGTGAGTTTTTTGTGTTTTTATTACTTTAAAATATTGTCCGGTATCTTGTGATTCTATCTTTATTTATTTATGTGATGGTTAGATTTTGAAATTAGTTCTATGACTATCCTTCAAGAAAAAAGACGAGGTGTGTTAGCTGTTCAGCATATGTTTTTCTTTTCACACACACATGTCTTTAGTGTGGGACAGGGGTGGGGGTTAAGGTTGCTGAAAGAGAGCAGATGAGTTTCTTGCTTCTTGTTGTTGCCTCATCAGTATGTAGGAGCAGCTCTTCTCCAAACTCCATTCCAAACCTCCAAACTGCCAGCTTCCTTTGCTTGCCAACTTTAACAAAACAGTCAAACACACACAAATCACAGTAAAAAGCTTTGCTAGAATGAACCCCTCTGCTCACCTCATGAGAAATCACTGTTTTCTCTCCTCACCACAGTGACTGCAGAACCCACCAATCTGTGTATTTTCTGGATTGAAGCTTTCATTTTGGACTTTTTTTGTTCCTAATTTGAGGTTCATGGGTTTAGACTTTTTTGTTTTTGACCACAACTTCATCAAATTACAGGTCTGAGAGATGCAGTGAGACAGAAAAGGCAGATTAGTTGTAAAGTGGAGGAATATAATTAGCCTGAGAAGCAGAAGGGGATTTGTGTTCGACCGGCTGCCCTCCTCCCTCCTCTCAGTGAGTAGGAAACCTTCGCTCCTCCTGACTGTCACTAGCAACACATCCGATAATATTTGTGTGTGTTTGTGCTTCAGAGAGTGTGTGAACAGAGCTGTGCCCGTTCTCACCTTCACAGTGAGAATAGAGGTTATAAAGACAGTGACTCAGCCTTTTTTTGCATTGTGCTATTTTCTTTAGTCCCTAATGTGGCTCTGCAGAGGACACTGGACCTGTGTTGCATGCAGTCATTTCAGAGCTAATCTGCATTTAGGCTTCGTTTTGGAGTGTGTTGGAGCGTTCAGCTGAGCAGTAAAGGGCTATCCTTGCATGAGCCGGTCTGACTGTGTGAGACCTGCAGTCGGCTCTGATGTCTCTGCATGAGTTTTTGCGGGAGGGTGGAGAGGCATCCTACCGGCTCATGAACCGCCTCAGTCATTTGATTCAGAACTTTGACATCTCTGGACTGGGTTCTCCGTTTCCTTTCAACCCACCTAGCCGCAAGAACTCCTGGAGGGATTGGGATGGTAAGACTTGAAAGAAGAGAAAAGACAGATGTGTGTGCACACACATCAGTGTTTAATGCTTTGTCAGCAGTTTTCTTCTCTGGAAAGTTACACATGAACGCACACTTCAGTGTTCATGCGCACACTTGTGTTTTATGTATTCCTTATTTAAGCTGTGGTCGAATTTCTGCAGGGCATCATGCCCAGAGCTTCACACACTGTTTCCTGTGGGTTGCCCTTCTTCCCCATTGGCCTGTAAATGTCTTTGTGAGTGTGTAACATTTTGTGTATGAGAGAGTGTGTGACTGTGCTGCTTAAACAGCCACTTGGGTTGCTAACTTGCAGCTGCACTGACATTTTTCCACTGCAGCAGCAGATTTCAGAGCCTCTGCAGCATGCAGCAGCTCCTGCACAGGAAAGAAGAAAGCTGCAGACATAAGATGCTAAAATTTTTAGTCTGACCCAGAATTTCTATTCGCCATTTGTCATTATTTTTTTAAAAGGACTGTTGGCATGCAGTGAGAAAGAATGGTAAGGAAACCAAAGAAGAGTGCTCCTGAATTGGAGAAAGGAATACCAATGGTACCGCTTAACACACGTGAGTCAGGGGTCTTATGCATGTTTTTTTTTTTTTACTTCATCTTCTTTTATAATCCTCTTTTTTTAAACTTATTTCCTCAGTTTTTCCAATGTGCTTTGACATTTCTTGAAGAAATTTTATTTCTCAGCTTAGACTTTACTTTAAATTCTATGAATATTAGTAAAAATCTGGTTTTATAGATTTCAGAATGTCCTCACTATTGCTTTTTAAGGAATCTGCAAACATAACGTGTACCTCATCTGTTGGCTCTGCATGGTTTCAGAGGAAATGTTTTTTTTCTTCTAGCTCTGGCAAAGACATTAACCATGAGGAGAATACAAGACATGAAATAGAAAAGTTACCAAATCCTCAAGCTAAGGGTAAATGTGTGGATCATTTAGTGAATCATTTTTGTCTTTAGTGAATTTTTAGACATTTTTTACTTAGTAATTTAACTTTTACTATCTTTATTTTTGCATAAATAAAAATCAGTCTTGAATATTAAATGCCAAATGTTTTAAACTGGGCTTCTTATCTAGAAACTGCATTTAAAGACTTGTTAATATTCCCTAATTGAACTCTTCCCTTCCTCATGTTTTGCACTGTGTTCAAGTCAAGCACACAAAATGATTAAAGGCACTTGATATGGAGTTTTAAAAAGATTGATTTGAGGATAGAATGAAATTAAATAAAGAAAAAATCATCTATCAGTCTTCCAAACTGTTCGGTAAAAGCCAATAAAATGTATCACTTTTTTGACAACCACGCTGTAATCTTAAAATACTTAATGATCAATTTAGTTTAACTCGACAAGAAAAAAAAAGTCCTCAAATTTTGTGTGGGTGTGTTAAGGAATGAGTTATGTTTCAAAAGATTAGAAAAATCTGACAGTAAATGTGGTCAGATGTTTTCCCGGAGAAAAATATTACCAACATTATATTATATTTTCAGACACCATTAGTTTTTAACGCGGATCTAAATTGCAGAATGATACCAGAGAAACACTCAATAGCTAAGTGTTGGTTTAAACTGAGGATCAAACCTTGTCTTATTCTTCATATTTACTTTTTGGTTTCTTCTTTTAGGAAATTTGTTTACTCGTAGTTTAATTTTTCAATTCACTCGCAGTGTAAATTTGACTTTTTGTCTCAGTAAAGTATTCATAAATACGCAGATGCATGTGTTTATTTCCATCCCTCCAAACTTTGAGCTACTACGTATGTGAACACTACAGTAACTTTTTTGTTTTTAGGAAACTAGTAACAATTTAAAGCAACGTTGCTTTTTTCTTCTTCTTTTGTTTTATTTCCCAGTTTAAAAAATGAATTGTAACAATATGCTGCAAAGCATTGTGGAGTATGAGCTCCTCTGTCAAAACAACTTCCTTCCTTTTATTTTTTAAACAAATGTAACATTAACTTGTTTTTTCACACCAAATCTGGCAACAAGAGTGTTTTGATTTTTGACTTTTAGTCAAGGTTGTCACAGTGGTGCAGTGGTTAGCACAGTGGTCTCACAGCAAGAAGGTCAGGTTTGAGTCCCGGGTGGGGACGAGGCTTGGAACACTGTCCTGTCTGTGTGGAGTTTGCATGTTCTCCTTGTGTATGTGTGGGTTGTTTCCGGGTACTCAGGTTTCCTCCCACCCTCCAAAAACATGCATGTCAGGTTGATTGGTCGCTGCAAAAATTGCCCCTAGGAATGTGTGTGTGTGGCCCTGCGACAGACTGGCTACCTGGTCGGGGTGCACCCTGCCTTTTGCCTTAAATCAGCCAGACAGGCTCCACCATTCCCTGTTGGGGATAAACGATTCAGAGGACAAACGATCTTTTAATCTAATTTGTTTGATTTGATTTGTTTTCTGCTCCCAGAAACAATTGTGCACCAGAGTTGTGAAGTTATTTTTGAAATGGGTTATTCAGCCTAAACTTTTTGACTCAACATAAATCTATTAATTAAACCAAAAATATCTCCAAGAATTTATCTGGAGGCCCCGTCTTTGCTACACAGTTGTCAGTATGCTGCAGATGTTGGGCTGCAAGTCTGTTGCAAACTAAAATAAATCACCAATAAGATTTTTTTTTTTTATTATTCATGAAGAGTGAAAACACATAATGAAGTCTATTAAATTACTGAGATGAATCTTTTCCATAACTCAAAGCAATTGAATGTAAATTGATGTCTTCTGTCCAGGAACAGTGTCTTTCTTTGAGAGGTCTCATTAGAATTGAGTCTTTCATTAAGTTTGTAAGAATCGAGTCTTTTCAGGGGAATAAACAAGAATAGAGGCTTTCAATTGATGCTCAGTGGTTAATGGAGATGCAGGCCGAGTCTGACAGGCCTGGCAGAATGGAGGCTTTGTACTTTTGGTGTACATCTCCTGAGATAAGGGAGTAAGGGATACCAACTTTGTAAGCTTGGATAAATTACCCGCAGCATCTGGAATATCTTGATGTGTATTACAAATGTTTTTCCTGTTCCTCACCAGTTAGAAGGAGTTCTTTACAGGTTGGATTCGGTCACGTCTGAGCAGGTTTGAGGCATCGTTCTTTTCAGGGATACAGGTGAAAACAGTTTGGTTAGGAGGGAGGGTGGGGACCTCTAACACTGTGGCTTTTGTACACAACGAACGTAACCTGAGTTTGGAACAGGAAGTGCTCTCACTGGCTGGTACACCTGCAGCCTGGAAGCACGGTAGAGGCTGGACGGGAAATTTAGAGGAAGGTGGAGTCGGCATGAGTAGGAAGTTGTGAATGTGATACTTCTGAACAGCTTCAAGGGACCAGTATCGTGTAGAAGAGCAGAAGAAGACAGGAGCTGAAAGATGGGAGGAGAGGAGATGGCAGACCTGGGAATCCATGTGGAGGAAACTCACATGACAAACTCAGAGCTGTTTCTGGAAGAGCAGATTGTAGATTCAGATGGAGAGGACTCAGACTGGTTTGCAGTCAAAGGAAAGTCAGATTTTTATCTACAGAAAGAGAAAAGCTCAAAAGAAAAGCAAGAGGTAAACCAATCTAATGAGGATGATGTTGCTGATGATTTCTTGTCAGTGGAAACTAGAAACACAGAAGATAACGAGGGGGAAGGAGGTGATGAAGCTGAGAGCATTGAGAGACACATGGAGGAGTTGAGTGACTGTTTTGCAGCAGGAGATGAGAGCTGGGCTCATGTACGGATTTCTCTGGAGGAGGTAGAGAGTTATTACAGATTTACTCGCCGCTGTCACTGGCTCTGTGGTAGGTCTCACACTCTACATGCATCATCACCGTTACCTCTGATTTCACCTTTTTATCCGTCACCTGAGTCATCTAACCTCTTTGCTTGCTTCATATTGCATGAATGAACCCCCACTTCTCCACAGCTTAATCCTAGTTTACCATCTGGCTGCTTGTCCATAACCTTACACCCCTGACCCTTCACTGACTACATGAACCCTGTCCTCTTGTCCTCTTAACCCTAAGTAAGCCTTGTTCATCACTTTGATTTTAACGGCGTTCCATGGCTTTTATTTATCTATCTATTTATTGGAGAAATAAATGAGAATGGACATCTAGGTGTTTTCTCTCTTGTAGTAAAAAATACTACATTTACATCTCTGTGGGTGTGTGTATGGATGAGATGGAGTGTGTGTGTTTCTGACACCAATTAATTTGACCACATATTCATGTCTTTTCTCAAACATTATTGACTCTATCATTGCTTGTTTCCATTTGTTTCTTATATTTTCCTGTCGTGCCAGCTCCTTCTGATGGCCAGGCATTAGTAATCTGGGTCAGTAGTGGCAGGAGGTCCAGGTGTGGGACCGTGACCCACTAATGTTTGACTCGTCAGTCACAAACGTGAGCGTGAGTGGCCTCTAATCCCACTTGTTAAGCCACATAAAGTCTATTAACGCCTCAACCAGCAGGCGGTTTGAAGGCGAGTTAGAAGGAGTTCTTTTTGTTTACAAGTCGGTTCGTCGTGATGGAAACGCTGTTCACAAAAAAAAAAATGTAGTAGAAATAGAAACAGTTGTTGATCATTTAGGCAAACGAAAGGTTTAAATTGGCACTGAATATTCTATTTATTCTACAAAGTTAGTTTAAATTGAACTATTAACATATTATTATTAGTAAGAAAATCCAGAGAAAAAGTTTGAGAAAAAAAGTGAAATCTAGAGGGGTTCCACTGTCCCCCATCTTCTGATATGTGAGATCACTACAAGGGCATTACAACGTGTGACTGGACTCTAAGGAATGAAAAAAGAATTATGGGGAAAAAAGTCCGAAGCTAAAATTGGAGGGGATTTTTTCAGTAACAAGATAGCCTCTCTGGTCTTTTTTTCGGTGGGGCTTTCGAGGTTGGGGGTGTTGGTTTGGTTTTGATGTGATATGCGTGGGAGTTTCTGCGGGCAGGGTGTGTCTGGCTGAGGAAGAGAAGCCAGGTCAGAAAGAGGAAACTGATGGAGGTCTCTTTGTGACTACGTAAAGGAACACTGCGGTCGGTGAGACAGGTTGCAGATTTGTGGGAACACCTCAGGCCATGGCGACCTTCATCAGCATCAACGTCAACATAAAAATGTCTTTTTATTTGAACTCTTGTTGCATTTTAGGTTTCTAGTTTTTAAAAATCAGAAATGGAAAAAGGACTTTATTTGATGTTCATTAAAATCTACTTTTTAATTTAACAACCAACATTCAATTTAGAGTTAAATTAATATGATCTGAAACAGTTTGAGATAAAAAAAAAGATTCCTACATATTGTACAAAGAAGAAAATATTGTAACTTCTTTAGAACTCAGTCTCACTTCAAATAATAATGACAACAATTGTAATAGTAAATTTCAACATTTAATGAGCTCCAATGTGCAAGTATTTTCACTTGAAAAAGTTTGACCAAACATGGAATTAGATTAGGTTTAATCTAAGTGATACCTGCAGATCTCCAGTTGTCGGGCTGGATTTAAAACCACCTGCTTCTGAGAACAGATGCCGTGTTTCTGGTTGTGAATTTAGGCCAATGTATCAACATTACTTTCTTGTTTTATCTTGAGAATAGAATAAAAATAGAATGTCTAATGTGGACTTTACAAAAAAATGTTTTAAGAATAGAACATTAGTTGTGTTTTGAATAAAATGTGTTACGTATTAACAGATGCTGATTTAATCTAAAAACTTTTTTAAAATCAAATTAAGATGCTTCTACTTTTGTAAAGCTGAGTCACATATCTGTTTTTTTTTTTTTGGCATGCTATAAGCCCATAAAAATGTTAGAATATTTTATTATATATTTCTATGCAGATGGAAGGTTGATCTAGTAAAAAAAAATCAGTGTTAGCTTATTACAATAATTTAATCCATGATTTTTTTAAGTTCGAATTGACCATTATTGTATATAATAATTACTATAATAACGAGACGGGCAGGTGGAACAAGCAGGTGAAGAGAAGAAAAGGAACGAAGAGGCCCAGAGGGAATGGAAATATGTAACAGGTCCAAGATGAAGGGTGGGGCTAGATTATGAAATCCAATGAAAGCGATGAGGAGAATTTTGAAAATAATCCTCTGTTCTATTGGAGGCCAGTGGAGATGTCACAGGATAGGTGTTATGTGATGACATACTGGAGTCCTGGTGATGAACTGGTCTGCAGAATTTAAGAAGAGCTGCAATTATTAGGTGTTATTATTAGTTATTATGCAGTTATTAATATTTGGAGAGTTAGTCCTGCTAAAAGGAGAGTTGATTGATTTTCTGAGTGCTTTTGGTCTCTGAAATTTGAACTTTGATACAATTATTATTTGAATTACGTCCGATGAAAAGTGAACAATTAAGTTCTTGTTGTGGGACCACCTTGGTTAGTTTGATAGAAGTCTGATCACAAGTTCCAGGTTTCACTAATTGGAGATTTTTGGAGTTTAAATGTCATAAAACATTATTATTTATGAAATCAATTACCACTACTGCTTTAAAAGTTATATTACATTTATTCTGTCATTAGTTGGGACACTAATAAGACAAAAAAAAAAAGATCTAATGACACAAAAGCCTTGAAAAAGCCAAAAATGAGGAATGTACTAGAACTCATTTGGACCCATCTGGTATTTTGCATGCAAAGAACAGTTCAGTTTTGCAAAAACTAAAAACAAAATAATAATACATCTTTATTATTATTGAACTGAAAAATTATTGCATTCACAAAAACAAATAATTTATCATCTGACTGCTTTCTAGTTTTTTTATTTCTTAATTTTATTTAAATCATTATTACTGAGTTTGAGAACATTGATAGTTTTTTTTTTCAATACTTGGAGTCTACTAAATTTCCCATGTCAATAAGCTCCAACAGACTTTGTTTTAATAAAAACAAGAAAATTGACTTTAATTTTGTTCAATGACTCGCTTGATTTGCAATTTTTAATTGTGGTGAAAATAGTCTCGACCAGGATGTGAGGTTAAAATATGTTGGTTAAAAATAAAATTACGCATGAGTCATTTTTATGTTTAATCTTATTTTTGATTGGTTTATATGTGGATGAAAATGAAAATCTTGTCTAATCTGTGAGATGAAGCTCGTTGGATGTGTTTTCTCTTCTTCTCATAAACGCACAGCAGCAGGTTCAACAAAGATACCTTCTTTTCACCCTTTGTTAAAGTTGTCTGAAATAAAAAAAAACTTGTTTGAAGATGCTTTAACATGTATTTTTGTTAATTTGTAAATGGTTTAAATTTGAACGAGTGAAATTGTAACACTTAGTTCAAAAACTTTTATGAAACAAGTTTCTAGAGGTCACACCAGTGCATTTCCTTTTTACTAAAAAAAAAAAAAAAAAAAAGAAAAGCATACAAATCTAGGAAAAACTAAAGTGTTATTCTTCTCCTTTCTACACGTTTTTTAAGGGTTGGTTCAAGAAAACAATCTGTTTATTCATTTCCTGAACCACTTGTCCCACTCTGGTTTGTGATGCATTTCCAGTTGCAAGGCGGGGTACACCCTGCACAAGTCACCCAGATCTTAGTGGAAATTTTTTTCTCCTGCTATTTCTTCTTGTAATTATGAACCAAAAAATAAAAGTTGTTGTGTAACTAATTATATGAACTTCAGGAAATTTGATTTTCTGCCAAATAAGATTGAGCATGACAACTTGAAAATTTGCATTTTGCGTGACATCCTGTTGATCTGTGAGAAATAACACAAAATTATTATTTGCAATGAACAAAAATTCCTTGGGAACTTTTGGTAATGTTCTAATTTTGTAAAAGTTTTTAACTGATTAACCTTTTTTTTATGTGCATAAAGAATTTCAGTAAAAATTTCTGTTTATCTTGTATTTGATTTGAGTCTCTGTTTTGTCGTTCATTCTATTTATTCAATTAATCTCCATTTTCTTAATTCCAGAACATATCCATTGGGTGCACCATCATCACTGAAACAACATGATTTGAAATGTCCAACAGTTTTTTGGTCGATGTGTTTACCAGTTCTATTGGAACATCACTAAAGTGTGTGCTTGTTTTTGTCTCCAGATGAGATCATGCAGCTGGACAGCAGTCCCCTTCTTGCTGCTGACATCATCCCTGATCTTAAAAAGCAGTTTGCCTTCCTCTCAGGTGAATATTTTGAGTTTAATCCAATTCTGCACATTTTTATATCTAAATCTCCCTCATGGAATTTGCATACTTCCTCTAACTTGTTTTACCAGGAACAAAACTATTTGCCTTTCAAATGTCAAACCTAATTTCTTCCTCTTAACTGTCCTCATCTCCCTGATCAGTTTTTTCCAACGACAAACTACATGCATTTTTCTGTTTGATTGCTGATATCAAACAGAGTCTGGTTTTCCCTGAGTGGTGACTTTGTGTCTGCAGCAGAGAGTCTGGAACCATTTTGGAGACAAAGATCTAAGCAGACAGGGAAAACATGACCATGCACTTGCTGTTGCTGTAGCAACGGAAGAAGAAAAGCCAGACAGATTGATATTCCAGGCACATGCGCTGACCGAGCAGCTGTGTGTGTGTCCGTTTGTGTATCTACTGTCTGTGTGTAAGATGAGATGATGTTGGCATCATCAGACCACATTGTGTGCAAACATAGCAACTCTCTATTTCACTATGGTTTCCATCTTTACTCATGGACGTGCATTTATTGTGAATATTTTCTAACATTTAAAATCCTCGTGCACAAATCAGTTAAATGCAGGATCAATTTATCAATCACGTTCATGATCACGTAAAAAATATCAAAGAGGATTTTCACCCCAGACTTTCCTGTTTTGAACAAAATGAATCAACATCTAGCCTCATTTTTATGATGGATGCATGACCTCCATCCTCTTCAATGTAACTCCATCTGCAGCGCCACCATGTGGCTGCAATGTCTTAGAGCTTCAATTTTTTCCCCAAAAAAATTAAAGACAAAAATAATCTCATACAAGAGATCATCTGTAATTGTTTTTTCTGTTTTCAGTCGCTTTGCTTCGTGTTTTATATCTTTGTCGAGATGTAATTTATTTCTCAGTTCCTAAAAATAAATTTGATATGTTTTCTTCTTCAGGAGGCCGAGGCGATAACGGCAGTCCAATCATTGTGTTTCCAGAGTTCCCTGCATTCGGGGAGATCACAGACAAAGAGTTCCACAATGTGCTGACCTACCTAACCAGTGTACCGAGGTAAAAATAGCACATGATCTCATGATCACACTATTGGATGCTATTAACACCTTCGCTCAAAAGTTAAGATTTCATCAATTCAATTTTATTTGTATAGCCAAAAATCACAGAATTTCTGTCTCAATGGGCTTCACATAAAAGATTCAGAAAGAAGAAAAACAAGAAAAAAGAGGAATGTATGGACACAAATACACAGCAAGAAAACTTACTGACAAATGCTAGATAGACAATATTCGCACATTCCTGCCCTTAGACTCTCTTACACGGTGAGGAAAAATTCCTAAAAACCCATCAGTGGGGAAAAAATAAGAAACCTCATGGGGATCCACATGAAAGAGAGATCCCTCTCCCGGCAAGAACAGCCAACGGTTCTAAAACCATTGTTTAAATATTAGCTTATTCTACTCTACAGTTTAATATCTGAAAGTCAGTAGATGTACTTCATCCTGATGGAAACAGTCAGGATGAAGAAGGCTCCTCAGCCCGGCGATGCCCAGGACGGGAATGAGTAGATGAAGCAATCATTTCTATCTGTAAACCTTTAAAGTCAGTGTTGTTTTACCCTTTATTTTAACATTTGACTGATATTTTGAGGATAAATAGTCAAAATGATGTGAAATTGAATATCACTGGACACAGATGTGGAAGAAAGGTGATAAAGTTAGAGAAATAAATTTGAATCAAAGTAGCATTTTTTACTTTTTTACTACACATAAGATTATTGGATGACCAAAATGTTAAAATGGAACTAGTAGGAATTTGTTCAAGACTGTTCTTTTGAAAAAAGGAGATAAATTATGTGTTAAAATATTGTTTAATTAATATTAAGGATTTTCTTTGTTTGAATTTTTTCTGTTAACTTGACATTTCAAGTTTAACTTCATTTTTTTCTTAATCTGGCTTTTCCTGATAAAATGAGAAGAAAAAGAAACTGCTTTGGGATCAACGCAATAAAACACACAGCCAATCAGATCTGCTCAGTGACAAACACTAATTTATTCATATTTAGACATAAAATTTATTGCTTTCATGTAGTTTTCCTTCCCTTTTTTTTTTTTTTTTTGTAGTTGAATTAATCCACTTGTATTACGATAACTCTTTAGGTTACTATAATTGTTTTGTCTTCTGGTATTTTATGCAAATTTGTCTTCTTTTTATGAGTTGTAGACTTGTCAGTTTTCTGCAGGAAGGTCATTGATAAGGATGAGACGTGTTAAAGTTCAAGCTGTTTTTAGTGCACAGACAGATGGTTAGAAATACCTGAGGGACAAACGTACCCAGCGGGCCAAACAATGTCCAGGAGCAGATGTTCTTCATCTGGATTTTATTACTTTCACAGCTTCTTTTTGTTAGAAAACAGCTGATCTAAATCTATTTATCTTTCTCAAAATGTTTAAGAGTACTGTCGATTAATAAACATCTTTTATGCTAAAGACGGAAAGAATTGAACTAGTTTTTATTTTGAAGAGTGGAGATGCGTTCAAGGGAGTCAATTAAAAAAAAAAAAGTAAATTATAAGTGAGGGTTTTTTTTGGTTCTCACTTCTTTTTTTTTTTTTGGTCCTTAGGTATTTTTTTGGCTGGTATGAGTAAATTTATGTTTAGAGAAGAAAAGGCACAGAATTTACTGAAAAATACATCTTTCTAACTCGTAAGCATGGAAGTGGATGAATCATGTTTTGGTGACTCAGAAATTTTTTTACTAGTAGAATAAATACCATTCAGTCAAACTTCAGCACATTTCAAATGCAAAAAACTGAAGTTATCGAGAGCAGGGGCGGATCCAGGGGGAAATTTAGGGGGCACATCCCCACCTTTTGGTCCACAAAAAAAAAAAAGAAGAAGAAGAAAGGAAAGGGTACTAGTCAAGCTATTCCCTTGCAGGACCCGCGAATGAGCCACCAAAATGCAGGAAAATGACTCTTATTTTCACAATGTTCTGGGGGGGAAGAAAATGCCCCGAGCCCCTCCGACACTGGCTTTGTCAATGACCTCACGCCCCCCGGCTTTTCGAAAATCCTGGATCCTCCCCTGGAGAGGATGGATTTTACAAATGAATAATAATCCTGGTGCGTTACATCTAAATGTGTAAATTGAAGGTTAAACCATTACCTTTACTGTAGTAAAAAACAAATGTGTATTAAAATAGAAGCGTATAATAGATTGTTCAGAAATCTAAGAGAGCTGGAAGACTTGAACTCGAATAGAACTTTTAAAATGAAGATCAGGCAAAAAAAATCTTAAACAAGAGTTGACTTCCAACTGCTATAAAAACATTTACAAGCTGTCATACTTGCCAACGGCGGCGGTAAAACATATATGCTCTGCAGAGTTTCCTCATTTTTACACACATCATTATTTAGTTTTCTGTTATTTCAAAAGTATCATTAAAGAAAAGATAATCAAACCCTTTTTACAGATTGTTAGAATCTCCCATTTGTATTTTGAAAGCATTTGGACATTTTCTAATTCTTTTCTGAGCTTTTTTGTGGATTTTAAATACTCATTTTTCTTTAACCAGCGCGGCCAAACTTTAAATGCTTAATGCAGCTAATGACAGGTTTATATCTCAGTGTTACAAAAAGACAAAGAATTTTCTTTTGCTTTTTGCTGATGGAAGACATTTAGAAATGAGATGCAAATCTGCATGGAGATGCACAATCATTTTCCTGCAGCCTGGTGCATGCAGCTTAGTCTGCATCTGCATTCATGCAGCTAATTTGCCTCGTTTCCACTTTGCTATCTGACTAATTTTTTACAGCTGAACACACAACCAACGGTTCGTTTGCACACCTTCTCTTGGGAAATCCAATTATTTTTATGTCACTTGAACATGTGCTGTTGCAACAGATTAAATTCCAATCTCTATAATTATTTATGCATTTAAAAATGTGTCCTTTTGTTTCCTGCATGGGGTCGTTCTCTGAAAACCAGCATGTGGGACAAATAATGGTTTAAAACAGACATTTAATTCCGTTCCTATCCTGACCTTGGTAGAAAGGAAAGGATGGAGAATTATGTCATTGACAAATTGAAAAAGACTGTGTTCTGGGTTGTTGTAAATATTTAAAAATGAATTGAATGAATATAGAAATTTGATGTGAAGACCGGTTACATTACAAAATACCATAACTCAAAATCACAACGACATCCAGTTTGTGTTATTGGGTTCTTTTTTCTACTTGCTTTCTACCTTTGGCACTGCTTTTTCAGCATCCAGCCCATAGACCCATACCCCTGTGCCCAGCTCAGCTGCTGGAGATAATGCTTTTGTTCCCCGCCACCCCTCCTCCTCATCCTCAGCAGCTAATATGTGAACCAATTTGCTCTTTAAAACCTTTAAATGTGTGCAAACAACTAGTGGGTCATAACAGTATACACAGAGCAGAGATAAAAACGAATGAAAGTCTATAAAAGAAATAAAAACGTGCATAAAAGGATGATTGCCTGTAGTGATGCCAGTGTAACAGTGACGTTGGCTCGTGGAGAGGCATTAAACGCTTACAGTGACCTCGCTCCTCCTCCTGAATAAATCACTCTCTTCTGACAGGCTAAGGCTGTTAATCCCTTTTCTTCTTTGTTTTTATTGGCTCACATCTTAGCAGCTCTTGAGCTTTCATTGGATTGTTTAAGGATGCCAGACAGGGAAAGAAGATGCTGGAATCTGTTGTGGTTTAGAACAAACAGAATCTTTTCTTTTGTGTTACGCGACACATTCATGGACTTTTTTTTCTCTTGATCTGGGTTTTTTAAACGTGAAAATGAATTTTAAAACTAAATAACAAGCTTAAAGGATATTTTATGAAGGTAATGATGTTTCAGAGGATCTTATGTTCATCTGGCCTGTTGGTCCATCATTTACTCTGGTCTGCAGTTGTCCTCTTCTGATCTGGAACCGTAGGTAAGACGGAGAAAAGGTCACATTTTTAGGTTTAATGGCAGAAAAATTTGAGGAGTTTCTATAGAAGACTCCAGCTGTCCAACAAGACAAGAGGCAGAAAAAGAAAGCAGCATGCTGTGAGGAAACGTTTGGTTTTCCATCTGGGATACCCAGGACTTTATTTGGGATCTTTTGTTAGCTCGGGCTCCCCAGGTTTCTTTTCTTGCAAGTCCAAATTTATGTGACCTCTTTATTTTACTCCTAAAGTCCTCACCCCTGAACCTCTAATGTTTCCTCATTTTGTCTTTCAGTTTGTCTTCAGCAGACGTGGGTTTCATCCTGGTCATTGATAGGAGGCAAGACCGATGGGCAGCCGTCAAAGGAACGCTACTTCGCATTGCAGTAAGTTTGGTTTGCAGATCTTTCTGTCTGTCTAATGTGACCAGGTTTTCAAATTAAACACAAAAAAAGAAATATAAAAAGAGAGCATTAATGTTTTGTTATAGCAGTAAGTCTGACTGTGAAGACATTTGTTTGACTCTGGAGATAAAAATAATTATTCCCATCTGTCTCCTTCTCCCTCCTATAGCAGGACCTTGGTACATTAATTTTTATTGTCTTGTCAGTCTACGGGGGTCCTTCAGCAGTTTAGCAATAAAAAAATGTGGTTATTATGTTGGACTAAGCGCTTACTTGGATTATTTTCCAATTACTAAAACCAGGAGCAAAAACAAAATTAGAATCAAACTGAAGAGCAGAAGCTGTTAGAATTAGAATAATAACACACAGCAATCTCTAATTTTGAATGTTGTTAAAATTATCTGTCTACAATATTATGTTTTTGTTGGTTAATCAAAATTTTTGTTTAGCTATTTTTTCATTGTTAATATTTTAAATCCTTTTGGAAAATTTATTTCTTGAGATTTAGGTTGAGTTTACCAAAATAGAAGTATGAATACAATTTATTTCCAGTCCAGTTGTCCATGTGAACACAGTCATCATTTATGAGCCGTACAACCCATTGCTCTAGAGCAGGTGACATGAAAGATATTTCTATTTCTTTAAACGCTTTTCTTCAATTTTACACCTTCAAAAAGCTCAGACATGCCAAGTCTCCCGCATTGGGTGGGAGACACGCACAGTTAGGACCTGTCTTACGCTCACCTGCCAAGGCTAATAAAACTCCCATATGATGAACACTCTAGTGAACATGAACATGGTTAGGTATAATGAGGCTAAGCACATGGCATCTCCTGCTGCTGCAGCTGTGCATCTGAAAGCCGCTAGTAGCGATCTGTATGGTCAATTGCCAGTATTTTTTTGGTGAACGTATGGAAGAAGTCGGACTTCCGGGAACTTTGGTCATGTGACAGCCGCAAAACAATCCACGAACAAGCGGTACAGGGGTGTATTCCGTTTTGCACTGATACATAACGCTAGGTGGTAACACACGTAAGACGCGCAATTTTCCAGCTGCTTTTTTATGTTTTGAACGGTTTGTTTTACGCCAACTGTCATGGCGGGTATTGATCATTGGTGAATGGGACATCATGTCACAGCCCCGCCTTCTTTTGGACCCGCCTCAAATCTCCCTCTTTGTGAAGCCAAAAACTTGGCATCTCTGATAACATGAAAGTAGCTACAAAATGAAAAAGATCAAACTTGTGTAAGCTTGAGTCTGTTTCAAACATTGTTTTGGTCTCGTTTAGAGATTAACTAAACTAATTTAGGATCGATGACCAGTTCTTTAATTAAGAAATTATTTCTTAAGCAGAAAAGTTTGTTTCCCAGAGAAGAGTTGTAGAGATCTTTTTGCAGCTATTGTCTCTCATTTTTTTATCAAAGGGTTGTGAAAATGAGTCAGTTTTTTTTCAGCAGATTATATATATAAAAAAAAAACTTTAAACAAAATTAGGAAACAGACCTAAGGCTCCATTTCACCAGCCTGACTGAGATCCATTTAATCCTTTTAAAATTAAATTAGACTATAACCCCTTATGGGTCGATGGGCATTGACGTAAGACATTCATTCATCCCTGTAATCTTGTCCTACTTGGAGTCATTCAGCCAATTTACAAAATACGTTATTAAAGAATTCTGCTTGACTCAGTGAGCACGTGAGGGTGTGTTCGTCTCTGTTGATGTTTCAGTGCTTCGGATGCTGGTGAGAATACAGATTGCAAAGCAGGTAATAAAAGAAAGTGTTTACAGATTGGTTTTAATTAAGTCTCCAGTTGCTCTGTTCAATCAGTTTTATCTTTGAGAATTCCGTCCATCTGTAAGTACCAGATGATGTGCAAACCTCCTTACCTACTGTGGGTATCAGTCACTCATTGTGACAAGGGAGGACTCCTGGCTCGGTCTATTGTCTTTTAGTTGTGTGTCTCTTCGCGGCAGCACGGTGGCGCAGTGGGTTGCACAGTGACCTCAAAGCAAGAATGTCGTGGGTTCAAGTCAAGGGTGGGGACAAGGCTTGGAACACTGGCGTTTCTGTTTGGAGTTTGCATGTTCTCCCTGTGTATGCGTGGGTTTCCTCTGGGTACTCTGGTTTCCTCTCACCCTCCAAAAACATGCATGTTAGGTTGATTGGCCACTACATGATTGCCCTTAGGAATAAGTGTGTGTGGACTGTGACAGACTGGTGACCTGTTTGGGGTGTGCCCTGCCCCTCGAATAGATTGACGTTTAAGAAGGTGACTGACTGTATTTTGTCATCTTATGTCAGGTGCACTAGAAGTGTATTTCGTTGCTCCCTTGTGGTCCGATGACAGTAAAGTCTCCTAAATTAAATGACTAAACAACAAACAAAAAGATGAGTATTGACAATGTTTAATTATTTGTGCACAAATTTTTCTAATTGTTGAATTAAAGGCTGGCAATTCTTTGGGGTTTTTTGTGGGGTTTTTTTTTTTTGGTGCACGGTTAAAACAACATCTCCATATTCTATAGATTGTTGCTTTCCATATGTTAAACATTCATTTTCAGCTCAGTTATCTTCTGTCTTCCAGCAGGTCAGTGAAGACAGGTCTTAAGATGATTTATTAAAGTCGTTAACAGGGTCTTTCACAGGAGGTTCATATCAACAATGTATTCACCATCAATTGTGCTTATAGCAGCATTCCTTCACTCACAACCCATCTGGTAAACCAACCGTTGAGGTCATTAGCTAATTAAAGCTGAATTAATCATTTTTCTTAAGTTAGGGAGATAACTGTCCACATTTAACCATCATCTGACTGGTTACCAGCAGACTGTCTCTTAGTGTCAAAAAAAATTCACTGGAGCTATGATGGGAATTTGCCTTCACAAATATGGACATTTACATTGATGCACAAGAAACATTTTACCAAACTTTTTTACTGTGAGATTTTTGGCTTTTAAGAAAAATTAGATGAAAAATAGTATTTATGCAATTTTTATAAAAGTTTTTTTTCTGGACAAAATACTAGATAAAATCTTAAATTTGCATCTTTGTTTGTACATGTTTTTGTGTAAAAGTGACATTCATAAATATTTTATGCTTGATGTTTCATTAAAAACTAGATGTTGCATCTTAAAAAAAAATAAAGTAAAAAATAAAATATCTAATTCAAAGCTAAATTTTTTTATCTTTACTCACTCTATTCATTTGACACTAAGAGACAGTCTGCTGGTAACCAGTCAGATGATGGTTAAATGTGGACAGTTATCTCCCTAACTTAAGAAAAATGATTAAATTTGTATGCTGCACTCCTACACTGCAGCAGGCTGCCCACGACAGCACCAATGGTGGGTTAGGTGTCTTCTCCAAAGACCCTAGGCATGAACTCAGTGGAGTGCGAATCCGCAAACTTCCAGTTGACTTCCAGTCCGCGGGTGAACAGTCTAACCACTGAGCCACTGTCTCCTCCCTAAAAAAAATCAACCCTTGCGATCAATGGGGTGACAGATGTCGCAGCCAGATCGCCCTCACATTTACAGTATACAGAAGTGTTGCAAAAAAGTGTAGAAAAGGTATTTGTTTTTTTAAGAAATTGACTGAATGCACAAAAATGCCATTTTAGACCTTTCAGAAAAAAGAAGAAAATGTTTTGTCAAAAATTACATTAAAAACATAGAATCTTCCTTTTAGCTCAGCCGTCAAGTTGTTCACATGGAAGAATTCTTCCTGCATCATTTTTCGTCCCTCAGACACAAACTGATGTCACTTTTTGATTTTTACCCTCCAGCTTCTCCCTGTTTTTAGTATAAGCTGTCATTTTGAAAAGAGGAAATAAAAATGATTGCTGTATTATTTGGACAAACAGGACGATCACGTCAGCTTCATTAACTGGAAGTCTTTCTTTCCTGTAATTTCAGGGCTCTTTTCCCGCAAACCTCCAGCTGGTTCTGGTTTTAAGGCCCACCACCCTCTTTCAACGAACCCTCTCAGACATTCTCTTCAAATTCAACAAGGACGAGTTCAAGATGAAGGTTCCTGTATGTGTCCAGGGATTTTTATTCATTATGTTGCACAAAAATGAGATATAATTCTTTATAAATAACAAGGTGTATTATGGGATGTTCCTCAGGTGATCATGCTGAGTTCTGTAACCGAACTGAATGCGTACATTGATGGCAGTCAGCTGACACAGGACCTCGGGGGTACACAGGAGTACTGCCATGAGAAGTGGATCTCACACCGTACAGTAAGAACATCCAGTTCATCAGTTAATCCTAAAAAATTTTGCGAAAGAAATGTGTGTTTTAGAAAAAAAAGTTAGACCTAAATTTAATTTTGAGGACTGTTTGCTGTGCATAAATGTGCAAATTTATGGGAAAGTTTTAGAGTAAATTTCTATTTGTAACTTTATATGTATTTTTAAAAATAAAGTAATGTGTCTGAAAATTTGCATAAAAAATACTACATAGGCAATATTTCATTTCCGTTCCGTTCCGTCATCTTCCGCTTGTTCTGGGGCCGGGTCGCGGGGGCAACAACCTCAGACGGGAAGCCCAGGCTTCTCTCACCCCAGCTGCATCCTCCAGCTCAACCGAGTCGTTCCCTGGCCAGCTGTCCGGGGTCTGCCTCTTGGTCTCCTCCTGGTAGGATGTGCCTAAAACACCTCACCAACAAGGCGCTCGGGAGGCATCCTTACCAGATGCCCGAACCACCCTATCTGGTTTGTCTCGACCTGGAGGAGGAGCGTCTCGACACCGAACTCCTCCTGGGTGGCAGAACTCCTCACCCGATCTTAGTTTTAAATTGGAAATCTCAAATTAAATATTGACAGAATAAATTGTCAACAAGTGTTTCAAAACCATATAAAACCAAACATGTGTTGATCAAGAAGCACGTCTTGTTGTACATTGTTTCCTTTTTAGAATTGAAATATTCTTCATTTTGGGTGATTTTTCAGGCTATTGAAGGTTTTGCTTTGATGGTTAAGCGAACAGCTCAGACGCTGCAGTTATTTGGGACCGAACTGGCAGAAACTGAACTCCCAAATGAAATTCAGGCTACAAGCATGCTGCTGAGCTCACACACTACCAAAAGGGACAAAATGAAGGTAAAATTAGACACATACACACATGCATTATTCAGAGCTACTGAGATTATTGTTGGTTTTAAATGTTCCTCTGTATGTTTGCATACTATAGGCGGACATGCTGGTGGCATTAGGACAGGGAAGCATGCTGCTGGAGAGCATCAACGAGCCTGTGATGCAAGACCCCGACCACAACATGAACCAGGATGAGTTGGAGAACCTGGCAACAGTACAAAGGTAAAAGAACGCCCCCTCTTTTGGTTCACAAAAAAAAAATAAAAAGAAGAAAGGAAAGGGGACTAGGGAAGCTATCCCGTTGCAGGGCCAGCAAATGGGCCACCAAAATGCAGGAACATGACTCTTATTTTTCAAAATGTTCTGGTGGGTAATACCCTCAGCCCCCTTATACTGACTTTGTCAATTACCCCGCACCACCCAACTCCCTTTAAAAAAATCCTTGATCCGCCCCTGGTAAAGATGGAGGAAAGTACTGTCAGTAAAAAACCTCAAGGAAAAATGTTAAATTCAAGGCCTGACGTTGATGTTTTTAAGAAGTCAATGAAAAGAAAAACAGAATGAGACAAAAAAAGAATAACCTTTACTTGTAAGTTATTTGGAATAAAATATGATGTCAAATAGATTTAAATTTAACATTTTAACTGAGTAAAACTTTGTTGATGTTAAGAAGTTAGGCTCTCAAAGAGCATCAGAAATAAATGATGGTCATTACATGTCTGCTCATAAAAAAAAAGTTGTCACGTATAAATGAACATTAATTTTTTTTCAGAAGGAGCAAATCAAATTTTAGTGAAGATTAGTAGGAACATTTGAAAGGTCGTTATTTACACTCAACACATCTTTTTTTTTTTTTTTTAAAGCACTAGAGTAAAAGTAGTTTTATTTAATCTCCTGAACCAATTATCCCTAATAAGGTCAGGGAGTGTCTCGAAGGCTAGCCTGGCTTATTTCAGGTGAGAGGCAGGGTACACCCCAAACAGGTTGCAAGTCTGCTGCGGGGCCAAGTACAATAAAAGAAGAAGACAAATAACCTGAAAGAAAAATGAAAATGACAAGAAGTCAGCGATTATAATGATATGATAGTTAAAATTGTTAAATATTTTTCAAATAACTATAAATTAACGCAAAGCTGAAAGAAAACTTCCTATTGGCCGTCTGGTCTCCAACGGTTGGGCCATAAAATTTCTGTTTTCATTGGACCATGTTTACAGGCATTGTTCCAGGACAACATGCACACATACAGTAGATAAACAGGAACATCAAAGCATCTCCTCTAATCTACTGTATTCTTCACTTCATGTGTTCAGGCTTCTGTCTCAGCTAGACGAAACCGAGAGAGCCTTCGACGAGTTCTGGCTGAGACATCAGACCAAACTAGAGCAGTGTCTCCAACTACGACACTTTGAGCAGAACTACAAGGAGGTGTGCTGAAATCCGATCGGTAGGACCCCTCTTAGATTTCTAGGCTAACTCCCTTGTTTCTCTTCTAGGTGAGGGCTCTGTTGGATCAGATCTCTGAGAAACTCACAACCTTCTGTGAGGTTGGGATCAGCCCCGCCCATGCTGAGCACATCTGCAACGAACTCGCCAGCTATGAGGAGAAAGTGAAAGTCTGTGTAAGTAAAACACAGTCTGTAGGATATACAACTTTTGTGGCACGTATGATTTGAAGGTTGAACAGATGATCCATTAAAATTCATTTTTGCATGAGAGATGGATTGTTTTGCAAAATAATCTTGATTTTTTTTTTCTTTACTTGTGATTGTAAAAAAAAAACAAAAACCTCAGTTTTAAGTTGTGATCAAAATTATTAAAGAAATTAAATTTCAGCATCATCAAGATTATTGCTTATCTGGATTTTGTCTCAGGGTTTTGGGATTTTTTAAATTAAACTTTTGAGATTTTTTGTTTTGTCATTTGAGCCCAATCACAGTAACTTTCATCATCCGAAAACTTAAACACACCTCAGCAACTTTCATCCAATGATCAAAATTTGGCACGATAACAAAATTTTCTCTATTTCTTTGCTTTTCCAGGAGATTCTGGACAGAGCTGTTACTTTATGTAGTGAGGGTGATGAACTTATCAAAAACTCTCACTACGCTGAAGATTCCATCCAACCCAAATGCAGCGAACTCAGAGAAATCAGTGAGAATGTGAGGAACAGTCTGACAGACAGAAAGGAGCACCTTCTCAAAGCCTTGGAGCTGCACCGCCGGTTGGAGAGGGTGAGAAGACAACACACACTCACACATCATTTTATCATCAATTAGTCCTGTTGGTTACATTTATCTTCTACTGATGTCTTCTGTAGGCATCTCGATGGGTTGATGATGGAATTTATCTGCTGGCATCCCAACCAGTAGATAAGTGCCAATCCCACGAAGGTGCAGAGTTGGCCCTGCAGGAACTGGAGCGTTACCTAGATAACGCTAGCCAAAACCAATTGACTGACCTCGACACCATCTGGACAGAGTTTGAATCTGTGCTGAACCAGCAGCTCAGGGTGAGGAAACCAGCATGTGAGAAGAACATCATTCTCACAGGAATTGTAATAACTTGATGCAGTTATGAGGAACAGAAAAAATCAGCTGCCATATGACCAGATTATTGTCATGTGTCTGACATCAAAACAGCAGTAGGTCTCAGATTATAGCGTTAATGCAGCGATAGTGATGACACGCTGAGGATAAATCATCAGTTACTGATGGCTTCCTATGTGCTAGGATCAAGTGGAGAAAGTTCATCAGAAGCAGGTCTCCATGCAGGAGATGTTTGACAAGAGGAGGATCAGCCTGAAGAAACTAGCAGCCAAACAAACACGACCTGTGCAGCCGGTGGCCCCGAGACCCGAAGCCTTCATCAAATCACCTCTAAACTCACCAGGTAAATCCTCACATTTCAGATTATTCATCCTCCTTTGGTTTGAAAAGTTAATTCCTAATTCAATCCCTAATTTTCTTTTTAAATATTTTTAAACTCATGTTTATTTTTCATAAATTTCTGCAATTTTTTTAGGTTGATTTTTGTGTCAAATTTTATGTCAAATTTATAATCTTATCAATGATGAAAATAAATCAAATATTTGATTAAAGAGCAACTTTTTACTTGGTTGTACAAAATGCAATCGGTTGATTTTTTTTTTTAAATAAAAAATTGCAATGAAGCAAAATGACATATCTTTTTTGCAAAAAATTAAACATTACTGATTAACGAGACATGTTTTTTTAATTTGATACATTTTTTAATGCATGAATTATTTAATGTTATAAACAATTTTTCTTCCTCTAATGCATGTGCATAATGTCCTTTTTTTCTACTGAGTCTATAAAATGATTTTAATAAGAGTTATTACACTATTTTAAATAATTAATTGAGATTGAAATTGATAGTTTCTAAAACAATTTACACAATTATTAAGATTTAAGGCAAAATGCATGCAAATTATTTGGAAATATTGAGTTATTTAAAAAAAAAAACACCATAAAGATAGTTTGCTTGGTCAGAAATAAAAATTTATGTGAACTGTTTATGTGTTTATTGAATGAATAATTTTAGTTAAAAAAAATTATGTGAAACTTAAGTTAAACTTCAAATTCTTTCCTTTTTTTTCCCCTAAAGCACACAGAACAAAACAGGAAAGAAACAGTTTGGAAACCAGTAACAGCTTTGAAAAAGTAAGTTCCCTCTCATGCTGGCACACATTTAAAAAAAAAAAAGTTTTCAATAAGCCAATAACTCTTCCTTTCTGTTCAGGACGACGTGCTGCTGCAGAACGGAGACAGTAACAGCAGACATGCATCTTTGTCTGAGCAGGAGGAGAACTTGGCCGTGCTCAGGCGGTGAGGAACTCTTTCATCTGTAATCAGATTACACAGCAGATGGACTGCTGTTATCTTATTATCTCCAGAGCTCTTCTACCTTTTTTGAAATTCACGTTTGATCTCTGTTTTCATCCCATCTGCAGTCATGTCATGAATGAGCTGCTGGAAACTGAACGAGCGTACGTGGAGGAGCTGCTGTGTGTTCTGCAGGTGCTCGTCCACTCCACAGAAAGTTTCCTGGACTCTTCTTTTTTACGTCCACCAGAAATTTATAGCTTTTTGTTTTTTATTCTAGGGATATGCATCTGAGATGGACAACCCAGCTGTTTCTCATCTCATCCCTGCTCCTTTACAGAACAAAAAGGAGGTTCTCTTTGGGAACATGACAGAAATTTATCACTTTCACAAGAGGTATCATCATAAGATACACACACAAATGTATTTTAATCATCTTATTTTATATGAAATTCACATATTTTCTCTTTTCTTTTTTTTTAAAGAACATTTCTGAGGGAGTTGGAGCAGTACACTGACTGTCCTGAGCTTGTTGGAAGATGCTTTATCGAGAGGGTGAGTCAGAAAATCTGCTGGCAAACATTATTGAGCAGCTTTTCTGGACACTAATTATTCTTCCTGCCTTTCCCAGATGACAGACCTGCAGATCTATGAGAAGTACTGTCACAACAAACCTCGTTCTGAAAGCCTTTGGAGACAGTGTTCAGACTGCGCCTTCTTCCAGGTGAACCAGCTTGCTTCCAAATGAACAGAAACTTGGCTCAATTTTTAGCTTTGCATAAAAATTGGATCTGTCTTGCTTTTTTTAGGAGTGTCAAAAAAAACTGGAACATAAACTGGGTTTGGACTCTTATTTGCTAAAGCCAGTTCAAAGGATCACCAAATATCAGCTGCTATTGAAGGTAATAAAATAATTTATCTGCCTGAAAATAAATTCAGCTTATCATACTGCATGCAAAAAATATCTTGAAGTGAAAGGAGAGGTAGTTGAGCGGATTGTTTGTTTCTGGCTGCAGGAGATGCTGAAGTACAGCAAGGGCTGTGACGGCGCTGAAGACCTGCAGAAGGCACTGACTTCTATCTTGGGTATTCTGAAGGCTGTCAACGACTCCATGCACCTCATTGCGATTACAGGATATGAGGTGAGTTACTATTCCATTAACAAAACAAAGTAAATGTATTATTTAAAGCTCCCATCTCGTGCCAAATAACTCTTTTCTTGTTTTATCTTATGCACATGGACAACCTATTTTTTTTTTTGCATAGTTTTGGTTGCTTTTGCACAGATTTGTTGAAGCTGCACAAACTCACCTAAAGCCATGAGTTGAATGCTGCCCGACATTAACGACACAGTGATACAAGCACAAAAATAATGTCATTTTAATCGTTTAATTGTGAGGGTAATAGACACATGTTGGCACAAAAGAATATCAACCCAATAATACAAGTTTCGGTTGGTGGAAAAAAACCGTGGTGAGACCGACCATGTTGTTTGGTTTAGAGACAGTGGCACTAAGGAAAAGACAGGAAACAGAGATGGAGGTAGCAGAGATGAAGATGCTGAGGATCTCTCTGGGAGTGACCAGGATGGACAGGATCGGAGGAACAGCACATGTTAGAGGTTTTGGAGATAAAGTCAGAGAGGCCAGACTGAGATGGTTTGGACATGTGCAGAGGAGAAAGAAGAAGGATGCTGGGTTTGGGACCATCAGAAAACAGAACTAGAGGAAGACCAAACAGGAGGTTCATGGATACAGTGAAGGAAGACATAAAGATAGTTGGCGTGACCGAAGAACATTCAGCAGATAGGGTTAGATGGAAGAAACTGACTTGCTGTGGTGATCCCTGAAGAGAAATGCCCAAAGAAGAAGAAGCAGTTGTTAATAGGAGAATCTTCTTCGGCCAACTGAGATGCATTCCTGCTAACAATCATAGCCATTTTTACATGACAGTGCAACAGAATTACTGGCAAGAAAAGAGTGTTTTCAAGGTTGCATTGCATCTGCAAATACAGTCACTTTTTTCTCAAACTCCATTAGCTTAATTTAACCCACAACTTCCAATGCTTTTCTTTTTCAGGGTAATCTCAGCGAGCTGGGTAAGCTGCTGATGCAAGGGTCGTTCAGCGTGTGGACGGAGCACAAAAAAGGTCACGCCAAAGTTAAAGATTTAGCACGTTTCAAACCTATGCAGAGACATCTCTTCCTCCATGAGAAAGCCTTGCTGTTCTGCAAGAAGAGAGAGGAGAACGGGGAAGGCTACGAGAAGGCTCCCTCTTACAGCTTCAAACAGTCTCTCAGTGTGAGTGTCTGCTAAATAAACTCTCCTCACATGTTTATTTATTGATCACACAGTACATATCTTAATTCTGCGTGCAGATGAATGCAGTGGGGATCACAGAGAGCGCAAAGGGAGACAACAAAAAGTTTGAAATTTGGTCCAACTCCAGAGAGGAGGTCTATATAGTTCAGGTAAACAGTGATCAGTGTCAATTTAATGAAACATTCACAGTTTAAATGAAAAGGTCTAAATATGTATTTTGTTTATCAAGGCACCAACAGCTGATGTGAAAACAACGTGGGTCAATGAGATCAGGAAAGTTCTCACGACGCAACTGGAGGCTTGCAGAGGTACACAGAGAAGTACAAATAAAATACAATAATGATATATGTATCATGTTTAAATATGTATGTGTGTGTATTAATATATATTTTAAAATCTAATTTTATTAGGATAATAAAATCAAATCAAATTATCCTAATCCAAATCCTAATTTGAGAGAAGCCAGATGGGGTGGCTAGAGCATCTGGTTAGGATGCCCCCCCGAGCACCTTGCTGGTGAGGTGTTTCGGCATGTCCTGCTGTGAGGAGACTAAGGGGCAGACCCTGGACCCGCTGGAGAGACTATGTCTCACAGCTGGCTGGGGAACGACTTGGGATCCTTCCGGGTGAGCTGGAGGATGCAGCTGGGGTGAGAAAAGCTTGGGCTTCCCGTGTGAGGCTGTCACCCTTGCAACCCGGCCACGGTTAAGCAGAAGACGACGAAATGGAAAGAATCCTAATCTATGATAACGACTGATGAATAAAGACTTGTTGTGTTTCAGAGGCCAGCCAGCAGAGAGCACCAGACCAGGTTTTCCAGTTTCCACCAGTTCCCAGTGGGACAGTAAGTCTTAGGTAAGTCTGGACCCCCAAATCACTTTAAATGGACAATGTGACTCCATCCAGGGAAAGGTGTTAAAATGGTAGGTATTGATAATCATAACAATCTGTTAGTGTGGCCTTTCTCTTTACATGCTGTAGGTTGTAAACTTTAATCTCTGTTGCCTTCTTCAGATGTTTAACTAAGGCCCATGTTTCACTCTATCCACCACAGCCCCTTTAAATCCGGTCAGAAAAGCTTTAAGAAGGGAGAAGAGAAGAAAGCCGAGTCCTTTAACCTCGATATGAACTCTTCACCAAAGCTCACAGGAAAAGGTGAGAAAGGAGATTTGGAAAAATAAACTTGTTTCTAAAGATTTTTTTTTTTTTTATGGGAAATGAATTTTCAGTGTGTTCCCTTTAGTGTGTGTGTTACAAAAACATCTTACTACACCTCTTTAATTCCTTTAATTAGTATGTTACCCACTAAGTTTGCGTCTTAAAGACTTCCTCCCCATTTCGATTGTTTTCCTCCCTGCTTAACTTACCTTCTCCCCTGCCTTCCATCTTTCTGTCTGTCTGTCTGTCTGTCTGTCTGTCTGTCTGTCTGTCTTTCCCATCTTCTTTGGGGTCAGATGAGATTGTGACAAGCCCGACCTCAGACAGAGCAGCTGTGGCTAAAAAGCGATTTACTTTACAGGGATTCAGTAACCTCAAAGCTCAGAAAGGTAACTGTGGGTCGAATCATTTTTTACATCATCATTTCTTGTTACTTTGAAATGAGAAAACATTCAAGTTTTTAAAAAGTCAGATGTTTTTAGGTCATTTTTTAAATTCACGCAATTAGCGTATTTTTAGAAAAATATCAAATGTGTCTATTTGCTGTGAAAAAATCATCTTTATCTACTTTTGTAACAAACTTTACCAAAATTTCTATTTGTATGGACCAAATAAACCAAACAGAAACCAGGGGCGGGTCCAGGATTTTCTAAAAGGGTGGGCGTAAGCTCATAGACAAAACGAGCACATGGGGTGCTCGCCAGTTTTGGGGAATCTGGGCGCATTCCCCCCAGAACATTTTGAAAAATAAGAGTCATTTTGTGCATATTTTGCCCAATTATAGTAGTAAGAACATTTTTTTTTTTTTGTAGACCAAAAGGCGCCAACTCCTGGATCCGACCCTGGAAACTATTTGGCAGCTACAAATGTAGTTTACAGAAATCCACACGTTTTTACGAAGATATTTTTGTCCACAGAACCCACAATTACTGATGACAAAAGTTTTACATTACCTCTAATAATCTTCCCATCACCAGGTATCAGACAGCTAGAGACCCTTTTGTATTTTGTTCGTCTCTTTTAGGAGTTTTTCTGTCCACCCCTACTTCTCCTTCGTCTGGTCGTGTATTTCTGCTTTCCAGGACTATGTTATCTTGGTTGTTTCTAAATAGTTTCCAATCAGATGATTAGTTTGCTTCAGAATGGCTGTTTGAATTTTGGTTGATAGAGAAGTGTTAATAAAACATTTCTTTGAGTTTAGTTTCTGTTTCGAGCTGCTTTTTGCTGAAACCCCATCTTTATAAAACTAGTCCCCCACTTTCATTGGTTGTCTTTCCACTGCTCATTTGCATATTGTTTGGTCTGTTATAAAAATGAACTTTTATTCACTAGCTGAGTGTTTTTTAAATGCATTTCAAGCCGTATCAACAATACTTTTCTGGTTTAATGGTAGGATCTCCTACTAGTCCTGATCAGAAGACAAAACGGCAGAGTGACCCCACTCCATTTGGCTTCAAAGGTAACCAGCTCATCTTTGTTAACTACGGTAGTTGCTTTGTATGTGATTTTTAAGAATACCCATGCTCTGTACTTGCTGCTGGGTGAATTACCAGCTATGCCTCGTGTCCCTCAGATGCAGGTCCGCCTCCGCTCCACCTGACCAGAGCCAGGTGGTCCAGCACCTCTAGTCTCTTACAGGCTAAGTGGAGAGGTATACTGGCTCACGTCGACTATGTGTGGGCCTCTAAATCTTAAGGGAGACTAATTTTCTTTCAAGCTGAATCGTCCACTCACCTATAAGAATACTTGCCTGCCACTTTGACTTCATGAGAAATCGTAGCAGTGCATGCCAGCCTCAACAATCCTAGTGTTTACAATCAGTTTTAGGTCTAATTTAGTCCTCTGGAATCCTGGGTTGCAGTAGTGTTTCTTCACTGTGGTTTACCCCGTTTCTTTTACACTTGTAGATCTCTCACTGAAGTTCCCAAAATTACTTTTCACAAGCTTTAAGGTTTAAACTTGCCTTTATTTTGTTTTTTTTCCAGGATGGAACAAGGCCTCTTTGTCGCTGGACGCTTCAGAAGAACACGATGGTTATTCTAGCGCTGAGGACCCACTTAATTCTGATCCAGAAGAGGAAAACATCAAGAAGCTGGTGAATCAAATTGTTAGAATCTTGTTATTGGGAGTGTGACAGTGATTAGGTTTCATTTTCTGTCCAATCACTTCATTTTTGTTCTAATCTGAAAAGTTTTAATCTAGTTACTACTTAAAGTTTTCAAGGTGATAAATGTTTGCACATTGGTGTCCACAGTCTGCAGGAAAATACACTGTGATGGCCGACTACGAGAAAGAAGGCGTAGAAGAGTTTTCTGTGAAGAGCGGTGACACGGTTCAGCTGGTGAAGGAAGAAGGTGATGGTCAATGGTGAGAATAAAACTTTTTCTTCACAAGTTTAAATGCAGCTTAAAAATGTTTTTAAAAAATGCTGCGTAGCTTCTAAACACATAAAAAATAATCGTATCAAGACAAATAATAAAAACATTATTTAATTCATTTATGGTTCAGTGGTCAGCACAGTGGCCTCACAGCAATAAGGTCAGGGGTTCGAGTCCAGGATTCAATCTGTAGCCTTTCTGTGTGAAGTTTGCATGTTCTTCCTGCGTGTGTGTGGGTTTTCTCCGGATACTTTGGTTTCCTCTCATTCTCCAAAAATGTGTGTTAGGTTTATTGGCTAGTGTGTAATTGCTTTAGGAATGACTGTGTGTGTGTGTGTGGCCCTGCAACAGACTGCTGACCTGTTCGGGGTGTATCCTGCCGCTGACGTAAAATGAGCCGGGATAGGCAACCCAAGTAGAGATAAGCGGTTTGGAAGACAAACTAATAAAATCTTCAATGTGCCTACGCAGGCCTTTATCAACTTCTGAACCCAAAAAAACCCAGAAAACTAGTTCACGTAAATTAATATTGTGAATTATCATTGGCATAGTTTACGATGTTATTTACAGAATCTAAGAGATTCATCATATTTCATCACACAAAAAGACTTTAATTTAATATTTCTGTTTAGGTTTGTGCGTAATCTGAACACACAGAAGGAAGGCTGGATTACTGCTGCTAATCTCATCACATTCATTGAAAAATCCAAGTCATGTCAGTCTCTCACCAGCTCAGGTATTTAAAGCAACATTCATCAATGCAGCACATAGTCAATTCATCACAGAATAATGTTGTGTTTTTTCTTCAGAAGGAAGTGGTTCTGGTAATCTCAGCACGTCTTCTAGTTGCAGCGAAACCGACACAAACTTCTCAGACATCAAAACCTAAACTCTCTCCAGTAAATCATCGTTTGTGGAACTGCCCTCCAGCACGCAAGCATCGTGTTGCTATGTCTGTGTTGTATTGCCAACATCAGTACTCCTAAAAAGTTTTAGCTCTGAAAGTTGTATTTTTACCATTTTAGATTTGTCTTTACTTTGATCACTTTGCATCATTTGTGAGTGATTATGTAAATTTGATCTGTTATTATGGTTTATAAATGTGTCTCTCATCTAGTCTGAGACTTGTCTGGTTATTTTTAGCAATAGATGTGTGACTAGGCCAGCAGGACTGATCTCATTTCATGCATCTTTTTTTTTTTTGTTCAAAGAGAGAAGTAAGACTTTATACAGACGACATCTGTTTTTACATTAACACGCAATACCGTTTAAATTCATTTCTCAAATATTACTGTAATTATTAATAAGGGACAAATTGATTTGCTTGTTTCGCTTGAATGTTTTACCTTTTTTTCCATCACAACATGTTTATTCAAATTTTTCCGAAACACCCATAAGTGTTCGTCCTCTCATCGTCTCGTCTTTGATTTACTCGTTTTAATTCTTGAATACGTTCATCCTGTTTTTAGAAACTTTTTTTGTCACCAGCTGTCATATGTTGTGTGTAAAACGTCATAACCCAATTCTTTTTGGGTTTTCATATCTTCAACAAAATGTTTTAAAGTGCGAAGACTCAAAGATCACTGTATAGAGATAACTTATTCCCTGAAGAAGGATCACAGTCTGAATGTAGATATTGTGGATTATAATGTGTGTACTGAGATGATATATTGTACAATATGTATGGTTTATGTCACTATTTTATGACTGGTCTAATTTTTTTATATAAATAACTTGTGACAATTTGTGTGTATTCTGTCTGATTTCCTGAGTGGTTTTTTTTTTCTGTAACAGAACATCAGAAATGAAACTGAAAATGTTCAAACAGGTTGCCAGATTTGGACCTTAGTTCAACCAGCTCTATAGTTTTGATTTCAAAATTCACTGTTATTTGATCCTTATTAATTTTGTTAAGTAAGATCAAACTGGACTCCATTTTTAACATGAATCAAAATGTAATCTGATTACAGTTTTAAAATATATGCAGAAAATAGAAAAGTTATGTGCAAAAAAAAAACTTATTCTATAACAGCATCATGAAGTGAAGATGCAACTTTTTAATAGATATTAAAACTGCACAGATGAATAATATTTATAAAACCAATCTATATGTGATCCTGTATGTCTTATTGATCATTTATAAAATTATGTAATGACTCTGTTGTCAATAACAACATAATGTGCAAAACAACTCTCAATTAATTTGCAATGCTTTAGATGTTGAATCAAATTTTTTATTATTATTTTAGATATTTTACAATAAAACAATTTTTGATGTAGAAGCTTTCATAATAATTAAATTTATAATCCCCTTTCTATTCATTTTCAGTAGTTTATCGCCTTTTGACATAAATATTACAATATTTTTTTTATATAAACTAGATCAGCAAAAAAAAAAAAAAAAGGACACATGTTAGCATTTAAAAAAAAAACTAACTTAATTATTATAACTTGTTGACATCCTTCTGTCTCTAAACACAATAGTTTATACACCTGGATATTTGTTTGTTTGTACAGCGTCCGTTGTGGCTGAATAAGCCGATGCGAGAGCTGCAGCTCCCATCACACTTGCTGCAAATGCGATATGTAGTATGAGTCATGGGGGAGCAGTGGAAGACTGACTTTTTTTTTTTTTTTGCTGTTTCTGGGTTTGCATACTTAAAACCTGAGTATCTTAATATAACATTTATACAGATAATAGTTCGTGTGACTGAAGAAGATGCAGCAGATAGGGTTAGATGGAAGAAACCTACTTTCTATGGTGACCCCTGAAGGGAAATGCAGGAAGAAAAAGAATCTAATTCCCTGAGCTTTTAAAAAGAAGAATTCTAAACACTTTGTACTGATGAAATGAGGGCTCAACAGAAAATATTAAATTAATTTTGAATTAAAATCAGTTTTATAGATAAGATTTTAAAAGGAGAAAGTCCAAAAGGGGGTTTTTGCTCCGACATGGCAACCTCATAGTACAGTTCCCTAAAACGACGGAAAGAAAACGAGATCTTTTCAAATGAATCTTTAAAATCAGAGAAACTCCTGCAAACTCCGATCGTGTGAATTTATGATTAATAGAAATGGAAAACAGCCAGACAGCATTCTGTGTGCTTTGTCATCGAACAGAAGAAACCAAGTTAACTGGAGCTTTATCTACAAAAGAGCACATAACAGCCCATGAAAACTGTCTGGTAAGGTTTTAATCTACACTGAATCCACAAACAGGACATTTAAATCCGACAGATTTACGATTAAAATGCTTTTATAATAGAGAAAAATGACAGTTATGGAAGATTAGCTGCTTATAAGAAAGTGAAAGTAAAAAAAATAGAAACAAGTTTTTATTTGGAGGTTTAAATAATAGTAGACTGTAAATAAATAATAATAATAATAATAAAAAAAGAATGAGCTTATATTATTAAAATGCAAAGGAATAGGGATGAGTCCCGAGAACCAGTTTTTTCTTCGGACCCGGGTCCTCGGCCATCATTTTACCCGGACCGATAAGCGCTAGTGACTGATCCGTTTGGACTAGCGGCTAGTCCTTACGGATCCGCTATCGATTCCGGTTCCGCCCCTTTACTCGCGAAGGGGCGGTGCCCACGTGCGCTGCTGCTGCTGCTGCTACACAAGCAAATTTTCATTTTGAAGCCGAGCGAGGCGTAATGGCAGAACGTGCAAAAAGATCTCGAGTTTGGCTTTATTTTACCAAAATCGATGCCGACAACGCACGTTGTCTAAAGTGCGATAAAGTATTTTCATGTAAAGGTGGAACCACGAGCAGTTTGTCCAAACACGTGACCAAAATCCACGGCATTCAGACTGAAAGATGCGGTATGTTTGACGAGCGCGTTGAAGCCGCTCCGACTCCGATACAACAGGTATGCTAACAAATTACAGCGCACGCACGCTTGAAAACGTACGTGTTACATGTTTTAACATAAAAAAAAACAATAAAAGTGAAATCAAAGTGCTGCTTTAATTAATATTTTAACTCATTTGTTAGTTTAAAAAAAAAAGCACATTTTTTAATTGTTTCCCAAAAAAACAAAAAACATTTGTTGCTGTTAAACTTAACAACCGGTAATATTTATTTCTTTTTCTAACTTTGACATTTTATTTGTTTTTATCAAAATCCAGTTCAGATTTATTTTGAAGTATCCCGTTTAAATATTTAAGTAAGGTCTATTTAATTAAATACGGTTCTGTTTGTGAGTTCCACCATCATCATCCAATTAAAGTTTTTATCTTCTTAATACTTATTTGTTTGTTTCTAAAAGTATCGATAAGATTAAGCGGTATCGATAAGAGGACTAGTATCGATAAATCCTTATCGATACCCATCCCTACAAAGGAATTGCTATTGCATTCCTGTCTGTCTGTCCTTCTGTCAGTCTGTCTTTCAGTCTGTCTGTCCTTCTGTCTGTGTGTCTGTCCTTCTGTCTGTCTGTCCATCTGTCTATCTGGCCTTCTGTCTGTCTTTCCGTCTGTTTGTCTGTTCTTCTGTCTGTCTTTCAGTCTGTTTGTCTGTTCTTCTGTCTGTCTGTCCTTCAGTCTGTCTGTCTGTCCTTCAGTCTGACTGTTCTTCTGTCTGTCCTTCAGTCTGTCCTTCAGTCTGTTTGTCTGTCTTTCAGTCTGTTTGTCTGATCTTCTGTCTGTCTGTTCTTCTGTCTGTCCTTCAGTCTGTCTGTCTGTTCTTCTGTCTGTCTGTCTGTCCTTCAGTCTGTCTGTTCTTCTGTCTGTCCTTCAGTCTGTCTGTCTGTCTTTCAGTCTGTCTGTTCTTCTGTCTGTCCTTCAGTCTGTCTGTCTGTCTATCTATCTGTCCTTCAGTCTGTCTGTTCTTCTGTCTGTCCTTCAGTCTGTCTGTTCTTCTGTCTGTCCTTCAGTCTGTCTGTCTGTCTGTCTATCTATCTGTCCTTCAGTCTGTCTGTTCTTCTGTCTGTCTTTCAGTCTGTCTGTTCTTCTGTCTGTCCTTCAGTCTGTCTGTCTGTCTATCTATCTGTCCTTCAGTCTGTCTGTCTGTCCTTCAGTCTGTCTGTTTGTCCTTCTTTCTGTCTGTCCTTCAGTCTGTGTGTCTGTCCTTCTGTCTGTCCTTCAGTCTGTCTGTCTTTCAGTCTGTCCTTCAGTCTGTCTGTCCTTCTGTCTGTCTTTCAGTCTGTCTGTCTGTCCGTCTGTCTGTCCTTCTGTCTGTCTGTCTGTCCTTCAGTCTGTCTGTCTGTCCTTCTGTCTGTCTTTCAGTCTGTCTGTCTGTCTGTCTGTTTATCTGTCCTTCTGTCTGTCTGTCTGTCTGTCTGTCTGTCTGTCCTTCATTCTGTCTGTCTGTCTTTCAGTCTGTCTGTCTGTTCTTCTGTCTGTCTTTCAGTCTGTCTATCTGTCTGTCTGTTTGTCTGTCCTTCTGTCTGTCTGTCCTTCAGTCTGTCTGTCTTTCAGTCTGTCCTTCTGTCTGTCTGTCTGTCCTTCAGTCTGTCTGTCTGTCTTTCAGTCTGTCTGTCTGTCTTTCAGTCTGTCCTTCAGTCTGTCTGTCTGTTCTTCTGTCTGTCTGTCTGTCCGTCTGTCTGTCTGTCCTTCAAATATGAGGTTTGTGTGCTGCATTACACTGCAGCAGGCTTCCACAACAGCACCAATGGTGGGACAAAAAAGGGGTTAGGTGTCTTCCCCAAGGATACCTACAAATATGAGCTTAGTGGGATTTGATCCCACGAACTTCCGGAGAACTTCCGGTCCAAGGGCGAACGTCTACCACTGAGCTATCGCCTCATTTTTTCTTTTTTATGATACAAAAAATGCAGTACTTTTATTCCAACTTTCAGCACAAAACTTTTGAACTATTCAAAATAATATAGCTTTTTTTGTAAAAGCAGAAAATTTGGTTTTATAAAACAATAAAGTTATTTTAAAGTGGTAGTTTGATTTGGTTACATACTGTCTTTTTACATGATCAAAACTCTAAAATAATAGTTCCAAACCTGCTTTTCTCTGCCAGCCTGTCAGTGCGTCAGGTTCTTATATCTGCTTCGTGTGTTTCCAGTTGTACTCCTCGGGTCTTTACACCACAGAGTCACCGACGGATGACGACCTCTTCGGTTTCTCTGTGGAAAATGTCGAGACTGAAGTGATACGAGGAATCAAACTGGTAAAGAGTTTAAGCACTCGGATTCTGAACGTTTTTAATCTGAAAGCTGGAATCATACATTCATTCTCATTCTCATTTGTCTACGTCAGAAATGTTTCTTCTGCAAGGAAAAGGGAGCGACTGTTGGGTGTGAGGTTAAACGCTGCCCGAAGTCTTTCCACTACCCCTGTGTCAAAATTGGTGGACATTTTCGAGTTAAAGATCGTTTTGGGTAAGTCTTATGGACACAAGTTTAGATTTGGAAAATACTTCAATTTGAACTTTAAAACCAGTAGCATAAAGGTTTGCACTGTGGCCTCACAGCAAGCGATTGAGGGTTCAAGTGCCAGAGTGGGGGCAAGGCTTGAATTGCTGGCCTTTCTTTGTGAAGTTTGCATGCTCTCCCTGTGTATGTGTGCGTTTCCGCCCACCCTCTAAATCAGGGGTGGGAAAACTTTTTGACTCGCAGGCCACATTGAGTTCTAACATTTGACAAAGAGGCCGGAACAGGAGCAGATGGATAGCGTGCTTTGGTAACCGCTAGATTAGACCGATAGAATGGTGCGCTAGATTTTAAACAAGTGCGCTAAATGTTACATCAAGAGCGTTATATTTCAAACCTATTGCGCTAGGTCTAAAATCTAGCGCGATAGCGCTTATAAACATCCATTTAGCGGCGCCGGGTTTGAAATCTAAGCGCTTGATGTCACATTTTGCTTGTTTCAACATCTAACATGCTTGTTTACGTGCGTGTATTGGCCCTGATGGCTTTCCATATCTTTGCACGTTATTTATTTTCACAACGTATGTATCACGGACACACACATATTTTAATGGGAGAAGTGTTTTTTCAACAAAGCCAATATATCTAGAAGGCGCCATCTAGTGAGAAAACATCAAAATTGCAGAGAAAATAAAACCATAACAAGGTTTATTTATTTGATTTTATTCAATTTGGTGAACTGGATTAAAACGTTTAACAGGCCTCATGTGGCCTGCGGGCCATAGTTTGCCCATGCCTGCTCTAAATGCATACATGTTAGGTTGACTGGACACTATTAAATTACCCCAATAATGAGAGTGTGGATGGTTGTCTGTGTGTGGCCCCGCAACAAACTGGGGACCTGTTTGAGGTGTAACCTTCCTCTTGCCTTGAATCAGCCGGGATAGGCTCCGATACCCCCTGCGACCTCAGGATGTCCGCAATAAGCATTAGGAAGATGAATGAATGAACTTTAAAATCTTTTCTTTCTGATTTTCATCTTACAGAGTATACTGCTCAACCTGCTACAAAAAGAGTGAGTGATCACACATGCTTGAATCCTTTTTTTTGGTGTAAAAGATGATTAATTCTGCCTTTTTTATGACCAGAATATGGTGAAAGTGTGAAATCTCAATCCTTAAAGAAGCGTTCTTCATCAGGACGACTCGAGGTTTGTTCAAATCTAATAATTTTTTTTGTGGAAGAAAAAAAAACTTTTTAACATTAGATGATATTTTAATTAATTAAAAAAAGGTGATTAAAATGATTAACCGTCATATATGTGTGAGGCTTCTTGTTTAGCTGGAAGAACACAGAAAGATGAAGAGTAGGTTTAATAGGTTAACTATGTAAGTATATTTTTTGTTCTTTGATTTTTTTTACTACAAATTTTCTGGTTTTGTTTTTCTTATTTTAAAATCACAATCTAATATTTTTGTCTTTTAGGTCACATTTTGATGTTTTTTCACATCTCAAGAAATTTTCTGAAAATGGTAAATATTTCTAAAAATAAATCCTATTCGCCTGCTTTTTGTCTTGAAAACTAAACGGCTTTCTTACCATCAGGTGATGAACAAGAACCGGGACCATCTTCCAAGGTTTATTTTTATTATTGTGATATTATTTTTTACATCCTGGTGTTTTATCACACTAACATTTAAACTGTTCTTTTTGTTTTTCAGAGACGGTTGAGTTTTGATGAAAAGTAAGGTTTTCCATTTAAAGTTTTTTTTTTTAATCTTGAGACTTCAAACTATTTTCAGTAATTTCTTGAACGACTGACCGGTGACACAAAATTTCATAAAAAAAAAAAAACATTAAAAAAAAAAAAAAAAAATTAAACTTTTTTTGCAGGAATAATGCATAAAAAAATCCTGCAAAAAAAAGATGATAAAAAAAAGTTACACTGAATTCCACCAACTCTTTTGTTACTTTTGTGTTTAAAATGCAAATAATGACTAGAAAGTAAAATATTTCAAGTATTTTTGGGTTTAGTCCACTGATAAACAATAATGACCACATTAAAAACTCAGATTTTTACCCAAACCTGTTTGACCAATTTAATTTTATATAAGAATATAGCAATGATCCAACTTTAAATCGAAATATTTTAGTTGAAAAGTAAATTTAACATCCAGATTCTAGACCAGGCACGGGCAAACTACAGCCCGCGGGCCACATGCGGCCCGTTAAACGTTTATATCCGGCTCGCCAAACGTCAATTTTTCAAAATAAATGAACCTTGTTTATGTTTTATTTTCCCTGCAATTCTGATGTTTTCTCACTAGATGGAGCACTCTAGATATTTGGCTTTGTTGAGAAAACAACAACACTGCTTCCTTTGAAATGTGCGTGTCTTCGTGATGCCCCTGTTATCGAAATAAACAGTGCACGCATATATGAAAAGCCATCTGGGCCAATACATGCACATAAAAAAGCACGTTGGATTTCAAAACCTAGAAAATTAAAGGACATGTTTTCTTCAGATCCCAAGATGTGTATTTTTCTCCAATGAGGTGAGGTTACTAAAGCATGCCATCCATCTGCTCCTGTTCTAACATTTTGTCAAATGTTAGAACTCAAATCAATGTGGCCCCCGAATCGAAATTTGTGTCTACCACTGTACTAGACATTAAATGTTTTTCTTGTTTGTACTATCTTTGTTAAACACTATGCAGGGTCTTTATTAATTCGATAGTTATAAGATGTAAACTGATCAAATCTTCTGCTGCAGGGACGACACAGATCCTCCTATCAAACGGAAATTTAAACGGAAAAGAATAATCACTGATGATTCTTCTGATTCAGGTTCAACACAAGCAGAATAAACACCATTTCCAGTTGTTTCATTCAGAAACTAATTGTGGAATTCTTCTTTTTGGACAGAGGTTGAAGGTGATATTCCTCCTTTGGAATCGGACATGGATGAAAGTGTAAATTCTTAAATTGATTCATCTTATTTTGTAATATTTTTTTATATGAATGACTCTTATTAATCTTTTTATCTGCTTTTTTCTGTGTGTGTGCATTTGTGTTGATCTTCGCAGCAAATCAGGTATGAGATTTTTTTAATGTTATAAAGTTTGATGTGAATATTAGGTGATTTTTTTAAATTAGGATTGAACACATCATCATTAAACCAAGTTTGATGTCACTTTAATGAGCCTGCTAAATCAGTTTTTCCCCACAGCCAGGATCATGAACTTCCTGGTGGATCCCTCACAGGTGATCAACATTTAAATAAACCGTTACAAATCAGTTTGGAATATTTTTAAACTCCTTTTTTTGTCTTGTCTCAGAAAACCATCCGTCTGGTGAAAAGGAAGATGGAATCCTTAAGGATGTAATTAACACCAATGATTCACCCATCCTTTCGGTATGTTCTCATAAATGCCGTTCCGTTCTGTCATCTTCCGCTTATCCAGGGCTGGGTCACGGGGGCAACAGCGTCAGACAGGAAGCCCATGCTTCTCTCATCCCAGCTGCATCCTCCAGGTCACCCAGGAGGATCCTGAGTCGTTCCTCAGCCAGCTGTGGGACATAGTCTCCCCAGCAGGTCCGGGGTATGCCTCTTGGTTTCCTCACAGTGGGACGTGCCCGAAAAACTTCACCAGCGAGGCGCTCGGGATACACCCTGACCAGATGTCCGAACCACCCCATCTGACTTCTCTCAACCTGGAGGAAGAGCGGCTCGAGACCGAGCTTCTCCCGGATGGCAGAACTTTTCACCCGATCTCTGAGTGAGAGCCCAGCCACCCTGCGGAGGAAGCTCATTTCGGCCTCTTGTATCCGCGATCTGAACAGAATCGGTTACAGCTAAATAAAGACTAACAGCTCGTTGATGCTTCAAACATGTCGGAACTAAAAGAAACCAGCTGTGGGTGGTGGCCGAAAGAAAGATCGCGGATACAAGAGGCCGAAATGAGCTTCCCCCGCAGGGTGGCTGGGCTCTCACTCAGAGATCGGGTGAAGAGCTTTGCCATCGGCGAAGAGCTCGGTGTCGAGCCACGCCTCCTCAAGGTCGAGAGGAGCCAGATGAGGTGGTTCGGGCATCTGGTCAGGATGTCCCCCCCGAGCGCCTCACTGGTGAGATGTTTCGGGCACGTCCCACCGGGAGGAGACCGAGAGGCAGACCCCAGACCCGTTGGAGAAACTATGTCTCACAGCTGGCTGGGGAACGACTCGGTATTCTCCTGGGTGAGCTGGAGGATGCAGCCGGAGAGAGAAAAGCCTTGGCTTCTCGTCTGAGGTTATTGCCCCCTCGACCCGACCCCAGATGAGCGGAAGATGACGGAACAGTATCTGCGATCTCATTCTATCATAAACATCTAAAAAAAAACATCCACAATATGTGTACACTACGGTGCATGCACCCGAACCTGTGTGCTCCCCCCAACCTTTCTATGTGGGATTTACGTGTTCCACTCCTGGGAAGTCCAGTGTGTTTATGTGTGTGTTGATGTAAAATGTTTTTCTTCCTCTCAGGATGCTGACTCGGAGAGTTTGTTAAATCCTCTCAACATCTGCCCTCCTGTAGCTTTTGAGAAAAACACTCAGACTTCATCAGATGAAAACGTCGTGTCTGTTCAGGTGCAGACCCTCAGGAACGATTTTAAAGGTAACATCTCCCATCTCAACGTGTCTAAGTATATAAAATAAACATAATAAAATTAATCATCTTTCTTCTTAGAGTCCAGTTCATCACAGAGTCCTGATCATATCACACAGGTGGGCGGTGTCTCAGAGGTGGTCTGCACTGCACAACTTTCTCCAAGTTCTCCTTCAACTCCTCCATCAGAGCACTCCACAGCTCACAAAGGGACTGATCCACCTCCAATTAGCACCTCATTAACTACCCCCCTCGCTCCATCTGAACCCAATCATGTAACCCTGGCACCCTCCCTCTACCTCGCAGCTTCCCCTGTCCCACCTCCCTCTCACTCCGTGTCCAGCATTGACTCCACAATCTTCTGGAGGAGCTGCAACACGGCTGGTTGCACACAGGACATCTTCTTTGACTTTAATAATGAAATGACAGAAATCTTCAGGAGGATCCAGACGGATCAGGCCAGTAAAGAAGGTCAGAGAGGACACGAAATGTTGTTGGCATGTCGACTTAGTCTGTTTAGTAAATTTAACCTCTCCACAGATTATGATCGAGCTTTATCGGTAATGGAAGCTTCTGGAAAGTTGACGGAGTTTGTTTCCAAGCAACAAAGAGGTGAAGTAAAATTTAATGACGATGGGGATTAAGTTTAGTAGACACAAGAATACAAACAAAAAAACTATTTTTACTTGTGAAAGTTAGTTAAATTTAACTCTTTACTGCACAAATAATTTATCCTTAATGCAGTATTACCCACAATTTTTAACTTTACTGCACAAATAATTTATCCTTAATGCAGTATTACCCACAATTTTTAACTTTTCGAATCATCATGGTTGACTTCATGTTTGAAGGATACTTATAAAGGATCAAATCTGAGCCACGTGACAGACTGGTGACTTGTCCAGGGTGTATCATGCCCCTTGCCTCGAATCAGCCGGAATGGGCTCCGGCACCCCCCGCAATGACTGACGTATTGACTTACAAATCTGAGACATACTATTAAAAATTTAAGCGTAAACACAAGATTTTTAGATGTAAAAGTAAGAAAGTCTTAAAAAGTTTTAATAAATGTGGAGACGGGTGGAGACGGTAGCCGCGTGGTTAGAGCGTTCGCCCGCGGACCGGAAGGTCGTGGGTTTGCGTCCCACGGAGAGCACGTCTAGGGTCCTTGGAGAAGACACCTAACCCCCGCTTCTCCCACCATTGGTGCCGTTGAAGGGCAGCCTGCTGCGGTGTAAGGAGTGCAGCAAACAAATTTCCCCGGTGAGGGATGAATAGAGTAATTCATTTATTTATTTTATTTTATTTAAATAAAGCAAAGCATTCAGTTTGTTAACATTTACGCACTACTGCTTGAACTCAGCTAAAGATTTGTCTCATTAAACGACCGTATTTTCCGCACCATAAGGCGCATCGTATTCTAAGGCGCACCTTCAATGAATGGTCTTTTTTAAAACTTTTTTCATATACAGGGGCGGACCCAGGATTTTCTAAAGGGGGGGTGGGTCGTGAGGTCATTTACAAAGCCGGTATGGAGGGCCTGTGGCATTTCCGCTCCAGAATGTTTTGAAAAATAAGAGTCATTTTCCTGCATTTTGGTGGCCCATTCGCTGACCCTGCAAGGGGATAAGCTTGAAAAGTCACCTTTTCTTAGTTCTTCTTTTTTTTTTTTTTTTTTTTTTTGTGGACCATGCAATCCCCCTGGATCTGCCTCTGATATCCAGTGTAAGGTGCACTGCATTCTAAGACTCATAAAAAGAAACTACCATAACTGTGGTGTCTGGGTTTGCGCCACGGACCGGTTTAGTGTCTGACAATATTTTCACGGACCAGTCTAAAGGTGTAGCAGTAAAACTAAATAAGACCAGCCTGAAAAACTTGCTGTTTTCTGTGTGGAGTTTGCATGTTCTCCCTGTGTATGCGTAGGTATCTTCCCACTCTCCAAAAAACATGCATGTTAAGTGAATTGGCCACTATAAAATTCCCCCAAGGAATGAGTGTGTGTGGAGATTTGTCTGTGTGCGTGGCCCTGCCTCTCACCTGAAATCAGCCGGCATAGGCTCCAGCGACCCCATTAAAAATATAAGCCTTTCAGAGGACGAAAACAAAACAGTCCCACTGATCTCTGTGGTGAAGAGGAAATCTTTGTGGTTCTAAGAACATGTCACATCTTCATTGTGTTGTCTTCTTCTTCGCTTCCAGAACTCCAGAGGAAACAAGAGGAGCTGCAGAAAGCAGCAGAAACCATGAGTGAACTGGTCACAGTATTAAAAAAACAAACGGATTCCTAACAGGTGAAATAAACACCTGGATTTTTTATATTTTTCTTTTACTTTTGTATTCATTATACAGTAATGTTTTTGAACAAGCTGGGTTCTTGCAAGTTTTTTGTGCTTGGAAATGATGGAGGTCCAAAATGTTCATTTTAGGTGCATGTTTACTGTGAAATACGTATTCTAAAAAACTACAATTCACATTGTTTTTTTAAATACCGTATTTTCCGCACTATAAGGCGCACCGCATTATAAGGCGCTACAGTAAAGGCTGGGGTTACGTTATGCCTTCACTAAATGGTGGTGCACTAAAGGAATGTAAAAAAAAACTAGTCAGATAGGTCAGTTAAACTTTATTAACAATTACAAAACAGCTTTCTGTTTTTACTCCCAAAATGAATAAACAGCTGTTTTATTATTTTCTCCGAGATAAAGTATTAGTATTTTTGTGACACAGTTTATCTTCCATTGGAGATAAACGATGTTTAGTCTTGTTTACTTGGCGCAGCGCATCCTCTTGCTTCCCCACCATTGATTCATTAATGTTGAACTCTCTCGCTGCGGTTCTATTCCCGTGTTCTACTGCGTGACCGATCGCCTTGAGTTTAAACTCTGCGGTGTAACAGTGTCTCTTGGTAGGAGCCATTTCTGGGTCTTTACACAAACACACAAATGGAAATGAGACGCCCTTTCATATATCCCAGCATGCACTGCGCACTACTTCTTCTACGGGGTGAATGGAGTCAGCGGCTGCTTACCGTAGTTGCGACACTCGTTGTAGCTCAATATTAATCCATATATAAGGCGCATCGTGGACTTTAGAGAAAATTTAAGGTTTTTAGGTGCGCCTTATAGTGCGGAAAATACGGTAATACTTTTTGTATGTTACTATGTGCATGTGTCCATGGTGCTGTCTAGCAGATGGAATACTTACACTTAAACACCTGTTTCTATTTTTTTTAATAGATTTTTTTTGTATTCCTTCATTTTTGTAAACAGTCAATTACTGTTTTTTTGGGTTTTTTTTAAAAGAATATATCAATCATGGGTAAAAGAAATTTTAATAAAAAAAAAAAACTTAATTCACATTTATTTAACTACATGTATTTTCTTAAAACTAACTGTTAGGTAAAAAATGTAAATACCGTTGTCTTGAGATTTGCGTCTTTGCACCCCAGCTCATAACGCGCCATCCACCTCACCCTCCCAGAAGGCGTCATTTTCCTCCGTTCCAGATGATCTAAACATCAAGATCTGCGACCTGGCCTTGCGCTAATTTCCATTGGAATTGGTGTTTTTTTCAAACCTGCTCTGCATTTTTTGACAAAAAACTATAATTTAGAACGCACAAGTAACTGTTTTTTATTCGTTTAATGTGTATTAATTTTTAGGTTCTGCGACTGGATGTTCACCGCCGCAGATCTCGTCAGAGTACCGTATTTTTCAGACCATAAGTTGCAGGTTTTTTTTTCATAGTTTGGTCGGGGGTGCAACTTATACTACGGATTGACTTATATATGTTTTCCCTTCTTTTTATGCTTTTTTGTCCTAGTGCGACTTATACTTAGGTCCGACTTATGGTCCGAAAAATATGGTACTTCAAAAGTGTCTTTAGATAATGTGGTCTCCCAGCTGCAGACAGTTCCTGACCATCTGTGTGACACAGTGTTATGTTAACTAAGGACTGTGCTGAAATTGTTTGCAGAGCATCCCACACCTTTACCTTTGTCTCCACCTATCTGTGAATAAGGGTCTGGAACCTTCTAACACCCACTACTCTGTAAGAACACGTGTCTGGATAACTAAAGCAGACGGGGACACATTTCTTTGTAGACAATTCTGGTCAGGAGTGAATACTACCCTTGTGACAAGTAAAATAAGAAAAACGCTCTCTCGTTTATTCTCCAATCAGCACAGCTTTTGGGCGAAAATAATTTTTTTCCCTCTAACACTAATCCAAAAAGTCTAGATTTCCAGTTTACTTTTAAAATATGCAAATAAAACCAGTTAAAATGGGAAGACAATGAGGTGAAAAGAATTTTATCAAAAGCCTTTCAGGTATAAAGCAAAGAAAAAACAATTTATTTAATCAAAAAGATCAAATTTTCCAGTTCACATGAGGTCAACCAGAAAATTACATAGCATAGAAGTGTCTGTATTCAAACAAATCACTTTAAAAGCATAAGATTTAAACCTTGAGAGGTTGTAAAATAAACTGGCCCTTCATAATACTCAGTATTGGACGTCATAATTTATCATTAACAGAAACTTTAGCATGATTGATCAAACGTTTCTCAGAATTCTCACACGTGTAGTGCACGATCAGATCACAATCTTTAGAAAATAATACTTTAAATATTCTCAGTAAACATCAGACCACGCAGTTTGAGAAGAATTAAAAATCCGGATTTAAAATGCTTTAAATTATTCTGATTTGCTGTTATTGAATAAAAACATCAAAATAGTCCAATCAAAATCAGATGCATGTAAAATGAACCCTAAAACAGAATCATATACTAAATACTCATAACCAATTATAAAAATGTAATCAGACTTAAAAATCCTTGAATTAAGACCGAACTTAAATCCTTCCGATTCCCCTTTGTAACCCAAACCTCCCAGTTTGTATCATCTTACAACAAGACAAAACAGAGAATTAAAAACTCCTGACCTGATGCTGACGTGTACAAATAAATCCAAATCTTTGGAATACACAGAGTCCATAATACGTCAGTTCTTTAGGAAGATTTTCATCAAAACAATAAGTGCAAAAAGTTTTGCTTTCAATCTGAAAATCAAACAAAGTGCAACATTCAATGTAACTTGGTCACTTAATTAAAAAAAAAAAATAGTAACGTCCAGTAACTGGCAAAAATGATAAAAATCCTAAACTTTTCAACATGATTAAACTCCTACTTTACACATTATGTGTAAGTTTACAGGTAAGGCACCGTGGGAAACGGGTCCTGATCAATCCTAATGCCACCCTGCAGCTAATGCTGTACAGTTTATCACTGTGTGTGGAAGACACAAAATAGCCAGCTCTGCAACATCCTCTCCATCAGCAGCTCGTGTCACAGTCAGTTTTTAAAGGCTCCGCAGCGACTGGCTCTGCAAATAAAATCTTTGAGCAGATTTCCATCGATCTGCCAGAAAGCAGCAGTCTGGGTGACCTCAGTCAGATGGTTCACACAGAACTTAAAGCAGAACTCCTCCAGGTCCTTAGAAGACAGAACAAGAGCAAAAATAACAGAATTTTTTTTTTCAACTTGGGAAAAAAAAAAAGAAAGAAAACAATTGAAAAAAAAAAAAAAAAATGTCAACAACGTGAACCCGGTAAGCAGTCCTTCAGTTAAAAGGCTATAATTTCTCCTTCTTTGCTTTCATAAAGCTTTAAAGTGTGGTTGTATTTTTCGGCAGTATACACAGACAGCATACCTTCTCTCAAAAGTAATAATAACTTGTCAAGCAAGCAGAGTAACCTGTCCGAAAACTTCCCTGAAATGCTTCATGTTCCAGCAGAAAGTTACAGAGTAGTTGACCGTCTGAGACACGTAATGCAGGTATTGTTTTGGCAGGAATGTCTTTGAGCGGTCGACACGTGGAGCACATAACTAATGACATGTTTATTGAAGTGTCTAAAATTTAAATTAAAAAGAGGAAGATAAAAAAAAAAAGATTATTTGAATATTTCATAATCCAAAATACAATGTGCAAATTAAATCCAAGTTTTTTTTTCAGATTTCTCATGTAAATTTGAACAACAGAAGTAACCTGTATGAATCATAAATAAAACTTTTGAAAGACGCAGTCTTGCCCCTCATCATCAGCTGTGGTGTTCGAGAGAAATCCGTTCACCCTACCAGCAGCAGAAAGTAACAGAATGTCAGAGGAGAGAGTCGAAGATTAGGGGGAAAAAAATTCTAAATGATTTAAAAATAAAAGCTCTTTGTTTTCACACAAAAAAGTGTCAATACCAGAACCAATAAAATCTTCCTGTTAGTCATCCCTGTTTTGGACAGAAGTAAGCTACTTCTTGAGACCTAATCCAGAAACCCAGTAAACAATCTGTCTGTGACTCTGAAGGGGTTATTATAAAACAGGACAAACTGGAAACTAACGTTCAGCCGGCAGGTGGCTGCAGTGTTTAAAGCCCTGAGGATTTTTCACAAGAAACAAACAACCCAACAAGACACCACATGTTAATAACTTTTCAGTTTACTTTTATGAAGTGTGAACATTTGTTAGTATTATTTTATGTTTAAGCATGTTTTACAGGAGCTGCTGTGTGAGGAGTTCAGTCAACCCACAAATCCAGGAGGTAAATGAAACCTTGTAGTTAAAAATAAATAAATAAATAAAAAAATCATGTGATATTATTTTCTTCCTTTTTTTGTGAACTGCTTTTCTGAAAAATTTCATGTTAAACATATGGCCCAGTATTTTAGAATTCACAAATTAACTGGTCTGAACGTCTGTGGTGAGATTATAAATAATCTCTTGATGATGTCACAGCAGATGAAAGGAAGAAGAAAACTAGAAGTAGTAGCTTTGTGGGCAGAGAAATTTAGACTTTTTGGAGTTGAAACAACTAATCAATTTAATTGACAATTTAAATAGTTATTAACTTCTTTCTTTTTTGGCATTTCTCTTCAGGGGGCGCCACAGCAAGTCAGTTTCTTCCATCTAACCCTATCTGCTTATCCATGAACCTCCTCTTTGGTCTTCCTCTAGTCCTCTTTCCTGGTGGTTCCAAACCCAGCATCCTTCTTCCGATGTACTCTCTCTCCTCTGTGCATGTCCAAACCATCTCAGTCTGGCCTCTCTGACTTTATCTCCAAAACCTCTTATATGTGCTGTTCCTCTGATCCTGTCCATCCTGGTCACTCCCAGAGAGATCCTCAGCATCTTCATCTCTGCTACCTCCATCTCTGCTTCCTGTCTTTTCCTCAGTGCCACTGTCTCTAGACCAAACAGCATGGCCGCTCTCACCACGGTTTTGTACACTTTCCTTTTCATTTTAGCTGAAACTCTTCTATCACAACAGATATTTTTCTCCACTCGTCCAGCCTGCCTGCACATGCTTCTTCACCTCTTTTCCACACTCTCCATTGCTCTGGAATGGTTGATCCTAAGTACTTAAAATCTTCCACCTTCTTTATCTCTTCTCCCTGTAAATAACAATTTTGGTAAATAATTTTCTGGGAGAAGTAGTGACGACACAATTGGTAATCTTCATTTTCTCTTTCCTCACGCACGCAGGCATAAACAAGACTGCAGAACCGTAGACAATCCGAAATAAAGGTAGAATTTATCATTTTTTTAAGCGTATCACATTGCTACGTTATATGTAGGACGTGTGAAAAAAAACACAAATTGATGATCAATGATTGGCTGGACTGATGTGAGGAGAACTTGGAGGTTTCTTGATCTTTGTTGAAGAACGACGTTTTGTTTGCGGAACTCGGCATGTGGAGAAACTGACCTCGGCATCGTAGCGCACAGCAGCAGACAGCAGAGAGAAGGCGTTCTCCACGGTGATCCCTCGCTTTATGATGTGTTGACAAAGACGTTTCAAACGGTTTTCGCAGTACGATGTAGCCAAATCCAGCAGGCCTGAACACACACACAGAACCTCGTTAGGAAGTATCAGAACATTTTTGTATGCATGTGAGTGTGTGAGTGAGTCTAACCTATAGCGTCTTCAGGGGGCAACTCCACATTGTCCGTGTAGAGAAACTCGAGGAATGATCGGTAAACTGGGAAAGAGAACTGATCGATTTCTATCACCTCCTTCATGTCTTCGTTCCAGTGGGACTGAAACATGGACCTGAAATGTTCACACCTGCAAAGCAAAGAAGAATGAAAAAGCTAAAAAAAAAAAAAAAAAAAAAAAAAAAAAAAAAAGGTGGAATTTATTTTCAATGGAGGTGAATTTCTAACCTGATCTTTAGAACAGCTTTGTGCACGTAGATGTATTTTCCTTCCACGCAGAACTTGAGATCAGAGGTTTCTGGGTTGTTGAACTCTTTCTTTAAAGACTGAGCGACAGTGAGGAAGTCATCGTACTCTGATGGAAATACAAACGTCACACGACGGCGTCCACAAACATCAAACTACGGCAGTGTAACAATTTTAAGACAGATCTTTATAAATAATTTTTTTCCCCAGATTACCTAAATCTGTATTGAATATAAATAAATATACATCATTAAACTATGAACTCCGTCAGACATGGACAAACTTAGCCAATCATTTTTTTGTTGCAAATACAAACCATTTTATCAAGAGCCTGTCGATCCGTCCAACTTCCTGGTTAGACCCAAACCCAGAAAAGACTCAGAGAGGTTTTTAAAGGGTCTTCATTATGCTATTTTTTTATCTTTTCCGTTTTCTTTCCATCATAAGCAAATTCTACTTGAATAAAAAAATAAAACATTATTGACCTGCTGTGAGTTTAAAACTAGCTCTAAAATGTTTAATTCCAATAAAAAATATGTCTAAACCTTTTAAATCTGTGAAGATGAATTGCAACTTTCTTGGATCCACATGTTAGCTGTGGCTCTGTGTTTTAGGATTGGATATTAATCATAGAATTCCTAATGGCTACTGTAAACATGGCATTGTTAGTTTTGTAGCCCCAAATAAACTGGTCATAAACTTGTCAAACTGGTGCTTATCAAATTTTTCAAGAATGGAAAACTTGTAACGGTGGATTCCAATCTTACCCATAGAAAGCAGTCGCCACATAACGGAAGGTGTGGCAAAACATGCAAAGACATCATCTGTGCAGGAGAAGTGTGTGAGGTGAGGGAGTACGATGGACTGGCCTCGGCATTGGCCCCACATGTAAACCTGACCGCTCTGGGTTTTTGCAGCTGATGTGTGTGTGGAGTGACATGAAGCAATCTCCACAATTCTAGAAGAGGAGCAAGAAAAGTTTGACGTGACGGTGCAGTAACATCATGCATCAAATTCCCAATGAAAGACTCACTAACCTCTCTTTCTCTGTCATGATCTGAACTGGACTCAGCTGGTTGCTCTTGTTTCCAGTACCCAGCTGTCCATACGTGTTGGCTCCCCATGCATAAAGAACCCCCTCATCAGTCAGCGCTAGGGCGTGGGCATAGCCAGAAGCAATCTGTGGAGGATAAATACATTTTTTTAATTGGAAAAGCAACATTTTTTTTCCGGTTTTCCTCACCTGCTGCACACACAACCCCTGCAAAGCAACAAGTCTACAGGGCGTCAGCTGGTTCCCGTTATTTCCAAGGCCGAGTTGTCCGTTCCCATTATAACCCCAACCAAACACCTGCAGACATGAAGAGGTGATGAAGCTTTCTGAGCAGCAACTCGAGGTGTTAAGTGTGTTTCTGTTGTGGATAAATACCTCTCCGTTATCCACCACAGCCAGAGAGGAAGTCTGACCACAAACTATACTGATGACCACCTTATTCTGCAGGCAGCTAGACACTCTGCGCGGGGTCGGTTGGTTTGCTGTAGATCCCGAGCCCACCTGACCACAGTTGTTATACCCCCATGCATAAACCTGAAAGCAAGAAACATGCAGTGATGCAATCGGTAGAGTGTGTACAAAAAAATTTATAACAAATGTTGCTCAATCTGCTTTCGCTGGTGCATTTTATGCTTAAATAACAGACAAAAGTAACAGGAAATGTTTCATTTCAACAAGCTAAAAGTAGACTATTTTTTTTTTTTTTAAAACTTCCTAGTGCAGAGGAGCACTTTGAAACACAATAGCTTGCTTATTGCTGAGCTTAGTTTTCTGGGTTTGTAGTTCAGAATGGATCAGGTGGGGTTTGGACTTTGGGTTTGTTGTATGACTGAGCAGGGGCAGCCAGGTCTCAGCAGCAGCACTTCTGCAGCACAAAAATATTTTTCCAAAAAACCCATGATGGAAATACTGCATTTACTGCATTGTGAAGAGCACTTAAAACTTTTTAATTTTCTAAAAAACTGACAGTGCGCCCTAAATTAGGATAAAAATTTATTAAGTATGAATACTGTAATCAGGAGGAGTCGCCAAAGTAACGGGGTAAAAATGCTGGTAAAAGAATTTTTCGGAACATATAATATACAGTATTTTTGGGTCATCCTTGAAAGGAGAAACAAAATATCTCTTTTCTAGAGACATGCTTACGACTCAGAGTTCAAACTCAAAGCAATCAGTCACACAGTAGAAGGCGGGAAAGGCAACCAAAAATTAAACAGTAATGAATCAATGGCATAAAAGTGAATGAAACAGCAAGACAACCTGCGCCGCGCAACCCTAGCCCCTACAGTAGCTTCTATTTTTCTATTTATAAAAAATGCTTTAAATAAAAACTTGTCGGAGGTGTGACTTATGTGTCTAATGGAACGGAAAATACAGTAAAATAGTGACTTAGCAAAACTTAATCACTTAGATTTCTTTATTCAGTGAAGACTACAAATTTACCTTCAAGTTTAAAGTTCTTTGAAATCCTATTGGCCGACCCCCTCTTCAAGTGAGCTGGCTTATAAGGATCTAAAGAAATTCTAGTGTCCTAATATTTTTTTTTCCTTTTTATGTTTTTAAACAACCTCTGGACACTTACTTCTCCTGAGTCTGTTAAAACCATCGAATGATGAGACCCGCAAGCCACCTCTGTGACTTTCTTATTGAGTAAGTTGGCCGAAACGAGCACCGGAGCTACTCCTTGATTGGTTGTCCCATTTCCAAGTTGACTGTAACCGTTGTGCCCCCAGGCAAACACTTCTCCATCTGAAACCCAAAGACATTAGTCATCATGCTAACCTCGGCAATCCCATCCTCTCTTTCTTTCTCTTCTCATATTCAACCGAAGTCTTTTACCTTCTGTGGCCAGCAGGATGTGGGGTCCACTACCGTAGCTCAGGCTGACCACCTTTCTACCGCTAAGTAAGTCCAGCTTCTTCGGTATGATGGAGCTCTGGCTGTCCCCCGTCCCCAGGCAGTTACTGCAGTTCAGCCCAAACACAAACACCTGGTGAGGGACAAACAAAAGATGTGTGTGTGTGGAGTGTGATCAGGAATAAATCACCAGTAATCCATGTAGATAAAAGGTCTTTGTCCAGATAAATAAACATCAGGATGATAAGAGGTCAGATGATACACCTTCAATGTTTCACACACACACATAACTCAGGTCATAACAATAGCATGGATCAAAAGACATGACAAAAGTGGCAGCGAAAGCATGTTTTTTTTTTTCATTTTAAACTTGTTCGGTTCATCAAGTGTGGATAGTACACTCTATACATATACACACATGCACACATACCGACATATTTGTACACCCTCTTGATGTTTAAACACTTTTAACACCAACACGTAACTGATGTGTTCAGTCTCACCTCGTCATCACTGGTGATGTAAATAGCCTCGTTGGCAGAGGAACCAAACACACAAGCCTTTCGAATGGAGGCGAGCTCCTCGACCCCCATCAGGCTGAAAATGGGCCACTTAGTGACATCCACCATGATTTTCTTTCAGGAAGTTTGTGGTGAGGACGGTAGGTTAAAGGGACAGACCTCAAAGTGGAGGGAGGATAGGGTGGTGGGGAGGAGGGCTCCGTACCAGCAGTGCCGCCAGCGCTGCACTCACTGTGGGTACATCACATGAAACACAAGAAAGATATTAATAGCTACAAAATGATTCTGTTAAAATACCAACAAAATATCTGAAGAAACATTCAGTTTTCAAACTTGTTAAACAGAATCTCTTAGTTTATAATTTACATGTCACGCTGAACTGTGAGAATTAAAAGCTAACCAACACGTAATGAGATTAAAAATCAGCCGGGTCACGAGCACCTCATATTAGGGTCGCTGAGGACAAAGCTTCTTGGAGTTTATAAATCTGAGAGAGCAAACACCAGTGATTCTGTCTGAGAATCAAGTTTTGTTTATGACATGAAAACTTATTCAGAAATTTAAAATGACACATTAGTAGAATGAATGAGGTTTTTAGACAGAAAATGTCTGAAATGAAATAAATTTCAGCCTCATTTCTTCATGCACATTCTAATTCAAAACTTTTTTTAACAACCACATATTTTTGATAATCTAATTTTTTTATATCAGAAAATGAGGACAAACATGTTTAAAATGGGTTTGTGTTTACTGTTAAATCCAGACAAAAATATCCAGATAGTTATTTGTTCTAGATTATTATTTACTGAAATAATTGCAATGAAAAAATAATTATATATAATGATTAAGGAAAACTTAATCACTATTAAAGTTTACCCCTGGAAATTAATCTAGTATATAGATAAAAAATAACGAGCAAATGCCTCAATCAGGATCTACAGGACATCCTCATTGTATTTTGTAAGGACATCACTTTCTGATCCAGTCGTTTTAAAACACTGCAGATCTTGTAGATTTATTATACAACCACAGGATGACTTTTTAAAAAAAATAGTCTTTTGTTTTCGGGTGACATTTTGTTCCGTTGTCTTCAGCTTATCCTGGGGCAGGTCGATGGGACAACAGTCTCAGACGGGAAACCCTGGCTTCCCTCAACCGGGGGGCATCCATCAGCTGACCAAGAAAGGTCTAGAGGTGTTCCCTGTCCAGCTTTGAGACATAGTCTCTCCAGCACGTCCAGGCCCTGCCTCTGGTTTTCTTCCGGCACAACCAGGTGCGGGAGCACGTCATCGCCATAGAAGTTGTCTACACTGGTGATGAAGTGTAGATCGAGAGACGGATTGGTGCAGCATCCGCTATAATCAGGACACTGCATCTGTCTATCGTGGTGAAGAAAGAGCTGAGCCATAAAGCAAAGGTCTCGATTTACCAGGCGATCTACATTCCTACCCTCACCTATGGTAAGCACCTGTGGGTGGTGACCAAGAGAAAGATCACAGATACAAGTGAACGAAATGAGTTTCCACTGCAGGATGGCTCAGCTGTAACTCAGCGATATAGTGAAGAGCTCTGCCATCTGGAAGGAGCTCAGAGTAGACCCATATATCCTCTGGGTTAAGAGCAGCCAGATGAGGTGTTTAAGCATGGAGAAATTTCTCCGGCGTGGCTGGAGAAATTTTTGGGCGACGTAAACAATAATCCGTTTCGTCAACTTCCGCTTATCTGGGACCTGGTCTTGGGGACGCCAGCCCCAGATGGAAAACCCGGCTTCTCTAACCCCGGGCTTCTCTCACGCCAGCTACATCCTCCAGCTTCTCTCACCTCAGGATGATCCCTAGGTGTTCCCTATCCAACTCTGAGACATGGCCTGTCCAGAGGATCTGGAGTCAGCCTCTGGGTTTCCTAGGTGAGGCATTTGGAAGACATCCTTAACAGATGCCCAAACCACCCCATCTGGCTGCTCTTGACCCAGAGGAGCAAAAATGGGTGGAATATAAAAACAGAAAATAAGACAAATGAATGATTCAGGTCAATGACATGAAGGAATCAGACGATTATTTAGTTCAATATATTTGTAAAAAAAAAAAAAAAAAAAAGATGAGATAAAAAAATCTACATTTAATCATAATAATAATCCTGTGTGTGATTTGAACAAACATAGTGCTTCTTCAACCAAAGCTAACAAGGTTAGAAAATCATCACTAGAGAGATAAAACAGACACTAAACTATAAGTATTAAAACATAAAAACCTTTAAGATAATCTAACTAATTAATGTACTCTGAGGCTAATGAATCTGATCCGTTTAAAACGTCTAATCTCTGCTAACTGCTTCTTCTACCTGGTTGCAGGTAACCATGCCAGCTTTCTAGGATAAAACACCATCTTTTTAGACTTACGTGTTTGATAACTGGTTCAGAAGTTCCTTTAAGACGTGTCAGCGTGTTTATTACGTCCGCTGGTCAAGAGTTTTTTTCACTTTCTGTGCTGAAGCTGCTGAATTTCGCTTAAACGTTTATTTGCGGAAGTAGAAAGACAACCACAAGGCAAAAGCAATCGACAGCAGAGGATACAGAGCGAGTCAGAGGCATGAAAAGTAGATTGCTTTCTGCGGCCGCCATCTTGGTCAGGTAGTTTTTACTACTTGTGTGTCTGTATGTGTGTGGATACGTGAATATTCCGTGCCTAACTTTTGTGTAAATATGTAACATTAAATATGAATTTTGTTTAGACATTCATGTGTGAATAAAGCTGAATGATTACAAAGATTGACTTGTCCAAGATGGCGCCTGCTTAACAGATCTTACTGAGTGGAGAAAGTGACCTCTCCAATATGGCGGATTGCTATTGTTGTTAAAACATGTTTTTAGAAACTGATCATTTTAATTAATACTCTTTGTTAATGACTCTCTTAAAAATGACTTGTGGATATTTTTGTAACAACAAAAAAGTAAAGTGTGCACAAATCTAAATTCACGGATCTCGTGTGAATTATTCTTAAATTTTACTTTTTTTTGTTGTGTCTTTTACCATTTCCCCTAATCATGCTTAAACAATAAAATTACTGTCTATGCCAAAAAAAATGCTCAGGATCAATAAAATTTAAACTGCTGTGCAAAATAAAATAAATGTAAATTATTAAACTTCTCCTCAAAGTCATTTGATTAATTTAAAGTTATCATTAAAACGATATTGAGAATCTTAAAGACTTTTGACCCATGTAGTTTAATAACAAATGCAATATGATGCTCTTTCTAAAAATTATAAAATAATTGGATTTCTCTGAGCATGCATTTGGTTTTAAAGTAGATTTAAACCAAACCAACAAGTCATTCTTAGCATTTCCATTCCATACTTAAACACTCAAGACTAGTTTGCAGACAGTACATGAGCATCTAGATTTGGGTCAAAGCAAATAAAAGGTTGGAATTTTATCTTGTCTTGCTTGAACAGACTGTTGTTCAACAGACAGAAACCCCCACTCAAGGTCTGAAGCCAAGTTAATGATTGTTGTCAAGAAGCTGGTGGAGGTTGATCTGATCATTCCCTGCAAGTTAAAAGATTAAAAGCATATGTGAATCACAACACTTAACAAGGACGAAGGGTCCAACGGCTAAACAGCAAGTTTATTTGGTTAGAATCAGAAACACAGATGATGTCCTGAGGGCGAGATGAGATGGTAAAATCCCCTTCGATTATGGCAATAGTGCTTTGTGGTGCTGAGATCGTGGGAATGAGTGAAAAATGGTGAATTACATTGTCCAGTGAGTCAGAATGGAGGGGACCATTCTCATGTTAGAATTCATTAACAGGGAGGCCACACATTTCTGCAGCCGAGATTCTCCAGTTAAACTACAAGTTTGATTCTATTCAATAAAACAGTTTTAGTTCAAATGCAAAAAAACAAAAGGCACAATGATTTTTCAACTCATTCTTGTCTTTAATATGCACAGGAGTTGAAAGCATCAATGAGCCACCTTAAAGAGAAGAATTCAATCTAAAATTTATAAAAAGATATAAACAATCAGAGGCCAAAACGCTGTCTGTTGCTTTTTTTCTCCTATTAGTTTATTTCAAACAATATTTCAATAGCAAGTAAAAATCTTGCAACAAACATAAGCTTGTATCCAGTTTTGGATACAAGACAAAAAAATTGTAAATCTTTAAAGTGGCTCGGTCTAGTCTGCTAGTTTATGACTGTACACCGTCTGTATAGTTTAATTTTTTTTTTTTTTGTTCAGTGACAGACAGCTAGTCCCAAAAACAAAGTCCAACGCTGCTTGATATAACAATATTTAAAACCCCAGTGTCATACCCACCCAAGCCCAGTCCCTGCTATGATACTCTCTAAGTAGTTAGCAGCCAACCCGAGGGTCATAAAAGTCTGCGGACCAGAGCTAGGGTCGGGATCAAAGCCCATGGATCCTAACCCTAACCGGAACATGGGATTGGACGTCTTAAACAGCTCGTCATCACCATAAAGAAAAGGGAGGAAAAAAGCCAGAAATTATCAGCATTTCATCACAATACATTTGCAAATCAAAAAAAAAAATTAAAACAAATATTGCTATAAAAAAAAATCTCCCCAGCCATCTTTTGACAGTTATTGTCCCTCTAATGACTGTCAGCTGCAGCAGCTTTGTACAGGCTTTATGGAAATTATTTATATATTCATTAAACGGGTAGGAGAGATACACATCACTTTCTTTTTACAATTATTCAAATTAAGTGATGACGTATGACCTCTTCATCAAAAGTAGTTAAGTACTGTAAAGATCAGGACCTACGTCTTTGTACAAGTCTGGTTTTCAGTTAGCATAGGTCCCCTTTTTTGCAGGCAGACGTTATACCTCAGGTGTGCATAAGACTTGAGAAAAATACAAAAAGAACCTCCAGCGACCTGACCAAAAAAAAAAAAAAGCAGGAAGGATTAAAAACAATTAAATTAGATGAGCAATTGAGAATGGTTTTTAGCTTTGAAAGGTTTTTGTTTAAACGCCCCCCATTTTCTGAGTTTCACATTCCGCAGGGGGAGTTCCGAGCAAACAGTTCGCCGGATCATGAGACGTGTACTGGCACACGCGTCAGACACGGATGTTTTGGGGGGTGGGAGACTGAGACCGATGAGTTTCTCATCACTCAAGTCTCTGTGCAGTCACCAGATAGGAGCTTCTTTTTTGTGGTGAGTTTTCACATCCTCTTAGTGAGAAAAAAAATAAATTCTTCTGAATTAGAAGCACGCAGCTAGCAGGTTTACAGTCGCTTGTGTAGAGGAGGAAAAAAGTTATGGCAATTTTTCACATTTTGATTTTTCTTTATCCTAAAACAATTCAACAGGTCACTTTAAAAAAAAAAAAAAGGTGACGTAATTGATTTGCAAGTCCCATCAGTCAGTTAGCCACGGAGTCCTCTTTCACCTCTCTGCCTTGCCCAAGGGCTCACCTGCGAGGGCAGTGAGGGTCCGTGGTTAATCATGGCTTAGCCCTGGGATTAATTCTTTAAATTAGGTGCAAGAGAAAGAGAGGGGGGGCCTGGCCATCAGGAATCAAAGTGACCAGGCGTGTTTGTGTGCGTATTTGTCAGTGTGTTTGTGTGGGTGAAGTAACACCACGGGGAGGAGGCAAAAAAAGCACAAAAATAAACCACAAACAGCAGTATTTCTTCCCCATAAGTGATATGAATCTTCTAAAAGAAGTATGCACATGAATCCAAGTGTCAAAAAGTGTGAATACACATTACATTTTATATATTTATAAATGCATTTGTGTGTCAGTATGTGCGCGCAAAGTTGGGAAAATGTGCTTATGGGAAGTTTTCCTTCTCTCTGAAAATGTAAAATTTGGGAAAAGAAATGTTTTTTCTTTCCACTGCTTTTACCTTTGATTGATATTTTGAAGCATTGTTTAGATGCAGATTGCCAGAAAGTTCCTGCTAAATAGAGTAGCTGCAGTTTTCTGTAACGAATGACACTAACAAAGGTGTAAGTGAGAGGGGGGAAAAAAAAAGCCACCCATCAGAATAGAGGTGGGTAAACCCTTCTGAAGTGAATCTCCACGTTTGTGATGCTTCAAAAATCCTTTTTGTTGCCAGATTGTTCAAGAGACGGATGAAATCTAGGATGATTGGAAAGTACCCGTGCAATTGGTGGAGCATCTTGGTTTTTTCGGCTTGTTTTTTTTTTTTTTCCTTTTAGAAATTAAACTCCTTTGTTTGCATGTTGGATGCCGGGTCAAAGTTGAATGTTCCTCCTTGAGTGGTGTCAGGAAGCAAACTGGAATCTTCATCAATCTGGTGAAAAAAAAAAAGAAAAAACACAGTCAATATAAAACAATTACTGTAATTTCACGGCTATAAGGCGCATATAAAAGTCTTCGATTTTCTTCAAAATGAGCGGTGCGCCTTGCGTGTGAGAAAAGGCGGACCTAAAAGAAAATGCGGTGCTCGTGAGAAAAGGCGGACCTAAAAGAAAACGCGGTGCCCGCGAGGCGGTCCTGAAAGAATAGGCATGAGACCGTTAAAGAGTGAAGTTGGAGCGATGGATGACCGAAGGAGACCACAGTTTCACGAAGGGTGGAAGGCAGCGCCGGGCGAGTTACGCTACAGTTTTGATACAGCCAATGGATTGTAGATGCTTGGACTAACGTGTCTGCTGGTACTGTTATCCGAGCTTTCACAAAAGCTGGTATCCTTTCTGAGGAGCCGCACAGTACAGACACTGACTTTGACAGCGAGGAGCGAAGTGAACCTGCTCTGTTGGATTTTGTGCAGCTGTTCGATTCCGAAACAGAGGATGACGGATTTGAATAAAGACTATTACCGGTAATGTGCTTGTTTATACTACTTAAAGTTCAACCAAACTCAGTTTTGCTCCCGATCTATTTTTTAATATGCACATTTGCATGCTTGCATGTGTGTTGTTGTAAGGCGGTGTGTGACTGAGACTGCGCCTTTTCGTACGGTGCGCCTTATGTGTGTGTTAAATACAGCAATGGCGCACATAACTGAGGCTGCGCCTTTTTGTACGGTGCGCCTAATGGTCGTGAAATTACGGTAAGAGCAGGTTGTTCATTAAAGGAAAAAAAAGGGGAGAGAAACTGGAGGAAAACTCACATCATCTCCTGAAAAGTACTGATCAATAATCTCAAAGGCTAATTTGTAGATGTCTTCATTCTCATGTTGCTGCAAACTTTCTATTTTCTCCAAACCTTTAAAAGAGAGGAAAAAAGGTGTTTACCATCATTTATTAGGTTTATAATAGGAGAATGAGAAAAACTTTTTAAAATTTGAATTTAAAGAAATAAATGACAACCAACCTCCGCACTCCTCTATGATCTCTGCAATAGTACTAGCTTCCTCTCCTGCCATGATCAGGATATTTTTGAGGCCATCCAGGACAACCTGGACCACCTGAGAATCTTTCACCGACAGCAGGTTACAGAATGGAGGGATGACGTTCTGTTCCACCAGGAACTCCACCTACACAAACCCATACACACACCACATTCATACTTTATTACAACACAGGTACATGGTTACAAATCTGAGGGGGAAAAAAACTTTGCAAAGAACTCATTGATGTTGATACTTTCTTCCCAACCCTCTTCCTGTCTATCCAGCTAATCACCAAAAATATGTGCATCATAAATTAAGTTGTGGCAGACTTTCTAAAGTTTGACTAACAGGTTTCTGAGCGTCAAATTTCTAGCTGACAGCCCGCAGAATAAAAAAATTAAAAACAAACTTACAATGTGATTTCTTTTTTTTTTTTTTTTTTTTTGAATAAATGCATTGAAGATAAAAATTTCAGACCCCTTCATTTTTTTTAAGTGGGAACATTTCTGCATATTTGTGTCACAATATTTGAAAGTTGGAAGCGCTTGTAATTAATTTCTTATAGTGGAAAATACATCTGAACTATTTTTAAAAAAACTACCTTTTTGCTGCAAAAGAAATTCTCACCTGCTCTTTCCTTCCACTGATGGTGAGGTTGCTGATGGCCCATGCTGCTTCTTTCTGAGTGCCAAAGTCACCCTGTGAAGAGGCAGGCTGTCACCAGCATGTACTAACACAGCATTACATCACAACAAACAATATATAGATCAAATATTAAACTCAGGAATCGATTGCCAAATAATAAAAATGAACAGCCGTATCATCCGGCTGCTGCTAGTAAAAAAATAGGAATATAATATAATAAAATCTAGTATTTTTTGTCTTACTTCTTCATTACTAACAAACCTTGGCCAGTTGGTGAATGATCATAGGAATCAGGCCGGCTTCGATCACAGCTTGGACCTGCTGTTGGTTCCCAGCTGTAATGTTGGACAGAAACCAGACGGCTTCCTGCAAACAAGCGGATCGCAGATGGTTGGAAACGGCACTGAAAACGTTCGCTAAAATATATTGACAAGCTGTCTGGATTCACTGGCATCTACATTACTCTGCTTACAGAGCTTAGAGACAGAAAAACATCTAATCCATCTCTTTACTTAGTGGGCTATTTCTGTTTCTCCAAAAGGAAAAAAAAGAACAAATACATTTTCAGACAGTCGGAGAGAGCATTTAAAATAAAAAAAAGATGTTATGATACCTTATTGATCTTCTCTTTAGGGTGTGAGAGCAGGTTGGGAAAATGTGAAAGAACATCACAGTTAAGAACCACCTGGGTCTGTTCGTCTGTTCCGGTCACAATGTTTCCCACTGCCCTCAGAGCTGCCGTCTAAACAAAACACAACAAACACAAACCATTGCATTGTAAATGTGTAGATTTAAAAATCTTTCAAAGATCTCCATGAAAACAGCCGCACCTGAACTTTCACCTCCTGGTGACTGAGAAGAGGCACAAGAAAAGGAACAACTCCAGAATCAATCACCATCTGGATCTGCTCATTGCCTCCGTCCGTCAGATAAGACAAAGCCCACACTGTGTCTACTAGGATCTAAAGAAGCATTGGATTGTACAAAAAAAAAAAGAGAGATGTTATTGTAACTTTCTTTGAAACTCTGAAAACACAAACTGATGTGTAGACTGAAATTCCAGGCTGATACTTACATTAATATCAGTGTGATATATTAACACACAGAGGGCGGGCAAAATCTGTCGAGAAGAAAAGTAAGAGTCAGTGAGTTGGAATGATTTTAGATTAATAGGATGAAGAGTGAGATTAAACAAAAAGCGTAGTACGAAAAATAAATAGGAGGCTGGTTTAGTAATTAAAAGCTGTGATTCAGGCCGACAAGGCAGTACCAATTGCAGCGAAGGCATTCCTGCGCACAGACGTCCAGACACACCCACCTCTTGCACAGTCTCCATGGGTGGTGGTGGATCCTTGTTGCGGCAGAGGTTAACAATGACCCAGGTGACGTTCCGGAGGAAGGTGATTGGAATTGACGGGTTGATGAAGGAGAGGAGGGGTTTAACCACACCAAGGGAGATTACGTAATCCCTGCACTGAGGACCATCACCTGCGGAGGAAACAGAGCAGTTATCGGCTTCGATCGAGATGATATCTTCTAATCATCTGTGATTTTTTCCCCTTCTTTTTGTTTATGATGCTTACCTATAATATTTCCCAACGCCCATACAGCCTGTTCACACACGTTCTGGTGAGGAGAGTGTAGCAGTCGCAGGAACAATGGCACTGCATCTGCAAACAAGTCAAAAACAATCACCCGAGGTGAATCTGCCACTCCACAGAAAAGCTTGTTTTCTATGACTGTCACAACTGTTTGCAACATCGCTCTTCAAAACCGTGACAAACACTCAGTAAACTGTTTTATGATCATCAGCAGAACCGTACAGTAGAAGAAGGAATGTTTCTTCTGGCCCTGTATGCAAAAGTCCAACTGCCACATTGAACACAATTTTTTTTACGTATGTTGATGGTCTTTAAAGATGGAGGAACACTGGATGAAAAGCTGGAGAAAAAAAATATCAGCCAATTCACAAATAAAAAAGTTTGTTTCTTTATAAAAAAAAAAAAAAATGCATCACGCCACCACAGCGGCATTAAATCAAAGTATCTGGAGTTTTTTTTTTGTTAGGAATTTCTCACATTTCTGAATGAAACCACCATCAAATGTGATCTGATCTTTGTCAAAATCACATTGGTGAAAAAAAGCCTGTTATTTCTAAAACCATCTCATCACTTATGTTTTTTTTTTTTTTTTATGTTCTTAAGGATGACATCCAAACGACAGAAGAGAGAGGTGTAAGTTCAGGGGTGTATTCCAGGAAGCAGGTTTAACTTAGCATCTGGTGAACACTGAGCTAGAGGTACATTAACCGACAACCTGCTTACTCGAGTTCATCCGTTCCAAAACACCTGATAAGATTTAATTAAATCAACCTGCTGTTGGTAACCCAGAGGTAATGAGCACATACATAGAAAATATAAAGACCCTTTCAATGGATCACCGAATTCATAATCCACAATGCAAACTGAAGGTTAGAAATAATGGTCTGCATATTCACAGAGGTGGAGTTGGAGGTGTTTTATTGCTGGTCAATCAAAAAAAAGTCAGCTTGGCAAAAAAAAATAACCAACAGAGTGTTAAGAGAAAGAGTGTTCCGGAGCAGGTTATGTTGAGAGATGAAGTTGCTATGGTTACTTACATAACCCAAAAGTTACCTCCATTTGTTGAACTGAAAGTTGAGGTTATCAACTAACTTACCCTTAAACTTGCCCGGGTATGTCACATAACCTGCTTTCTGGAATACATCCCTGCTTAAGAGTTTGAGGGCAATAGCACTCGTTTCGTCAACAATCTAGGGCAGGGGTGTGTCCGACCCTTGCGGCTTAAATCGGCTCACTTTAAAACACATATCAGGTAAGAATTGTGTCTGAATGAGAAGCATTTCCTTGTGTACACCATTCAAAACTCTCTGTATAGCTTGTGATGTAGGATTGTTAATTTTTTAGAAAAGTTTGCAAAACCAACAGGTAAAGTCTGTTCATCAATCCACAAAAAAAGTCTAAAAATGTAAAGTTTGGTACTTTAGCTTTTCTCCTAAGTGTTCAACCAAGCAGAGGCATAACAATAGAATTGATTGGGACGGTCATACCAGGTGATGAGTACAGTTAAAACAATGGAACAGCTCACTAAATTCAACCCCTATTCCCCACTGTCAAGCATGGTGGAGGGAGCATTGTGGCTTGGAGGCTGTATTGCTGCCTCGGGGTCGGGACAATTTGCAATAGTTGGTAAAGAATGAATCCACAAGTTTATCAGAATACTTTGCTGGAAAAACTGAGGCTGTCTTTCAGACACCTGAAGCAAAAAGGAGGATGGATGCTGCAACTAGACTATTATCCAAAAACACAGAAGTAAAATAAACTTCAAAAGGACTTAAGAGGAACAAAATTTACATTGTAGAGTAGTTGAGTCAAAATCCTGACTTGAACTTCAATGAGATGTTGTGGTATGAACTCAAGACAGTGATTGATGTCAGGCACTTTTGGAATCTAACTGAACGGCAGCAGAAAGGGTCCAAGATTCATTCTGACTGATGTGCAGAACTGATCTGCAATGGCAGGAAGTGTCTTGTAGAAGTTATTGATGAACCTAACATGCATGTCGTTAGTGGGTGGGAGGACACAAGCAAACTACAAACTACACAAGCATACTACACGTAATTCACTTGAAAATTTTACTTCATAAAATCCCTTGAGTAGAATTGCTGTGTTTAAAGCCAATTTGCAGATTTGTTGGAGTTAACCCAACTTTTACTGAGTAGATCTTGAAAGTGCATTTTCATGGGATGTATTTTACATTCCAATCACTGTGGTAAGAGACCTTCCCTTACAGAGCAGCCAACACTATTACATAACACCGATGGCACAAACTCGAGACAATTTCCCTAAATGAGTTTGGTTAAGTCAAGACAGGGTCAGTATTTTTCTTTTGTTATTTACAAATTTAATAATGATCAAAAATGGAGGGGAAAAAAAAACACTAGAAAGCTGGAGAATTTTTAATCATCCAAAAAGTCTCTATAGTTTTTTTTTCTCAAAGAAGCATCTTTTATTCAAAAAAATCCCTTAAATGTTGAAAAAGCAATACTAAAAAAAAAAATTCTTCCAAACTTGAAAGTATGAAACACACATTACAGGGGCGAGATTGTGGAGTCAACTTACTGGATTTAACCACAGCCTGAGTCTGTGCTGACGTTCCAGAGGCGATGTTAGTCAGCGCCCAGGCTGCCTCAAACTGAAGAGAGGGACTGCCAAACAGAAACGGTGTAAAAGTTACAAGAAAATAAGTGCAAGGCTATCTTTCACATTTTTGCAGCAAGTGGGTCAACAATGAGTTTTTTCTGGGGTGAAACATTGGGTGGTCTTTGTGCCACTGCTTTATTTGTCTTTGATGCACAAATAGAGAAAAAAAACATAGTAGATCTTCATACCATCTACCAGCCAAATGTTTACATATAGAAGAATTACATTAATAGTCGACCATCTAAAATCTACTGTTCCAAATAATGTACTCAATACCTAAAACACAAAAAAGTAAAAGAGACCATCTGGATGGTGGCATTACCAGTAGCAGAATGTCGTCTGTAAAAGTTTGGGCGCAGACTAATATCTTATACTTTCCTCTTTTGTAAAGAATGATGACTTGTAGCCCGCTAGAAGTCTGTGAATTTTTCCTGGGGCTATCGTCACTCATTCTTACTTGTAAAAGTCCTCCGGTTCTCTGAGATTTCAGGATTGTTACACATTGTCTTTTAAAACCCAAACTTTTACAGAAACCGTTAATTTTGTTTTCCATTTTTTAGAAAGTGTAAATAGTAATAAAAATCTAACCTTTTTTTGGTACACCATTTTTAATCTTTCACACACATTTCCAATTTTTTTTGGGGCTTCTTTATGCACATTAATACAATGTTTTAAACAAACTTTCAATTCTCGCTGCAATTTTATTATTCCAATTAGGGCATCTCAGATTAAATAATACTTGTTTATATTTTTTTAGTATATCATAGCATGTTTCAGCAGTAGTAGGCTTTAGAACATACAAAACTTTCTGTCATAAAGGTGAATATTTAACCTGCTAAAGAATACACAAGGTTTAAAATCGCATAATCCAAAATCTCCCTTAAGCTCAAAATAGGATTTTGTTCTAAGATAACGTAAGGCAGCCTCTTGTGGTGGGCTAGTGCAAAGAAAAACTTTTTTTTTAACTTCTCTTTATAACTTCCTTTTGCACCCCTGCCTCAGTGAACACAAGGTCCTGGGAATTGGGGGACTCTAAGACACAGGAATGTCGATATATTTGGCTTGAGAGAACCAGCCAGCTGCCCTGCATGTCTCCACACACAGAGTGGAAAACGGCACCACCCCTCCCCTCTGTCATATCTAAAACTTTCTGCCCCACTATAGTAAAAATACACATACAAAAAAAACACATTTTAGATGGAAAAAAAAGACAATTTCAAGACAGCACTTACTTATCATCCCTTTCCAGACATTTGACTAAAATGGGTAGGATTCCCGACTTTATCAAGTCGTCAATGGGAGGGTTTCTATCACTGGAGAGCAGTTTTCTGACAAAACACAAACATATACAATTCAAAACACACACTTTAATAGAATAACCAAAGCAAATGGCATTTTACACACACTCAAATACACATGCTTGTAAACCCTCACCTGGCTGCCTGCACAGCACTGAGTTGTATAACTGCATTATCACTGGTTGCATTCTGAAACGGCCGAAACACAGTTAATACAAAATAATCAAGTGACCCTGCAGATGGATGCAGATGTTGTATATTTGAGAAACATTACACATCATTTCATATTTTACCTGTAAAATGGCATCAAGTGTAACCATTTGCTGCAAAAAAAAAGAAAAAAATATAAACTTAGCATGCATCTTGTCAGAAAATTTAAGGAAAGTTAAGATATATTAAAAAATGAAAAAAAAAAGGCTTGTTTCATCTCACTGTAACTCAATAAATCAATTTTACAGCCATTCAATTTGTTGTTAGGATAATAATAAGATCTGGAAAAGAACATTTAGTCTTCCCCACCAAGCTGTGAGGCATGGTGGGGCAGTGTAGGGGTTGTGAGGGATAACCTTTGTCATGAATAGTTTTTTTATTTTTCACCAAATATTCATGTATTTGTGAACATGCTTTAAAACTGGAAAACACTGATCCACAGAAGCGAAAACTTTTACAGAGTTCCCGTGTATTCAAATTATTATTACAATAGTAATAACGTTATTCAGTGAGTTCCAAATTATTATCGAAATGGAAATTAGCAGTCATCAAAAAGTATTCCTTTGGTTTATCTGAATTGGGATGTATGTTTTTGGTTTCCTGAAATCAGAATTTTGTCATAATCAGTTTATCAGTTGAGCCCAGTTAAAGGAAAAACTCCAAACGGCTGTTCTGCATTGTGAAGCAGATCAATATTTCCAGCGATCTGGGAAAGAAAATTGATCTCAGCTGCTGGAAAGCAGAAAATGGGTGGATGAAAACATTCATTTTTCACTGACAAAAAAAATGTTTAAAGAGATTTGTGTCAAACGTAGAGCCCACAGTGTGCCGTGTGATAAAGGTTTGATGAGGAAGGATTCTGCTGTAGCTGCTAAAATAACATTACAAAGGAGGAAACAGGAAGTGTGTAGGCTCTTCCAGAGGTTTACAGTTATGTTTAAATCTCTGCATAAAAAAATTAATATGCAAACTAATTTGGAACTCACTGTACAGAGAACTTAACATCAACGTATACATTTGGCCTTCTAAATACGAGGCACCGCTTGTGACCCGATAGTTATAATCCAAATACTACTTTAAGCGAGAAAACACAGTTTTTGCAATATCTAAACACAACAATTTTAAAACAGTTATGACGGTGACTCATTGAGTTTATCTGAAAAATTTGGCTTTTTGTTGATTCAATTCAAGGCAGAATTTTTTTTTTTTAACCAAACATGGTTAAACCCAATACACAAAACCATTTCTAGGTTCATTCAGTTTAAATCTTTAGTTATTTTTAAGCAAAAAAAAGTCAATTGTTTTTGTTGCATTCCTTTAAAAATAGCAAAACAAACTCAACTGCATGAGTGTACACCTTATTCATTTCCTCTGATCTGACATTTTGACGGGTGAGTGTGTCACGCTGCCTCAAAAACACTTTCACTTACCCCTTTAAAGTCTGAGTCGGCATCAGAGTCCTCTAGACCCTCCTCCACTGGGACGTTTCTCTTTTTCAGTAAATGCTCATCTCGTTTGTTCTGGATAAACAGAGCAATGCGAGAATGACATGAAAGAATCCATTCAGGCCATTTTAAAGTAACAGTGCATGCTGTTCAGCTTCCAAAGTCTTTTTTTTAAGAAACCCACATATGTATTATTTAATATCACATTTTAGAACCAAGCATTTGAAGAGAAAAGAAGCACCTGCAGGCTTTCACTGAAAGCAAATATTTAACCTTTACGAGACTAAACCCGCCAGCGAACCCACGACACATGCTGTAACCCTGACAAGCACATTTAGCATCAGTCTGTGAGGCATGCGAGTCAGGGGTAGGAGGAGATTCCCTTGCCCTACATTCCTGTGCATCATGCTGATCTGCGTCACTGATGACTAATCAGCTAGTGCAGTGGCTCTGATCCAGCTGAAAAGGAATGTGCTAGACTTCAGACTACCTCGGCAATCCATAAAAAAAATCCATTTTAGGTTTAGCTAGATGTGCCAGTAATTTCTAATGATTATGAGAGTGTTGCTTGAGGTCTTTCTCAAACTTAAGACTGATGACAAAATGCTGCAAAGTCTTGTGATAAATAACTTTTCAAAAAGAATTCATCTTTATAATCATCTAACTATCTAATTGGAATTTTTCTTACAAATATTAAAAACTTAATCTGTTCACAACGTTTCATCAGTTATAGAGACGGTTAGTTTTGATTATAAATGTGTCATAAAGCATATTTATCGCACAAACTGACTCTAGGATAAGTTTTAAATCTGCTTTCTGGGTGAGTTCAAAGATGAGAGGAACAAATTGATTCATCTAATCAGATTTATAAAAACTAAAGCAGTTACTATTAACAGTAGTCATGCAAACAATGTGTGACCAGTTTGGGAAAATAACATTTCTGCCATTTATAAAGATTTTCTGCAAAACTTTACTTATAGAGACAAACCAATGCTGATGTTTCAACTTACACCAGTTAACACACTTCAACTTCATCTGACATCAAAAGGATCTAACATCTGTTAAGTTACTAAAAGAGATACCAAAAACAAACACAAATTGCTACAGAAAAAAAGGATAAACTGCTGGGTGATATTTGGTAAGGTCCAATTCAATTCCAAAACTGTTACCATCTCAAATTAGTAAGAAGACTTTCACTTTGATGGTCCAGTAAAAACTCATTAAACTTAAGTTTTGGTGGGATCAACACCCTCCATGAATCTGCAGACCACCTGAGGTGCAGCTTGAGTAAGCAGACTCCTGCAACCCAGTTGCTCAAAGGAACAGTATGGAAAATAATTTCTGCCATCCTTCATCTAGTCTGTAAGCGCTAGTCTAAAGGTAGTTGCCGGTTCTTCTTATTCTGGTCTTTCTGTTTACACTGTAGCACTCAAATTTTCCTTCAGGGATCAATAAAGTATTTTCAATTCAATTTTATTTTCCACACCATCTGTATTCAGGTAATCGGTTATGAGACTCAGATAAAACTGTGGGATGAAAATAGGTGGAAATTTTTTTAAAAATATTTTAAAATGGTATTTTCATACCATTTCTAAATATTGTGCCCTACACAAATTAACCAGACTTAACATATTTGGAGTCAGGTTATGAGATGGAGTAACGTCATCAGTAGTGAGGCTCAGACTTCGATCACCCTAGCAACTTCTGTCAGTTTGTCTTGAAGCATCCGGATGTGCTCACAGACCAAATGCGACAAAGGAAAACAGGAGTAGTCCAAAAAATAACCTCTGCCACCTTTTTTCTTTTGCTTTGCAAAAATCCTGGATCGTCAAATTTGTCAAGTCAACACTACTCTGAAACATAACCACAAAAGGTGAAGCAGGGTGAAGTAACCAAAACAAAGATCCAATTTTCTAATTTTAGTCCTCGTATGCTCGTTTGGGGCTAGTTTAGAAAAGTTTAAACCGTACTGCAGCCAGACATATTTTAAAAACAAACATTTCATGTTAGAAATCACTGGAACAAATCTACACCATGCCCACTATCATGCAGCAACATAAAGTATTTTACTTGAGGAAAATATGACTATGATCATACAAAGTAGTCTATTTGTCTTCAATTCAAGTCTGTATGCTAAGAATGATGGCTTACATTTATCCTCACCCTACTGTTACAGAAACGAGCCAAAACAGAGTTTTATTCTGCATGGATAATAAACATAATAAAAGTCTGTTTTTTTTTTTTTTTTTTAGATGAAGCCAATAATAAAAGATTATTTTGGCCTCATCTTTTATGATAATAGCTTTAAAGAAGCTCTAATGAAATACGAATATCCCAATGCTAGAAAGTGTCGTTTATAAAATCAACAAAGAAATTTACACTAAAACTAGATAGATTAAAGTACAAAAATTTAAGAATTTTCTATGTTTGCCACAGGAGAAAGTTACAAGATTCCATTTAAAGTTTTAACACAAAACCTTCTCTTAGGTTTGGTAGTAGTTCATATATAAACGGTGCGCCTGTTACCTGAAAAATATGAGCATGCAGACTGTACGAACTTGTATTTTATTGCTGTAGATTTACCAGAGAGAAGTCAGATCTATTAAATTGTTTTTGCTGCTGACTCATGACGTGTGTATGTGTAACTGCTTGTGAGTATGAGAAACAGTGAAAGTGTGTCGTACAAAAGTGCATGAATCTTTTCTTACCTTTCTCAATTCGACTGTCACCTCATTTCGATGTCTTCTCATAGTCTGTGAAAAAAAACAATAGTTGTAAAGAATATACGGCATTTTCTTAACATTGAAAAGTATGTTGTACTTTAAATTTGGAATTGTTTTGTCTTCTGAACCGCTGATTTCTAACAGGGTTGCGGGGATGCTGATTGAATGCGAGAGGCAGGGTACACCCTGAACAGTTCGACAGTCTGTCGCGGGGCCACACACATAAACAACCATTCACACACACACACACACACACTCATTGCTACGGGCAATTTTGTAGTGGGCATTTCCTAGGGGCAATCAACCTAACATTCATGTTTTTGGAGAGGGGGGGGAAACCGGAGTACCGGGACAAAACCCACGCATACACAGGCAGAACATGCTAACTCCACACAGAAAGGCCAGTGTTTCATGCCTCGACCCACCCGGCATTCAAACCGCCTTCTTGCTGTGAGGCCACTGTGCTGCACTTGTGGGTTTTTTCATGAAGAAAGAAAAACACTTTTACAAAAGACAGATGAAGTAGTCTATTCAGTGTTGACCCCTGTGGCCCAATCAGCATCAAACTGCAAGGTCAGAAGCCTACAAACTCTGCATAACACAATCCTAGTGATGGAAGGTAGTTTATTACTTTAACCTACTGCTGGTTTTGTTAATCTTCTGGGTTTCAAGCTCTTGCAGAGAAGTTTGAGATGGCCAAAGATCTTGTGACTGTTTAAAGAGGTTCGTGTTGCCTTCCTAAATAGCTTCTTATGTAATCTGGAACAGTCATAACTCAGAAGGTTGTGAAGCAGAGAAGTGTCTCCCAATTCCAGCTAAACAACAGTAAATACACACGAAGCTCACACAAACAAAAAACAGCTTTACAGAGAAATGTTGAGAAACCTAATTAACAGTCAAGCAAACTTAGTTACACAAGTTTGGTTGAATAACAACCTTTGTTTTTTTTTTTTTTTTTTTTTACAGAAAAAACCCTATTAAGACAAGATAGATCATTTCAATATGTAAATTATTACAAAATTTAAAGCTCAGTGTGATTTTTGTAGCCTTTATCACATGTAAATTCCAGAAGGACTTAAGGGAAGCGTAAAATAATGGGTGGGACAATCCTCAGCAATTCAATGTCCTTTCTGATAGTGACAGAAATAAGGAGCAATCTGTTAAAAGTGACCTGAATAAACAAAGAAAAAGGCAGCCCTCCCGTGTGGTCTGACTCATCCATTTACAAAAACTCACATTCATGATGGGGCTCCAGAAGACTCTTGGTCAGACTTTTCAGATGCTTGAAATAGCATCAGGAATGCACTTGGCAAAGACCATCTGTCATGGTAGCCACGTGCTTGTCAGTCTGTCTCCAACTTTCAAAACAACCAGCGACAAGGCATCCATCTTTTTTTTTTAAGGTGATGGTGAAATTCCCATTGGAACTCAGCTGGATTTAAAACGGACCATTTTTTCAGATTTACCTTTGTTTGAGGATTATCGAGGGATTACCAATAGATCAGAACGACCCAATAACAAGTATGTCTTTGTTAGCAATCCTTTAATCTTAAATAAACCATTCCGTTTCGTCGCCTTCCGTGTAGCCGGGGTCGGGTCGCAGGGGCAACAGCCTCAGACAGGTAACCCGGGCTTCTCTCACCCCGGCTGCATCCTCCAGCTCAGTGTTCCCTGTCCAGCTCAGAGACATTCTCTTTCCATCAAGTCCGGGGCCTGCTTCTGCGTCTCCTCCTGGTGGGACGTGCCCAAAACACCTCACCAGCAAATCATTCGGGAGGCATCCTAACCAGATGCCCAAACCACCCCATCTGGCTTCTCTTGAACTGAAGGAGCAACGATTCTACTCCAAGCTCCTCGCTCTATCTCTAAGCGGAGGAGGCTCACTTCAGCCGGTTTTATCCGTGATCTCGTTCTTTCAGTCACCACCCACTGATGGTGACCATAGGTGAGGGAGGACAAACTATTTCTTAGAAATTTCTGAGAAACAATCAAACCATAAACTAACTAGTTTAGTATTTCTCACTTCAAATAGACGTCTACATAAAATCAGGTCTTCATAATAATAAAAGTAAACAAATGTATTAAGATTAAAAGTTTTTTAAGTATTTTCTAGTTAGAATTAACCCATTCACTTTATATTAACAATATGTTGACAGTGTATTTGGATCATTACCATTTGGACATATGATCCAAGACAACATTGCAACATTAGTCAGTTATAATTAACATCATACTAAGTATAACTTTCAACAAATCTGGGGTCTTGATTATGAAATAATTTGAAGCTTCACTGTAATAAAAAAAATACAATTTGACCTGATTTGTGAATGTTATTTTAAAAAATGATGTTAAGGTTATGGATCGTTATCAACTTAACAACGAACGTTAGCTGATAACGATTACCTTAACACGTCTTTTTAAATATAAAATGTTGAGATTTTTTCTTTATTAAAAGGATTATGAGTGAGATTATTTTTAAGAAGTTAAACTAAGTTTAGCTTCCTCACATGATAAAGTGCTAGTTAGCCGGTTAGCAAGGTGAGGAAATGGGCGGATTCAAACCTGTCACTTATAAAACTATCTTATTAATAATAAAAACTACATTCTGTTAAAATCCACAAGTTAAATTACAGTTAATAAGATTCATTTAATGTTAAAAACAGAGTAAATTAGATCATTCTGACGCCGGGTAGGCCCAGTCTGTTAGCCGCCACTGACAGCTACATGCTTCTAACACCAAGCATGGAACATTAATAAAGATTAATTATAAACTTTATATTTAATAGAAAGTTTTAAAACAAAAAAAATCACGGTGAAAAGTTGTGAGTAATTTTTTAAAAGCATATTTAATGACGAACACTTTGAAAAACATGAGCTAACTGGTTAGCTGAGTGTTAGCCGGATAGGGCCATGCATCAAAACGAGGCCCATAGAGTTTGATTTCTTAGATTTTTTAACCTAAATTTCCTTCTAGAATGTTAATCGGAGTTGTGTTTGTGTGCTACCTCACCTCGACATCACGTCCTTTGTTTTTAAAGCTCTTGATGCGGTGGTTTTCCAAGCCGGCGTTTTCTGCCATGGCTGTGTGGGGGTTTCCTCCGAAAGACGAAGCACGAACAGCGGCTGCTGCTTCACAGGAGGACGTAACAGATCACAGACGGAGGGGCGGGGCCAAGACTAACCACGGCTTCCCCTGGAGGAAGCTCTCACTACATCACCTGGATGAACCACACCAACATGAACGGAAAGCCCGACCACGTTTCTTCAATTGAACATTTTAATCTAATCCCATGTGCTCCTTCCAGTGACGTCCGGTGAGGCACTGCCTCAAGAGTCAGATTTAATTGTATGGTCTGAAAAATGCCTCTTCATGCCACCCACCCATGTTTGATTTGGATCATGCAGTCAAACGTGAGGCAGAGTTAGGCCCTGCCTCACCCAGGGTTTCTACCCTGGATGTGGTCGGTAAAACTCAAACTCGGCTATTTTTACTCAATAAAATGGCAGAAATGTGCAGTCATGTGCAAAAAATATATATGATCCACTTGGATAATATTATTATTTCTTTATTTGCACTTTATTTGTCATAATGAAAGGGAGGCAGTGCCTCTCATGACATGACGTCACTGGCTCCTTCTAACTGAAAACCAGACTACATTTCTTGATCTAGATTCTAGATTAGAGGTGGGAAATTAATTTTTATCAGGGGCTGCATGAGAAGCCTGGATTGTGTCAGAGGGCCACCAACTTTCTTTCATTGTAAATTACATAGCTGGTACTGATAATCAGAAGAATAAAGCACTCTGTAAATATGTATATTAGGTTATGTGAAGCTGTGGTCTATTGGTTAAGTAAGAAAAACAATTATTGAACCAGTGCAATTTATTTTTTAACTTGTAATGCTTTCCACCTCGTGTTACCTCTTCAGTGAGAATGATCCAGTCTGTTCTGGGCTTGAACATTGAAATCTGGCGGAATGTCTGAAGTGGAAGGACAGCTGAGAGGTGGTCATCAGTCATAGAGGATCTGTGTTTGGATTTGTTGAACTTCATAACTGAGAATGTCTGTTCACATTGATAGGTAGATCCAAAGAGGACTAGGATCCTCTGAGCATGCCTCCTCAGGTGTGGAAAGTTCTCCTCTTTGAGGGCAGAGTAAAAGTCTACGACGGGCATACGAAGCGACGTAACGCTTTTCAAAATAAAAGTTAAAAAAAAAGTTTAATTTATGGTGTTTATGATTGGCCTCACGCGGGCCGGACAGGGGCGTACAAAGGGCCTTAATTTGCCCAGGTCTGTTCTAGATCAACGTTTTTCAACCTGTGTTCTGCGGCACACCAGTATACCATGAGAGATCATCAGGTGTGCTATGGGAAATAATGATCCTATTTCACCTCATGCGGTGATCAAATCTACCTGTAGCGGATTGATTTGGTTGATCTCATGGTGCTTGCGTTTAAAAAAAAAAAAGTTATTTTATTTAGAGAAAGGCAGGACTGTCCAGTGATAGGTTGTACTGTAACCATAGCAACCTACTCTTCTTCTCTGCTTTTTTTTTTTTTGCATGCTGCTCTTCACCCCTCTATCCCAGTTAGTGGATTGGATTTTCTACATGCTTTTGAGACATAGAAAAATAGGTTGCGTTTAAAAGCAGAAAAAATGATAGATTTAAATGAAATCTTACATTTTCTGCAAGACATTTAAGAGGGAAAGTTTCTCTTGAATTCTGGGTAAATCCTATGGAAGGATCATTGTCTGAAACTGAATATATATTGTAATAATATATTTTCTTTTACATTGCAGCCCAACTATTCCAATTACGAGCATCTAATGAGATCAAACACACTTTGTCAAATGTGACAGTGTTAATTCTCCTAAATCAAGACAGAAGTTACAGTAAGATGCTTGAAACACAAAAGTTTAATGAATCAACAATGTTTAGAATCATACATCATTAGTGCAAACAGAAACAAGCATTTGAAATTTTTGACGTCAGCAGCAGATATGTGATGCCAATACAACACAACAGATCGACATGAGATACGTGTCCTATCAGCTTTTGATGCGGTAGTTTACCACTTCTGGTAATATGCTGATAGAATAAATACATAATATGATGTCAGAATGAGACAGGAGTTGTTCAGAGATGTGATGTAAACAGTTATTCTACTGCATTTACTAGTTTCTAAAATTTTGGAAATATTCAGCTCTAATTTCCAAGCGCCATCGAACATCTGAGACTAAATATCACCTGGAATCTTTAGCATTAATAAACATTTTTATGATATAGTAAAATAAAGATTTTTACTGAATTACTTTTTACTAATCCAGAAAATTGTTATGGTTTGAAGATAAAAATACATGATATAAAATAAATCCTTTTGATCTGGAACATAAATATAAATAAATAGATGAGTGTAGCGATGCCGATAAGGCATTCAGCAAATTAATTGTCAAAAAAATAAAGCATTGTGAATAAAACATAATTTCTGATCCCGAAATACATTTTATAATTTGATCCTTTTTCCTGGGATCTACAGACACTGTGAATATAAGCAGCACCTTAAAAATTATTCAGCTTACAAGTTTAATTTCCACTGATACAAGGCTATAACTTGCACTTTTTTACCTGTAGTGATGCCCCCATGGCAGCTGAGTATAGATCAAACCCAGGACACTCCAACACCAGGCCAAAACGGAAGTAAAAAAAAAAACAAATACAAGCCACACATGATGAAAATACCCAATCAAACTCTGGGACAAACGCGTTGCTATGAGGTTTAGAGGAAGGCGACGACACAAAAAGAAGTTGAAGAGGTCGTTTAGAAGATTTGTTGTTCAAAAAGGATCTTCTCGAATCCTTGTGGAGCTGTGTGATAAAAATCACTGAACTGGCAGTCTAAGATGGCGCTGTCATCCACTGGAACAACAAAAAGTGAAGACGTCAATGGACAAGTTTGTCATTTAAATGTCAAGCAATGTACCTGACAAATTTCTTCAGGAAACAAATACATTTCAAGAGTGGTATTTTGATTTTTAGCACCGAAATGACAAAGTCAGCAACCTTGTAGGAATGTGATGCAGTTGCTTTGAGAATAAGCCCGACTTAGTTGAATATGAGTTATTTTTAATAAAATATTTTAAATAAAATACTTGTGTCCACAAACTGTAAATACAGATGCACATACGCTGCCCTCTTGTGGAGTAGGAGTGAACTGCAAACACCATCTCTTAAAAAATAGGCCAGTCAGCCCTCTTTAAAACCACCAAAGTTGCATAAAACTTCAGATGTTGTTGTTTTTATAATATAAAAGACCTAAAATTATATTGTGAAATTGGGTTACAACAGCCATTGAGAACAGAACGTTTAAATTAATTCCCTTCACAAACAAACTAATTAAACAAACCCTACAGCCCAGTTTCCGTAATGAGTCATCTTAAAGCATCTCTATGAGGAGGGAGTGATAAAAACAAACACATTTTTAGCAGGTGTACAAAAGCAGTCAGTTTTCTTACCATAAACAACAGGATAAACGGTGCCCCGGATCCCTGAGGCAGGACAGTGCATGTTCTTTCCATTCAAATATAAATTCAGCTCCACGTGGTCATATGTGATACCCTGTAAAACATTAAGTTTGGACAATATTTAAAAGTGAATAAGGACAGGTTTTGTTTGGAGCTGTCCTTAGCAGTGGTTTCCCAAAAGCTATTTGACTATAAAGGCCAGATTCACACAGTGTCCTCTTAACAGTTGTTCTAGAGATGTGTCTGCTGCTAGAACTCTGCGTGGCATTGCGCGGGTCTCCAACCTGGGCTGCTGTTAACCTGCTATTTCTAAGACTGCTGACTCAGATGAACTTATTCTCCACAGCAAATGGGAGTCTTGGTCTTCCTTTGCTGGAGCAGTCGTCACCAGAGCCAGTTTATTTGTAGCAGTTGATGTTTTTTGTGTCATTCAAAGTTACCATCCAAACATTCAAGGAGCTCGATGTCGAGCCGCTCCTCCTCCAGGTCGAGAGGAGCCAGACGGGGTGGTTTGGGCATCTGGTCAGGATGCCCCCCGAGCGCCTCGCAGGCGAGGTGTTTCGGGCACGTCCCACCGGGAGGAGACCAAGGGGCAGACCCCGGACCCGCTGGAGAGACTATGTCTCACGGCTGGCCGGGGAGTGACTTGGGATCCTTCCGGGTGAGCTGGAGGATGCAGCCGGGGAGAGAGAGAGGCCTGGGCTACCCGTTTGAGGTTGTTGCCCCCGCGACCCGACCCCGGAACAAGCAGAAGATGACGGAACGGAACATTCAAAGTTTGCCCCATTTTATGGGGGTTGACAGATCTTTATTTCTTAAAGTAATGATAGCCAATAGTTTCTTTCCACTTAGCTTCTTTTTTCTTGCCATAAAACAAAGAGTAACAGTCTATTCAGTAGAACTATTGGCTGTTTCTCCACCTGACCTCTTCACAACGCAAGTGATGGTCTTTTAAATAGAGAATTTGCAGACTCAGTAGAATGAGTGTCATGGAATCCAAATTGCAATTGGTAGAAAAGAGAATTGCATTTCCTAATCTGTTCATGTATAAAAACAGAAAACCCACTTCTCTGAAACTCTAATAAAGAAGTTTTGTCTAACAGGAAGCAGAAATAAACCAATCCTTCTTGTGAACACCATCACAATCTGGTCTGACATAAATACACATAAAATGCAAAACACATTTTTAATGTTTAAGTAAAATTTTAAAGCATGTCTTAAAAATAAAACAAGCATTGTTCTTACCACAATATCACCCTCTTGAGGAAGGCTGTTTGCAGGCAGCCGATTCTTCTCCTCATTGTTGTGGTACACAGACCCATCGTGCCTTAGAACCAGGCTGTTAGTGTCTCTGCCCAAAGGCACTTGGTTAAGATTCACCTTCTGAGTGGCCACGCCCACTCCCCACACGCCTACAAGAAAAACAAAATATTGGAATATTTATGACTTGGATTTTACTAATACATTGAGCCATTAGAGAGGGGTAGGAATTCAAATAAAATAAAACTTTTTTTGGGTGGGTTCATCCATGTTTGCGTTATTTTATTGTTATTTCCACATCAAGAGATGAGCTACTTCACTGTGTTGAGCTGTGTTGAAATGTGTCGTGCTGAAGTGAATCAGAAGGTGAAGGAATGAAGACGGGATCTTTCGAGTGCAGCTTAGTCTGTTTTACAGACTTGTCTGTGTGACATCAGAGGTGATTCCTGTCTGAACATATCCGACTTCACTAGGGTGCATGTGGAACTAAAAATGATGCACTTGTGTTCCTTGAGAAAAACAAATAGTGTTGCTCCACCCACAATAAAGGATTTGGGAGTTGCTGTCAAGATGCAGAACTTTTAGTGACAGTTTAAGATCTTACTATGATTCACTGGAGCTGAAAAACCTTGTTGCCACAGTAACCCACATTCCGCCCAGTGCAGCGCCAACTGTCGTGTGTTCCACCAGGTTGCTGTGCCACCGAGCAGCTGTTCTAACTCCACCCCACCCAACTCGGCACCACTTAGCAGCTGTTCTGAAGCTGTTTTTTGGCGCTCTTGCTTGAACTCCGGAGGGATACTGGACACACATATTCCAGTTTATTAGAGGATTAATATACTGTAGTATTCTGCATCTGAATGTAAGGTACGGTGGTTTTCCTTTCAATCCATGCATGTTTTTCAGACTGTGTATTTTTATTTGTAGCGTTAGTTAATTTTCTTGTTGTTTTATGTCTGAAAACAACATCAATTTCAATTGAAATTGATGTTTCAGTAATTTGGTAACTCTCCTGACTTGGCAGCAGATTTTGTTCTCTACCATGCCTACATTCTGATGTAAGCAATAAGTATTTTACGCCGCTCACTCTCAGTCCCCTCACCTCAAAAAGAAATGCTATTTAAAAAAAATAGCATGACAACAAGACAAAAATGTCATTTACACCGTGTTGTGCACATGCCCAGATGATCAGATAAGTATGAAGCGAGAGAAGGAACAAATTCACAGAGTCAAAAATAAAAGTTCCATTTTGTCATCTTCCGCTTATCCGGGGCCGGGTTGCCGGGGTAAAAATAAAAGTGAATTTGAATATGTTTATAAGTTTTTGTTGTTGTTTTTTTTGTTTTTTTTTTTAAGCAAATACTGTATTTCTGAGTTATTGAAAGGTACCATGTTTATTACCCTCCAAAATTACAATATCTCTCTTTAATACCAAAACACACATAAACTAAAGCCTCTTATAGGTTATAGGCATTCACATTTTAGGCATTTTAAAATTCATTTGCCATCTTGTTTTATGTACTTTAGCTGGAGAAAAAAAACGATTTAACCTCATACTTTATTACTTGAAAAATGAATAACTTGAAGAACAGAAAGTTTCTTATACATACATTTCCCAAAATTAGTTTTCTTAATGTTTTCATAGAAAAATTATTTTACTTTGGAGTATATGTTTCAAGTAATAAACATTCTATCAAAATAACAATGTATTTGAAGAATATTATGAATAAAAACACAAGATTTTTCTGGTTCATTGTTTAACAAAATGGTCACCTTTGCATAATGACATCTTCAACCTCCACTTGAAGTCTTTTAGAAAGTTTTAAAGTAAGGAGTAGTGATTCCCCTACCAGACAGCCTCTGTGTCCTGTTGTTTGACATAGAAGATTATCCTTATGGAAATTATGTTACCCTTATTAGGGAACATACTTTCAGAGAACCTATCCTTTACTATGACGTTGTAGATTGATTCCAGATCTACTGACGCATCATTGTCCTTTATTTCTTTTATATATTTGCCCGATTGTTGTTTGACTCTGTGGGTTACATGCATTTTCAGGATCTACTACTTAGCACAAAACTACGAAACGTTGGGTTAAAGCTGAAGATTGTACCCATTAGAAAAGATGATATTACTCTTTATATAATTCAGACCGGCCATGCTGTTTGGTCTAGATACAGTGGCACTGAGGAAACAGAGATTGAGGTAGCAGAGATGAAGATGCTGAGGATCTCTCTGGGAGTGACCAGGATGGACAGGATCATAAGAACACCACATGTTAGAGGTTTTGGAGAGAAAGTCAGAGAGGCCAGACTGCGATGGTTTGGACATGTGCAGAGGAGAGAGAGAGTACATCCCAAGAAGGATGCTGGTTTTGGAACCACCAGGAAAGAGGACTAAAGGAAGACCAAAGAGGAGGTTGATGGATACAGTGAAGGAAGACATAAAGATAGTTGGTGTGAACGAAGAAGATGCAGCAGGTAGAGTTAGATGGAAGAAACTGACTTGCTGTGGCGACCCCTGAAGGGAAATGCCAAAAAGAGAAGTTGATACTCATCTTTTCTAGATATCACAGCAAGAACTTAGTCATATGTACAAATTTGCAAGAAATGATTGAAACTACTCTATTTTTTCCAAAGCTAGTTTTTTGTTGTTTTTTTTTTTTTTGCAGGCTGTTGAATTCCATCTCTTACCTGTCGACTGGATTTTAAACTCGAAATAACTTTTGTTTTGGTGCAAAGGAGCGTTAGCCAGACAGCCTCCAGTGCCGCATATCCTCCGTCCGCTCTTCACAATGACCACATCAGTCCCTGAAAGGGAATCACAAAAAATCCACAAAATAAACAAACTGGAGGCAACATACTTATGTTCACAACTATTCATGTCTTAGAAATAAATAAGATAAAGTTGACAAAGACAGGCAATTTGTTAAGCTATCAATATCATTATGTGTACTTGATTAACCAACATTTATGTCTGTTCAGCAAAAAAAAAATTATATAAATACAAATTTAACTAAAAGTTCATGGGGCTGCACTTTTATTTTTAAAAGGTGGTGCAGTGGTTAACACAGTGGCCTCACACCAAGAAGGACGGGGTTTAGAGAGTGGTGAGACTTGAATCACTGTCCTTTCTGTGTAGAGTTAGCATGTTCTCTCTGTGTATACGTGGGTTTTCTCCAGGTTCTCCGGTTTCCTCCGACCTTCCAAAAACATGCATGTTAGGTTGATTGGCTGCTATAAAATTGCCCCTAGGAATCAGTGTGTGTGAATGGCTGTCTGTGTGTGTGACCCTGCATCAGACTGGGGACCTGTTCGGAGTGTACCCTGCCTTTTGCCTGAAATCACTCTGCCACCCCCTGCGACCTCATTAGGGATAAGTGGTTTGGAAAATGAATGAATAGTTTATAATGTAAAAGTACTATATTTGCTTCTCATGTAGAGAATTAATTTTGTTCCATTGTCTTCTGCTTATCCCGGGTCGCAGGGGCAACAGCCTCACATGGAAAACCCAGACTTCTCTCACACCGGGATCACCCTCCAGCTCCCTTATGAGGATCCCGAAGTGTTTCCCAGCCAGATGTGAGACATAGTCTCTCCAGCAGATCTGGGGTCTGTCTCTGGGTCTCCTCCAGGTATGATGTGCCTGAAACACCTCACCAGCAAGGCTCCCTACCCAGATGTCCAAACCACCCCATCTGGCTTCTCTTAACCCAGAGGAGCAACAGCTCTCCTCCTAACTCCTTAGTCTATCTCTGAGTGAGACCCCAGCCATCCTACAGAGGAAGTAAAAGTCCTCAAATCTGAAATGAACAGGACAGACATTCAAGTTTCATTTAGAAATGACAACAAATCTTAGACCTTTTTTAATATGGAAAATAATTTCTTCATTCAGAACATTATGAAAGATATGGAACAAGTAATTAAAAGTAAATAAGAAGCTAAAAAAATAAAAGAGTTGGTTTAACTTGAAGAATAAAACTGATAAAAGCGGTTTATTTGAGGTAGAATTTTTTGGTACCATTGTGGGTCTACAGTTTCACAGCATGCTTACCCATATGGTGGGTGTCCAGCTGAACTGTGGGCATTTCTTTGAGTGGAATATGACCAGTTCCACCTTCTCCGCAGCAGCCAAAACAACACGTAAACACAGCAGCCATTGTTGCTCCGACCCTAGCTGAACATCCGGAAACCAGCACTTGGAAAATATTCACTCTTAAAAAAAACACCACCACCTGGTGGTGAGAGTTAGAACTACATGATCCACTGCTCCCACTGTGTATCCAATCACAGTGTGTAAAACAGGCAGTTTGCTCCTGATGGCATGGAAACAAGGGAAGAAAATCAAGGTCAAAATTTACCACGTCACTAAGTAACTATTGGGTATTGATGTTACATAAACCCGATTGAACTAAAAAGATGTATTAAAGTGCTGATTTTGTGTTTTGATCGGTCATGTTTACATACATGATGGATTATGGCATCATTCACAGTTTAACATGTTAGCAGAGACTTATGTTGATGATTAAAAGTAATCCAGGTTAGAAACGTGCTAGAAATCTAGTTGACAGTTTTTCACGCTGTAATGTTTTGCATGGCAACAGTCCCCCTTCCTCACCCACTTCTCCCACTCTCCTCCTCCCCCATCTGACACTAAGGGACCGTTCGCAAATTGTCACATCATTACAAAAATGTAAAATAAGCCGTATTATTAGATCAAAATGTCAAATTGATCACATATCTGATCAGATGATCTCTTTTAATCATTGAATGAAGTGTGTGTATTTATTTTGCACGCATTTGCAAATGAGATTGGTTTGCAGATGTCTGCTAGTGTCTGAAAGAGTTAAGTGTTGATCCGGAAAGGGTGAAGTCTGCACAGCAACAAGGTCCATGATTACGTTGCAGAGAAGCTCCTCAGCAGCTGGTGAGTTGATTCTTTTTGCTCCAGTAGTTACAATGTTACTATGCGGCTTGTAAAATCTGTCACAGCCCTCCTTCTGCACCTTACCAACAGGAGAAAAACTGATCCGGATCCAGATTGATGATCTTTCTGTTTAAACTGCTGTAACTTGGAGCTCAAGATCAGCAAAGAACAACTGCGATTTTCTTTCTTTTACTTGAAAAAAAGCAAAGAAAATGATCATTTAGATGATTTAAATCCAACTTGGATCGTTTAGGAAGCTTTTAGTTACCTTGGAAGCATGCGATCTTGGGATTCTGCAGAAGGAGCTCGTTTTTACGCATGTGCCAAGATTTTACGCGTTATCTTTTCAGAATGGAAATACGTCTCAAACTTCTCGATCCGTATCCTTTCCTGTTTAATCTAGAAGCTTTAGTGTAAGTGTGTGTGTTCTGATGAGTAACTAAACACTTGGATTGCATGTTTGATGTGTTTTTCAGGATGAAATGGAGCAGCTAGAGGAGGAGTTGACCTGTCCGGTCTGCTGTGGTCTGTTTGAGGATCCACGAGTCCTTCTCTGCTCTCACAGCTTCTGTAAGAAATGTTTGGAGGGACTTTTAGAAGGAAACCGTGGTCCTGCTTATAGAACACCTCTTAAATGTCCATCATGCCGCAAAGAAACCCCGCACAACGGTGCCAACAGCCTTCAGATCAACTACTCTCTGCGGGGAATAGTGGAGAAGTTCAGCAAAATCAAACTCATGCCAAAAATGTCTGTTTGCGCTCAACACTGCGATCAACCTCTTAATATGTTCTGTTCAACTGATCACAAGCTCATCTGTGGATTCTGTGCAACTACAGAACATCATAAAGGACATAAATTCATCTCCTTAGAGGAGGCTTATGAACAAGAGAAGGGATCATTTGAGAAGCTCCTACTCGGTGCAGAAGGCTGGCAAAGCGCAGAAATCCTAACCTGTCTGGAAACACTGCAATCCAGCAAGAAGAAAACACTCCAATCCATCAGCAAAGATGCAGAGAAAGTGGGAGATTATTTTGATAAGATCATCGGTGCTCTAGAATGCAAAAAGAGTGAGATCCTGTCTGATTTTGAGACCCTGAAGCTGGTGGTGATGCAGGCTTATGACCCAGAGATCTCCAAGCTGAGCTCAGTGTTAGAAGAACAGAAACATGCAATCAGCATCGCAGAGTCTTTCAGGACCATCAAAGAACCTCTCTGTTTCCTTCAGCACATGCAAGAATTCCGAGAGAAGCTCAAGCTCTTAAAAGACACCTCTCTCCCTTCTCAGAAAGACATGGATGTCGGTCCACTCGTGCGTAATTTTGATGTTAAAAAGTGGGATTGTGTCCAGTTGAAAGACGTGGACAGCATGTCTACTCCACATGAGAATGGAAGCTACAGAATCAACGGGATGCCAAGGTCCAAACGGAGTGTTTTTAGACTCGTTTTCTTTTTGATTTTCACGCTTGCGGCTGTTTTCTGTCTGTTTTCTCAGCACATGTCCTCACAGATCCAAGCATATCTCTCTCACATGTCCTTCATCACCCACATGTGCCTGGAGGAAATCACTGTCCTGTCTGCAAGTTTGATGGATTTAGGTCAGACGTGTGCGTCCAAAGTGCTGGACTTCGTTGACAACTTTATATTTAAATCTTGATACAAAAGATTTCTTACAAGAATCATGGATCCACATTTTTTTTCCAATCTTCCTAATCACATGACCTTAAACATGTTCACCTTATTTTTTTATACTCTCTGATTATCAATTTAATTACAAATAAATCTGTGAAAATTCATTTACTTTTGATTGTTTTTTTCTCTCCAATTTTAACAGGACTAACCAGGCAGACTCACGCACAACCTCTCCAAGGTTACCACCGTTATGTAACAAGTCGGTGTGATTCCTCATTCATCCAGGAGTGAGCTATCGTAGAAAAGGCATCAAAGTGTCTCCTGGACAGCGGATTTGATGATCGAGACGTTTCGACTTTCATCCAGAAATACTTTTCAATCTGATTAAATGAAAATGATTGAATAACAGCCAGATTTAAAATGATTTCTGGATGGAAGTCGAAACGTCTCGATCATCAAATCCTTTGTCCAGAAGACAACTTACGATGTTATGTAACAGCATCCGTGTGAGATCGTCAGCAGGATGCAGACTGTTACAAGCATGGTTTAGTTTAAAATAAAATTATTTCCTTCCTTCACAATATTCAAATCTGTCCATGTGACTCATTCGTTGCGTAACTATAATCAGTCTCATTAAATGGATATAAAATATTTCCATTCATTCCTGCTGTGCATGTTTAAAATGATGTGTTTAATCTCTTTTTTGCACCTTAGGTTTCTTTGATCGGCTAAAAAATGTTGAAAAAAAAAGGAAAATTGAGCTCTTTAAACATGTTTTCTCTTAATCTGGAATCCTTTAATCCTAAAACGAAATCAGTAAAATGCCTCGGTGATGTCAGCAGTGGTCATAATTCAGCCTGTGCGTCAGGGCATGGCTGTACATATATATAGATTACTGTTGCCAGGCAAACATAGGATCAAAGTAAAGAGCACATTAATATTTCAAAAGTCATACCAATGAGTTGGAAACAAAATAACAGTTACATAGAATAAAAATGAAGCGGTTATCAATGCAATAATTATTTTTGCACAAAATGGGAACTTTGTATGAAGCAAGAAATTCTTTCAATGCATAGAAATTTAATGTTTAAACAGGCCTGTTTGAAAAAAACCTTTCTGCAGGATGAGAAATGCTTTTTTAACTTAAATTTGGAACTTTTTAAAATTGCATCTGAATTAAGACCTTGTTTAATTTTGATATTTTCAACTAAATAGATTTTTTTTATTAATAGGGAAGAGATTTTTTGGGGAAAATGCAATTTGCTGCAAAAAAAAAAGCAGCAAATTGCAGATTTTTCTTTATTTTTGCTGATAAAACACTTTTTATTTTTTACTGGGTGATTGTATATGAACAAAAAACAGAAGAAAAAAAAAAAACAGGATAGAAGATCAAATACACATGGATGGAGATGAAGCCTGAGTGTGTGTGTTTCTATTTATTTAAATCTGTTATATGGAGAAAAAAAAAGTCTTTTCAGTTTAAAAAGAAAAATGAAGGCAAAAAAGGATAAAGATTTTAAATTTTATTGGTCAATTTAGATCAATTTAACAGAAAAAAGTCCAGCTTGTTACATATAATTAAAATGTCCCATACTTTTATAAAATTATATATATAATATATAAGTGTGTGTGTAGATATTATAAGCTATAAATTTAAGAGTGTAAAACCAAATCGGCCTAAAGATAAAATCTGAATATAAATGAGCTTAAAAAAAAACCTGATGACATAAAGCTTTCTTTAGAAAAAAAAATCTTATTTTTATATATTTATTGTTAACTAATAAAAATAATCAGTCTGTTTTTTAATCTTCCTTTTTGCCTCAATCTGATAAAAATCAGCTGAACACATGAGTGTATTTTCTAGGGCAATAAAAAGAGGCCTGAAGGCCAAATAGAAGGAAAAAAAAGTCAGGCCTAAACTTTAGATTTCTGTCATTTTTAAACGTTAAAAAGGAAAAAAAAACGTTAAAACCACGTCGTTAACAAAAAATGATCCGTGCATGATCGCAATTGGATCACATTCAAATAACAAAAAAAATGTGATTTATTAAGTTAATTTGATCTTTATTTTGCTTGTTTTATTCTTAGAAAATAAAACCCATTTTTTAATGGATCAATCATTTGTTCTTAAATCTTTTAATTACCATTTTTTCATTAAAAATATTTAAATCCCAAAGTAAAGGATCTTAATTTTGGAACGTGTTTTAAAATCATGTTAAAGCTCTTTTTACTTTCTGGGATTAAATGTGATCGGGCCTCGTGAGTCTGCAGGATCCACGTGGACCGTAACGTGCGTCCTTTCTCCTTCTTCGTGCAGCTTTTTGCGCATCAGTCCGTTTAAAAGCCGCTAATTCTGCGGCAAATGCGCTACATTCGCATGAACCCCAACTTTGCGCTTCAAATCACTCGATTGCTTTCATATTAAGTGCAAATTATTCTAATTAACAGTAAGTTTGTTTCAATAATAAAAAACAACAACAAAAAAACACTCAACAAGATAGATTAAAATTTTATTGTCATTTAAAGCAGGTACAGTACAGATGTGGAACAGTGTGGTTAAAAAAAAAAGAAAGGGATCCATCCAGATGTTTGCTGAACAGATTGAGATTGGTCAGCTTTGCTTCAGCAGCACGATCAATACTGGAGACTTCAGCTAGACTTAACTCCAATATTTACGTGCTGCTACAGCAAAGTGTCCAGAATGAAGTGATGAACAACTTTTAAACCGGCAGAACTGAAGAAAAAAAAAAAAAAGGTCAGTTAACGATTACAATTTTGTTAATGATCTAAAAAAGTAGAATCATTTGAGCAGACGAAGGTTGTGTCTTCTGGTTTTACTGCGGCAGCACGGTATGGCCTGCATCTCAGAGTAACCCACAAACCATTCCGTGCTGCTACAGCATCGCCAGACCTGCGTCAATCTGTAGTTCCTCTCCAGGTGTTTGTGCTTCTCCCACCAGCGGCCTTCTGTTTTTCTAGATGACATAAAACAGAAAAGGTGCAGACGTGTTACCCATCCACATAAAGGCCTGTAGGTGATCACCAGGTTCAGACTGAGCTCCTTCTCCATTCACTTCCCCAGCAGGCGAGCGGGCTCTTATTCTGAAAGCACAAAGAACATTTTGTTTGGAGTTATTAGACTGAAATCTTGTCAAAGTTCCTGTTAAAACATCACAAGAACTGTTCAGATGTAGTCAGATCTACGTTGGTCCTGATGTTTAACCAACAAGTTTTTAAAAAAACAATATAAGATGAACATTTCCTCATGTCGAGCGGAGTGTAGTGTTTAAAAACAAAGAGGGCTTTCCTTAAAATGTTGCTACACTAGATATTCAAAACACTGACTAAGATCGTTTCTGTATGATGTGTTGGAATTTACCTCATTGGAGCAAAAAAAATAAATAAAATCTTTTCCAGATTAAAGAACATTGTTATAAAATAGTTGAATTTCTTTGCATCAGAATAAGACGCCTTTAAGGTCATTCTAAAAGAAAACTGCTGACAAAAAAAAAACTATTGAAAAGAATCAGGCTGAGGAGAAAAAAAATTCAACTTATTCTTTAATGTTACATTAATTTTTTTAAAGCTAATTCAGTCTCGGTGACTCGCATTTGTTCCTTAGAAAAACTTGTCGTGCATCATTAATAAAAGACATCGTCACCAATTTCACCCTGACCGAAAACTTTACCCACGTAAAACTCCTCGATCATGACCCCAAAGGTGACATTGCCATTCATATTAAGTCAACTATTTTTTTCTACTTTTGTTACAATTTTTTTTGTAAAATAGTTTTTTAATCATCAGTTTCAATAAAGTTGTCTGCATATTAATTAGTTATAACATCTTATCCACCTGAGTTTTAATCCTAATGGAGATTGGAGGCTGTGATTGTGTTGCCACTAGAGGTCTCAATGGACCTCTCATTATGGTCTGGCTCTGAAACGATAACCAGAATCTAATAACACACCTATTCTGTCTTTTATTTCCTTATCTTTCTTTGCACGCTTTGGATGTAAACACCTTTTCTGTTTGCATTCTGTCTCTTCCTTTAAAGACAAAGATGTAACGCTAGATAACAAGGAGAAAATGAGCATTAGCAGAAACAACAGATGGTCAGCGGAGGGAATACAACAGACTATTTTCTTGCACTACAAATAAAAAACAAACAAATGCAAATTAACTTTGCATGTAAATGCATCACGGTATTTGAAAGTTTTTACATCGTGATTGGGTGTGAAATTTGAACCAAAAGCTAATTTCCTAATTTGCTGTGAAAATTAAAGCGATGTCAGGAACTATTTTCTTTTCAAGATTTGTTGTGTGAAAGGCTTTTTAAAAAGCAAACCTTCTAACAAGCTCTAAGTGAATCTGTTAAAGAGTTATGGTGTAGATTGTAGCTGAAAATACAGGATGTCTTGCTTTCAGATGCTTTTCCTGATAACAGACGTTAATGAGCGGGTCAAGGTTGTTCAGCCAATCAGACCTGATGAGGAAAAACAATTTCTATCAAAAGTTCTAAATGTGTTCAAAATCAATGAGTCAATATAAAAACCAACGGCAAAATATACTGCAGGGTCATTAAGTGAGAAAATTCAGTGCACTTATTGATGATCCAAAAATAAAATATATTTTTTTTGTTTACACAGCTTATTTCTGTTTATCTTCTCCTGTAAATTCTCACGTTAGTGATCAACAGTTTTTCTAATTTTAATTATTTTTATCTACCATCACAAACCGTCTTGCATGTCTTTCAATGCCCTTTTACAGAATTACTCGCATGTCTTTCTTAAGAAAATTACACCTGATGGAAACGAATCCAGTGAGAGTCCTAAAAAAAAAAAAAAAATCACAGGATTTTCAATGGAGGGAAAAAAAACTAAAAAAAAAATAGTTACTTATTGTTTTGTGGTTAAGTTGCTAAAAAGACATATTCAGACAAACACACTCTCTCTCACACACACTGTCCTATTTCATTTGGGGGCATTAAAGAAGAAAGTAGTCTGTGGCAGAAAACATTGTTTATAGTTTTAAACTCTGAGTAAAAATCACATTTTTCTACTTCACATTATTTTTTATTTATTTTTTTATAAAACCTCAACTGCAAAGTGCATGAGAAATGTTCAGATTAAATTCAAGCCTGTAGAAGCTGAAAAAGAAAAATGAACCATAACTAAACTTTAAAAAATAATCTTCAAAGAAAAATCTAGAAGACAAAAAAATCTGACCTGTTGACTTGTTTTCTTTAAAACTCTTGTTAAAAACTGTTTACATCTATTGCTCTGACTTGTCCCTGTTTCTTTCCTCCCTCCCTTTTCAGGAAGCATGCCCCGACATGTCACCTTCTCTGCTCTGCCTTTTTAACCCATTCCTGACACTTGCTCCCTATACAATGACCTCAAAGAGTCACCTGACCTCCGAGGTCGAAAAGTCAAGTAACCTCCTACACCCTGCCGGGTTTTGGTGGACGTGAACATGACAAGCCATCACCTCCCCCGGATCAAGTGCTCCGAGCTTCACTCTTCTGATTCCACCAGCTCCAGCAGACATTACTGGCCTGCATTATAAGAAATACAAACTTAACTAAACATCCTTTTACAAAACAAATTCATTTATCTTGGCGTACAAGCAGAATAAAAAGTTTGAGTCGCGCCAAATTATTGTTATATTTTGATGGAATTAAAAAAAAAAAAAAACACACACACACACAAGCATACTAGAAGTGTGCTGCACCAAGAAATTTGTTTAAAAATCCTTTGGCTGCTTTTTACACAACATGGTTAATTTTAAGTGTCTAATTTATTCCCATTTATTTTTTTAATTAATATTTTTTTTTACAAAATAAAATGATACACAAAATTTATATTTGTGGAGTGGGAATAAATGTAGCAACCGGGACGGATATATTTTTAATTTTTTTTATCCTCAAGAAGTAAAACAGGTTTGTTCTGCACTGTATTGGTAATGTGTTAATCCCAGTAAAGTCTGTTATGCTTTACACACCCAGTAAAACATGTCAGGCAGACGCACTGACAGTGACACGGATTCTCTGGAAGCTGCACACACTTGACAAAATAACAACAGGTTTGTGACTGATCACCCACTCTGGCTACCTGGTGTCACAGATTAAAGCCTCCATCCACCCTGAGGTGCAGGTAAATAATCATTTCTTATATATTTTATGGCCGATTTGATTTTTTTTATATGAATCAATAAATTGAATTTTTTTTCCAAATTCTAAATTGTGTTACTTTGTGATGACTTCATTTAGAATTTAACCATGTTTTACATTCAATTTCAAAGTGAAACACTTACACACTTCTACAGAGAACATGGAGCCCATCATGGTAAGGAAGCCCCAGCTGTGTCCACGGTCCAGTGAAATATTTAATCTATACACACATGGAGTGTACTTGATTCGACAATGTCGCACAAAAACAACACGACGGTCCGCACACAGCTAAGCTGATTTCTGATCTTTTTCGAACTTCCTTGGGCTTCCTCCTCTTCCCACATTAAGACAGCCCAGCGATAAACAGGATGCAGCGCACGATGATGCAACTCCTCGTCTACGACCAGCAAACCTAATTTGCACTTGTCCAGTTGTTCAAAATTAATAAATATAATTAAAAGAAGTGCACTTTACATTTTTATATCGCAATATTTCCATTTAAAACAACTGCAGGCACTATGTTCATCTCTGAGTGAGGGAGTGTGAAAGTGTAAAGAAGCAGAGTTCAATCACACACTTATAAAACTTGAGCCATAATTACACAAAAATACTCAAACTATTTTTTTTTAATTTAATAAAAACCAAACACAAATCTTGATGAAATTCCTATTGGTCGATTAAAACTAAATAAGCAGATTTAGTTAAATGAAAAAGAGACTTCGACATTTTCTGCTAACCTCCTTTTTTAAATTCAATGGCACACTTAAATAAAGTTAAAAAAAATGCGAAAAATTTCTCAAATAAAAAATGAAAAAAATTAAATCATACACAATCCTCCATTAAATTTTTTTTCTCATATTACAAATACACGTCATCCTCTGAAAGCTTTAACATCAGTCATCCCAAAACTACACACACTGATTTTAACCATCAGATAAACCCAATTAGTTTCAGATTTTAAGCAGACCGCATAAAAAAAAAAATAAAATAGTAAAAATGTCTGCATCCATGCAGACGGGATGTCAATGGGGTAAAAATAATTTTTAAAAATATATTTAATTTTTTTTAAATAATTTTAAAAATCCAAACAAGTCAGTGTATTAATTCACATCCAATATTAAATTTAAGATAAACCTTGAACCCAATCAGTGTACCGCAGAGCACTAAAACTATAAAGAATCACTACCTAAAATATAATTATCATTAGGAGGAAATCACCACTGCTGATATCTCTCTAAACATCCTGGACAATCTGACAGAAAGCCCACACACACTTTCACACCCAAATAAGTAAATAATTAAATTTCAAATGAATTTTTAAAATGGAAACGTACAAATGAAGCATACCAGTGACGTACAAACTGTCCAAACCATGCTGTCTACAACAATCTGATTCCACTTGCATTATTAATTTTAAAATAATTTATAAATCATAATACGTTCCCCAGGTTAAAATTCTGGACATAAAATTGCTAATCTAATTTAAAGTCGTCCTGTTACAATCTGACAGATATTTCACTTCTAAAAACAAACAAACAACAACAACAAAAAAAACAGGTGTAACGTCTTGTGTTGGATCACGTGTGAAAGTAAAAAGAGAATCAAAGCCAATACGATGCAGGCTTGGACGAAGCTGGTGCTCTCATTCGTTGGCCTGAGATCAGAAAAAAACCCAACGATCTGGTAAAAATACATCATGCAGAATAAACATCGTGCCCCTATCTAGAGATTAACATCTAAACTGGTTGCTTGACTTGATCATCTGTTAATGATAAGACAACCATATTTAAATCACATCTGGAGGGAAGCTGACTGACACCTGAAAAAAAATATAACCAACAAAACCTGTTCCCATCACAGCCAATTTAAATACTATGAAGTTTGTGCTGAGTGGTGCAGAAAGAAGGAAGAGAGAAAGGGCGGGGGCTCTCCGCAGTCCGGCTACAAACACATGCAAGCGAGTACAAGAAGAGAGGCACGGTTTCATCAGGAAATGAGGGGTGGGGGGATCAGTGGGGGTGGTGGGAACCCATTTTGCCAGAAGGGTCTGAAAAGACAGAGTGATGAGTCACAGAATGTCATGCTAACATTAACACGGGAGCGAGGGGCACTGCCAAATACCAGAGTAGGAAAGTGAAACGTAAACCTGTAGCATTTAAAGCAGATTACCAGTAAAGCACCAATGAAAAAGCAACAGTAAAAAAAACTGGAAAATGTGCAAACATCCACTTCAGCCATTCAAGCAGAATGGATACACACTCTGAAACTAAGTCACAAACAACAAAGTCTGGATCTTACATCAAAACTTTTTTTTTTTCACTTGAAGAAAATCAAACTACCTACTTATTCACTTCTCTTCCAGCCAACTCATAATAATTTTAATAATTAAACCAAGTTTTCTACTTTTTCCATCTATTATTTGTAACCAGAGATGTCTCTTTGCAAGAAATGTATTTACTCCGTTTTTATTTTCAGTCAGATTTTTCTAGATTTTTTGTGTGTTTAATAAAAACATTTTTGAAATATTTCTCAATTGCATTACAGTTTTTATTTAAAAAATAAGGTTGAAATATCATTAACTAAGAAGCCGAGTTGGCACAAAGGTGGAAAATATTCTTATAAAAAATAAATAATAGTGGCTACAGTTGAATCAAAATAAAAAAAGTCACAGTTTAAACCCAGAAATAAACTTAACATTTGTTTTTCAGGTTTTACGGAAAGAAACTGAGGTGTGTGACGTGTGGTGTAGATAAAAGTTAATTTTCCACCTCCACTTAGAGCAAACTGACATCAGCACAACAAATTTAACCGTTTATAAATTAGCAAATATAGATGGGATTGTTCTGCTTGGGTTAACCTGAATCCTTACTGTTAAAATAAATGAAAAACTTCAGTTTTCCCTGCAGATTAGATTACATAAACCAATCAATTCTTATATTTAGCACATTTAAATATGTTCTAAGTCAGCCACGTGTAATGTATGTACAGCTGAACCCTATTCTTGTATCTTCTTGATGACCATGAAAGGTCTGAGTCATTTCAGATTAATTTTTCCTCTCGCATTGATAATCAAAATCTCACTAGATGAGCAGACCGGTTTCACAATGAATACACCACACTGTTTCAGTCACAAATATCACACAATCTGGCACAGCAAGGAAGGCTACCCAGGAATTTAGCTCGATTTTCAGACAAGTACAGCCTATAGAAGCACAAGCCATTACCGTACAGCTGTGAAAAGGTATGACAAGATAAAAAATCCAGGAGAAAATTCTGCTAGTAAGCACATGCTGTCAGAAATGATGGGCTTTAGGGAAAAAGAAAAGAACTGGAAAATGTACAGAGCTGCTTGCTTTTTTACATTATCCTCCAAAATATTGTTTTTTGTAGGCTTTCTGCTCAATAAAACACTTCATGTGAATATTTATTAGCTGAAATAATAGCAACTGTGTAAAATTCGGAGAGGCCTCAGATTATGTAACCCATTAAAACGATCTGTACTTGCTTACAAGGAAGTAAAAAGGGCCAGTTTAGAGACACAATCTTCCTCTTCTAAACCTAATTTTACAAATAGCAGAAGAAAAACACATGCATTAAGTTGCATCAAATTTCCTGCACGTTTATGCATCAATAATAAGCCACTTTAAGCATTTGATCACTCTTTACTAACTATTGTATCCACGAGGTTTGCCCCCCTCCCACTTCTCTCTTTTCTATTCCCTCCATTTCTATATTTAATCTGGGTGTAGGGCGTACTGTGTGTGTGTGTGTGTGTACAAAAGGGAAAAAAATGAAGGAAAAGTCCAAGTCTTAGGGATCAAGTTATTAAAAAGTAATGATAAATCAAATAAAATCAGAGTTGCGATGACTGCAAATGAAATATAAAATGATATAATTATGTAAATCTAAGGTCAGAATAGATGAAAGTATTTCTTTAAGGCAGTTTATAGGAGGAGATCTCTTATTGCTGTCACTTGGCTGAAAGCCACACAAGATCAGATCAGGTAGGAACATTTTAACACAAAAACTACATTTCAAACAGCAATCTGGATCAGATTTACATATGTGAGCAAAAAGAGATGTCACTAATATATTCACAACAGTTTCAAAACGATCACAAGCTTGATCAGAAATAGATTTTGAATTTTTTTTTTTTTTTTAGTGATCTTAATGCCAAAGAGGGGGGAAATAAAGGCGGGTATTTTCCTGTCAAACATGTAAAAAAAAAAATCTTGCAACATCTCAATCGAACGAAACGTCTGCCTGATTTGATTACAAAAAAATGAAAAAGAAAGTTATCAAAGATCAACTGTGTTTGTTCTATTTTTTTTCTTCAGTTTTTCCCTCCTGAATGATTTACTCTCCTCTGCCAGCTTTTTTTTTTTTTTTTTTTTACACCTCCCGCTCAAAACTGGATTTCCAATCCTTGATTAAATCCAACTTTTCCCAAAAATAAAAACCAAACTTACATCCTACTAGATTAAGATTAATAAAATCCATCTATTTATTTACTTTTTTTTTTTCCTTTCCTTCAAAATAAATCTGACTGATGAGGAAAAATCCGCCGTGTAAGCGCTTTTTTTTTTTTTTTTAAACGCTGTTCCGTTACATAGCAAACCAAAGTGAGGAATCCTCTCTCTCCATGTCCTAACAGGCTAAGCTAACAGGCTAAGAGCCTGGTAAAGATGGACAAACAGCTAACCTACACTCTGACCGCCACGGCACCTTAAACTCACTAAATTTACATGTTACCTCCTTTTTTCCAGCTGAAATGAAGTAAATTCCTTCCCCCAAGCGGAGTTGGTGTTTTTTTAATCAGCGCTTTTAGTTTCTCGGTGTCAGCGGCTGCTTTGCTGTGATGGCAGCATCCTCTCCCCGCAGCTGTGGAGGCGAAAGCAGCTCACTCGAAAATGGCGCCGAAAGATTTTTTCCTCATTCAAATTCGATAGAGCCTCCCTGGCTGCCTATTGGCTGAATGCGAAGTGGATTCCGCCGGTCTGATTGGATCTTGAAAATGCACTCTGGAATGACGTCACAGCCCCAAAAACAGACAAGTTAACTGTTGCACTGCCGCATGAAAAGCCAGAAAGAAATGGAGATATTTATAGATTTGAAATGAAAAAACAAGCACATATATTCGATTATATATATATATATATATATATATATATATATATATATATATATATATATGCATATACGTATACGTGTTCCATTTTGTTTAGAACTAATTTTTAGTAAATAGAAGTGCCATATCCCATAGTCACCCAGCCCCTGTTCCTCCTCCTTTCCACCAAGCAGCTGTTCCACCTCTAATCCACCAAGTGAATGTTCTACCTCTATTCCACCAAGCAACTGTTTACCTCTATTCCACCAAGCAGCAGCTGTTCCATCTTTATTACACCAAGCGACTGTTCCACCTCTATTCCACCAAGCAACTGTTCTACCTCTAATCCACCAAGCGACTGTTCCATCTTTATTACACCAAGCGACTGTTCCACCTCTATTCCACCAAGCAGCTGTTCCACCTCTTTTCCACCAAGCGACTGTTCCACCTCTATTCCACCAAGCAACTGTTCCACCTCTAATCCATCAAGCAACCATTCTAGTTCCAGATCCAACCCAACTAGCTCAGCTCCAAACAGCTGTTCTGAAGCTGTTTGGAGCTCTTTCTTAAACTGCTTGGAGCTACCAAACACACAACTTTGCCCAGTAGGGGATTTAGAAAGTATATTATATAACGTAGTTTGTATATTATTGTATATATATACTGTATATCCATACATTGTACATACATATGTATGTGCACATAAGAAGGTCGGAGGTTGAGTCCCCAGGGGGAGCGAGGCTTAAATCGCTGGCCTTGGTTTTCCCCGGGTTCTTCAATTTCATCTCATCCTCCAAAAACATTGCATGAGTGCGACATGTCATTTCAACTGAGGCTGGAATTACTTTTTTCAATTGGCCTTTATGAAATTGTTCCTTGGCATGAATGTGTGTGTTTGTGTGTGTGTGTGTGTGTGTGTGTGTGTGTGTATGTGTGGACGGTTATCTGTGTGTTTGGCCCTGGAACACACTTGTGACTTATTCGAGTGTACCCCACCTTTTATCTGTAATCAGCCTGGATAGGCTCTGGCACACCCCACAACCTTGACTGGAATAAACATGTCAGAAAACTATATTCTGACTATATTTAATTATTGTTCTCACACCCTCTGTGGGTGATCTCATCCATCCAACCTCGGGTCCTCTACCGGAGGCCTGAGAGCTTCAGAGTTTTGTGCACAATCTTTGCAGTTTCTAGAACTGCACTCTTCTGGACTGAGATGTCTGATGTTTTTCCTGGGATTTGCTGTTGCCACTTTTTTAGTTTCATATACAGTGTAATAAGGGTAATTAGCTACTGTTATAAATTACTTTTCTCAAAAAAACAGCTGAGTTAGTAACTCAGTTACCACATTGTAAAAGTAAATGGCTACAAACGGAAGTGACTGGGATTCTAAAACCTATTTTTCTTCTGATGGCCCCTTATTCTTTCGGTTCCTGTCCCAAGGACCCCTTGGATGTTTAAGATTATACTGCGTTTTAAGTACACGTAACTTTAAATTGTATTACTGTAAATGAATATTCATTTAACCTGTATTGGAAGACTTTATAGAGTAACAGTCAATGGGAAAACAAGACTATTGGCATTTCAGCTTGCTGGAAAACATGTAGCGCTTTCTTTTTTTTCCCCCTGAAACTTTAACAAATACAAAAACATAGGATAACTACGTAACAGTGGGCAGCTATTTTCTTCTCGCTCAATGTATTTATGCATGTGTAAAGATATGCCACATTGCTTCTTCTGTCGGTTTAATATTTATTTTGTAAAGAAATGAATTGATTCGTCAATTGAAATTAACACGATTAAATTAGTAAATTGACGCACTGCATTAACACATTTATTTTTCCACCAAGTTTTATACACTTCGCTTTTTTTTCAAACCGTTTTTTTTTTTTAACCATGTGCAGGCAAATAGCTGGACGTTTCTTCATTGCATCATTGCAACTGCACCGTCTCTAGACCAATTTCCAATGGGTTTCCAAAGCTTATCTCTACTCAATTCTCTGCTCAGTTTTATTTTGCTTCAGCAACTAGGTCAGGTATTAAAGGCATTAAGCTTACAATTGAAGCAACTGGTAAACAATCTACCCAATCGAATAACAGAGATAATTCCATAACATATTCTATTCAGGCCATGTTTGTAGGTCAGTAGCTGAAACATGTCAACTATACGGTCAGTGTTGGCAATAATTTCCAAAATTGACAACAGTGTTTAGAAAGTTTATTCAGAGTGAAGGCTGTGGTTGCCCTGATGTTGATGAAAAAAGTATGTTTTTAACTCACAGATTGACTGTTTGGGCACCTTAAAGACGTCACATCTCAACCAGAACAGAAAGAAAGGATTGCTTGAATAAAAAAGTATTCACATACAATGAACCGAGCTAACTCGAATGCTACAAGGTCAGACTGTTTGTGAAAAAAACAGTCTGCAGGCTAGAAAGCTTCATTCAATGGGTAAAAATATTCATTCTCTGCCCATATTGTCAAACAAACTGTATCATTTTCCCAAATCGAATAAATCTGACATGTTATAACATCTGGTGTAAAACTTTATGCACCTGTCAAAGATCCATTGCGAGCGCTATCTAGACTATGATGCATTGCTGTAGCATTCACTCAAAACGGACCAGTTACTGCAGTGACACAATTAAGACACAGCCACTTATTTGCCAACACTCAGCAAAATAGTAAAACAATTTGAGCAAACAAAAAATGCATAAAACTTTATGAAAATAACTTTACAAATAAATAAATGGTTCTCCACAGTGCAACACTTACTTTTCTTTTGAGATAATATAAAAATAACTAATAATCAGCTTCATGACGCAAAAATACATTATTGCATTTAGAGAGAAAAGAAAACTAAGTGTGAGGAAAGAAGCTGGTTTTTTTTTTTTACCTTAGCAGGCCATCATAGCATAAGGCTGTATGGACAGGGGTTCAAATACTTTTTTGGGTCCAAACAAGCACTGGGCAGATGCTACTTTAGGGAGGCGATAGCCCCTTTCTTTGGGGAGGCGACAGCTCAGTGGTAGAACGTAAGTTCTCTGGAAGTTCGTGGGATCGAATCCCACTGAGCTCATGTCCAGGTGTCTTTGGGGAAGACATCTAATCACCCGTTTCTCTCACCATTGGCGCCGTCGTGGCAGCCTGCTGCGGTGTAATGCAGCACACAAATTTTCTTGTTGCAGAATGAATAAAGTATAATTCTTTCTTTCTCTACTTGGTGTTCATTGAGCACATGCGTTACAACCCGCCTTAAAGGATGATTACACTAAGGAAACATGGTGAAATTATTTATAGAAAAACATCTATTTAGTTAAAGATAAACAAACATTCATTCAAATGAGGTATTTAATTATTTGTATGTCATACATCGTACCAATCTATCATTTATTTTTTATCAGGATTGGAAGTCGATGTTAAATGTTTTTTTTCCCCTAATACTATCCAGTATGTTATTATTTTAAATAGGACCTAAACCCTGTTCTGATATAAAAAATGTACAAACAGTGACCAAAATGTTGCAAAAAGCAAGTAAGCAGCATGATTCTGCTTACTTGCTGTTCTTTCTAAATCAGCTGGGGTTCTAAAAATGGTGAGTTTTAACAAACTGGAATGTTGACTAAGATTGTAAAGATTTCAGTTGATTTGAACACAAGTTTGTCCTCTGAATATATTCCGATGCACCTATCACATGTCGGGTTTCATGATTTCACAAGTGACAAACAAAATTGCTGAATAAAATAAAAATGCAAAGAAGTTGCAGGCCGCAGCAATCCTCAGAAAGTGATCAGAATCAAAACCCATTTGATCAAGAGCAGGAAAGTCTACAACAGTTTGTTCAGGACTAGCTGGAGTATGCGGACACATACAGTAAGTTGATTCTAGTGTTTCACACGTCTTAAAGCTGCATCACACTGCATCACACTTTCTATGTCTTGTAAACATACATTTTTTTAGTGATAATACACTGATTTTCTTTCATCATTTTGTTGCTGCAGCTTACATGGTGCTTTAAGGTTTCACCTGCTAGTTTGCTATGTTGGTAAACAAAACTATTTCAGCACATTTCATATGGTACGCATTACTTATTTTGACAACGCATGCCCACCGGCACACCAGCGCACCAGTTATGTGCAGCTCTGGGTATTGACGTAATGTTACACCAGATATGGTCATCTGTCTATTTTATATGTAAACCTTTAAGTTACACTACACTTCACAAAGCTTTAAGGTTGTAACTGATGAGCATGATGGAAGGTCGAAATAAGAAGATATACTTTATTCATCCTTCCGGGGAAAATTTGTGTGCTGCATTACACCGCAGCAGGCTGCCAGGACAGCGACAGTGGTGGGAAAAGGGGGGTTAAGTGTCTTCCCCAAGGACACCACGAGATGAACTCAGTGGGATTCAAACCAGCGAACTCCTGGTCCAAGGACGAACAGTTTTACCACTGAACTATCGCCTCCCTCAAAAAGAGAAAATAGTTTTTGTAATCCCGATGGTCGTAATACACTGTTTCACCAAGATGATACACGTTAGTCACCTATCTGCCACTACACTTCAACTACCTGATTATTAATATCTCCTATCTTTATTCACAATTGGCTGAGAGAACATTTTAAAGTGTGGACTCTTGACACACGGCCAGCAGAGTTGCAAAAACAATTTGTAATAGCATGTTGTATGCATGGGTGGTTCCAATCCTTTGCTTACCGAATTGTAATACTTTTGACTGCTTTTTGACATGAATATGGTTGTGACTTTTATTTAAAATTTTATAAATCTTATTTACAAAACGAGTTGCTTTCTGCAAAAGCACAGCGTCTCAATGAAAAGCAATCTGTGAATAGTCAAATAGAGCCTATTAATGCATCTAAAATTAGGCATTTTAAATCTGCTTTACATGTGTTATTCGGTTTGGTAAAATCTTGAACCAAAAGAGGTGCAAACATGGTAATACTAGCGAGTGAAAGAAAAAAAAAGCTCTCATTGAAGTTTAAGGAATAGTAAACACAGGAGCTCGTGTTGCACCTCTCTCAGCCGTCCTTAGGAGTGGACTCATTCTCCGCAGTTTAAACGAGGACATCACTTTTATGTTAAATTGTGCTGACATCATTTTGCCCTCTCAGTTTAAATTAAATTTCATTCTCAATTGCATCATATTTAAAAGTTTTCATTGATTTGCTATTTATACCTTTCAGAAGTAGCTTGAAATGACTTAAAGGCAGTACAGCACAGACAACCAATCATCTTTTTGTGATTACTGAATAAGCGTTATGGCTGCCTTTGTCTTTTTATTGGCTTCTTCTACATTTGCATCTTTAACCAATAAAAAATACTTATTTTTCACCAAAACTATGGAATTAGAGTAATTAACAGGCTTCAGGTCAATGTTTTTGTTCACCATTCATAAATGAATAGCTGAGGTGTTCAACGTCCCATTCAGTCCACAGTTCAATACTATCTTTTTTTTGTTTAAGTATATCTACTTATAAGTATAAGTCTCATGAGAAATCATATTCAAGTAATAATCCAAAAAACAAATTAATAAAATCTGCCACCTTTAGCCGAACATGTCCTGTAAGAATGATGTGACATAACTTACATGTAGATATTTGACTGGTAGAAGAGGATTCACTCTTGTAATATAAAAGTAGGAGTTGTAGTAATTAAGGGTTAGTCTTCTTGACGGTTATCTTGGATCAGGGGGGCAGCAACCTCAGCAAAAAAGCCTTCACATCCCTCACCCTGGCCACATCCTCCAATTCATCCAGGAGAATCCCAATGCTTTCCAGACCAGGCATGAGACATTGTCCTGTTTCTAGGACTCCACCCACTAGGATGTTACAAGGTGTTGTAAGTTATAAGATGTGCCAAAAAAACAGAGTCAAATCTATCTAGTCATTTTTTCTGTGATACTTCTCTACTTTTCCTCACAACATTTGAAAGATCTCTACTTTATAGATTTTTAGCACAAGGGTGTCACTTTTTTTGCACCACTGCACAAACAACAACACAAACCAAAAAAAACTGTAAAATTCGGAAATCCAAAAACATACTGTGAATGAAGGAGGGTGCCAACTGTGTATCAATTCTGCTGTAGTGCGGACAATAGGGCAGAGAGGAAAAAAAACACACTTGTTTACAGATAAACTGGTTTGGACAGGAAGCCAGTAAGGAGGAGCTCCGTGTTGTTAAACAGGCATGTGGAGAGAGACAGGGATGAGCCAGCGAAAAGCACCACCGTGACCATGAGAAGATTATGATGCACTACTAATAGACATAACTTGCACTAATGCACACTTTCATATCTGCGATGCACTTATGCATAATTTCCAGCTCTTCAGTCTTGTTTTTATAATGAGAAACATTTTTAAAAACGGAACACAATATAACCTTAATTTCCCAAATCCCATTGTGAGCTGAAGACAAATTTGGGCTAATGTAGTTACACTTAAACTAAAATTAACTGGGGAAATTGTGTGTTTATTGGGGCCAAAACAGTAGTTGAGCTGAGTTATACTGAATACTACACAGTTCATCCTGCATTGTGTCACCGTCACATGAGCACACACTGCCTTCCATTAGGCAGGGGATCCTTATGACTCACGAAAACACAAGTCACATGTTACTACACAAATGAACCCAACAACTCAGACTGCTCTGTTATCCACAGCGACTTTTTCCTTTTTTTGCCGACCTAAATGAAATCACATCATAATGCATCTCTTCATTAGGTGGGCTGAGACTGAGTAGGGCTCTTCCTTGTATTCTGGTAGAAGAGCTGAACAAGGGCCGCAGTGTCATGTATCATGCTGTTGAGCCACAGCAGGCTAGCCCGGCTGCAAAGTTGCCATGCTGGGGTAGTTTTAGTTCAGTGTAATTTGATTTCATGTTAGATGACTTGCGTGCAAGGTTGGCTGTTACACTCGGTTGCTTTCCCATTTTTATGAAGAGTTTTACACATTTCTTTAGTTCCCGTCTCTCTGGTGTGACTCAAAAGATGAACTTTTCACACTGAAAGGTCACCGGCCACAATACTGCCTAACATCAAAGCACGGGTACAAACAGCAGCAAGGACAAATCCTCCTTTATTAAATTAAGTGTAAAACATATTAACAATATGACACCTTCTAAATACAGAAAGCGACCAAAACAGGTTGGAGGAATGAAAAAAAAAAATGCATGAACGACAAGAAAGAAACCAGAGGGTGAACAAATAAATCCTGTAAAAAACTGTTTCCAATGCAAGTGATTTTGTCTGAATCTCTATTTGGCTCTCATTGAAACAAACAGAATCCTGGAGATAACCAGGGAGCTGCATCCACACATTATTATCTTTTAATTTGAATAAATATTACTCCTGGTTGTCATGTCATCTCGTTCAAAGCGTGACCTAAAAATTTCTGTGTAGGAGTTAAATGACAGCTTGTGGAACATTTAGAAATTTTTCGACTCAGCAAACCAAACAGAAAACTTTCTGAACTACGAAGAAACAAAGTATAAAAGACTATTAGCTTACTATATTAACATGGCCCGTTCCTTCATCTCGGTCTCTAGAGAACACAATAAGCCCCACAGAGAACTCCATCCTACAGAGACTCTCCATTGATGTCTTCTCAGCTCCCCTCCCCCTCTCAGACATCTGTAGCAGCTGCCCCCTTGTGCTCCTGTCAGCAGGGCAAAATGTGTGTGTCAGTGTGTGTTTGCACGTGTGTATATATGGGTTGAGGTGGGGTTGGCTGGGAGGTTAGTGTGGGGCGTGTTGTGACACCTCCCCCTTTGGAGGGGTCCAGCCCGCACACTTGTGGGACATCAGATTCATCAATGGCTAATAGTCACTAGCAGGTCATCCTGAAAACACAACAGAGACCTCTGACCTCTTTTAGCACAAAGGCTACGAGATGGTCACATCGACCCTCGGGTGCTATAAAAAGTGTGCACACACGCAACTTCTTCACATGCAAATCAGCCACGTGAAAATCACTTTCAAAGTTTCCATATTTATTTTCCTTTCTAAAAAAAAAAAAAAAGGAGGGGGGGGAGGAACGAGGACTTGAAAATCCCATGACAGATAAGTTGCTTAACTTAAGGTTAATGTGAAAAATACTTTTATAGCCAGAGAGCTGCTAAACACAATCACATGCCATACAAGTAAACTCAGATGTTACAGTACAAGAAGCTCTTTTTACTTTGCCTCTCCATAATCTCACACACATTCTCACACATAGCAATCAAATTAAGTGAGCATAATTCATGGGGTCAGCTAAGACCAAATGACAAACAGTGGACAATTAAAGAGGGGGAAAGTTTTCTTGCTCCGATTGTAATGAATGCACAAGGGAAAAGTATTTAGAATAGAAAAAGATAAGATTAAGTTAAAGAATAAGCCAAAAATTTTGTATGAATATTGTAAGTATTGTGCAGAAATTACCGGTAAGCACAAACAAAAACACATTTGTGAAGATTTTTAAGAAATTTGGAGGATTTTCTGCTACACAAAGTTGTAAAATTCAGTCAGTCAGTCACCTTCTTAACCGTCTATCCCTGTTGAGGTTGCAGGGGTTGGTGGAGCCCATCCCAGCTGATTCGAAACGAGGGGCAGGGTACACCCCGAACAGGTTGCCAGTCTGTCGTGGGGCCACACACATACAACCATACACACACTCACTCCAAGGGGCAATTTGTCACCGGCCAATCAACCTAACATGCATGTTTTTGGAGGTTGGGAGGAAACCGGAGTACCCGAAGTAAACCCACACATGCACGGGGAGAACATGCAAACTCCACACAGAAAGACCAGTGTCCCAAGCCTCGTCCCCACCCGGGACTCGAACTTATGACCTTCTTGCTGTGAGGCCACTGTGCTACCCACTGCGCCACTGTGTTGTAAAATTTTCCTGTATATTTTAAACCAAGTGCTGTAGAATAATCAAAATAAATCCAAATGCAGAAAAGTTCAAAAAAGCATTGCACAACACATGAAAGCTTGACCTGATAACTTGAGGAGTATGTACTTCTACATCCTGAGCTAAACAGCCAGTGCTCTCTGGCTGCTGTGAAACATAATGACTCTGGCTTTCCGTTCCAAAGAAAGATATTTAGGGAAGGTTTAAATACCCCAAACAAACCATGATTCACGTGACTTCCTGGTTTAGTAGTATTTTTTCTTATCTCGTGTAAATTGTCCACACCCTTCAATCTTTTTTTCCTTTTATTGAGGCAGACTGCTAATAGAGGTCACTAAGACTAAACACAAAACGATCTAATCCTAGACCTAAACTATTCATTTGAGAGAAAAGAAGCCTACTTTGATGACTGATAATATTTCAGACCAACATTTCTCATCACTGACTTTGACACTGCTGACTGTGCATCTCTAGCATCACCCATAACTATCCACTTAAACTAGATGAAAGAAAAAAATCCAGCTACATAATTGATTGGATTTATGTTGACATAGATGTGCTCTTAAATCACAATATCACATTTCATATGTAACGCGAAATACAGAGGCATTTTTAACCAATCACTGGACAAAAAACACAGAATTATACTTGCAACCAAATTAAGTATTCCTTAAATGAGGACAAACTGGTGCTGAAGCATGCATCACAAAGCAAAACATTTAAAGTGTCTAACTAAACTGCACTGGAAAAACATTTGTAGGGATTTTGAAACATTTCAAGTATCCTCTATTTAAACCAATCAGAGCAAACTTGTGTCCTTTACAAATTCCATGTCGTGTATTTACAATCTATGAGCAGCCTTCTTTAAACTGTACTGTTCACATCTCAACATTTCTTCTTCTCTTTTTGACATTTCCCTTCAGGGGTTGCCACAGCAAGTCAGTTTCTTCCATCTAACCCTATCTGCTGCATCCTCTTCAGTCACACCAACTATCTTCATGTGTTCCTTCACTGTATCCATGAACCTCCTCTTTGGTCCTCCTCTAGTTCTCTTTCCTGGTAGTTCCAAATCCAGCATCCTTCTACCAATGTATTCCCTCTCTCTCCTCTGCACATGTCCAAACCATCTCAGTCTGGCCTCTCTGACTTTATTTCCAAAATCTCTAACACGTGCTGTTCCTCTGGTTCTGTCCATCCTGGTCAATCCCAGAGAGATCCTCAGCATCTTCATCTCTGCTACCACATCTCAACATTTACGACTAATAAAATAGTGTTTAGTTGTGTTATAGCACATTAAGACTGAGTTAAATACGTAAGGATTTTATCATTGTCTCACTAAGTTCACATGATTAAGTACCTTTGAGCAAAATATTGAATTTGTTGAACTTCTCCATCAACACTGTGTTGATTATTAATGTGGGATTTAAAAAAAACTGAATAATCAGAGTACATTTTATTTTATTTTTTTTACTAATCATATAGATTAGAAAGCCACATGTAACTGAAATGTCTTACTCAGGGTGTACCCCGCTGCTTGCCTGTGTCCTCCGAGTGAGATAACCAATACAGAAGCTAAATGAATGAATGATTGTAAACACTATACTAATAGATAAATGTTTCAACACAAGCCTCTTTTCTACGTACACTACTTCTTCATGTTAGAAATGTAAAAAATAATGTTAATTATTTCAGTCACAGTCTTATCTGTCTATCCCTTACGGCATTGCAGGGGGTGCCGGAGCCCATCCTGGCTGATTCAAGGTGAGGGTCAGGGTACACCCCGAACAGGTTGCCAGTCTGTCGTGAGAAGGCACATATACAACCATCCACACACATGCCCATTCTTAGGGGCAATTTGGCACTGGCCAATCAAACTGGTATGCATGTCTTTGGAGGGTGGGAGGAAACCAAAGTACCCAGAGGAAACCCACGCAGACACGGGGAGAACATGCAAACTCCACACTGAAAGGATAGTGTTCCAAACCTCGTCCCCGCCCAGGACTCGAACCCATGACCTTCTTGCTGTGAGGCCACTGTGCCACCGTGCCGCTCTACGTTAAATATTTTTCTCTTTTAAAGCCCTTCATTATTGGGTTGATGGGGCTATTACTGTGTTCAGCTCTTTACGTTACAAAACCCAATCAGGATAAATAGACATGTCTTAAATTTAGGCGAGCTCTAACTGTTCCAGCAATTATTTCCTCATTTTAATGCCTCTTTTTAAACTCTTATCTTCTAAGAAAAAAATCTCCATATTTGTTTTTTGTGATGTAACAGCTACATTTAAATGAAAGTTAAAACTATGTTAACCAACTTTACCGTGTAGGTTTCTGGACAAAAGTGTGCATTCAAGTAGTTAAGAAAGCAAGAAACAAATTCAGAACCAGTAAAAACTGTTTTGGTATTCTCTGTCTTTTGTTGCAGCTTTGCAGCCTCATTCTTAAGATTTACTCTGATGTGGTTGAACAAATGTGCACAGCTGAGGGTGAACGTCTGCTTGTAAGTTTCAAAGCTGACTACACGTTGCCTAACATTTACTGTGTTTACTCCGGTCTGCCGCTGAAGCAGCTGAAGGCAAGACTTTGTTTTATGTGGGTTGACTCTAATTAATCAGAGCTGAACCTGCAATTTTAGCATTAGTCCAAAAGTACCAAATTTTGTGTATAATTTGGCTCATTGCGAGTCCACATTTCAAACTGGTCATACTTACTACTTGTTTGTGTTACGTTATCATGTCATCTGTGCCTGGGGAATAAAGAAAACTTTCTGAATTTCCAGCAAACATTTTTGGTTTTCATTTGCAATTTAAAATCCAAAGCATACTAGTTTTACTATACTGTATGTGTTGTATAATATATATGCACATCACGTAAATGTGTAATCTTGTATTTAATCTTTTAGGGTAACTGTAATATCCAAATAGAGTCCGCAGATGATTGGCATCTTTATTAATATGCACTGTCCCTACATTAAAAATTGATTTAAAAAAATACTATTTTAAATTTCTCCAGGTCGTGAGGAGCCAGATGGGGTGGTTCAGGCATCTGGTCAGGATGCCCCCTGAGCGCCTTGCTGGTGAGGTGTTTTGGGCACGTCCCACCGGGAGGAGACCAAGAGGCAGACTCCTGACCCGCTGGAGAGACTATGTCTCATAGCTGGCCGGGGAACGACTCAGGATCCTTTCGGATGAGCTGGAGGATTCAGCCGGGGTGAGAGAAGCCTGGGCTTCCCGTCTGAGGCTGTTGAGGCCACTGTGCTACCCACTGCGCCACTGTGTTGTAAAATTTTCCTGTATATTTTAAACCAAGTGCTGTAGAATAATCAAAATAAATCCAAATGCAGAAAAGTTCAAAAAAGCATTGCACAACACATGAAAGCTTGACCTGATAACTTGAGGAGTATGTACTTCTACATCCTGAGCTAAACAGCCAGTGCTCTCTGGCTGCTGTGAAACATAATGACTCTGGCTTTCCGTTCCAAAGAAAGATATTTAGGGAAGGTTTAAATACCCCAAACAAACCATGATTCACGTGACTTCCTGGTGTAGTAGTATTTTTTCTTATCTCGTGTAAATTGTGGCCTAGGATGAGCGGAAGACGACAGAACGGAACTATTTTAAAAAGTAAGAGACTTTTCTGCTGCCCCGCGACAGACTGGCGACCTATTCGGGTTGTTCCCAGCCCATCGCCTTGAATCAGCCGGGATGGGCTCCGGCACCCCCTGCTACCGTGAAAGGGATAGAAGATTGAGAAGGTGACTGAGACTTTTCTGCTAATCTAAAACTCTTCAAAACTTCTAGACATGAAGCTAATGGTGATGCACGATGAAGCCCGGTGGGGGTCACAAAGTTTCTAATTTGTTGTTCAAATCTAAATTGAGTTAAGGAAAAAAGATTCAATCAAGATCTTAACTAAAAATAATTGCAGTCCCACAATATTGTTATATGCGGCTTATTGCACAACTCATGTGCCCCTATTGTGACACTTGTGTTTTAGATAAAATGACAAATAATAGTTTGTTTACTCTGCCCGCTAGGTTTTGTGTTGCAACGACAAGATGCACTAAAAATCAGTGAGAACAACCCTTTTGTAATTGCTCATGTTGGTACTACCAAAGTTGAGATTCCATTAGGTCCAGTTGTGACGTCTAATTGAGTTGCAGCTTTTAAAAAAGGATGAACATAAGTTTTGTTCATTCATTCGTCTTCTAAACTGCTTATATCTAACGGTGTCGCGATGGTGCCCTGCATGTACTGGCTAATTACAGTCAAGAAGAAGGCTACACCCGAATAAGTTGCCAGTCTGTTGGAGAGTCACACGTAGACAACCATCCACACACACTCCCGCATTCATTCCTAGAGGCAATTTAATAACGGTCAATCAAACTAACATGCTTTGAAGGATGAGAGGAAATCAGAGTGCCCGAAGTAAGTATATACGCAGGGAGAACATGCAAACTCCACACAGAAATGTAAATTATTCAAACCTCAAACCCCTTACTTTTTCTGCACAACCATGCAGCCCAGAAGTTTTAATATGCTTTCTCATAACAAAGAACAGTCTCATTTCATTCATTCATTCATCTTCCATTTGCTTGTCCCTTTCGAAACACCACGGCTAGTTTCAGGCGAGAGGCGGGGTACACCCTGAACAAGTCACCAGTCTGTTGCTGATCAAAAAAATAAAAATTACAAGAGTGTAAACAGGTATGAAATTAGAAGTCAGCCTCTTAAGTGAAAAGTGGTTAATTCATTGTCCTGTTTCTGGACTACAAACTGACAAAGTCCCTCCTCCCCTCCCTCCATACTCCCAGTGTTGCACCGCGATGATGTAACCACTTTCCAAATATAGCGTGTTGCTGATGGAGTAGCTGCCTCCTGATTGGCCTTGTCTGCTGTCACTCACAGTGACGTCACTTTGGATGGTGTTATTATTGTAAACAGCCCGCCTGCTCCAGCGAGCTGAATACTCCATCCAGTCCTTTGTTCATGCAGTAAAAACACCGACCGACGCGATCAAGCAAACTTACACACTTCATCTTAACATCATAACATTGAATAGTGATCTCAATGATCCACCAACATGCTCACAAGAGGGTACAACCCTGTTGTGAGCATGTTGGTGGATCATTGAGATCTTTGTGGCAACCAGATAAACAGCTAGTGCGCTTGAAAGACTAGGATCACAAAACAATCGCACGTTGATTTTGCTTTTTCTTACTCAATAGCTAACATCATTCTGTCATTACATGTAATAAATCTTTATACTTTGCCCTTTAGATTGATAGTTTTCAAAAAGTTCTCATTCAAAAAACACCATCCACGCAATTAAAACACCAGCGTTTAACTTGGAGCGTGTTTCTTTGATTCGATCAAGAGTTTTCTTAAGAAAAAAATAAACTGGAATTAGTTTTATTTTTCTATTGATTTCAATTAAAAGAAAAGAAAAAAACAACTCGTAGTAAAAGTTGAAATGAAAGTCAGTGTTGGATGGTACTTACTCGATCAGGAGTGATCCACCGCATCGTTTTCTGACCGATCTTCACCCTCATCTTCAACATTTTCATCCAAACAAGTTGACATCAAGCTTCAATTCTTGGAGTGAAGTTGCAGTTTCAGCAAAGCTTCAAGGAAGTTGTTTCTTTTGTTCCAGTATTTTTTTTGGTTGCGTCAATGTTGCGAAAAGGAGGAGGTTGGGGTGGAGGGGTAGGGTGGGGAGGCGGAGCGGTGGATGTACACACACTGCGATCGAGCGAGGGAGAGAAAAAAAAGGGAGAGAGAAACATCTGAGCGCGCTTTTCCACAGAGATGAAGATCATCCACATTCATATTTCCAGCACGCACAAGGACCCAACCTGCAACAGACTGGCGACCTGTTCTGGGTGTACCCCGCCTCTCGCCTCAAATCAGCCGGGATAGACTCCGAAACCCGCCGCGACTCTTTAGGGCTTAGCGGTTCAGAAGACGAAACAAAACAAGAATTCAAGTCCAAAGATCAGCCCAGATCGGTGCGCTCATGTGCGCCTACATAAACTGATCATTCACACATCTCAGCTCTTCTCTCCTCATCTCTTCTCATTTCATCCCAACCCTCTTCAGCACACAGCCTCTCTGCGCGTCCAGTTCCCCTCTGTTACTATCCCACCTCTTCAAGACATGCGCCTTTTGACTTCCAGGAGAGTCACTGAGTGTGTTAAAAACACGTGTGAGCCAAATTAACACTCTCACATGTCAGAAAAAGGATTGAATCCCCAGCCTTTCTGTGTGTAGTTTGCATGTTCTCCTTGTATATGCGTGGGTTTCTCCGGCAACTTCAGTTTCCTCCTGTCCTCCAAAAGCATGCATGTTAGGTTACCTGGCCACTTTGAAATTGCCGAATAGGAATGAATGTGTGTGTGGATGGCATCTATGACCCCGCAACACACTAGCGACCTGTTTGGGGTGTAACTTGCCTCTCGCCTAAAATCAGCAAGGATTGGCTTCGACATACCCTGAGACACGTTAAGGATAAGCAGTTCAGAAGATGAAGCAAAACATTTCAGAAAAGACTCCTATTTAGAACCTAATTTGGCTGATTTATGTGTAAAAAAACAGAAAATGAGTTTCATCCAACTCATTTTTCTTTTGTGTTGAATTTCTTTTATAATAAACTCAAATTTCATGTTAAGTCCAAATGAACTGACATTATATTTTGTGCAAAATTAAGAAATCTTTTAAACAAATGCAACAAGTATGTAGGTAAAATAAAAAAAAGCATAGTCAGCTTTTTTTTTTCAGTCACTCATCTTTAAAGTCATCAGACACTGTGCAGAAGCAGGACTGTGTTGGTTGATGTTTTTTCCCGCTGCTATTACAGTAGGGTTGCATCAGGAAGTTGTTGGTGTGCGCGCGCGTGTGAGTGTGTGTGAATTCACCAACATCATGCCCTCCCACTTTCACAAGGACCCTCACAGCGAACAAAGACACTTGGACTATTTATTGTGCGTAAATTACGCATCAATCCTGCCTTCTACTCTCACTTAGTGGCAAACTAATGCTATGAGTGATGTGTTGAAAGAAAATGCAGCAAAAGTTTGTGACAAGGAAGTTCATTACTAACTAAATTTTAAATAAAAACCAAAGTAATAGTAAAATGTTGCAAATTTGCACCCTTACACTTCAGGCCAAGTTCATTTGGAAGTGCATAAAAACTGCAGCAAAAAGTGGATATATGGAGGACTTATGGATCAAATAATAAAAAATAGGATATTAAAAAAAACCTCAATGTGCCACGTGAGGATATTTTGCATTTTGAAACGACTCCAAAATTTTTTTTTTTTGCCTTTTTGCGTAAAAGACGCAGGCGTGACAACTAGAAAAACTTTTAGAAAGGCTAAAAAAATTACACATCAGTTTTTGCTGATCAACATCAGTTGTTTTTTCAGCGTTTTCTTGTGCATATTGTTCCCCTCTCATTAATCTGAAAACTTGTGCCACTTGTTCAAAGTGGATCTACACAACTTCTGAGGAGGGTAAAATCAACTGAGCCACATCTTAAAGAGAGGAGAGTGTGAAGCAGTGCATCATCTTTGGAAAGTGAAATGCTTCTCACAAGTCTGTTACAATTTGGTTTCAAATGCAAAACCACAATCAGAAGCAACATAAAGTGACATGAAAGCAAAAAAAGTTGGAAAAAAATTCCAGAGTTTGAGTTTTTTAAAGAAAACTCATTGTAACTTTAACAAGAAATTTCAGAGCCCCACATAAAATTTCCCACATTTCAGAAATCTAACCAGAAAACAAATACAAACAAGTAATTGCTGAGCATGTAACAAAACAGGATGTTTTTCAGCTTTTAAACATTCATTCTCATCACCATTTAGTTGGAAAAAGAAAATCTAAGCTGCTTTAAAACAAATGCTTCATTACGTGTGAAATTTTAGAAGAAAAAAAAAAAAAAGACTCATGAATGTCCACATTTAGGGATCATGAAGCCTTAGAGGCTAAAACACAAGAATAACAAGATTTTTAAAAACAGTTCAGATACTGTTCATTCTCCACCATGTGTTGTTTCTGTATTTTACACACATTTATGTTGTGTGACTTTTGCATCTACTGTCTGAGAGAGAAGCCAGCAGCATAAAATTGTGATGAAGGGCACTTCTGTGTGTTTGGGAGAGTCAAACTCACAGTCATGCAACTATTTGAATATTTGCCCAAAGTGTGTGGGTTGATGCAGAGTCAGAATGCAAAAAAGAAACTGTAATCAGATGCAATTATCTGATGGGCTGCGGTTGTTTTTAAAGGTCATCGATGTGTTAATGGCAGTTTGCAAGAAAACTGCACAAAGAGCACGAAAAACCTGTTCAATCAAATTCAAATTTCACTACTGAAAATCCTCATCTGCCCAAACTCTGCAGAAAAAAATGAATAGATTTCTACACCTTTTTATTTTCCATGTTCTCTCCATCATTTCCATGTCACATTAAAATCTACAACTGCTTTGTTTCCTCTTTTTTATATTAACCTGGTGCAAACAGAAAATTATTTGTGTCATTTAATTTGGGAACATAGAAGAGGAACTGACACAGATTAACACTATCCTGCATTGTGCGTCAACGCATGCGTAAAAACGCATAAAATTGAAGTCACAGAAGTTTTCACAGAAAAATCAAAGATTTTCTCGTCTAAAAGTCAGTTAAACATGTCTTTTTTTAAAATATTTTTTTTATTTTTTTAGATTTTCAAAAAGGCAAACATTTTTTGTGCGCCAAAGTGGCACGTTTTTGTGCGCAATAAGAAGAAAAGCGCAACGCAGCTTTCGTTTAAACGGATGAAGATATTTATAATATGAGAAGCAACTGAAAGGTCATATTGTGGAGGAAGAATCTGTATGAGTCGAAACGAAAAACTCAAGAGCATTGTGTTTGTGGGGTGTATTTCAGCAGTTTAGATCTGTGTGTACAGTATATGTGTGTGTGTTTCAACCAGCAGGATATATCATGACAGGCATTTACCAGAGGTTTGCAACTTTTTCCACAATTCATTTTAGATCAAGTTAAAGCAAAAACACCTTTTTTTAAAACAAAAAAGTCGATTTGATGAAGAAAATCTTGCATATATAAAAAGTCATTGTAACTGCAAAACACACACTGTAAAAAAGCACTTCAAATTCAAACTAAAATCCACCTCATTTAACCTCATCAAATATATTATTAAGATGAATTGTGTTTATTGAATTGATCTGATGCATAAATTACCACTGAGAGTAAAAATAGGAACGATTGGGCATTTTCTGCTTTGAATCAGTGTGTTCTGGGCTGTGTGTGCACATGTCCAGAGAGCAGAGAGTGTGTGAGGCCTGACTCTTCTAAAGCACCCAGTGTGTATCCTGAGCAGAACTAGGTCACTAGAGACTGTTGGTTGGTTGGTGTGTTGGAATGATGTTGCTTGCGTTCCTTGCTTGTACACTTAGCAAGACAAAAAAAGAAGAACCTTTTCTTCCAACTAAAAACTCCTTCAAACAAACTGTTGCTCTTTTAATTTGGTGTTTTTGCTAGCAGATCCTCTTCACATCATAAACACACTCATATGAAGAAGTTCAACTAGCAAACGGCTCAAAAATTATCTTTCAAATGAATGATCATCTCTTACACACAATACACAAACAACAAAATATGAGTATGCATTACATTAGTCTAAACTTAACAAGAATAAGGTAGAGGATTAAAAAAAAGTATGTCGTCACAAAAATGTATTGTACAAATCATAATAAGACCTCCTTTACTCTCACGTTTCTGAACATAAAATTCTCAGTGAGAATTATTGACTGGTTCGCCCAAAAAGTGTCCTGTAAATTGTTAAAATAAAACCCAACATCTGACTTATAAAGAACTGAATAGTTGGAGAGATAAAGTAAACAGAAATTAAATACAGATTCCATGTATGTTCAAACATTAAAGCGTTTCTCAGATTATCGTACGACCAGGGCCATGCTGAAAGCGTGTCAAACACATATAGAGCTTGTAATGCATAATGACTGTACACACAAAAGGTGTTCTATATCCAGAGTGCTGGTGTCCATAGGGACAGAAAGTGCTCCTGTGATAAGTTCCCTGTCTTTTCCAGCTTAGTCAGTCTACACAATGAAAACCAGCAGGTAACTTAGCGACCCAAGCCAAACAGTTCATAAAGAAAAAAAAAGTGAACTTAATACCTCAAAACAGCTCTATATGTCCCACAAAGGCTCATGATAACTCAGTCAGACTGAAGCTTAACTTACCCCACAAAGCAGTTAAAAATAAGAAGATTGTGACCCTTTACTGAATTCCGTTTCCTCTTAGTCTCACTTGAGCGCCGGACTCTTGCTTCATTTACATTTGTACGTGTGTGCAGGAGTGATAAAGGCTCAAAAAGAGCATACACGGAAGTGACCAAACATATCAACTGTTTGAGGGTTTCATCTGGTGCCTCACGAGTGAGGCCTGTGACTAAGATCAGAAAAGAGTAGGAGGGTGCCTTTGCCAATGTTGCCATACCAATACTGCTGAGAGAAGGAAGAAGGCAGGAATGAGTGGATAGTGATTGGACTGGGTGAGGACACGGCAAATATGACCAAAAATAGGCAATGTGTGTGGAATGGTAAGCAACTAAGTAAACATTTACATGTAGCAGAAGACTGAGCTTAAAGGAGGGAGATCTATAAGTTAAGAAGAGAATGCTTGTGAATGCATTTCTTTGAGTGGGAATCAGTAACTCATTATGATTATTACAAAAGTCACATTTTCTTGTTTTAAAAAATAATCTAACTCATAGACTTTATGAGCTATAGACACATCGCATGGAAACAGTCATTCCAGTAAAAGACACAATGAAGTCAAAGATAAAAAAGGGAAGTAAAACGTGAATATTTTTACTTCCTCTTCTCTGTTTCAAAGCATGTTACTTCACAATTCAGCGTGTACATTTGCGACAAACAGTTAAAAATAAAGTTTATAAAGCATACAGTAATCCTTACCTTCTTTTTGTGGATTATCTTCATTAGAACAGGAGTGTAAAGTTATAACTTTGCCAAAAATAGACGCTCTTCCTGATGAGACAAAACCAGCCCACCCGACAAACAAATAAAAAAAGAAAACCCTCTGACCAAATTTATTTCTCCATTGTAAAAATTCACACCCTCACATTATGAAGAGCCCTCCCTCATTCCCTTCCTATCTCTCTCTCTCTCTCTCTCTCTCTCTCTCTCTGTCCCACACTACATGCCTCTCTATTTATACTGTTGAGTCAGTTTACCACTGACAGCAGTGAGTGATAAGGAAGATTGAATCATCACGTATTAGAAACACACGCTTTCTTTTATCAATACACTCCTAAAGGCGAAACACAGAGTGTTACTGGCAGTTTGTTAGAAGGTTCACAGATAAGGCCGGCAACAAAGAAAAATTAGGCACAATCATAATCGATGTTGTAAGCAGATTAAAGCGAGTAAATTCACAAAGAGCACAATCAGCTCGCTCCCAGTGGAGTGTCCTCAGCATCGGCTGTGGCTGCAGAGGAAGGGAGATGTACCACTCTGGCAGGATGCTGGTCCATAGGTGTCTAGTTTCAGATGGCATGCATGCTGAGAACACAGTGTGGAGCACAGCACAGCCAAGTGGACGACAATGGAACACAGGGAGACACAGGTGTCCCCACCACGAACCCTATGTGAGACAGTTGATCATCTTTAGATGTGACCCTGTGCCTGTGTGTGCACATGTTGATAAGTCACTCTGTGTACAGCATGCATTTCTTACAATGTCGTGCATTCTTTGTTATCACACTTTTGTAAATTATGCATTCATGTCTATGTTTGCGTGAGCTTTTCTGATATTGATTTACTATTACCGTGGCAGCACTTAAGCAGCACTCATGCATGCTTCCCTCAGGACGCTAACACCTGCAAATGGAGATGAAGAAAGCAAATTAAGGTGAAGATTGTGAAGTGCAATATGAGAACGCACCAAAAGCTGGTGTCGAAAAGAAAGAACAGAAATGTGCAACACAGTCTACCACAGCGTCCTCTCCTATTTTTCTTTTACTTCATTTACCAGTCTCTCACTTCATTTCCTCCTTGTTTTTTTCCCCCTTTAACTCACTGGAGGATGCTAACCCATCAGGTCCTTTGGCCCCCCTCCATGGGATGATGTCATTTTAGATGACATCACCATGCAGTGTATGTGTGTTAAGCTATGTGCATGAGAACTTGTGTACCCTCACCTCCTTCACCTTGTTCCCCCCCGTAGTTCTGCTTCATTCCACCCAGGAAAGGTGCTGTTTGACACATAGCTGCTACACACAGACCCTCTCACCAACTGTGCTCCAGAAGCAGGGTCAAGGCGAATGAGAGAAACAGAAATGAACTGCTTGGGAGGGAAAAAAATACAAAGACATACACAAAAGAAGGAGGCAAGGTGATGTTTGGACTGGCAGTGGTGTGGTGTGAGGACAGAGGGGGAAGCATTGAGGTGTGGTGAGAGCTCAGGAAGGGATGGGCTGTGAAGGGTCGAGGTAGTGTAATTACACATCATCGCACAAAGCTCACACATAAACTGCTATTAGGGGGAAAAAAGACGCTGACAGCCTATCTGAATTCTTCCTGCCGCTATTGTTTGCTGTCAGGATAGCAAAGACTACACAACATGGTTCAGATTTCTGAAAAATGAATGTAAAAAAAAATAAAATATGGGGGGAAACAGTACATGCATACTCTTTGCAATGAAAATTGGAAGAAAAAAATCAGAATTTTCCATTTCTCAATATTGATTATGAAAAGTAGAAGATTTTTGAGTCACACAACTCTTATTTCTGGTTAAATACCAGTTTAATTGGCAGGGAGTCGCTTTGTCTAAATTATTTCAATTAGACTAGGTGATCTTAAAGAATGGGTGTTGTGCTTTTTGTGGGCTGATAATTGGTCATTTGTCGCAGCAGTCATCAGACTTACACGTCAGATAGAAGCTGCATGGAGCTACAGGAGCTCAGAGCTCCACATGATGGAAATCTACTGGACAGTTGATTTTTTTCAGTGAGAGATAGAAAAAGTATCTTTGTTTTGTATCACATTGTAGTTCTGGTCTTGTAACACACTTAAATATATGTATGTAGTACATTTTGTTAGCTCAGGAATGCGGTATTTGCTTTTAAAAAAGGTTATAATTATATTTATTCAGTTTCACTTTTTTTTGACACTGTGAATTCCTCCCTCCTCTCTTTCCACGTGATCCAGCCTCCAATGCGAGTGCATGCCAATCATAACTTTTAGTTAGCAAAATTAGTAAAGCATGCTTTTTATATTCCTTTTTTTTATGCATTTAAAAATGATGCTCTGTTGGGACTGAGCATGAGTACAAAAACACTCGCCGCTTGCATTAAAAACGTAGGCGTGGTGAAGAACAAAATCCATGACCAAGAATAACAGGAGAGATTGCAAACTACTTCAACATGCATGAATAAAAAACAAAATCACTAGAGGTGTGCTTTTAATGTTGGAATAAAATTTACACGTGGTAAAAAAAAAAAAAAAACTCTCTAAAAATGTGATGTAGCATAAAACCCTATTTAAAATTAAAAAATGTACTATTTAAGCTCTCATATTTAAAAAAAAGAAATTCTGATAAAAAGCCTGTTTTACAGAGGGTACATGATAAAAAAAACGACATGAACAGCAGAAATATTCTCATGGATTTGTTATGAGACTCAAATGAACTGGATAGAAGTGTGAGTTTAAGGTCATGATGACACCAATCGACTTCTTCTCTAAATCTTTTTCTTCTGAATGACAAACAATGGTAATAAAGAAATGTGTTTCTAATAGCAACATGACATGTTCAATATGGAATAACGGCTGAGCAGCTGCAGACACAGCTTAGTATAATTATGGTTGGCAAATAAATGCAGAGTGGCCATCTTTCATTCATCTAATAACTTCTTTAGAAAAAAAAGTTGAAATGATATTGTAATAAAGAAATTTGAACAGCTGAATTATGTGTAAAGTAACTAGAAACAGTAAGACATTTCTAATCAGTTTTTTTCTACATCATCGACAGTCTTTTTAACATATAAAATGTCATTTTTCATATACATTGACTTGTTCTTGTTCTTTACAAACACTACTAACCTCAAGTCTGCGGATGAAATTGAATCTATTTTCGTGCTTGAACTAGAATGTGGTCACATCAAAAATGAAATAGACTTTTTAGTTATTTCTAAGTCAAATTAAATGAACTGTAACTGTGGTTATTCTCCAAACAACATCAATTTACCCAAACTCTGCTTGAACCATAGAACATTTGTTACTTTGTATGTTGCATAACCTCGGGAATTAAAGATGTCAGTTACGTTATTGAATAAAAAATGTAATCAAAAGACCTTTAAAATGTCCCAGCAATTTCTTGACAAAAGTACAAGATTGAAGTGATATGTCATCAATTTTGTATTGTAGACTTTGTGTTTCAAACATTTACACTAATATATTATATGCATCTAAAATAGTTTATAGCAGAAATCTTTATGTAAAAGCTCTCTGTAATGTATTGCCATAAAATTACTCAGTCTGGGACAGTGGCTGGAACCGATTACATTGTTAGCTTGGAACGCACCATTTATATCAATAAAGCTGTCATCATGCACTGCTCAAAATTTCCCTCTAATTATATTATTATTTTAGATATAATTTCACTATGCTTTAGATAGTCATAATTATGAGTTTTAGATCAAACATGTGGAGAACAGGCAAATTTCTGAGCCTATTTTTGGAAAGTTTGAGTCATGTGTTCTCATTAAATGTGTGTAAATATAGTATGTAAGTAAACTGGTCTGTCTTGTTGTTTTTTAAACCCAGCAAGGCTAAGAATATTACCAAGCCTCTAAATTTAGTAGTTGCACATTTTAGCAGTTTATGAAAAACTCTGAATCATGAAAGTTATTCTGAACCTTAGAGTTTCTGTTCATCTGTAGATGAGTAACAAGACAGTAGCTGTAGCAGGAAACTTCAGACTTCTTTCTCCTCTACCACTTTTTCAGTTCATCAGGGGGATTACAAGGTGTTCCCAGCCAAACGTGCGAAATAATCCATCCAGCAGGAATTGCCCGGGGTTTTCCCTATATGGCGGGACAGAAATTAAAATATCATTTTAGAATTGATTAATTTAATCATTTTTTCAAGAAGTTTTGGAGGAGAAAGGAAGCTTTTTAGAAGCTGACAACCACCAACAATGAGTTAAAAATATCAATAATGCATAGCCTGATTATTTCTGTCAATGCTGGTTGAGCATTGCTAAATAACTTACAGCAACAAGGTTTGTATGAGCAACTTTTTCAATTCTTGTTATCATCGATCAATAAAGAGTAAAGAGAACAATCACTCACCATTGACTGATTTCAGTCACCCAAGGTGACTAAAAATGATCATCGTTCCTCTTGGTGACAACTCAATGTTGCACAGAAAAAAATTGTTAGCGACTTTCTCTTAACAGTATTGTAGACAAATGACCACCTCCTCTACAATTGTAACCTCCCTCAACCAAACGTTTTTGAGAACAGTTCAGTCTTTCCAAATTCCTATGAGATGTGATCTGATCCAGGGCCGGCTCTAGCGTTTTGGTGGCCCTAAACAAGATTTTTTTTGAGGCCCTCTTCTCATAAGTGTTTCAATCGCAAACACCAAATAAGACATGCTCCTCCTAACCAGAGGAATACACAAATTATATAGAATTAATAAATGATCATGTTTTTACATTTGGAGGCCGCTTCACACTCAGCAGGAGTATCTGTAGAAAGCAGAGACCCAATCCTGAGGCCACAAAACATATATTTAAAGAACACAGGAAAATGTTTAACTTGAAAGAAGCCTTTCAGATCAAGAAAAAACATAAAAAGAAGTCTGAAAAGCTCATTCAAGTTGACAAGTCATCTGGAGAGGGAGCTAATTCTAAAAATGTTTGTAACCAGCCATACGTCATTTACTGTAGATTAGAGAAGAAAACAGGCGTCAAACTAACAAACTTGTTGATGGACTTCTTTTTGGACTCTTTTTTCGCAAAAAGCTTTTGGACACAAGAGAACTACGAACATGTTCAGAATTACTGTGATAAGATAATTTATTAATTCCAGGAGGGAAATAGTAAAGGAGCCCAGTAAAGCTGCAAAGGAAAACACATGGTTCAGATGAATGTCTCATGATAAATGTTCAATAGACATGTCTTGATCAGGCTGCCAAGAAGACCTGGCTGGAAGGGATGATGACCCGACCCTGATGACAATGCAGACTGTCTTTAAATAGGCAGCAGGTCAATCACCAACAGGTGTCCCGAATCAGGGAGATGAAAGAAGGGATGAAAGAAAGGCCTGGGCTCCCTCTGGTGGTAGGCGAGGCCATTATGAAAGTACCACCCACTCAACAACCACCTCCAGGTGGTCATGGATTAATGGGCAGGCATGAGGCGACATGGGCAGGCTTGTCATGGGCAAACTTGACCTGGGCAGGCTTGATCTGGCTTGACCTTGGCAGGGTCCCATTTTACTCCACAATAATTTGACAATACCTACTACCAAATCTCAGGAGAAAACAAGTCCGGTGTCATATTTCGAAACATTCACGTAGTTTCCAATGGGCCCAGCGCGCATGCACAGGATTCTATTACAAAACTTTGTTTTACTGTTTCAAAATAGAAAAATTACAATGAAATAACGTTTACAGAGAGAGCTGGAATTTTAATGTTTTTCTAGTGTACCCCCTTGGGGGTTTGTGGCCCTAAACAACCGCATAGGCTGCTTATTGCACGGACCGGCCCTAATCTGATCTGTGGGGAGACGAGTCAATTCCTGCCCCCATGTTTCTCATCCATGCCCAATTTAGTCATAATTTCAATGTCTGCTTATTCGAAAAGACCCTCATTAATATTTAGGTTGATCAATGCATCCTCTTTAGTGAAGCTCCCCACCTAGAAAAGTGTGATACTTTGAGTTTCCCTTGCTATTATAAAGATTCAGTTTCATTTAACCTTGCAAGAATGGTGACAAGGAGCTCGCTTACAATTTTTACCATGACAAATTTGGTACTAGGATCTACTCACTCATGTCTGTCATGCAAAAGTCTCTGTGCAGCAGAGGCACTGCCACGCTGAAACACGCCTAATTTTATTGAGCACAGTTGGCACTGTCTTAACCAATGATGTCATCCTGGTATATGGGCCAGCAAAACAGGGATCAGCAAGTTTCTGAGATGAGAAACGGTAGGGGTGGGCATCACGTAGTATTGAAGTCATTATGATAGAAAGGTAAAGTATTTTTATGTCGAGGGAAGACTAGTGAGAGCTATGGAAACTTTGCCTGCAACACTGGTCTCAAATTACATGTTAGAAGTCTGAGAATATTGAGGCATGGTTGGAGGTTTTCATGTGGAGTTTTGATAAGTGGTTTTACGGTCTACTAGTGAAATCTGTTGTTTTCAGCTCAGAAATGAAACAAGCCGTGATTACAGCGACCAGTTTAAAGCAATAACAAACTCTCTTTGAGGTGTGTGTGTGTGTCCTGAGGAGGGGATTTCATTATGAGTCCTACAGCTAGACTGGAAGGTCTAGCTTCAGTGGCTTTGGTCATGGTGTTCACCCGTCTGTCCCATGAGCTCAGGCCAAGGCCCCCGTCACCTCCACCTGCTTCATCCTCCGGAGGGGAGCGACACTAAATTTAGAACAACAAGGAAACTAATTACAACACAAGATGGGATTGAGCTTTTCCAGATTGTTGGATAATGGGGAACTTCATTTTAATGCCAAATATTTTGGAAAGCAATTGACATTAAAAGAGGATGTCATTGAGGAGGTCTGGTGGTTTTTATTTTTGAAAAAGTAGAGCAAAAAATACATGCACAGTTGTTGACATCAATGAGCAAAAATGGGATTTGGTCTTGTTTTTAATGATTAAAGAAACAGTTCCTTTTCCATTCATTAAGTACTTTCTTTGGTGGAAAGGAACTTGCCACAAACCAACCTTTTTTTGTGATTAATATTACCTGCATCTAATGGTGACCTATCCTGGGTGCACCCTCCCTCACGCATCATTTTAGTCAAGCGTCCCTCATATCTTAATGTCAGACAAGCAGATAGGAGATAGATTAATATTGCTGCAAATAATTTTGGTTTAAAAACCCGAGCAATATTAAACTAATTTCTCATTCCTTTTTGTTCCATCTCGAAGCTGCTGCATATTCAGTAAAACTTTGCAGCAACCGATGACGGGGCTGAATGAGAAAGTTAATCATTCATCTTTACACTTTTGGCGAAGCTTGAGCAAATACAAGTTCTCTGTTCATTCTCATTCCATTTTTGGATTGGACGCAAACAAAACAGAGGCCCATCCAGAGGTTGCCCTTTGTCACCAATTCTGTTCATTATCTTTATGGACAGAATTTCTAGGCGCAGGCGAGATGTTGGAGAAATCCGCTTTGGTGACCTCAGGATCGGATCTCTGCTTTTTGCAGATGATGTGGTCCTGTTGGCTTCATCGAGCCGTGATCACCAGCTCTCGCTGGACCGATTTGCTGCGATCCAGTGTGAAGCGGCCGGGATGGGAATCAGCGCCTCGAAATCTAAGACCATGGTCCTCACCTGGAATAGGGTGGAATGCCCCCTGCGGGTCAGGGACAGGGTCCCCAAGTGGAGGAGTTTAAGTATCTTGCGGTCTTGTTGACGAGTAGGGGAAGGATGGAGCAGGAGATCGACAGCCAGATTGGTGCGGTGTCTGCAATAACCAGGATGCTGCATTGATGCATCGTGGTGAAGAAAGAGCTGAGCCGAAAAGCAAAGCTCTCGAATTACAAGCTGATCTACGTTCCGACCCTAACCCGTTAGGCATAAGCTGTTCAGAAGATGAAACAAAACAAAACTTTTCCACATAATTCCCACTTCAACTCAAACATCAAGTGTTTCTTCGAATAACTAAGTTTTTCAGCTGTCTAAAACAGATAACATTTTTTATTTTTTTCCTGGAAATAAAATACCACTCCAATCATTTGATGTGACATAACACATAAATAGGGGCTTGTACCAAATCTGATTTACTTTTATTAACGTGTCTATTTATCCATGTCAGTCTTTTCATAAAAATAAAATATCCCCCAAAACACAGTAAAAAAAAAGGTGACTTTTTAATATTACGATGCATCAACTATATTGGTGGACTTTACTGTCTGCCATGCTCGTGCACAGGATTTTTTAGAGAGTTTACGATATTAATGCTGACACAATTCCTTTTAATCATCACTCGGGGTGTGAAATATGATGCTGTTTTATTTCACTACTCTTCCTTTCCTTAAAAAAAAAAAAAATTGTAAAAAAACCCAACAAAATAAGGGATCACTATTGGAGCTCAGGCAAGCTGGGAAGGGAGTCCACCCAAAGTGAGATGTGAACTAAAAGCCAAAAATGCTTTCAGGATTCCTAAAGTGAAAAAAACATGTAGATGTACGAACACACAGTCGTAGACAGTTTTTAAAAACTTGCACTTCTACTTTGCATGCACCTGTCGTCCCGTGTGGATCGTGCAGCTCTCCCTGAAAAACTAGGTAAAGTACAGAGTTTTCACATCAAAAGGAGGACAGTAAAAAATGAAGGAGTAGATGAATTTCTCAATTTAAACACACCCTATTAACTCAAACCTCTGCCCCACAGTCGATCTTTGTCCACCCTTTGAACCCTCATCTCCCCCCCAAAAAACCCCATTGCCTGCCCTTCACCCCCGTGGAAAGAAAATGTCGCCTTAACACCGACATGTTTTGGGTCATTTCATCTGATGGGATCTCCTGGGAGAAATTAGCATGTGCAAAAGAAAAGTCCACAGTTTTAAAAGCTCAATGTTTCCAATTTACCGCCACATGCTTCAAATTAGCCACGTATTTACAAAGGTCAGGGACTGGGCACAGTGCCCAAGGGGGAGCTCGTGCAGGAGAGTGAGAGAAAGTCCAAGAAATAAGTTGATTTAATTGCAATCCACAGCTGTGACCGTAATTATTTCATCATTTAGTTCAACAATTGCACAGAAGCAAAACTATTTCAAATACTTATTCTCTGCTTTGTGTCGGAGTTTAAAAGAAATGCAAAAATAAGCAACAGTTCTGTTCATGCAAACTTCTTGCATGGATGAGAATTGATTTTATGGCATTTTTGAAAAACAATGAATGAATGACAGAAAAACTCATTAGGCCTGAAATGTTATCCTAAATAAGGCGGAATGTGAAGAAATTAGAAGCTGCTTTTATTCCGAGAAAAAAACTAACAAAAAATGTGGACCTGGTTTCTGTCAAAAACGTTAGGAATTATTATTAGTTACTATTTGGTTCTGCAGACTTGTTTTATTTGTTTTGGGGCCAAATGTCATCCTTATCTCATTTATTGTGTGTTTGTCTTGTTTATATCACAACTCAGCCTCTGGCAAGCCTTTTCAAATGTGTGTGTGTAGAAGAAATGTATTGTGTGCATGCGCGTGTGCCGTTGAGCCTAAAAGCATTTTAGCAGGAAAGGGAGAGGGTCTGGGATCCTAGGATGACATCATTATCCATGATGTCATTTCTGCAGGGTGACTTTGCCACATGTGATTGCTGGGGTGAGGTCACGCTTTCACTTCTAACTCCCTGTAATTAACAATGAAACAGCGGGTCAACATTGGAGATTGAGCCATGTCAAATTTAGCTGCCAATTAGGTAGTCAGAAATAACACAAAGTAAATGTGTCGCCAATATTTCTACTTAAAGTGCTGCCACGTAGAGAAAAAATTAAGTTCAGTTTTTTCCAAGAGAAATGTGGACTTTTTCTTCATGAGCTTGCTCATTTTATCAATTTGTAAAATTTTACACTTTCCACTCTTGTGCATGTGTGAAGTAGAACAAAAAAAAAGAAGAAGAAAAAGGTAACTTTCCAAGTGAGGTGGTTTGCAGGTGGAAGGTAGGTCACATTCTGGACAAGATCAGAAAAGAACAGATTGAAAATATTCCTGAGATCCCCAAGCTAAACAAAATTCTGACGACTCTGATACATGCAGTAAATTCAAGCGTCAAGAATCCAAAGATCTCATAATTTAAATAGTTTGGTATGAAAAGCATTGAATACGGAACACACAACACGTGTACAAATTGAGCAAGCAATAAAACAAAGGAGAATGGCCAAATGTCAAAAGAATGAACTCAATGTCGTCTAATTAACCAACATTTTAATGAACAAGAAATTAGCCCCAGATTCTCACTTTCTTTTTCTGGCAAGCATTGCCTCAAAAGATGTCATACTCAAAATGATTTTCTACTCATCGGGGGTTAGGTATGAGACTGAATTCCAGTATTGCAGTGACCCAGCTGAGGTTGTTCCAACTAGAACAGATTGTTTCTTTTCAAAGAAATAAAAATTTGATTTTGCATTTGAACACCAAACAGAAATGAGATGAAGGCAGAACTATTTTTGAGCATGTCTCTAAAACTTCAATTAATACACACCCTTTCTGTACGAAAAAGTGAGCTGATCTAATTCTGCTGAAGAACTTAAGGTGTCCAGCAGTTCCAGCAAACATTCATTTATTCAATCATTCATTTTCTGAACCACTTAATTCAACACTAGGCTTGGATGGAATTAATTAAAAGGCGGGGCACAATCAGGACAGGTCACCAATTTGTTACAAACCAGTATACATTTTTTAAAAAAAATGATACGATCATTCACGACAACTTAGTTCATTCTATTGTTAAAGATAAACTAGTAAATATTCCGTTCCATCGTCTTCCGCTTATGCGGGGGCAACAGCCTCAGACGGGAAGCCCAGGTTTCTCTCACCCCAGTTATATCCTCCAGTTGGCACGGTGGTTAGCACAGTATCCTCACAGCAAGAAGGCCATGGGTTCAAACCTTGGGTGGGGGACGAGGTTTGAGACACTGGCTTTTCTGTGTGGAGTTTGCATGTTCTCCCTGTGTATACATGAGTTTCCTCCGGGTACTGTGGTTTCCTCCCACACTCCGAAAAACATGCGTGTTAGGTTGAGGACCCCTTTGAATTCTAGATGTTGTATCTCAAGGGGCTTATCCTACCAATAAAATAAATAATAACAAAAAAAGATCCAGAGTCATTCCCGGCCAGCTGTGAGACGTAGTCTCTCCAGTGGGTTCGGGGTCTGCCTCTTGGACTCCTCCCAGTGGGACGTGCCCGAAACACCTCACCAGCAAGGCGCTTGGGAGGCATCCTAGCCAAATGCCCAAACCACCCCATCTGGCTTCTCTCGACCTGGAGGAGGAGGGGCTTGACACCGAGCTCTTCCAGGATGGCAGAGCTTCTCAGCTCACACTCTCATCTCAGAGTGCGAGCCCATCCACCCAGCAGAGAAATGTTCCAAATTAAATCAGAAAACCTTTGCCAACACACATTATTTTTTTACCATATTATTAATGCCCAACAATTTCAGTGATAGATATAAAACATTCATCTTGTTTTCTTGCTATAATATTTAAGATGTTTTTCTTTACAGAAAACCATAAACAGTAAGAACCTAAACTCTCAGATGATGAATGAGACACTGTGGTGAACACTCATTGGAAATTGTTTAAAGATGGTCATTACAGCTCAGTTACTCATCTATTATATGTTCTTTTAGTTGTTTTAGACAAAGTGTGTCAGTGGAAAATGAATCAGATTCACATAAAACAAGTTGACTCAAAACCTCCTTGCTTTATGTGACCAGGGTATTTTCCAACTTTCTATCCTCTGAAATCACACCTGTGGGCCCTTTGCTCAACTTTCTTGTCTGCATTATTTAGTCCAAATACATCAGTTTATTCAAGCCGAACACACATAAACACACACACTCGTACACACAGCTTGAGGCAAGCCATCTATTCTCATTAGTACCCAGTTGCAGCCGGCTGACGGTAAACTGAGCGTGTGCCAAAGTCATAAACTTGCACACCCTTCCCGCCATTACCTCATAATTATGATATCACACAAGTGTCTCAAACTGATGACATCACACAACCAGATTCACAGTCTCGCCTTTTTCGATTACATTACACTTGTCCGGTTTATGCCAAGACCCCTTCTCCCTGAGAAGCCAAGGACAAAATGTAGACTGAGAGGCTGGGTCAAGCTGAAGAGTAATGACCAATTTTTACAATTGAGATGAAAGTGTCTCGTTCCGCTTTTGTTTTCTGGTGAGAAGAGCAAAACCGTAAAATGATATTTCTTGTTCACACTCAAAGATAACGGTCCCGGCAGATAAGATGAGTTATTACTTACATTGTGGAAATTTGCCAAAGATCCTGATGTCATTTTACGTTTTGCTCTCTTTTGACGTGACTAATGAAGAAAGTGTTCTGACACTTCAATCAATTCCTTCCTAAAACATCAGGACGTAAATATTTGCTGACATACACAATTTTATAAATGATTGTGTAAAATGCCAAATGAGTTTATTGATGAGAACGTCATAAAACTGAGCGCCTTAATGTAAGGTCCATCAGAGAAAGTTGTTCCAGTTTAGTGGAAAATGACAGTTCTGACATAAAGGCATAGATCCATCACAAGGAACAATTTTACTAAAAGACCAGCTAGTTACTTACAAAGCAAACAGATCAATCCGTCTTCTGAGGTAAAAGCTTATCATAAGCTCTGAGATGTCATTGCTTCATAGTCACATCTGTCTTTTGTTCTCACAAAGAAGGATATTTCCTACCTGATGGGATCCTACCAAATCAGACTAGTTTTGGTTTAGTATTTTAATCTACATACATTTCTGGGCTGCACAGTGGCCACACAGCAAGAAAGTCAGGGTTTAAGTCCTGAAGGTGAGACTTGATGTACTGGTGTTTCTGTGTGAAGTTTGCATGTTCTCCCTATGTATGCGCGGATTCTCTACAAGTACTCCGGTTTTCTCCAACTCTTCAAAAACATGCATGTTAAGTTGATTAGCCGCTAAGAAATTGGCCCTAGGAATTAGCGTGTGAGTGGATGGTTGTACATGTGTATGAACATGCAGCAGACCAGGCATCTGTTCGGGTTGTACCCTGCCTTTTGCCTGAAATCCGCTGGGAAAGGTTTCGGCACCCCTTGCTACCACACTAGCGGCAAGCGGCTTGGAAGACGATGCAAAACTTTCATCTCTGCATTTCTGAACCACTTATTGCAAAATTAGGTTACTAGGGTCATTTAATCCATCCGAGCTAAAATCAAGTGTTCGGCAGGGTACGCACTGTAAAAGTCACCAGTCTGCTGCAAATAATTAAATTTGAGAAAAAATTTTAAAAAGAGAGACAAATTGTGTATCTGAGCTATTAAATTTAAATCAGGCCAAATCTTTAATAAAAAAAGACAGGGTAAACAAAATGATGGGACATGAGCAATAAATACTCATTTGTTAGAAATATGTACACGTGTGTGAGGTTTACACATTTAAATAGTCAAGTTAACAGCTTTGTCCCCAACATGTTATCCTTCACTTTAGATTTATGTGAAATAAACATGATGACTTTGCTCTCAAATTGTCGCAGAACGCCTGTAAAAAATCCAGATAATCTTTTAATGGGCCGAGTTGTCAACTCTCTCATTGCACAGCTCATAAATCTGCGAGCAGAGAAAAGCAGCCCTCTGAAGCTTTTGGTGCGTTCGACTTTTTTCAGTCTGAAATAGAATCTCTAATAAGTGAAATGGAGGAAAACTAACATACAGAAAGAATTAAAGAGAGATCAGGTATTCACTTTTCTAAGAACTGGAAACCGTAGCTGGAAAGAAAACTTTAATATTAAAATGCACCATATTTATTTTTATCTCTTTCCCTTCTTTAAATTTATTCCATTAAAAATTTGAAAGTGAGATTTATAGAAAATTTTGATACGTTAATTGTTTTTTTAGCAGTCTCATATCTTGTTGCAAAGTTAGTCAGGCTTTGCAATTGTTTCAATTATGCTTTTTTTAAACACAAGTTGGTCCAAAAGAAACAAATAATTAACAAAACTCAAATTTCAACTTATTTTGATGAGTTTCAAAGTATGGCATTTCACTAAACAAACAGAAATCTCCATCATAAATAATCATCTTTTTTTGGGGGGAGGGATGTTAATGAACATTTAGAGAAAACCCCATTTTTAAGATGAAAGAAAACTGCCAGGCTTTAAGGAATAAATCCTTTAACATTCATAAGGGGGGGCCACCGTTTTGGTTCTAAGTGACAGAAAGACAATGAAAGTTAAAAGTAGATTTTTTTTCTGATTCCAGCGTGACATTTAAGGTCTTTTCAAGTTTTACTTGATAAAGTTGTAGTAGTTGCCTGGGAATGCTCAAGTAATGACAAGTCTGCAACATTTTCCAACGTAAAACAGTCTAGGACACAACATAAAATGATAGTATTTAAAACCAATACAAGAGAAAGAGTGAAAATGCCTAAGAATACAGAACATTTACAGTCTTTATTTAAAGCTGATAAAATCTGCTGGCTGTTGACTTTTTTTTTTTTACAACTAATGTTAAGTTAGCCATCAAAATACACAGTGGTGATTTTATTCCAGCCTGTAAGTCACATCATATAGTTTTACAATAGGTTTTAAAATTGTAAGATGGTCCAGTTTCCTGGCAGCTCTTCAGAAACAAGTCTTGTTTCTTGCTAAATGTGAGCTGGGAATTGGTCCAAATTCTTTAAAATGATGATTTTTAAGTTAAAGAATTGGTGTCAGTAAGGATGGATGACTGACCAGATGTATAAATGTCAGTTTAGTAACAAAGTGAAACAGTAAAATCCATTTTAATAGTGGTGAGAATATTGTAAAAAAAAACCTACTCTGTCAATATTTTTGACTGATTCAATCCCGTTAACAATCCAAAAACAAGTGAATCAAATTAGAAGAAATATTTTTGTCCTTCTTTGGAATCACCTATCCCTAATTGGATTTCAGGGGATGCCAGTGCCTATCCAAGCTGATTTCAGGCGAGAAGCAGGGTACACCCTGAACAGGTCATCAATCTTGTTGTGGGGCCACATTCACAGAGAATCATCCAAACAATTATTCATCAAAATAGATGAATATATTTCAAATGTAATGAACAATTTGACGGCGACACGGTGGTTAACACAGTGGGCTCACAACAAGAAGGTCCAGGGTTCGAGTCCAGGGTGGGATAAGGCTTGGAACACTCTTTTCTGTGTGGAGTTTACATGTTCTCCCCGTGTCTGCATGCGTTTCCTCCGGGTACTCCAGTTTCCTCCAAAGACATGCATGCTAGGTTGATTGGCCGGTGCCAAATTGCCCCTAGGAATGAGTGTGGGTGTGAATGATTGTATGTGTGTGGCCCCGCGACAGACTGGCGACCTATTCTGGGTGTACCCTGCCCTTCGCCTTAAATCAGCCGAGATGGGCTCCGGCATCCCCCGTAACGGATCGACGGACAAGAAACTGACTGACAACTTGACACTAAATGGAATAGAAATACAATTTTTGGGTGGATATGAAAAGTATCAAAGGAAATTAATTAATATATAAAAAATGCATATAAAATACATATAAATATCTAAAAACAAAAACAGGATAAAATTACAAATGTAACTTTACCACTTAAAATGGATTAATTTGGGTGAAAAATGAATGTCTACAAACGCACATAATTCAAAATACGGAACTGTCGCATGAGACACAAGTTTAGCTTCAAGTTTTATTTATGCCAATCCTCTCCCAGTCCCCCGTCTCCAGGGAGGACCCAACCTTAGAGAGGGAAAGCACAAAGTCTGGGAATCTCAATGTCTCGTAAATAAACAAATAAACATATTTCATTCATAGAGTACTTATTGTAATTATAGGCTTGGACTTACTCTGAGCAGTCTCTAATTTTTCTTTGAGCTCAGAGACTAGTGGAGCCGTCTGCGGTGGACCAGCAGTCGGCAGATGTAATTACCACATCATCTCTGGTCCCTGGTACACAGGAAAGAAGGAGACATGGAGAGAGGGAGAGAGACAAGGAGGGACAGAGAGGGACAGAAAGGGAGAGATTGATCCTAGTAAACAATAATTAGGGTGCGGAATGGAGTATTGTGGGATATTGGAAGCGGGATGAAGTAAGGAGGTAAAAAGAAGGGGAAGATGGGACTGATGAAAGCTGGAGAGTGTGAACTTCCTCTTTCGGTATTTCCCTTCAGGGGTCACCACAGCAAGTCAGTTTCTTCCATCTAACCCTATCTCCTGTATTCTCTTCGGTCACACCAACTATCTTCATGTCTTCCTTCACCGCATCAATGAACCTCCTCTTTGGCCTTTCTATAGTCCTCTTTCCTGGTGGTTCCAAATCCAGCATCCTTCTTCGGATGTACTCTCTCTCTCTCCTCTGCACATGTCCAAACCATCTCAGTCTGGTCTCTCTGACTTTATCTCCAAAACCTATGGCCGGTCTCACCACGGTTTTGTACACTTTCCCTTTCATTTTAGCTGAAACTCTTCTATCACACATCACACCTGATACTTTTCTCCACCCATTCCAGCCTGCCTGCACACACTTCTTTACCTCTTTTCCACACTCTCCAAAATCTTCCTTCGACCTTCTTTATCTCTTCTCCATGTAACCTCACTTTTCCATTTGGATCCCTCTCATTCACATACAAGTACTCTGTCTTACTCTGACTAATCTTCATTCCTCTTCTTTCTAGTGCAAACCTCCACCTCTCCAGCTTTTCCTCCACCTCTGCCCTCCTCTCACTACAAATCTGTGAACATAACAGCGTGAACATAAGAGTCAAATTATCAGTGAATTATCAGCACCATGTACAATATGTTTATATCATATAAAATGACTGTTTCTAATAAAGAACCATTAAATTACAATTAACTCATGCATTAAACTGCTTGCAGAAATCAAAATGCACATTCAACGTTATGTATCAAAAATTGTTCAGTTACTGCATTTCTGATTTACAATCAGATTAAAAAAAAGAAGAGTTGGGAAAAGACAACATTTATTCAAAGACTATGTTATTTACGGCTTTGAGTTTTAACCCGTACAACAGATTTTTTTTTTTTAAACTTGTCTCTGCAGGGAAACACAAATGCAGTTAATAACATTAATAATGGCTCAGCTGGCTTTAGTGTCCGTGACAGTAAACCAGCATGTATGGCAGCAGGAGGAATGCAGCCGTCATTAGTCTACTCGCACATTTCCTGTCAACCTACATTGAACAGAATAGGGGGATGAGACAGACTTTTCAAATGAAGTTGAAGAAAGTAAAAAAAAAATCTGAAAATGTATGCAGAGTTATGTCAGGAAAGGTCACCATTTTAGCATTGGTAAGAAGAGGTGAAGATTAATTTTATTTACAAAAAAGCTGCGTTTTTAGTGAGTCAAATGCTTTGCCTGCCTCTGGATGGTACCCCGGTGAAACATGCCAAAATCATTGCAGAAGTGAGGAGTTGAGACAGCACCTTTACTAAGTGCTCAAACCACCCCATTTAGCTTCTCTCAACCCACAGGAGCAACAGCTAAACTTAGAGACCCTTTACAGATGGCAGAACTTTGTGTAGTTTATATTTATATCAGAATCAGAAGGACTTTATTAATCCCACTTTATTCTTTCATCCATCCTGCAGCTTGCCTATAGTTGGGCCAAAAGGTTAGTCACTCAAACATGAAGACTTTTCTCTTCCAGCTCATCTTGATGAATCCACAGGCCGTGGGCTTGCAGTGAAACAGAGCCCTTTGAGCATCTCCTTGGTATTCCATGGACCATTTCATAGAGAGGTACCGAAAAGGCATCCTAACCAGATCAAAATCATTCCAGACATTTTTTTTAAGAAGAAATTTGAAGTTTTTTGCAGAAATTAAATTTTGATGCATAATTTTATATTCCAAATTTTCAATTTGGAAATGAACCCATGAAACTAGAGATGAAGGTGGAAATTTGATCATAAATAAATTTCCCTTTGAGGTAAAGCTCAATTTGGGCTTACAAACACAAGCTAAGCTTAACCCATATGTGGGAAGGTGATAAATTGATCATTAATACATGTGTGATTTGAAAAAAAGACTAAAAATAGTGAGTCGTTGAAAGTTTGTTTCAGTTTATCTATTTGCGAATGTTCAAACATTAATGCATCAAAATTGTGTTTTACAAGGCCAAAGCTAGAAAATGTAAAAGACTGTGTTAATCATCAGACGGTTTTTGTGAATCAGTTTCAGTTTTCCCACAGAAGGAAAGACCATTCAGAGGCCTCACACAGAGCATCCAATGCTGGGAAACAGGAGTCACCAGCTTGTGCAACGAGTAAGGGGAATAGGCGCGAGACCTTACTGGAAGAAATATTTCTGCTGTGAGCAAACCGGCTGAGACTTCTGCATGCTTGTGTGTGTGGCCAAACATCAGGCATGTGCACTACAACCTGGGATTTTGCAAACATGCACTAGTGAATAGCTCAGCAGTGATTCCCGCATTCCCTGCATACTTTCCTGTGAATTTCCAAGCAGTGTTAGAATTTTTTTTTGTTCCTCGTCTCTGACATCAGCAAGGGGTTCCACAGCCTCCACATTCTCCCTCTCATGCTCACACAATCCCACCCATATTTGGAAAGGAGAGGAAGGGAATCCCAGATGATGACTCTAAGGCTTCCATTGGAGCGGGAATCTCTCTTCACATCTGTTTTTATCTGTGTGTGTCTATTAGAAGGTCATCCATAAGTAGTTTACTCTTCCAGGTTATAACAGAGTTAAATTCAAAATATTAATTTAGTTTTAACAGTAGTGTGTGTCGGTAGCTTCTGTGCACAGGAAGTGCAGCACAGCGATGTCTATTTATAACCTGCAAACACAGCAGATAAAAATGCCCTTTTCTTTTGTAGAAATCTTTAAGTCATATGACGACGATAGTTAAAATTACAACCTCTGTAATGTATCTAAAGCAGTCCTAAATGCTTCAGGCTGAGTCAATAAAACAAGCTGTAACCAGTCACTCTGCATTGGATGACCACAAATGAGGCCACAGCAATAAATTCAACTTCTGAATGCTCAATGCGTTCCGCAGAAACAAACAAACAATTTACAGCCAACAAAAAAACAGAAAAAATATTTGCTATATTTCTTTGAGTTTAAAAGCTCATTGCATTTCAATGGCCTAAACAAGTTTCCTCTGCAGGGTGACTGGACTCTCATTCAGAGATAGAGTGAGGAGCTCTGCAATCCGAAAGGAGCTCGGTGTAGAGCCTTGCTCCTCTGGGTTGAGAGAAACCAGACGGGGTGGTTCGGGCATTTGGTTAAGATGCCTCCTGAATGCCTCGCTGGTGAGGTGTTTCGGGCATGTCCCACCAGGATCTGCTGGAGAGACTATGTCTCACAACTGGAAATGGAACACCTCAGGTTCCTGCCTGGTGAGCTGGAGGATGCCGCCAGGGTGAGAGAAGCCTGGGCTTCCTGTCTGAGGCTGTTGCCCCTGCAACCCAGCCTCGGATAAGCGGAAGACAAAGAGACAGAACTGGAAAGATCAAGATAAAGAGTAAGAAAAGCTTTGCAATAATCTCTTTTCTCTTTGTTGGATGCATGATTGATAAGAAGATTTAGGCTTAGGGTAGGATGAAGGGGTCTGAGACAGGGGGTCCTATGCCCTATCTGTACCTAAATATAGTTCCACTTTGTTCTTGTCTACATGCTGGTGACAGAATGCTGGTGTTGCCAGGGGTCTGGTATATCAGAAAGGCCACTGTTGTTGGGCCTCTAACTCTGAAACATGCATGTTCCCTAAAGCAGGCCAAAATGAAAGAAAGGCTTTCATGAAATATTCTATTTAGTTGCAAAGTCTGTGGTGTACGATGCCCCCGAGAGCAATAAAACAAGTAATTCACAGACAGTATCTCACCCACGCTCTCTTTGCCACAGACTACAGCAACATAAATCTAACTGATTTGAAGGAGGAGCTGAGGCAGCTTTCAAAGAGTTTCAAACTTGTGTTGCTCAATTCTGCGCAAATAGGCATGGACGAAAAAAAATGTTCTTATACTGACAACAAGAAAAAAAAAAGACTGACATCAGACAAACACACAAAAAAAAAATTCTGCACAATCATAAAACAGCATGTGTGGAATATAATTTCCTCCCCATCACCTTTCTTTATGCAGGGACACTTTGATTAAATGAACTAATTAAAAACCTCTTAATGTGTGGATTAAATAAAAAGACATAAACAGCTACTTCAAAACTAAACAAATCAGACAAATGAAATCGTGGCACAATCATCATCCCATAAAAGGCTTGAAAACAGGCAAACATCCCACTCATCCATATTTGAGTGTGCACATAATGCAAGAGGAGGGAAAAAACAAGAAATGAGTCAGTGAAAACCAACTGGGACACACACTGTCACATCCTGAGAGAGACTGAGAGATGCCATGTGCTTATTGAAGCACAGATGGATCCCTCAATCTGTTAGCTTCTACGGTGCCAAAGGACAACCGGCCACCAAACATCTAGCACCTGAGAGCAGAGACCACAAAACCCATCCACAAGGGATGGAGTGCAGTAAAAAGAACACTTAAAAAAACCAAAAAAATACTCAAATGAGCCATCATGTGGAATTTCACACAAAGTACTTTACTACCCTCTAGCGGTAAACCATGGAATCTACACAACATGGCACATACCACTTAATAAAAAATAGGGGTGTTGAAGTAATAAAACTTAACAACAAAACAACAAAATCACGTTTATTTGCATTTATTTGTGTTTGAATAAAACAAAAAAAGTGTTCTAAACTCTAACAATGCATTTAAAATGATTATAAGAGCTTTAAAAGAGGATAATTTACCTTGAATCATGAAAACAGGAAGTAGATTTTGAGGCGCCTTTTTCTGATTTCACGTTGTCTAGTTAAACTGAACTGTTTTATTAAATAAAATTATCACATCGAATGTTTATTAAAAGCTAGACAAAGTGAAGTTAAATAAGATGTGCAGTAAAAAGAAGAGAAGTCCAAACACAGAGAATGATAGCTGGGTTGCCATGGTAGCAGGTAGGCTACTGACGCTAACTAACATTAGCAGGAGTTAAAGTTAATTAGTGGGTTTTTATAGAAAAAAAAAAACCCTAATTTTCTCAACTTTAATACTTAATAAAACATTTTAGTTTGAAGTTTTAGCAAAGGATTTAATTAATAAAATGATTTGTTGATGTGCTTTTTAATGACTTTATTTTTGTAACTTTTTTTTTGTCCTCAGACTCTGTTACAAAGATCCAGGATGACAGTAGTGATGCAGATTTTATCAGATTGAGGAATCCATCTACAGGTACATCAATGATCTCACTTCTAACTCTAATCTTAGATGTAAAACTTCAAATCTACTTGATTGGAATCAGTTTTCGAAGTTGGAGGAGATGTTTAAGTGCAAGACATTCAAAAACTTTGCTTTTTAAAACGTGTAATTTAAAACATCTGCAATCTACATGATCACTGACATTGATCAATACTGATATTATGTTTATAACTTGTCTAAAACAGTCTGTATTTATGGGAAAAAAGTGAATGTTTGTCATTTTTTTCAATTATTTATCATTATTTCAGGTTTAATTTAGAAGGAGATCTGTCTACATTCTATACAATAAGTCATGTAATGTCTAATCAAATCAAACTTTATTTATAAAGCGCCTTTCATACAAAAAAATGCAATGCAAAGCGCTTTACAAGTTAAAAACCCCAGAACACAAAAGCAAAATAAGTCCCGGCACCCCCACAGATACCCCCACCACCACACACACACATATCCATACTTGTGAAAAATACAAATAGAGCACACACCCTCATATATGTTCACATACACACTCACCTAAAAATGCAATAGGTTGGATGCAGATGGAATACCTGAGAAAACGGTATCTGAGGAGCCACCGCAGCAGGAGCCGAGGCACACCTGCAATCACTGACCAAGATCCAAGGCCCCGAATAAGAGATGAGGCCGGAGCCAGATCCCCACCAGGGCCCCGGAGCCAAGGACCAGCAGTCACTGATGACCGCAGGCCCCCGCTGCAGAGGCCCCGCAGAGGAAACACTGGAGATGATAAAAGATTAATGACATAGATAAAAGTAACTAAAGCTAAACTAGAGGGAGATAAGTCTGTGTTATCCCTCTTTCATCCAGGAGTGATCCATCCTAAAAAGGGTTTCAAAGTCGTCTTCTGGACAAATGTCTTGATCGTCAAACCGTTACCCTACCAGACAGAAGAAGGCATTGTCATCTCGAAGTCCAAACACACTGTCCAGAAGACAACTTTGAAACCCTTTGTACGATCTCTAGGAAGATGTTAATACTTTTTACCAGTCAGATGCAATGCTCTTTGTTGGGGGAACAGCATTGCGGTGAGGGACAAAAACAGGCTGGACAAACTGATGAGGAATTGTACCTAAAATAATGTATCTGTAAATGTCTCTGCTGGGTGGGAGGGTGCACTCTGTGGAGGCACTGATCTAGAGGAGAATCAGGAGCATGGTGGAGGCTAACACCCCATTCATGAGACTCTGTCCTCTCAGAGAAGCATCACAGTGAAACACTCCGTTATCTGTGCGGCAGAACTGAGAGATTTAGGAAGTCATTCGTCCTAGCAGCCATCGCCATGGTTGTATAAATGTGAATCTGTCTGTGTTTTACTTTGTTACTACTGTACATTCTCAGCTGTAGATAGAGAAGTGAAAATGATACAGTTCCTTTTTTGTTACCGCTGCAGATGGAGCTTCATTGTTCATGCTGGGATGTGGGGACACACAACTTTTTGAGGTCAAAGGATTTGAAGAAGATTTCCATTCCTGGTTTGTTGGACAAACTGTACAGAGAGGTAAATGGACTTTAGTTTTAAAGCACGTTGGTACTGAAAGTACCTTACAGTGTAGCTCACACTCACCCATTCACACACACATTCATACCTGATGGTGGAAGCTGACATGCAAGCTGGAAAGCACCATCAGGAGACATTGAGGGTTCAGTGTCTTGCTGAGGGACACCTGGAATGAACTCTGGCTAAGGATTGAACCGACGACCCTCTGGTTACAGGACGGTCGCCCTACCCACCGAGCCATTCTCCCTTCTTCATTACTGAAACATAAATACAGATCAATATGTCCTCATTGTTCCAGAAGAGTTGCATGTAAACATAAATAGCAGCTGATCAGTTATATATTCAAAGCTTAAATAGATAGTAGATAGAAATAGTGAACAATTTAACACAACGCACACAAAGCTGTACACAAACGTCACAATTTGGCAGGTATATGATTAGGTTTACAAACCATTGCAATACATGCTACATTTTTACTGTAATAAAAGACTGAAGTAAATGTTAGTTTTAAATTTTATTGCCAAAATGATTCTTTATTTTCCGTATTTGACTGGCTTTGTGTAACTTTGATGTATTTCTGACTTCTTTAAACAGACGGGAGGCTTATATTTGTCACACCGATGGATCCTCTATTTTTAATTTTGCCGTATTTGGTTAAATCAGGCAAAGAGGTAAGAACGGAGTTCTCACAGGTCTTATTTCATTTTCGGAAAAAAAGACTGTTATTCATAAACTGTTAATTTAAAAGCAGCTTGCATAGATCTAAAAAAAAAAAAAAAGTGAATGCCATTTCACTCTCTGAGAGTGAATGATGAAAATAAGATCTCACTGAATGCAGAAAAAATCTGTCTTTAGATTCTAAACACACTCTCAAACTCAGAAACTTTTCATTCATCTTTTGAGCCGTGCATCCTTAACTGGTTTGCGAAGGGTACCGGAGCCTATCCCGGTTGATTCAAGGCAAGAGGCAGGGTACACCCCAACAGGTCGCCAGTCTGTCGCTGTCCCACACACACAAAACCATCCACACACACTCATTCCTAGGACACTTTCATAACAGCTGATTAACCTAGGAAGCATGGTTTTGAAGAGTGGGATAAAAAACTGGAGTATCTGGAGAAAATCCACACATACACGGGGAGAACATGCAAACTCTACAAAGAAAGGCCAGTTTTCCTAGCCTCGTCCCCACCCAAAACTCGAATCTCAGACCTTCTTACTGTGAGGCCGCATCAGCAATAACTAGGACGCTGCATCGGTCCGTCGTAGTAAAGAGAGAGCTGAGCTGAAAAGCAAAGCTCTCGATTTACAAGTCGATCTACGTTCCAACCCTCACCTATGGTCACCAGCTGTGGGTGGTGACCGAAAGAATGAGATCGCGGGTACAAGCGGCCGAAATGAGCTTCCTCTGCAGGGTGGCTGGGCTCTCACTTAGAGATCGGGTGAGGAGCTCTGCCATCCGGGAGGAGCTCGGTGTCGGCCGCTCCTCCTCAAGGTCGAGAGGAGCCAGATGGGGTGGTTTCCCGAGCGCCTCGCGGGCGAGGTGTTTTGGGCACGTCCCACCGGGAGGAGACCAAGGGGCAGACCCCGGACCAGCTGGACAGACTGTCTCACAGCTGGCCGGGGAACGACTTGGGATCCTTCCGGGTGAGCTGGAGGATGCAGCCATGGAGAGAGAGGCCTGGGCTACCCGTTTGAGGCTGTTGCCCCGCGACCCGACCCCGGAACAAGCGGAAGATGACGGAACGGAACAGCACTGTGTATGTGATGCAAACTTTTTGGATTACAAGATCCTAATTTTCTGAATGACTTTACTGATAAATATATGTAAAATAAATGAGCTGCACAGTCAAACGGGGAGGACAAATGAAATTTAAATATAGAAGATTACCAATCGACTTTAATGTAAATAGTGATTGTAATGTTAAATGAGAAAAATCCTCGTCTGGGGAAATAAAGAGGCTCATTGTGCAGAGCTGTTCATGGAAAAATGTCAGACTCACCCTCTGGGTAAATATCCAAGCCTTAATAACCAATCTGCATTTCAACTCGTCATGTCTGACAAGTCTCACCATGTTTCATGAGTGGATTAGATCACGGTTTGGATGACATTTGGGTTTTTGAAACTCACTGGAGTCACTCCAGCTTTTTCTCACTTCTTTGGATTCTTTTTAATAAAACCTGCTCGAGTTAATCTATTAAATTTTAGGCTGTGTGCGTAAAGCTCAACCCTGATTAACATGACCAACCTTATAAAATAGTTTTAAAATATTAGTTTGTTTGATAAAAGACACATTTGTGACATTTTGAATGTTTAAAACATTAAATCGATCACTTGTCGCTCAGTTTACTGACAGAAATGTTTCTTTCACATCCTGCTTTTGCATGTAAATGAGAAAAAAACTAACATTTGTGAGTTGATTTGATCTTATTTTCTCTGTTCAGAAGTTCCAGCCAGTGTCTCAGATCGTTATGGATGAAGAATTCCCAGCTTGTTCCAGACTTCTCAGCTGCACCCGTTCCCTCGCCTCCTTGCACCATATTGCAGATGAAAAAGGTGAAGATTGTGTATTTTTTCTGTACTCTTCTACAAGGTTACAGTTTGACTTAAATGTCGATTTGAACTCCTAGACGTGGGAAGCCTGAAGTTTCATCGATACAGTCGGGAGCGAACTATGAACTGGCTGAAGAAAAAGGTGAAGAGATTAAACTTTAATCTGCTGCAAAATATAAAGTTTGACAAAAAAAAAACCAAACTTGAATTCGTTTTAACTGCAGGTGGAGAAGACGGTTGTCGCATTGAAAAACAAAGAAATCTCTGTGGGAGACGGAGTGAAATCTGCAACATACGTCAGAGTCAAGTCTGAGTCCAGTGACGGTAATCCGACTTTAAATCAAAATAACGTTCAGGACAAAATAATTTAGGGCGACAGGGTGGCAACACGGTGGATGCTGCATCGGTCCATCGTGGTAAAGAGAGAGCTGAGCCCAAAAGCAAAGCTCTCGATTTACAAGTCGATCTACGTTCCAACCCTCACCTATGGTCACCAGCTATGGGTGGTGACCATAAGAATGAGATCGCGGGTACAAGCGGCGGAAATGAGCTTCCTTCGGAGGGTGGCTGGGCTCTCACTCAGAGATCGGGTGAGGAGCTCTGCCATTCGGGAGGAGCTCGGTGTCGAGCCGCTCCTCCTCCAGGTCGAGAGGAGCCAGATGGGGTAGTTCGGGCATCTGGTCAGGATGCCCCCCGAGCGCCTCGCAGGCGAGGTGTTTCGGGCACGTCCCACCGGGAGGAGACCAAGGGGCAGACCCCGGACCCGCTGGACAGACTATGTCTCACGGCTGGCCGGGGAACGACTTGGGATCCTTCCGGGTGAGCTGGAGGATGCAGCCGGGGAGAGAGAGGCCTGGACTGCCCGTTTGAGGCTGTTGCCCCCACGATCCGACCCCGGAACAAGCGGAAGATGACGGAACGGTGGCGCAGTGGTTAGCACAGTAGCCTTACAACAAGAAGGTCGGAGTTCGAGTCATGGAGTGGGGACGGGGCTTGAAACACTGGACTTTCTGTGTGGAAAGTCCACACATACACATCTCCGTGGGTATGTGTGTGTTTTCTCCGGGTATCTTGGTTTCCTCCCACCCTCCAAAAACTTAGATTGATTAGCTGCTATGAAAGAAAACAAATGTGTGTGTGGAAAGTTGTCTATGTGTGGCACGACAACAAACTAGTGACCTGTTCAGGGTGTATTCTGCCTCTCGAATTACACAGCCAGGATAGGTTGAAGCACACCCTGCGACCTTGTTGAGGATAAGCGGTTCAGAAGATGAAACGAAACAATTTTGGACTAACTCAACCTTTTATCCAGCAGTTACACAGATCGACCAGTGGGTGGCAGTAGTGATTCATAGAGAATCACAAATAGTTTATCAAATTCATACAAAACATATGTAAATAATTCAAATATGAATCTGTTTTGTCTTTATAACTCAGAGGATTATCTCCGCTATGCCCACGGTTTGATATCAGAGTACATCAGTGAAGATCTGAGCAAAGACCTTCTCAAACACTTGGGGTATGCCAATTTAAAAAAAATAAATAAATAAAGTTATGTTTACTTTTTTGATCAAGCGTGCATTTTTCTTTTTACAGTTTAAAGGAGCTCACAAGTCCAAAAGAGGTTGAACCTCCTTCCAAGGTAGGAGAAGAGTAGAAAGGGCTCATTCTCTTAGTTGTGCACGTCCTTGCAGCTGCTGCACACTTTGTTTCCTTTCTGGTCTGACTAACTACGTTGTTGCATGAATTAGCTACTGTGTGTGGTGTTACTGCTGTTCAGGTTCTTTAGAGCTAGTTGTGGTTTTCTCTTTCGCTGCTCCATATCATGAAAAGCATCTCTTACTTCCTCGTTTGGCAGAAGCGGAAACTTTCAGACAAACCGGTGGAGGCAGAAGAAGACTACACCAAATTCAACAGTGCAGACTTTGCACGGAAAGTGAGTGGAGCTGTCTGCCTGAACAGAAAAACATTAGAAAAACATTCAGCTGTATTCTAAACACTCTGCTGTTTAATCTTTCAAGTCATTTCTTTCATTGCGAGCAGCTTTCTTTAAGCTTTGTGTGTAGATTACAGACTTACCCTGCAGTTACAGATTTCTCATATCGAACAGAACAACATTAAACATTATGAATTCTCTGCTGCCTCTGCACAAGGTTGTTGAATTTTATTGATTTTTTTTTTTCTTTTTTTTTGTCTCCATTTTTTCTCTAGCCACCCAAGAAAATGACAGCCGCTCAGAAAAGTCTGGCAAAAGTGGACAAATCAGGCATGAAGACAATGTCGTCATTTTTCAGCCCAAAGGCAAAAGCAGAGAAGAAATAAATACTTTTTAGCTTCATAAGCAAAACATTTCTAATAAAAATGAAAACTGAACTGGGCTCAATTTTTACATTTTAGATGGTAATAAAAGAGTGTTAAAACAGTGAAACAGATGTTTGAGCTTTGATTGTAACATTGTTACAGTAAACTGATCGAGAGTGTTGCATTCATTTCTCACCAAGGTCTTTCCCGTTGAGACAACTGGGTTGTGAATTAAAATTGAACAAGTTTAGTCTAGCCACTTTTCCAGTTATCCTGGAAGATTTTTAGTGGGGTTCAGATCAGTGGCCGCATTTATCCCTACACTAAAATTTATGCATATGCCAACATCGATGCAAAACGAGTGATTTGTAAAAGTGGGTAGACAATCGTGTAACTCTAAGCCAAGTCAGAATGTGCTGTACACAAAAGACGTGGGGAAAAAGTGACAATTGTGGACAGATTCTAAAGTGAACTACACACCTAGTCCGTCATCCTGCCGTCCCTCCATGTCCAGTTTGTCATCCTGCCATCTCTCCACGTCTGGTTCCTCATCCTGCTGTCACTATGTCTGGTCCCTCATCCTGACATCCCTCCACGTCTGGTCCCTCATCCCGCCGTCCCTCCACATCTGGTCCATCCTGCCTTCCCTGCATGTTTGGTCCCTCCACGTTCGGTCCTTCATCCCGCCGTCCCTCCACGTCCTGTCTCCCATCCCGCTGTCCCTCCATGTCTGGTCCCTCATCCTGCCTTCCTTCCACGTTTGGTCCCTCATCATGCCGTCACTCCACATCTGGTCCCTCTACGTCTGTGCCCTCATTCTGCCGTACCTCCACGTTCAGTCACTCATCCTGCCGTCCCTCTATGTCTTGTCCCTCATCCAGCCGTCCCTCCACGTCCGGTCCCTCTTTCAAGTCCACGTCTGGTCCCTCATCCTGCCGTCCCTCCACGTCCGGTCCCTCTTTCAAGTCCACGTCTGGTCCCTCATCCTGCCGTCCCTCCACGTCTGGTTCTGCTTTCCTGCTGAGTTTTACGTCTGGTTCTGCACTCATGTTACCTGCAATAAACTGGTTAAATTTGGCCATGCATCCAGGTCCTGCTTCAACACCATCATAACAATTTTGTTTTTATTTCAGTGACAGATCAGTGTGCGCCACTCTCAGAGTTGCTGTGGTAAAAGCCTGCTGCTCTCTGAACCACCCTTTCACAATAAGATGAATTCTGGCTTTGCCATGTTAGAATATGTTTTGAAGAGGATAAAATCAATGGACTTAGCTGAAGAATTTGCATATTCAGGTAGTCAGGTGACCTTTAAGGACATACTGTTGATGACCCTTGAAGACCTTACAAACTATAGCAACCCCATATCATAAAACTACCTCCACATGGTTGTACTGCACAGCTCCAACCTTTTTTTTCACTTCACATTGCACATGTTCAAATGTTCTTAGATGACATGAGTTCTACTGTTGTCTTCTTTTTGATTTCCACAGATGTTTTTTAGGCCACATTTCTTCAATGATGTCTGTCCACCAGAATGTTTTCAACCTAATTTGAGCAGTTTCTCCTCGGTGCTTGTCGATGACATGACCCTACTCAAACAAACTAAAATGCTCTCCAGGAACGTCAACTGTGTCTAGAATCAGAGCAAATAAGACCCTGATATATCAGCAGTTTTACATGAATGTTTTTTTTCTGCTTTGACTCGTCTCCCCTCAGACTTTTAAGGGCAGCAAACAGATCTGGTTTGGAGTTTTACAGAAAGCTCAAGCCTTGGACTTTGCCTCATCTCGTACTGCAATTGAACCTCTTGCTCTTGCCTTTGAGCTTTGAAAGGAGCCAGTGCTTACCGTAGTTTTCTACTCGGCTTTCATACCATAAAAGAATGCAGACTCTCAGGACTGAACTTAACTCCACAATCATGCAAAACATTTTCATCTGCTTCAACATTGAACAGACTCAATATCAGTAGCCTTTAAGCCATTTTTAGAGAAACTGAATAAATAGAGTTCGGTCAACGTAAAATTTAGATGTCAGGAGGTGCTAAAAAGTCTTGAAAAAGATTTTAATTGAATTGAGAGCATCTCAAACCATCCGAGTCTATTACACTCATGTACACTATGTGTGATATGAGGGATGCAAGTAGATGCTATTGGAGAGTCAGAGAGAGGGTCACAGCATTAAAAAAAAAGGAAGAAGGGACAGTTTTGGGGATGTGGGGGTTTCTTTGTGTCAACTCAATGGGAGAGGGAGAGTTAAATCTTAAAATAAAATACCACCAGAGTTTTTACATCACCATGCACTGGTTGTTTGGATGAATTTTTAGCTGTCAACATGTCCACCAGGATTCACTGCTTTTTTAATTTGGGTTTGAAACGTAAGGTCTGAAAGGCGCTCTGCACCACTTTAGGTAAATGGATTGGGTTCCTTTGGAGTCGAGTTCTGCTGCATGTGGACCCAGTCAGGCTTTTTTTCTTCGGAGCACGTTGATTGGCACAGTCTTGAAGCACCTCCTGTTTGGACTCCTCAACCTCCCGAGGAACCCTGAGCATCCAGTTGGAGTGGAGATCATGCTCTGCAGAGCTGGAGGCCACTGTGGGGAAAAAAATAAAGATTCAATTCAATTTTATTTGTATAGCCCAAAATCACAGAATTTCCGTCTCAGTGGGCTTCACAAGAAAAAGAGGAATTTATTAACACAGATACACAGCAAGAAAAATAACTAACAAATGCTAACTAAACAAGACTAGCACATTTATGCACTTAGACTCTCCTTCTCGGCGAGGAAAAACTCCTAAAAAACCCATCAGTGGGGAAAAAATAAGAAACCTCGTGGGGATCCACGTGAAAGAGAGATCCCTCCCCCGGGACGAGCAAACAATGTGTCAAAGATTATTGTTTAAATATTAGCTTATTCTAATCTACAGCTAAAGATCTAAAGAAGTCAATAGATGTTCTTCATCCTGATGGAAACACGGGAGACTCCTCAACCCGGAGATGTCCAGTACGGGGATGAAAAAAGTACAGCTGAAAGGAGATTTGAGGTTATCAGGAAAAACATACCAACGTACCCAATGCAAAAAGTCTGTTTTAAATCAATAAATCAAATTTTGTCCTTACATGTATAGGGTATTGGTTCAGACCAGAAGTGAGTAGTTCCAGATGTGTCTATACACCTAATTATAAATAACTGAAATAATTTGACTTTCTTATGAGCAGGAAAGAAAATGCCCATCCAACAAACTTGATGGTTTGACACAGTAATTCCAACCCAAACCCAACCCAGATAATCCAATAACATGAAAATAAGCATGCATCAGGATTTAAATGAGGAGGTCACACATGTAGATTGTGTAGAAACAGCAGACCAGACAGACATTTTTTGGAGAGTAAATACAAGTAAATTCAGGAGTTTGGTCCAAGATTCTAGTTGGGTCTTCTGTGTTCCTGTCCTGGGCAACACCAGATGGAGGAGACCCCATTGCTTTATTTACCACCCAATTCCATCAAGATTAAGCCCATCTACTGATTTAATGAAAATATATAGCCTTCACAGAGCTGGGTTTGCTAATATTTGATTATTAGTGCTTAATAATTGATGATGTTTGCAGATGACATTGTGATCTGTAGTGAGAGGAGGGGAGAGGTGGAGGAAAAGCCGGAGAGGTGGAGGTTTGCACTAGAAAGAAGAGGAATGAAGATTAGTCAGAGTAAAACAGAGTAACGTGTGTGAATGAGAGGTATCCAAATGGAAAAGTGAAGTTACAAGGATAAGAGATAAAGAAGGTGGAAGATTTTAAGTATCTAGGATCAACAGTCCAGAGCAGTGGAGAGTGTGGAAAAGAGGTGAAGAAGCGTGTGCAGGCAGGCTGGAACGGGTGGAGGAACATTTTTCAACTAAAATGAAAGGGAAAGTGTACAAAACCTTGGTGTGACCGGCCATGCTGTTTGGTCTAGAAATAGTAGCACTGAAGAAAAGACAGGAAGCAGAGATGGAGGTAGCAGAGATGAAGATGCTGAGGATCTCTCTGGAAGTGACCAGAATGGACAGGATCAGAGGAACAGCACATGTTAGAGATTTTGGAGATAAAGTCAGAGAGGCCAGACTGAGATGGTTTGGACATGTGCAGAGGAGAGGGAGAGAGTACATCGGAAGAAGGATGCTGGATTTGGAACCACCAGGAAAGAGCCCTAGAGGAAGACCAAAGAGGAGGTCCATGGATACAGTGAAGGAAGACATGAAAATAGTTGGTGTGACCAAAGAGGATGCAGCAGATAGGGTTAGATGGATGAAACTGACCCCTGAAGGAAAATGCCAAAAGAAGAAGAAGTTACACTTCCTGTCTGTTCTTTTATGAAGCTAGTTTGGAGATGATGTTTAGGAATGGATTTGTCTATTGATTTGACAGTCTGACTGTAAAATATAAACCCCAACATAGCTGGTAAAAGGACTGCTTACACATATAATTTTTGAATAGAGAAACTTCTTTGTTTGGAGAAGGAGATGTAGAGTTGTAGACATAAAAAACTCATTTACCCTGGTTCATTAAACTAATTAATACTTTCAGCAAACTGTGTTGGGACTTGAGCCTAAGTGACTCTACATTATTAATTATAAATGTCAAGCTGTATGTATAAGTGCCTGTCCTACTGTCTGACCCTACTTTGTCACTGTTTTTTGTTTTTCCCACTATCCCACCAACTTTAAATTTAGGTGCTCTGGAAGTAGATGGTAAATAATATGAGCATACAACCTTGAATATTTAAGTGAAGTTATTACCCCTATTTTTCCAGGATCTTGAACAGATTGAAATGTGTAACTAACCTATAAAGTCCACGTCTGCATGACCGTCGTCCATGTAGGGTTTGCGTTGAGACTCGCTGTCACAACTGGCGATGACATCATCAAAAAATTGTATAGTGTCCTCCTCGGTGCTGACTGGAGGAGGGGAATGTTTGGCTCTGTACACCTGAAGTTCAAAAATAAGATTAGGTCAAATAGATTTATTTACAAAAAACATTTTGTGTACAAGACCATTTCAAAAGTTTTACATAGGTGTGTTAAAAATACGTTTAGTGGAAAAAAACCTGTAATAATTAAAATAAAATCTCAGTAATTTAGCAAATGTTCTGCTCCATCAGGATGAAATCCATTTTCTCATCCCCGTCCTGGGCATCGCCGGGCCTGAGGAGCCCCCGTGTTTCCGTCAGGATGAAGAACATCTACTGACTTCTTTAGATATTTAGCTGTAGAGTAGAATAAGCTAATATTTAAACAAATAGCATTAGACACATTGGATGCTCGTCCCGGGGGAGGGATCTCTCTTTCGTATGGATCCCCATAAGGTTTCTTATTTTTTCCCCACTGATGGGTTTTTTAGGAGTTTTTCCTCATCGTGAAGGAGAGTCTAAAGGCAGGAATGTGCAAATATTGTGTTAATACATTCCTCTTTTTCTTGTTTTTCATCTTTCTGAATCTTTCATGTGAAGCCCATTGAGACAGAAATGCTTTGATTTTGGGCCATACAAATAAAATCGAATTGAATTGAGTTTATTGGTAAATTAATGCAAAAAAAAGTTTCAATCTGAATTTAAAAAGTGCGGAGTCATTGTTATTTTATGCAAATGCTTAAACTAAAATAAATGGTTTCAATTCCATATTCAATTGTTATCGATAAGCAACAAAATTGCATTTAGATCAACAGCTACTGTAATTTGTCATAATGTGCAAAGAAATTTTATTGAACCCAATTATTACATTGATAAATACTCTCAGAACAAAATTAGCAAAAAAAAGTAAGGATTTAGAGTGGGTTGGTTATGAGCACTGATAACAAAGTGCTAGTTTTACAAACTTGATGCATTTTATACTGTATTTAAAAAAAAATTAATTTAAATTTAACAGTCAAGTTCAAACACCAAAAAATGTAACAATTTTTTCATTCGTTAATGTCATATTAAAATATTTGTCTTTTGTTACATCTATGCATGAGCTGTGAGGAATAATTATAATGTAATCTCACCGGTTGTTCTCTCCTCGTTGGAGGTTTGGGAGCAGGTTTCTTCTTTGATGACTCTGCTGCTTTGGTATCATTGCTTTTTAAATCACTCACACTCTTTGTGTACTGTCTCCTCAGGGCGACCAGAGCTTCTAAGTATTCCAGGCAGTTCTGATTCTGTGTGTACAGCCAGATCTGATCCTCTTGTCTCTGGTAGTAGTACAGCGTTGACTCAATACTGACTGTACTTTTGCTTCGTTTTAAAGTCAAGCCCTCTGATGTCTGGCTCCTCTGTCCCACCACCAGCATAGAAGTACTGCGGACCAGTCTGACTGTGCAAGCTTTGTGGTAGTCATCTTCTGCATGGAGACCACCACTGGTATCCCGTCCTCTGTGTCCAGGATGATTCGGACGGAACACATTATTAATCTTCCTAAACATTCCTCTAAATTAAGTTGCTCATTATTTCAAACTTGTTGTCCAGTCTTAAATAAAAAAGCTTCCATTCCATAATTTTTTCTTTTAAACTCAACAACCAGCCGCTGTCCAAGGTACTGAATTTAGAACAGATCTAAAACAGGTGTTCAACCCAGAGAGTTGTGATCCTCTAATGTAACAGGTTGTTGCTAAGCAACATTGCTGTAGCAACAGGCAGGTAACTCTATAAGGTACTATCAGGATACAGATGAACTGCAGTGTCAAAATGTTTCAATAATCTTAATAATGAAGAGACAAAAATGACAAGAGACCATGCTGGAGTTGTGTGTTCTGTTGCAGATATCAGATTATAGATATTTATATCCGTAAGATTAAAACTTCTAAAAAATATAGTGTTATTTTATATTTTGCGCAGGGTTGGACGACTAAAAAACCAAACAAAAATAGAACTGCAACAACACACATTTCTAATGTATTGCATATGTTGCTTAGAAATGGAAACAAACTCTAGAGTTTAGCTGAAACTGACACACGTCTAAAGTTTCTTTTCTGAATTAATAATTAACTGTCTTCTCTTTGGTTTCGTGAGGCTTCAGGCTTCTCTCAGAGGGAACGGGAAGTTTTTAAAAAACTTATCTGAAGTGAGTCAGCAAGGACTATTGAATGATTGAAAAAAACTCAAGCTCAAATAATGCTTAAAAGGTTTTTATCGTTTGGATGATTCAGATCATTTGCTCGGAAGAAAAGCAAATAAATCATTTTAGATTTTATTGTCAAAGCTAAAAGGAGGAGAAAGACCACCGAGAACTTCATAATGATGTTTAAGATAAACTTGTCCTTTGCTTCAAAACAGGAGAGAAAAAGCAAAACTGCATTTATTTCGGTGCTTTGTGCTCATATATTTTACAAAATGTGGTCATTTTTTTACAACATGAAAAGAGGAAATTAAAAGAATCACTTTCTATTTACTGATTTTACAATCAGACTTTCTTCTGCTTTTCACACCTGGCTTTTTTTTTCCAAAGAAATGAAAATGTAAGTGTTTTTTTTTTTTCAGGTAAAGTGAATTATTCAGTCAGAATGAAGAAAATATAAAATGCAAAACTTGGGCCATTACTGTATGTTCCAAATAAATTAAAATATTGGCATTACTCACAGAGATTGTGTGAGGTGTTCTGGAAAACATGTCCTGCAGGACGTGAACGTTTGCAGAAATGCTGTTGAGGTAAACAAAACAAAAAAACTCTATCACTTCCTGTTTTACTGGTGTAAGAGAAAACACCATGTGTCGTAGAAAAAAGAGGTACTTTTCAAAAGCCCAAGCTGACATCCAGCATCCTAGTACAAGCTGTTATCTGATTCAAATCCTGGACCTGCTTTTGAGGTAAGAATACAGCAAAAATAATATTCAAATGTTTTATTAATAATTAAGTCTTTGACCATACGTGTTAAATTTCTTAGTAGTTGAGTTTTTACAATGTAAAAAACTTTTTCTGAAAAACAATAATCTTCACGTTTTGGGTTCATATTAACCACGTCAAATGTTTACATTTTGGATAAAATGTTTAAAGATCTCTCGACTTCTGATGACAGAGTTTTTGTTTTAGGAATTCAAAGAAATAACATTTTTAGAGATTTATTGGTTTCTATATCTGCTTTTCTGTCTTTTTCCAGCCATGTTGTGTGAAGGTAGACTTCTGAGTATGACCTACGGGGAGGTGGAAGAGTGGGACACCCCTCCTTCTCGCTCTCATTCCCCTTCCACAGCCTCCCACAGTGACCATGATCCATCTAAAGACCACTTTGCACCAGACTCCTGTAGACCTGCTCCGCTCATCCATCACAGCCCTGTGAAGCACACTGATGCCTCGGATACTACGCTGGAGTTGTACATTTCTCCTTTGCAATCCTTAAATCCTATTGAGGCCTTCACAAATAGACAAATCTCCTCGGAGATAAATATCCCGGGCCAGGCTGGCATGGACGGGGACAACCCGTTCCTGGTGCCACCTTTCTGTGAGAGCATTTGCAAGAACTACAGTGACCTCCATATTGGAGGTGAGCAGGTGTTGCCTCTTGCTGCTACGGAAGGTCAGTTTCGGGTTTGTCCAGAAGCACAAACTGCGGGTCCTTTTCTCCAATCCTGTGATGTTTTGCCTGCAGTGGAGGATTCCCCTCCTGGTAGAGCAGCTCAGAGCAGCCTGCTGCATCCACTCAGGAGAGGCTCAAAATATATGAGGCAAGGTAGCGGGCGTGATCGCAGCTTTTTGTTCCAAGGACGAGAAGGTCCGTTCACAAACTCCTTTCTGAACCACTATCTGGAGGAAAAACTTCTAGATTTATACCAGCAGTATATGATGGAGAACATGGCAAGAGAGAGAGGCCCTGGTTCAGACTCTGAGGCTGGGAACATCTCTCCTCTACTCGGGTCAGAAATGGTTCTGACCAGCCTGGATCAGATCACCCTGCAGCTCAGTCGGGAGGGAAACCTAGAGGCCGGTCTTGCCAAAGATATGGTCCTGAGCTGTCTGCTGCGAGTGGCTGGAGACGTCCAATCCGGTGAGATCAGTACTCCTCTCCTGCAAATCTCCAATGAGCCATCAAGAGAAAAGCCCTCAGAGAACACAGAGAGGTAACCTGGAGGTCCCCGAAATCTGATCCAAAATCCAAACAAAATTTTTACTTTAATTTTAAATGCATGTTACATTTTAAGAAAGATGTTTCTGTTGTGAACCAGTCACGTCCCTGTGTTGCTTTGTTTTGGGGGGGTTTTCCACTTTCGAAAGTTAATAAAAAGGAAGTGAAAACAGACACTCGTATTTCTCTTTTTTTAATGTAATAAACAACATGTTACTGCTTCATGTGTAAATATTAAAATGTAAAAAGCAATGAAACAATTTAAATCACTATTATAATCTATTTGCTCTGAAGCTTTAATTTTTTTATCTTAAAGAAGGAGTTTTGTGGTTTTTTGGGGTAACAATTCTTATCATAGCACATGATGACAAACACGAAACCTTTTGTTTACTCAGAAATGCACAAAAAAATTCACTGGAAAAAGCATAAATTTATCAATTTTACTCTCATTCTTGAGCGGCATGGTGGAGCAGTGGGTGGCACAGTGGCCTCACAACAAGACAATCGGGGGTTTGAGTCCCGGGTGGGGATGAGGCTTGGAACACTGGCCTTTCTGTGTGGAGTTTGCATGTTCTCCATGTGTGGGTTTATTCACACATACATGGGTTTCTCCCACCCTCCAAAAACATGCACGTTAGGTTGATTAGCCACCACATGATTTCCCCTAGGAATGAGTGTGTGGTTGTGTGTGGGCCCGTGACAGACTGGCGACCTGTTTGGGGTGTACCCTGCCCCTTGCCTTGAATCAGCTGGGATGAGCTCCGGCACCCATAAGGGATAGATGGTTAAGAAGGTGACTGACTGCAAAAATGCAGAGACAATTTTTTTTTTAAACATTTCTATATGAGCTGCAGTGTCACATTATGTTCACAAGGCTTCTCGGCTCCTTATGAATGATATCTTCAAGTTCTTCCATTGTTGTGAAAACACCTTTTCTGCGTCACATTATCTCGTTTGTTTGGGTTTCCTCTTTAGTGAACCAGTGTTTTTCACAGTTTTGTTCCTTTACAGAACGTTCTACTTTCTGATGGCGGCTTGTGAGGTTTTTGGTAAAAACCTACAAATCTGAAATTTTCACAGGAAGAAAAAACTGACATAATCACCTCCAAGGTTTTTAGATTGAAAACAGCAAAGTGGAATAAAATGATAAAATGTTTGAACCTTGTGATGAGGACACATGGTCGGGTAGATGTAGGTGATCAAAACTGATTTATGAAAAAAGTGCTGAGTTGGTCTGGAGATGAAAATGAGTAGAACTCCAAACAACAAAAAAAGAAAAAGAGAAAAGCACAAAGAGAAACAAAATAATCAGAAAGTTAATAGTAGAAGTAAAAAAACAAGAGAATCATTGTCAGGATAGAAAACAAGTGACGGCTGGGATCAGGTGAGCAGACACACAAACACACACTTGTGAATGTTTCCTTTTGTTTTCTGAACCACTTATCCCTAACGGGGTCGTGGCTGATTTCAGGTGGGAGGCAAGGTACACCCTGAACAGGTCACCAGTCTGCTGGGGCCACACACACACTCATTCCCAGGGACAATTTCATAGCAGCCAATCAACCTAAAATGCATGTTTTTGGAGGGTGAAAAAGCATGCAAACTCCATACACAATATTTCAAGCCTCCGCCGCACTCGGACCCCAAACTTCTTGCTGTGAGGCCATTGTGCTAACCACTGCACCACCATGCAGCCCCCTCTTGTGTACGTATAAAACAAAAAAATGTCCTCTATGACCTCTTTTCAATGCTTTAGTTTCTGTATTCAATTAAAAAAAAATACAAACAACTTTTTGATTCACTAAAAAACTATGTTCATACGTATAGCACAACACTGGTGACCTGTGTAGGGTGTGCTTTGCTACGGACGTGAATTTCCATGGTTTTAATTGAGTTCAAATGAGGATTTTGTTTAGAAAACAACGGAACATTATGGAGTGACCTCTCAGAGTGGACGTGAAAAGGTTTAGACACAAATACATTTGTATGACGCAACGCTTCTGAGAATATAAATCACTAGAGTGATTTTTTTATCCTGATACGTTGATGCTTTCCATCAAATAAAATGTTCTTTCAAGGTTAGGGAAGCATAAATGCAACGACACAGCAAATAGATGGATAAAAATGTATTTAATTAAACAGTTACCATTGTTCTTATTTGGTTTAAACGAGGTGCTTGGAGCTTCAATCACGTCTGATTTGATATATTTGGCTTCCAACAATTCATGATGAAGAATGGGATGATTTAATAAGACTAGTAAATACGTTACATAAAAAAGTGGGTCAAGATTAAACTCAAGAGTTTCAGAAATGACCACAGATTATTCTGGGGATTGTTTGGTAACAAAAACACATGTAAGACATTTGTTAAATTTGATGTGTTTTAAATATGTTGAAATGGAAAAGCTTATGAGGTGGAATAGAATCTTCTCCTTTCGGCGTTTCCCTTCAAGGGGCGCCACAGCAAGTCAGTTTCTTCCATCTAACCCCATCTGCTGCATCTTCTCTGTCATGCCAACTTTTTTCATGTCTCCCTTCACTGTATCCATGCACCTCCTCTTTGGTTTTCCTCTAGGCCTCTTTCCTGGTGGTTCCAAACCCAGCATCCTTCTGCCGATGTACTCTCTCTCTCCTCTGCACATGTCCAAACCATCTCAGTCTGGCCTCTCTGACTTTATCTCCAAACCTCTAACATGTGCTGTTCCTCTGATCCTGTCCATCCTGGTCACTTCCAGAGAGATCCTCAGCATCTTCATCTCTGCTCCCTCCATCTCTGCTTCCTGTCTTTTCCTCAGTGCCACTGTCTCTAGACAAATCAGCATGGCCGGTCTCACCACTATTTTGTACACTTTCCCTTTTGTTTTACCTGAAACTCTTCTGTCACACATCACACTTCATACTTTTCTCCACCCATTCCAGCCTGCCTGCACATGCTTCTTCACCTCTTTTCCACACGCTCCATTGCTCTGGACTGTTGATCCTAAGTTCTTAAAATCTTCCACCTGCTTTATCTCTTCTCTTTGTAACCTCACTTCTCCGTAACCTCACTTTACGTAAAAAAGTTGGTTAAGATTAAGCTAAAGAGTTTCAGAAATGATTAGAGATTATTTTGGGGATTGTTTGGTAATAAAACAACATGCAAGACAATCGTTAAATTTGATGTGTTTTAAATATGTTTAACTGGAAAAGCTGATGAGGTGGAAAAGAATAAAAATTGTAAAATAATTCTAGTGGCCATGAGAAAAAAAATGTTTTCCTAAAGATGGAAAACTAGTTTTCCAAATCATCTTGTTGAAGTGGATTTCTAATAATTCAAATGGGAATTATGTAACTTTATCCAAAAAAAGAAAAAAAGAATGAACAAGTGTTTGGTTAAATCTAGGTCAGTTACTTGAGAACAGATTGTTTTGTATCATAAGATAAAAGTTTCAATTCCCACATACGTACACAACCTCTTATCAAGTCCACGCTTTACGAAGCAGCCGCTAGGGAAATCAAAACCACATCCCACTATAGGACTTCTAACATCTAAATTCTACTCCTTCAGGTTTTTATCTACTCAGAAATTCTTCTTATCATCTTCACACCCTCTCTTGTACATCGTGATGTCACAGGGACGCAGACGCTGATGATTTAACTCCAAATTTGATGTTGTGTTTATTAGACTGCTTTTAGCTTCAGATAAGCCAATCTAAGGAGAGGGGTTTGTTTGGGAAACTAGTGCACAAATTGTTCAAATGAGACATCAGTGTGGAACCAAACTAACATATTAGAAGTGATATTTTACTTTCTTAAAATGCGCTGGAGGACCTGGTTTGTCAGGACGGTTTGTGCTTCTGACACAATGTTTGATCAGCTTCTTTGTTTCCTTCCAAACAGAAAGCCACAAGAGGAAAGTGTGTTTACAGCCACAGAGACAGAATCTTATGAAGTCTCAAGGTTGCTGAGACACATGTTTGGTATTTCTGCCTCTATCTGGTTGGAGTGCTTCAGGTAGATGTAAAACAACCACATCCTTAAAGAAATGCTCACATATAAATTTGATTCTTCCAATGCCAAACCTGGCACAATGAGTATAAAGTGATTTCCACAGGCCTTGGACTAATAAAAGACAGACCTGTTGTTCCTGCAGTGGTTGTTTATCTTTTTCTTCTTTTGGCTTTTCCTTTCTGGAGGCGTCACAGCAAGTTTATTTCGTCCGTCGAACCTTATTTTCTGCACCCTCTTCTCTAACTTCATGCCCAGCTTCACTTCATCCGTTACCTCCTCTTTGCTCTTCCTCTGAATCTTCTGCCTGGAAATTCCAATCTCAGTATTTTTATGGTGATGTATCCTGGTCTGATACATCAAACTGTTTCTTTCACTCCAGGGAAACAGTCTGACCTCGCTCAATTAGGTGACATTCGCTCCACGATTCTTTGATTTGACCAAAATTGTACACTGGTCTAGCCTGGACAATATGTATGCAATGTATCCATTAAGTCAGTAAAATCAGGAAAGCAGTGTGAACAAACTGTTTCTGCTGTGGTTGCGGCAGGGCACCCATATGTTTACCATGGATAACCTTTTGAAACACTGTCTTTAAAATGGAGAGACTACGTCTCACAGCTGGCCGGGGAATGACTCGGGATCCTTCCAGGTGAGCTGGAGGATGCAGCTGGGGTGAGAGAAGCATGGCCTTCCTGTCTGAGGGTGCGACCCGGCCCTGAATAAGCGGAAGACGACGGAATGGAACGGTCTTTAAAATCTCAATCCTTTAGCTAATAAGCTACAAACAAGGCTCGGAAGGACACTTGTTATTTTCACGGCCTCATCGCTGTTGGTTGATTCTGATTGGCTAGAAGTTTTCCAATTGCTGCAATCATAAACTAAATCCTGAAATCCCAGACAAGGTGTCAGATTATTATGACATTGAGCAGAGGCATAACGTTGCGCCAGCCTGGCTGGTGTCATGCCAATGCTGACGTAATTTATCAATAACTTTTTGAAAAGATTGAATCAAGTAAAAGACTGATTCAAGCCCTGATTTCAGGGCTGTGTTTAACATAGTAGAACATAATATTCTGTTGGACGGTTTGGAGCACTGCAGTCGACTTTCTGGAGTAGTTCTTTACTGGTTTAGGTCCCACTAACCTGGTCAAAGTTATCTTATAACAATAGACAGCTGTGAATATTAATCTGAGTGGGTTTCTATGACTTCTGAAGTTCCCCGCAGATCTGTGCTTTTGTTCAGCTTGTATATACTCGCTTGGGCCAGAGCACTTAAAAACTTTAATATCAATTACCAAATGTATGCAGACGATACACAATAAGCAAACTGCGTCAGTGTCTGGAGCAAAAAAACATCTGGACCAAAGACAGTTTTCTAAGGTTTTCTCCTCCTCTAGGTTGAGAGAAGCCAGATGGGGTGGTTCGGGTATCTGGTCTGGATACCTCCCTAGCGAGGTGTTTCGGGCATGTCCCACTGGTTGGAGACCCAGAGGCAGACCCCAGACCTGCTGGAGAGACTATGTCATAGTCTAGACTAACTTTTTGGAATTGGAACCCAGTAGTAACATATACTTTATTAATCTCTCACTTGGGAAATTTCTGTGCTGCATTACACCGCAGCAGGCTGCCACGACAAGACCAATGGTGGGAGAAACGGGGAGTTATGTATCTTTCCAAAAACTCAGTGGGATTTGAACCCGCGAACTTCTGGCTAACTTCCGGTCCAAGAGCAAACGCTCTACCACTAAGCCACCGCCACCAGGCTAGGGTCAGTCAGTCCAGACAAGACTCCAAACTGAAGATGGAGAAGCAGCTTTTAGCGGTTTTGCTGCAAAAAAGTGGAACAAACTGCTAGAAAAAAAAAACTTTCAACAAAAGTGGAAACTTTTTCTTTTAACATAGCAACCAAACTTTGCAAGGTCTCTTTTAATTTTGTGATTAGAAAAAGTATTACTAATCATTTCAAACATTTATTATTTTGATTTGTTTTAATTTTTTTCTGTTTTGTCTGTTTTTTCTGTTTTTCAGTTCTGTTTTGTGCTTCATCCCTTTACATGCTTTTAACGTCTTTAAGTAAATCCCTTTAGTTTGGTACAGAACGCTTTATAGAATAACTTGCCTTTTTCTTTTTTTTTTTTTTGAAAACTTTATTTAAAGATTTTCCATTTTTATACAGACACACACACAAAAAAAAAACAACTTTAAGTCAAGTTATATAAAGTTACAAAATAGAGATGATTAAAGAACATGTCAACCAGTGGTATCTATCTTAGACTTGTAAAATATTTGGACCAGACATGAAACAAAAACAAAAAAAACAAACAAACCCGAAACAAACAAATCACAAACATAAGCTGCAGCTTTCTCCATAAGTACTGGTAAATAATGCTTAAAACCTTCTCCCCTATGTAAATGGCAGACCCTCAATGTATGTAATGAAAGGTGCCCATGTTTTATAATATTTTTCTATTGAGCCCCGTTTACTATACCTTAGGTATTCAATTTGAAGACACATCATAGCTTCTCTGACCCACTGAACAAAAGAAGGAGGTTGTTTGTCCTTCCACTTCACTAAGATCAGTCTCCGTGCAAGGAGAGACAGAAAAGCCACTGCGCTCTCCTGATGCGAGTTAAGGCCCTGTCTGCTCGGGAGAACTCCAAACACTGTAGTGAATGGATTGGGATCTATTTTCCTCCCACAAAGATGTGAAAAAATTCCAAAAGCAGAGTCCCAGAAATTTTCTAAAGCAGCACACGACCAAAACATGTGAGCCATTGTTGCAGGTGACTGGTTGCATTTTGGACATCGATCATCACTGCTGTTGTATATCTTAGCCAGCCTTGCCTTTGTTAAGTATGAGCGATGGAAAACTTTGAATTGTGTCAGACTGTGTCTTATGCAGATAGATGTAGAATGTACGTCACAAAGGCTGTTTGTAAAAATGTCATCAAATCTGCAAGTGTTTTTTATCATGAAAAGATTCATAAACATGGAGAAAAAGGAAACATTGTAAAAAATTAGAATAAGATTTTTAATTAGTAGCTTTTTTCAAATAGAAGGTACAACTGAGGTCAGAGAGAGAGAGAAGCGACGGATGAGAGACGCAAAAGGCAAGCTGGAGAGATTTTACAAAACCATTCTCTCATGTTTTTAGCAATGAAACTAAAAGAGAGGTTGAGGCACTGGAGTGTCTTTCAGAGGTTCCTAAAGTAATTTCTTTGTCACAAGAAGCTTTTAACATGAAGGGCAGCAGAGGCAAGGCCAGCAGATTTCATATCCAAACCAAGGTCCCAAATCTACTCTCACTATTGTGGCTTTTATTCCTCCAGCAATCTGTGACTTGCTTTTATTTAAAAAACCTTTTACTACGTAGCCTTGTTATTTGCAGGAATCATGAAGGTTCATGTATTGTCTGTGAGATTAAAAAAAATCCTGATCGTAATTTGTCAGCACCTTTGGTTGATTAAAAAGCCATCTGATTGGTTACAGAATCAGACACAAATGCAAACATCTCATATTAAAAAATGCACTCGAGTACATGCATGTCAGACTGGAGCACGTATGTAGAGGCACTTAGTTCTACTCACATGTTTAGAAGTAGAAAGCCTTCCATTGAAGACTGTGTAAACTTCTTTGGTTTCAGATGTGATTTGCCGAGGTGACCTTCTGTCTGCCTGATTGACATCAGGATACATAGGTGGTGGAGCGGGAGAACACACATTTCCCGGTCAGTTAGTTGCTGAAGGTTGCTGCAGCTCGCAGGCCGAGGTGACCTTGATTCAACCCAAGCAGACAGAGAGGAACCTTGGGAAAGAGCGGAGCAGCGAGATCTGAGCTGGGAAACATAATGTGTTCGTGTTTCACAATATATCACAGTCTTCATGTTAATCTGCACACTGCTGCGCTGGAAAAACACATTTTTATCCTTATTTATTTCCTAACTATTGAAAACCTTCTGTAAAAATATGTTTGAAAAATTGCAAATACTTAATAAAAAATAGATAATTTTTTTCTGCTTTTCAGGATACATTTTTTCTACGGTGCTTTTTTACTGATAATTATTCTGATCACTCAACCCACCCTTACTGTCGCCTGATTTCTTGACTTTGCGATAATTTTTTATTTATTGTTGTCATTTTTAATCTAAGATTTACTTAATTTAAAAACACGCTTGCAAATGAACTTATTGTGGAAAATATTTTTCGAATAGACAAACACTTTTTTCCAAGAAAGAGTCCCAGTTTTGCTCATGACCATGAACAACATTAATAAGGAAGGTTAATTCCATTTATAGTGTGAGAAGGTTAATTAGATTTAATATCCAAGGTGTCCTGATGTCGGTAGCCTGGTACCATCTGCTTAAAAAAAGGGGACGGAGCTGAGTAAACAGATTAATAATGCAAATAAATATGGGAGATGCTAGTGAGGCCAATGAAGAGTTACAAAAATATTTTCTTTGATAAGCCAAAAGGATTTCATAAAAAGTCGAGATGATAAAAAGTCAAGGTAGTTGTGATTGCTTTCAGGGGTTTTGTATGTTTAAACACAGCATACAAAAACAGTTTTATCACTTATTACACAATAACAGCACTTCCTTTGGGGTGTGAAGGTGGATTTTCAAAGATTTCACATAAATAAACAGTGAATGAATCTGAATTAAACAAAGTTAGAGGAAGGTTGGGCCTGCAGACATTTATAATAAGATTTTTAAACCTCTTTGAAAACCAAAATAGGGACATATTTTAAAATGATTTTTTACGATTTATTCTTGGGGATCAATAAAAGGTTTAATTCAAACTCGAACGTTCTCAGAACCAATTAATCAGCTGTTCAGCAAGGCACTAAAACACCACAACACTGGCTTTTACACCATCCCACCTTTTGTTGTTATTTACCAATGAATTAAATGCTAATTTAAATTTTTGCGTGTTAGCCTAACTTTTACTCTGCATCGGCAGAAGGATGCTGGGTTTGGAACCACCAGGAAAGAGGCCTAGAAGAAGACCAAAGAGGAGGTTCATAGATTCAGTGAAGGAAGACATGTAGATAGTTAGCGTGACCGAAGAAGATGCAGCAGATAGGGTTAGATGGAAGAAACTGACTTGCTGTGGCGCCCTCTGAAGGAAAATGCTGGAAGGAGAAGAAGAAGCCTAACTTTTACTCAGACACACAACAATGAGATTTACGAGATGTCCTACTTCCCACTCAAAGCCATTCATCCTGACTATTTTTTTCTTTAAATCAAAGTCTAAATTCTTATTTTGGACTCATTGTACATGACAAATTATGTATCAATTTTAATGTCGTCATAGATTTCAATACAACATAGTTTCTAAACAACGAGTTTAACAAGTGTTCCAAACATTTAGTTGGAAACCTTGGCCAAACCAAACAAGTATAGAAATCAATGCTTTGAAAAAGATAGAAAGAAAATGAATTAAAATTAATTGTATAGAAGAAGCAAAGTAATGTGGAGAAGAATTTTCTTTAGTTATGCAAGGTCGGCATATGAACTTGGAAGCGTAAAAAGAAGAAGATGTAACTGTGCAAAAACAAAAAAGATTGGTATAAAGAAATCAAGGACAAAATTAAGGTGAAAAGTGGCATACTTTGAAACTAGTCTGTTGTGATAGCGAAAGACCTTGAACCTCTTTGTACGGTCGAACAATGCTTATAATCGATGTTTGACAGAAAAGACCAATGCCGGCTCATCTCAGGCTTTTAGAAGTAAAGAGGTGATGTTATTGGACTGCACCCGTTACCTTCTAACTTCAAGTAAAATGGAAACAGAAGCTTCAAGGTAAACTTTCTGACAGAAACTCATGGACGTAGTGATGATTCTACTCCTGCTTGTGTAATCATAGAGCTAACATTGCACCATGAGCAGAAAACCAAAAAGGTCTGGAGAAACACTGAAAATTTATAATATGTGAGTGTATTTGTAGTTATGGACAAACTATGGATTAAAAAATGAGCTCGATTACATATGGGACCAAAGTAGAAAAAGTTTCAAAAAAGTCTTCTGGACAGTTTAATTCTTGATCGAGACGTTTTGACTTCCATCCGGAAATCATTTTCAATCTGAATGAAATGAACTGAAAACTGGATCTAATTATACTAACCTGAGTAAAAGGTAAAAAAATAGTAAGGAGGGCTTGACCAACGAGCCTGTGTTACCTATGATGGCTGTGAATGGCTCCTATTGTAGCCACAGACCATTAAACGAACCCTACTATAATAATGCTAAAAGCCTAGTGAATAGAAATTCCTGCTAATGAGAGGCGTGAAGAAGACTTTTTAAAACTTTTTCTACTATGGATCACTCCTGGATGAATGAGGGACTACACGGACATATGGGACCAAAATAAAAAATTGGCAGAATAGAAGACCAAAAAAAACCAAACCATATTTTCACGACCAAATTGCGCACTGTATTAAAGGCGCAGTCCTAGGTTTGTGTGCTCTGTATTTAGCACACGCATAAGGCGCAACTGATGACAGGGTGCAGGTTTTAGTATACGTATAATGGTATTCAAACAAAAAGTTTTCAACACCGTTTAACTTTAGGAAGATTGCAAAGCTGCACCCAAGGGATGCATGTCAACACGTACTATAACCCATAACTATTTTTCCACAATGTATGTTTTTCTAAAAGAAAAAGCAGGTAAAAAAAATCATGGAATATTTTAATCTTAATAATGTTATGAATATAATTGTAAAATATCATTTTAAACCTGTGAAACACTTATTATTTCTTCATAATCAAGGTGAAAAAACCTTGATTATGTTGAATAACCATAATTTTCTAGATGTTTAGATTTCAGAAGATGTCAAGTAACTTCACGGCTCTTCAACATAAAAAAAAAGTTCAATACTTTTACTTTGGAACAATGAAAGACTGAAAAGATTGAATTTCCAAGGCTCTGTGGTTTTCTGTTTTTGCAGTATTTAGGAAAGCAAAACGAGACAGTGTGACTCACGTTCGTTCCTGCAAATCTTTACAGAAACATGAGCATGTCTTTGATTCTGCTCAAGGTGCAAATTTTAGAAGTAATTCAAATTCTTAATTGAATATTCTGATTGCTATATTAGAATAAACGTGATTATTTCTTGCCAGCTAACAATTTTAATCTGAATATTTATGTCAGCCTCACATATCAGATTCTTTTTCTCACATTTGCTGCATCCCTTTTAAAAAAATTCCTTCGACCCTCACTTTCTGTTCATGCCTCTTCGTAGCTTTCCGACATTGTTATTGGTGTCATAATTTAGCTCCTTATGTAAACATGACCCTGTCCTCGATATGCTGTAAGGCAAAATATTCATACTGTAGTTATTATGAGCCTGATAAACAATGACATAGCGTGAACATAAATTATTACTCCATCGCTCTTTAATACTTCCCTTCCCATGCATCAGGATGCACAGCGACAGTAATACATGCGTGTCTTCTCTTTGTCTCCAGAGCAGGTTATGCATACAAAACAGGGACATTATTTCAAGTGGTGAGGATGAAAAGATCAGCGAGGACAAGCAGGAGAATTGTGGGGAAGTTTGAGACCCCCACCGTGCCACTCAAAGATTACCGTGCTGTGCTGCCAGCCCAAATGTGCTACCGGATAAGTTTGACCTTGGATATGTTTATCCACCCCCACCCAGAATGTCCCACTCAACCTTGACTAATTAGCTCACATCCCAGTGGCATATGTTCACCACAACAAGGACGGCACAATCACTTCCACACCAAGATGCTCATGCTCTCATGGCACAGATGATGTCCCGTTAATCTGGGGTGTGTTGTTTTACAGTCATTCAGCACTTGTAATTCAGTTTGTTCAAAACTTCAAATAAAAAGAAAGCACGAATGTGTGCATGAATGTATGTGCTCAGGGTCATGAGGATTAGGAGCAATAATGTGCACAGAAGCACCAAGATGCTCTCTAAAATGTTGAAGGTAGTTTTTTTGGGCATAATGAGTAGAAAAATGTAAAGAAGCTCATTTAGGGAGGCTGGAAACAGGTTAAGACAAGTGTCAGCGATGATGTTTGCTTGACGAGTTTCAGTTCATTTGAAAATTAATGGTAACTGGACTTTATATAGCATTTATGAAGTGTCTAGATAGGTGTGGAAAATTGCACGAGAGCGGCTGTTTTGTTTGGTCTACTGTCAATGACTGAAATAAATACACAAAAGGTAAGTTTGGAGATAGAGATGAAGGTGATCAGGTTTTGGAGATTAAGTCAGTGAGCCCAGACTGAGAGGGTTTAAAAATATCTTGAAGAAATTGAGTGAATAATAATATACTAAATCCCTCCTTTTTATAAAAACCCAGCTGCCCCAAGTGGAGGAGTTTAAGTATCTTGGGGTCTTGTTCAGGAAGGTTGGAGAGGGAGATCGACATGCGGATCGGTGCGGCGTCAGCAATAACCAGGACGCTGCATCATCCGTAGGTAATCGATCGTAGGTAAAATATTTATATCCTAAAACAGCAAATTCTGTTACTTTGTGTTTGAGAAAATATTGGATTATGGTAAAAATAAAAAAATCACACAAAAAGTGAATATTTAATAATTCACAAGTAATGCTGCAATTACATTTTCTCATCTCCTCTCATCCCAGTTATTTAGGATTAAATATTTTGGATAAAACACACACTATTTATTCTTATTATGTATTTACGATAAATTTTCAACAATTTTTCAAGGGTAAAAATTTTCTCAACCAGACACAAACAGAGATAAAAAAAATTTGACATTCAACATTTCCCTTCAGGGGTCACCACAGCAAGTCAGTTTCTTCCATCTAACCCTGTCTGCTGCATTTTCTTCAGTCACACCAACTATCTTCATGTCTTCCTTCACTGTATCCATGAACCTCCTCTTTGGTCTTCTTCTAGGCCTCTTACCTGGTGGTTCCAAATCCAGCATCCTTCTTCCAATGTACTATCTCTCTCTCTCTCCTCTGCACATGTCCAAACCATCTCAGTCTGGCCTGTCTGACTTTATCTCCAAAATCTCTAACATGTGCTGTTCCTCTGATCATGTTCATCCTGGTCACTCCCAGAGAGATCCTCAGCATCTTCATCTCTGCTACCTCCATCTCTGCTTCCTGTCTTTTCCTCAGTGCCACTGTCTCTAGACCAAACAGCATTGCTGGTCTCACCACGGTATTGTACACTTTCCCTTTCAGTTTTAGCTGAAACTCTTCTGTCACACATCACACCTGATACTTTTCTTCACCCGTTCCAGCCTGCCTGCACACGCTTCTTCACCTCTTTTCCACACTCTCCATTGCTCTGGACTGTTGATACTAGATACTTAAAATCTTCCTCCCTCTTTATCTCTTCTCCCTGTAACCTCACTTTTTCATTTGGATCCCTCTCATTCACACACATGTACTCTGTTTTACTCTGACTAATCTTCATTCCTCTTCTTTCTAGTGCAAACCTCCACCTCTCCAGCTTTTACTCCACCTCTTCCCTCCTCTCACTACAGATCACAATGTCATCTGCAAACGTCATTGTCCATGGAGATTCCTGTCTAACCTCGTCTGTCAGCCAGTCCATCACCATAGCAAACAGCAAAGGACTCAGAGCAGATCCTTGGTGCAGTCCCACCCCCACACTGAACTCCTCTGTCACACCTACAGCACACCTCACCACTGTCTTACAGTCCTTATACATGTTCTACACCCTCTAACATACTTCTCTGTGACACCAGATTTCCTCATACAATACCATAGTTCTTCTCTGGGTACGATTTCTCTAGGTCTACAAAGATCTAGAGATTATTGACAAGTCTTATGGCACAAAGATAATTGAAATGTAAAAAAAACTAGAAGGTAAATACGGAAAGGTTTACTGCATTTGGTTTGCTTGCTGGACATCACAGGTGCAACAAAGAAGGAATATAGAACAGAGGCGTATAGAAGAAGACAGGTGACACTCACATGTTTTTTGCCGTCACGCCACCTCAAATAGCAAACATGTAAAACCCTCAAATTTGGAGAACACTCACTCTATATACATATACAGTAAGACCTTCAGTTAAATGGATGAAAGCAAAAAGGAGACCTTTGTAAGTGACATACGATTTGGCAAAGGACATAAAACAAAAACTTTAAAGGTCTCACTGAAATTGGAAAATACAGATGGCCTGCTCTGATCAGTCTCAATATTCTTGTGAAATTCCAAGGTTTGGGTAAAAATCTGTCAAAAGCAACAATCTCTTTCTGCAGAACAACTATGGGGCGGAGTTCCCTAATATCTCTTATTAAAGAGCACTCGATCAATTCTTATCATCGAAAAAAGTCAAATGACCACCCACCAATAATTGTTTCATGAATAGATAAAAATATGGTAAAAACTAAAAAGCCATTTTAACTTTTTATAAATTATCAGAAATGACACCAACCGGAAAATGTCATATAAATCCCAGGAAGAAGTGTGTGGAAATTTATTTGATGAACCAATGTAGTTCCTAGACATAAAAAAAAAATAAGTATGTAACCCTGAAAACAATATACAAGACCTACTTTAATATGACTTCCATGTCGCATCATATTACATAATAAATCAATTTGAATTGAATATCTTTGAATTGCTAATACTCGTTTCATAAAATCTTAAATCAGGTTTCTCTTTAAACAACTGGGTAAAAGCAAAGTTTGGGAAAAAATACAAGTGAATGAAACTTTGAATGGCTTCATAATTATGTGGAAAATGATTGGAATGAAAGATTATGGTGTAGAGAATTCTAACATCACTATGTTGGATCAGGATGGACAAGATCAGGAATGAGTAAATCAGAGGAACAGCAAATGTTAGAGGTTTTGGGGAAAAAGTTAGAGAGGCAAGACTGAGGTGGTTTGGGCATGTACAGAGGAGAGAGAGTACATCGGAAGAAGGATGCTGGGTTTGGAACCACCAGGAAAGAGGACTAGAGGAAGACCAAAGAGGAGGTTCATGGATACAGTGAAGGAAGACATGAAGATAGTTGGTGTGACTGAAGAAGATGCAGCAGATAGGGTTAGATGGAAGAAACTGACTTGCTGTGGGAACCCTGAAGGGAAATGCCGAAAGGAGAAGAAGAAGAATTTTAACGTCATTCAACAGTGCTAGCTTTATGACAGTTACAAAAGTAACTAGTTCAGATGTTCTTCAGGCTTTCATGCCACCCAAACAAGAACTGATGTAAGGACAACAGATTTTTTCATTTGGTTTTCCAATTTTTCTGTGAATTAGGTGTCCTACAAGGTACTGCATTAGGACCATTTTCACTTTAGTTAGATTGATATATTTTTTTGTGCAGAATTACCATAAAACCTGACATGCATGTACACTATTTTTATTAAGAAAAGTGACTGAGTAAGTTGTGGCCTAAAAGTTGGCTAACATTGACCATGTAGAGAAGATAAAATGACCAAAAAAATTAATTTAACGAAAGTATATGTTTGTCACCATTCAAATCTGATGGATCAGCTAATAGAATTTAATGCTAACGTCTTGTGCCAATAAGAACCTAGAATTTTATATCAAGTACATTTACAGTGACTAAATGAATCTTCTAATCACAACGGAAAAATGTTTATATCATGAAAATAAGACTTTATTCCACTCTGCAGAAAGTAGAGCTTTTGTAGCAGGAAATTAAATTGCGATTTATTTGACCTCATATGCCTCTTTTTTCTCCTGTTTTGTACAGATTTAATGATAAAGTTTAGTGGCTTTAGTAACTTTTTTTATTTTTGTTTTGGCATACACCAAAGCTGCTGAGTATATTTGGCATCCTATAAACGCAGAAGTTATGCACGGGCCGTTTTGTTGGCAGCTGGTTGCCAAGATGTCTGGTACATCTCAAGCCTCCCAAACTTGGCCTGGGAACGGACTGACAGACTCAAACTGCACTTTTTTAGGGCATTCTGCCCCAGAGAGATGTCACTGTGTCTCACTAGTTCACTTGTACTCTACAAATGAAATTGATCTTTTTGTGCGATTTGGATGGAACGTCTGAGGATCTGAAAATAACGTGTTCCCACACTAAATCAATGTTTCAAAATAGTCCTATCTAGCTTTAAGATATCAAAAATCCCTTTTGGGTTTAAACATTTGCAATTTAAATTCCTGAAACTCTGTTTTGAAAAATATTTAGCACAGCAAACACTCAAACTGGTCTTAAGTTACAATAAAACTGACAAATTTCAAAGAAAAGGTTGGCAATTACAAAATATAAAGTAAATATTTGCCTACTTAAAATGAATGAACACAGTTAACAATCATAACAAAAACACTTATGAGGACTGTAAATCAACAGGTCAGCTCTAAATTCTTAACAAATTTGTAACAAGCACAGTGTATGGTTGAACCGGTTGTTGTTATGAGCATTTTAAGAAACCACAAAAAAAAAGTCCTTGAAAGACAAAAATAAACAGCAGTGCTTATCAGTTTGACTTAGTTATATGAATACATTGTAAAATAGATGTGGCTATGTAGAATTTAGAAACCACTAAAGCATGGCCTGAAAAACTACTGTTCTTATAGGAAAATTCTGGTGTTGATGTCGTCCTGACGTTTGAGGTGCTTAAAGCTATGAACTCTCCGTCCATTAGGAATGTCAGTGGGAAGGATGGAGTTTCAGCTGGACATGTAAAGTTTGTCAGTGCTGAGTAGTTTTTTTTTTTTCTTTCTACTTGTTTGACAACTTTCCTTGTCTGTGCAATTCTATCTTACTCATTGTTAACTGTCTTGCTAGTTTCTGTCATCAAAAACAAAGCTGGCAAAATTGGTATTTAAAACCTATTGACTTGACTAGCAGGTCGGCAAATGTTTCATTCCGTTCTGTTATCTTTCTCTTGTCCAGGACTGGTTTGCGGGGGTAACAGCCTCAGACAGGAAACTCAGGCTACTCTCAGCCCGGCTGCATCCTCCAGCTTACGCGGAAGGATCCCGAGGTGTTCTCTGTCCAGCTGTGAGACATTGTCTCTCCAGTGGATCAGGCTCTAAAGAAACTGTTTAGAGTTATCTGAGTTCATCCCTAAAAAAATCAAAGAGTTAATAATCTAATTATTATCAAATGTTTTATAAATTAAAATTTCACAATTTACAACCCAAAGCAAAGTTCTCGATTTACAAGTCGATCTACGTTCCTACCCTCACCTATGGTCACCAGCTTTGGGTGGTGACCGAAAGAATGAGATCGCGGATAAAAGCAGCCGAAATGAGCTTCCTTCGCAGGGTGGCTGGGCTCTCACTCAGAGATCGGGTGAGGAGCTTTGCCATCTGGGAGGAGCTCGGTTTCGAGCCGCTCCTCCTCCAGGTCGAGAGGAGCCAGATGGGGTGGTTCGGGTATCTGGTCAGGATGCTCCCCGAGCGCCTTGCGAGCGAGGTGTTTTGAGCACGTCCTATCGGTAGGAGACCAAGGGGCAGACTCCAGACCCACTGGAGAGACTATGTCTCACAGCTGGCCGGGGAACAACTTGGGATCCTTCCGGGTGAGCTGGAAGATGCAGCCGGGTTGAGAGAAGCCTGTTCTTCCCATTTAAGGCTGTTGCGCCCGCAACCCGGCCCCAGAACAAGCGGAAGATGACGGAACAGAACAACCAAATTACTTTCTCATTCTTTACCATTTAGAAACAACAAAGCAACATTAACTTGTTTTGATAGAACAACACAAAAGCAAAAGTCCATTTTAAAACAGGTTCAAAGCTGTCTTACACATAGTAATAAAATTATTTGCTGATCGACAGCTGTTGTCCGTCGGGTAAAATGAATTTGTGTTTATTAATATATTGTTTCTAACATTTAAAACTGCGGCGCAAATTGACCTTTTCCCTTTATCTGAGTGCTTGTCTGGATAACTGAATGAATTGAGTATGTCACAGTGGAATATATTACATGTCATAACACATTTCATCAGTTTGCAACAGCGAGCTCACTTACATCTGACCCAAAACCACGTATATCTGCTACATTGTTTGATGCAATCACAGTGACCTTGTGTTTGCACGCCGACCTTGAACACTGTTACAGGAGCAGAGACAAACAAGCGAACTCTCCTATCAAAAGCTGATGTTACGTATGCTGTTTACCCACACGCACTGAGAGCTCCACAGCTGAAGCAAACAATGAGCGACAGTGTTTGTTCAAAGAGAAGCTCGATGTGTCTCACCGAGCGGCTTTAAACTACTGGAGGTCTCACAATGCAATGGGGTGAAAATAAAAACACAGCAAACTATCACATTAATTTGTTCTCATTTTATACGAGTCCAAAAAAAACCCTCAAAATTTAACTTTTGTTTTAATTGTCGTTTGGTTGGGCAACAAAACCCAAAAAATCCAAGTGGTCAGAATCTTATGAACGACACATTGTCTTTTCTATTGTTTGCAACGTGCATGTTTCATTTATATCTTCATTTTCAGAGTTTGGCTCAATCTGTTTTGCCATTTTTTTTACTCCACCCACAATATGTGAAACTTTGTGTGGTGTGAGGCCTTTTAGGCCTGCTTGTTTGTTTTTTTTCTCCCCCAAAACTCACAGGTGCTGGATGGCTTCTAACGGGAGGATTGGCTGATTGCTCCCAGCTGCACAGACTTACCGGTGGCTATAAAAGACCTGGTGTCACCCACAGTCTCTGTCAGGTCTTCAACGATTCTAGTGGTAAACTGACAACCTCTAAGCTGAGTCAAATTTTGATATCAGACTAATTTTCTTATTCTCCTCACAGGAACCTTCAGCCCTTCCTCTTGGCCATCCAGCACTGCCTGAAGCCGTTATCTCTCTGCTGTGGATTCCTTTGTTCAACACTTAATAAACTGTTAAACCTGCATTTGGATCCTCCTCATTCCCTCTCCTACACAACACTTTGTGAACAAATGTCCTTTTTAAAATGTGTTAAAAAATATTTTTTAGCATTTAAGCAAACTTCTGGAAGTTTAAAAAAAAAAACTCTAAATGGCATTGGAAAATTGTCAAAACATGGCTCAAGGACTCTTTGAGGACATAGCTTTTCCTAACCTGGGCCATTCACAACATAGTTTATACTGAAGCTCTGAAGTTTGACCCCAAAATGAAATAAACTCAGCTTAGAAACTGAGGTAACTTAACTCAGCGAGCTAATCTAGAAAAGCGAGCTAATCTAAACTCAGAGCCAATCTCTTAAGCAACTTACACTGTGAGCCTAACGTGGTGGGAAGCAGGTTTTAGCCCTTGTTTCGTCTGGTATCAAGCACTCTTTAAAATGAAAGGGGTTTAAAATAGGCCTTCCTCATTTAATATTTCAGTAAATTCATTTAAGATTGCACATGGCATTTCTGTTTAAAGGATCTTATAGATTGAGTTTAGAATAAAGTTTAAAGTCCTCTTACTGACCTACAAGTTCCTAAACGGCATGGCTCCATCCTATATCAGTGAACTTCTAGTACTTTATCAACCAAGAACAACACTTCGCTCACAAAATGCAGGGCTGTTAGTGGTTCCGAGGATTTCTAAAAATGCAGTTGGAGGTAGAGCCTTTAGCCACCAAGCTTCAGTTTTATAGAATAAGCTCCCAGCTCAAGTGAGAGAGGCAGACAGTGTTCCTACATTTAAGGGTTAAAACATTCCTCTTTGAACAAGCTTATCACCAGGCCAGCTAGAAACAGAGACATTTAGCTCATGTAGTTACTAGCTGGCTGCTAGACACTTGAAGCTGGGTAAAGTATGGTACACTGGGGTTCTGTCCTCTAATTTTACCTACTGTTTTCTGCCAGACTGACTTGGTCACTTGATGTACCCACCTTGCCCATGGCTGATCTATAGCTTTCCTGTCTTGTGGTCCCATTCCCATCTCATGCATTGTTATCTAATGACTTTTCATTTGTTTTTTTTGTTTTGAAAATCATAGATGTCGGATTAAAGTCGGATTATTCGCAAAGAACATCGACAGAGAATTTTGTTGCCACAGATTTATTGTTTGCCATATTTCAATGTGTTTTGTTTTTTTTAACGCCATCATAACATACATCAATCTGTCCACCAGACACATCACCACTTGGGACCAAGTTGATGCTTTGTTTTGAGTTACATTTTAGGAAAATGGGTTTTGTAGTCACTGTATGCTTGCAGTAGAACATTCATTACCATTAGGGGTGCGGAGGGGAACTCTGACCTATTTTTGCTTGATGCTGTCCATGGTGACTCATACAGTCTCTGTTACAAGTCACCATGGCCCCACAAACTATAAAAAATTACAATTTATTTTTCTGTGCAGTTCTCCCAAAAGAGAAGTCTGCATGTTGACTTTTCCGTCACAAATTTCTTTTGATTGATTCTTGCTAATAATATCTGTGAAGACTTTTGGAAGACTTTTTTCCCTATTTTTCTTAGACAAAACAAAGTTTATGTGGACTTTTTAGTAAGAAATTTTCAGATCACCATTTGGACACGTAGTTTTGATCCTATTTTATTTGGGCTCCATACAGATAGCAAGCCTTTGAGATTTGTCGAGCTTTAAAGTGACAAACTTATCAAACTGATCAAGACATAAAAGTTGAGTTTTTGTTTGTAGCATTTTAATTAAAAATTCAGAGCCATTTTCTTCCACTTGACCATGTTCGAGTTTCCAAAGAAATGCCTTCTTTTTAAAATGTGGGCAGGTTAAGACAAAGTAACTTCAAATTTGAATTAACCTATTTGATTATTATCTTGTTTGGCAATTAGTTTACACTGCTGCAGATGCCACAGTATTTTTTTTAATGCAACAATCTTCTTGTTTTTAATGCGTTGCTCCTTCACACGTCTTCATAGAAATAATGCTGCTTTAATAATAATAAAAAAGATAATTGAAATGTTTTAACTGGTTGCTTTTTTGATGGAAATGACTATATATTAATCATCCTTTTGTTATGTTTCATGTCAAGATTTTTTTTTTTTTTAAAGATTCCCAAATTTGAGGTTTTTGCAGAACTTGTTTCTGCTTCACAGCATTTTTCCACTTTGTCTTTCCAGTCATTCTTTTATTTTTCTGAGACAAAAGACAGTAAATGGCTGTTCTTTGATCTCTGATTCATCTCACACCTCTAACGCTAACTTGTCTTCTTCCACCTTCTTTCACGAACACACACACGCACACACACACACACACACACACACACATTAACTTTCACTTTGCTGTAAGTTGGTGACATAAGTCCTTGGAAAGTGCAGTATTCAATTTGTAACTATTATAGAGACAAGGACGCAGCCCTTTATGTGAGCAGCCATAGAGAGAAAATGGAGGCAGTCACTATGGCAACCGCCAGAAGAGAGCCCAACAAATCAACAAACAATGCCATACAAGACTTTTCCAGGAGAGCCATTTAGGGCAAAGCCTTGAATCATACAAAGTTGTCCTCTTAAGTTTCAGAGACCGGTCTTTGAGTGTCTGTGGGTGTTTGGTAAAAACCTTGTGTTTTTCCTCCACACTCGTGTTTCAAGGCCGCCAAGACTGAATGTGCCAAAGAGCTGCTGTCTGGGGTCACAGCAACCTTAGAATTACTTTTGCGTGATCAGCCTTCAGGAAATGCTGGAAAAGCACACAACATCAGAAAATGTTTTACATTTTCAAATCAGCAGGTAGAATTGAAGAGATTTGGTGCTAGATGGTGGTGTCAGAGAGTAAAAAAAAAAAAAAATCAAATAAATGTAAGGGTAAAACGTCAGGAAACTGTTTTTGTTTTATAAAATTAGTCTGGTAATTAATTTAGTGCCCTTAACAGCACGACAAATGTGAAGAGTATCTGGTGCTTTATGTAGTCTCCTTTTATTTAATTCCTGCCTGTCGCTCTCACTTTCCCATGGGTAAATATCCTTTCTGGTTCTGACCTTGGTCTAAATCTCACAGCGAGACTCGGAGCCATGGGCTCACTCAGACTGTCTGGGTGTCTCAGCAATTACAACCGTTTAAAAAGCTGTCAAGTGGCCACTCTAATAAAAATTGAAAAAAAAAATTTTTCACATTATTTAAATCTGCTCTCTTTCCTGGACGTTCAAAAGTGAGAGATAAACTGATGTCATAAGATAATGAATACAATGTGGTAAAATCTCTAAAGAAATGTGTGTCTTTTATAAGATCCACATGTGTGATGAGGGACATTAATGCTTTCTAAATTAAGTATGGAACCTGCAACCATCCGGTTAAAATAAAAAGCAGCACTAAATCAAAAGTAGTTGCAGATTAAACACAATCTGTTCTCAGTATCGTTTTTATGAAGCCAATAACATTCAGCTTTAAAGTTTTATCTTGTTACTATGATCACACCTTTGATAATAAAACCCTGCTGGTGTATCGAGGTGAGACTAAATTTATGGTCCGATCTACTTTAGTCAAACTGCTAAAATAAATTAGAAATGGTCTGAAAATCGAAATTAGGTTTTTAATCTACCATAAAATCCACCAGCACATTCTGTCTTATTGAAAATTTTTACGTATCATTTAAAACTGTGGAAATGAAAAAGGATGACCCTTAGCAAAAATTGTAATCATATTCTGATTTGGTCAATCAGAAATATTTTTTAACAAAAAATATTCTTTTTTCTCACATTGATTTTTTTTGTTATAAAAACATTAAAAACTTTGAAATTGGAGGAATTATTTTAAATAGATAAATAAAAATGATGGTTTTGATGTCCTAAGAGGAAGACAAATTTCAAACAGAAAAATTTGCTCATTTTGGGATCTAGAAATTGATTGAATGTCAAATAGCTAATATTCCATTAAAAAAAACACACACACACACATTACACAGGTTTGTACCTGTCTTACATCTGGGAGCCATGATGTAAGACAGGGGTGCTCAATCTTTTTTGTCCCAAAATCTAATTTTCAAGTATCAAACCTCCTGAGATCTACCAGTCCAGAGTAAACATCGCAAACCCTTACAGATTGTTTCCAGCCTGCATTAAAACGACCCAACGAGACGTTTCGTTGTTGTTACACAACCATTACACATCACATCACAAATCCACCATTTCAAACCTACATCCACACCCACAAATTCCTTTCAATCTCTTTCCCACACACATGAACACACAAATGATTTCCAGGTGCATACAGCGTTTTGGTAGAGAACAGACTTAACAATGTGCTTTCACTGACTCCAAAAATCTCTTATAACACTAGAGAAAGCCGCGAGACTGTTGCTTTTTTGAAAATAAAAAAAAAAAAAAAGAAAAAAGAAGAGTCCCTACAGGGTCTGAATACTCGCTACAAAAACCATCAATGTTGTTTCAGTAATTTTATTTCTTTTTCTCTCCTTCACACGGCGGTCGACTTGGGATTAGTGGGTGCCCACGATCGAATGGCACTCTGATGTAAGATGTTAGAAAAGCTAAACAGTAATTTAGGTCAATGTTTTTTCCTTAATAACAATAATTTTTTTGATCGCTAAGTTTTGGCTATTAGTTATATTTGTTTTGAGGATTTCTTTGCCAAGTTTATACTATTTTTTTTTATTATCATTTCTGAACCACTTAAGGCATTTTCTTAATGTGGCAGTCCGTACTTGGTATCTTTTACTTTACAGACTTCTGCACCAAAGATAAATAACCACAGAGACATCCAATAATACAAATGTACAGTAACTTCTTAATTTTATATAAACAACATACATGCACAAAAGAAACATGAACCCACCAAATTTAGCCTAGATTTACTCCTTGCACCGAATGATAGATTGGTGGGGTAAAAATAATGTAGTGGGTGATGAGATGGTGACTCATGAGTCACCACACACACACGAACAAACCCATAAGGGTACATGGTGAAGTTTTCTGAACTAATTCACGATGAAGCACAAAAATCCCTCTGACTGATATTGATGGTGGTTAAAACTTGCTCAATGAGTTCAAATGAAGTGATGTGTTTATTTCTTTAATTAAAAGCCCTGTTAGCTGCAGAAAACTGCTGCTATCATTCTTTAGGATCTTTCAAAAAGATGCTGATGTAGATGCATGTATTGATGTGGATACATCAAGCACCAACCACATGTTTGGAATCCTCAGTATATATGTATATATGACCGCTCTCGCTGATGTCAGAGCCACTGAATAGGAATGAACCAACATTCCACTGGCTCTAATAGACAATGTGATCAACTCGATGGCTTCTTCCAAAACGGCTTCCAACTCACTTCTTGGTATTCACCAGCTTGCATTGTGGTCGCCATCTTAAGAGCTGTGTGAAACCCATCCCAGGTGAGGGGAAGTGATCCATTAAGTTCTTCGGAACTGTTAAGACCGAGTGTGATGAGAATGCTGACTTAGAAGCATGGAATAACAGACTCTGTGCTCATTCATTTTCTTTGTTAAAACACGTAGGACATAAATTGTTGCTGATATTCTGTGTTTTTCACACGTGCTAAGCTTTTGTGGCTTAATTCCTTTTACTTTAGGACCTTGAGAACTTGATTTTATTCTGACCAGTAAAAAGAAATTCTTCAACCTGATATTTAAAAAAAGTTAACTGGTGAATTATCTTTCATATTTTTTATCTAAACTGTTATTGTGAAAAAGTAGGGCTTTTATATGAGACTCTGTTATTGTGAAAAATTCAATTTGAGCCAAATAATGGAAAACAATTACGTTAACTTCACCTTTTTTAAAGAGAAAAATATTTTACCTCTGAAGGCTGCTGTTATTTTCTATTTATCAAAATGATTAGCAGAAGTTTTAAATATCCCACAGACTGTTGTTTGTTGTATGGCTACAAACTGGTGACCTGTCCAGGGTGTATCCTGCCAGAATACATTTAATTTTTGCTGTCTAGTGATTGATGGAGCAAAATGGAAATTAAACATGTTCAAAATGCACTTATGCACACCACTTTAAGCTATTTTGCTATAAAAATTTAGTCTTTATGGAATTCTATTTGATTTATTTAATGGTCACTTTTCAATCATCAGCCAATGAGCTGCAGCGTTGAAAAGAAAAGAGTTTACTGTTGTGAACAAATCTGTGCATTCATGTAGTTTTTATCTGGTTAACCTTGACCTTAGACCGAACAAGATACACTTGTTATAATTGTGTTCAGTGTCTGCAGAATTCTCAAAAGCCTTCAAAAAAAAGGTTGAAAGTTGCTGAATGAGTTGAAAAGGGATTAAAAAGGTTATTAAATAATAAACCTTTTCCATGTTTCTTTGTGAAGAGCATCACATGCACAAGAACGATATGAAACCTTCTGACATTTCCGAAGATTATTTGCACAGTTAGTTCTTCTTTATCAGTACTTATTGTTACTGAGAGCATCAAATGTTAGTTTTTGATCTCTTTCAAAACTCAGAAACTTTTCAGAATTTCTACCTGTCAAGGCGGTGTCAGCTCAATAACAGGTGAAAGGCGGAGTACATCTTGTACAGGCCACTAGTTTGTTTCAATGAGCCCTTTTCAGAAAATGATGTCGTTTCCATTGAAAGGGAGGAGGTGTTATACCCAAATTGTAACATTTGTTGGCTCCAAAATGCAATATTTGTCTCACTGCCTGCTTAGTTTCATACAAAACATGATGTAAATCTGGTTTGAGGCCCCAAACACAACGTAAAATGGATCAAGTTTGCAAAGTTAGCACGCATTCTTTTACCTTCTGGTTTTGGAAAAAATGTAAAATTTCACTTCCTGTTGGGACCGAGCGTGAGCAGAGCGCACGCCTGCTGCAAAAACCTTTTGTTTATGCTAACATGGGGGTGTGCCAAAAAACAAAAAGGTAGAATGAAGAACAACCTGGTGATTTAATAGTGTTCGGATTAGGGGTGAGATAAAATCAAAACTTTTTAAACGTATACTGTATGTATGGAATAGAAAACCACCAGGTATGTTTTTAAAGCAAGAATATTGTGGAAATTTGGTTAAAAAAAAACTCCAAGAAGTAGATAATGCATGAAAACCCCTTTAAAGCCCCAAAACAAACTGCAGCATGACATAGAACTGTATGCAAAAGCTAAATGAAATTGTTACACAATTTGGTTGCATAGGGCGAACCAGACGAGTGAAACATTAAAGATAGATTGTATTTGTCCTGACAGAGAGAAAAATGGTGATTGAAAAAAAAAAGATATATAGTAAACAATTGCAGGAGGAAAAAGAGGCATAGGAGCAGAACAAATGGAAAACCAGAGAGCGACAGAGTTTTTTTTTTTTTTTCCCCGACTCTCTGCTTTTGCAAGAAGACATAATGTAATCTCTCCTTGAGACAGAGGGATTTTTATAACCTGTGCCGGCTGGGCCTTGAGGCAGGAGAAGAGACTGGCTGAGTGAAGGCTGTTTATCCCGCACTGGCCTTGATATAAACATGTGAAAAATCTCTCCGTTTTTTTTCTCCCTTCAGCTAAATCAATACAAAGACATTCGGCCTCTGAACAATCACGCAGCTCTACAGCAAAAAACTTTTTCATCTTTCCTCCATTCAGAGATGTGTCCTTCAGAGCTACCGGGCAAGGGACACTGAGGTCCTGCTTACTCCTGATTCATGAAAGCAACAACACACTCAAAGGTAAAGACAACCTTCTTCCAAGACCTTCATAGCACAAAGAAGGTCGCTGCTACTTTACTGTATTCACACACTTTCACTGCGTGGTTACACTCCTCCATAATCATTCCTGATTTCCCAAGAGCCCCCCTCCTCTTCGTCCTCCTCTATGGTAGCAAACAACCTTATGAACCCTCTTAGGAGCAATTAAGATAAACTCCTAATTCATCTGCCTGTCCTAAGTCTCTCCCTCTTTTGGTGACACAGACACGAGGAGCACTGAGTCATGACATCATAATTCACCAGCTCCGGTTTTCACAGTTAAATCAATATCAGTGTGTCCAAGTCAAGGATGCGGGCTGGCCTTCACGGCTCAGCCCTTCCAGCTTGTTTCTCACAGAAAATCATATAAATTCTCCCTTAAATAATTAAGCCTTCAAATCCACGTCTGTTCTGTATTTTTTACCGGTTGCTGCCTGAGGAACAGCTCTGCCAAAGCCAAGGTGATGCCGCAGGATCAGACTTCACTTTTCAAATTTTTCTTTATACTTCTTACTTTAAAGGTCCCACCTCATTCCAAATCAAATTGTCAGAACTTTCTACCTTCTAATAATGTGTAGACATGGTATTTGTGACCAAAGAAGTTCTTGGAATGACTCAGCAGTTTTTAGAAAAACTGGTCTGAGTATTAGTAGTATAGTGCCCACAACAACCATGACGGAACCAGCTACATTGATGATGCTATTTTATTTCACACACACTCCATTCCCCTCTCCCTCTCACTATGAGCTGAACGGAGGATAGACGGTTCACTTAGTACACAAGCCAAAAATGAGTCAGTCAGTCATCTTCTTGTCCGTCTGTCCCTTTCAGTGTTGCGGGGGGTGCCGGAGCCCATCCCGGCTGATTAAAGGCGAGGGGCAGGGTACACCCCGAATAGGTCGCCAGTCTGTCGCGGGGCGACACACATACTACATACTACCATCCACACACACACACACCCTTAGGGGCAAATTGGCATCGGCCAATCAACCTAACATGCATGTCTTTGGAGGGTGGGAGGAAACCAGAGTACCCGGAGGACACCCACGCAAACATGCAAACTCCACACAGAAAGAACCGTTTTCCAAGCCTCGTCCCTACCCAGGACTCGAACCCACGACCTTCTTGCTGTGAGGCCACTGTGCTACCCTCTGCACCACAGTGCCTTTCAAAAAGTAGTAATAATAATTAAAAAAAAGAAAATTGTGTAAAAAAATAAGAGGAGAATTTTGTGCTTTCTAAGGATGGGTCGGAGGATGGTTAACAGTCAGCTTTTTACACTAAATGGTATGTCGTTAAGCTTTGTAATTAAGATTCCATAACTAAGGATGGTCCAATTTTTAAAAAAAAAAAATCCCATTCTTTTCACAGTAAAAAGAAACTCCTACTCTGAAACTTTTTTTTCCATCTTGCCTTCATGGGTTACAAATCCCTACAGCTCATGCAGGTTAATTGTTGAGGACTTTGATTGCTGTGGGAATGAAGATCTCTACATGGATTTTTTTAGTCTGGTGGGACTTTCCATCTCCAGCCTGAAAGAAGAAGACTGAGGGAGTGATGACAGGGTTCCTTCTGCTCCTTAGCGATGAAACAATTATTTTTCCAGATCAATTTGTGATTCATCAAATTTTATTTATTTAAATGTTCAAATGGCTTGTTATAATGTGGAAACAGGTGGGACATTTGGGGAGTTTAAGATGCAGCAAGTAAAAGAAGGTGTGTGTGTGCAAAGAAAGAGAGAGTGAGATAGAGCAAGAGAGAAGGAGAGGGAGCGAGAGGAGGAGCAGAGAAAGAAAAGGGAGAGAGAAAGAGGAGGTGCATGTGTTTAGAGAGAAGCAGAAGATGTGAACGGGCTTTCAGAAACACACAAAAGCTTTTAGAAGCAGACCGTTCTTCACTGCGGGCTACCTGCTGGAGGGGAGAACCTGTGTAAGGCGCGCATGGCCACGCTGGAGGGGTGCCGCTGCAGGGGCTCGAGCAGCATCCTTTACAGCATTCTAAAAAGTCAGACTCTGGTGGAACTGGACGACCCGCAGATTCCTGCACAGTCCCAACAACAAACCCTGCAGCACCTTCTCCAGAAAACCCCCTCCTCTGACCCTTCCACGCTCCGCCAGCAGGCCTGTTCCTGTGGATCAACGCGTCGCAGAGGGGTCCTCAGGTCCCCTCAGGTCACATGTAAAGCTGCCTCAGCAGTCCTGGTAAAAACCCTGCGCTTCGTGAAGAACGTCCCCTGTTTCCGTGAGCTCCCAGAAGAGGACCAACTGATGCTGATCCGCAGCGGGTGGGCCCCTCTGCTGGTTCTGGGACTCGCTCAAGACCGCGTGGACTTTGAGACCACGGAGACTGTGGAGCCCAGCATGCTGCAGCGCATCCTCACCGGGGTACCAGATCGACAGGAGGAGTGTACTAACGGGCAGGGTAAAGCAGCTCCAGGGGTCTCTGTGATGGACATCGAAGCAATCAAAGCTTTCTTGAAGAAGTGCTGGAGTGTGGACATCAGTACCAAGGAGTACGCTTACCTGAAAGGAGCAGTTCTCTTTAATCCAGGTCAGTTCTAAACCAAACACACTGTTCAATAATCTGAACATTTCTCAAAGTTTTTTTCCCCTTTAAACTTTTCAGACTTGGATGGTTTGAGGTGTCTCCACTACATCCAGTCTCTGCGCAGAGAGGCACATCAGGCTCTCAATGAGCATGTCCGATTGATCCACCGTGAAGACAGCACAAGGTTTGCAAAGCTGCTGATCACCCTCAGCATGCTGAGGACCATCAGCCCTCCGGTGGTCGCACAGCTCTTCTTTCGACCTGTCATCGGAGGGGTCAACATGGAAGAAGTCCTCATGGAGATGTTTTATGGGAAGTAACTCATCAGATGGACTGAAGGTGAACTTTCTAACGGTCAGAAAGAGACGTTTTTAGAGGAAAGACTCAAAAGCAGCTGCTGGAATTCATAACTTATTTGTTTTTATAAAAACTATTTTTTTAGAATAATAAAAACAAACATTATCATGTGTGTGTGTATATGTGTGTGTGAAACTGCTCTTCATCACTGACACAGTTTCTAGTAAAGGAAAACTGTGTCAAACACAATCTCAAAGTTTAACTGTGATAACCACAGACGTGATGACGTCATCGTGACTTAATCTACATTGTGATGTGTGTGTGATAAACTCACACACACTCACAGATTAAGAAGATCCGAAGACAAAATTCTGAAAACAGAGTTTTAACAGTTCATTTAGATGAAGTTCTTCTGTTTTTCCACTAGTGGGCGCTAATGTAACAGATTTTTTTTTTTTTTAATCTGTCATGCAGATTAAAAAAAAAGTCTCACATTTTTTTTAATCTCAGTTCTGGTTGATTTGATGACAATTTGTTTCGAAGGCCTCAAAAATGAAACAAAAGAATTTCAAGAAAAAGTACAAACTTGTTTTTGCTCTTCTTCCTGAATTGTCACCTTGAACATGAAGATTACTCGTGGACACATTGTAATCATAATTTTATGAAGCTGAATCCTGAACACGTGGTCCCTTCCGCCTCCTCATGCAGTTTTTATTCAATCCCTCGGTTCACAAATCAGACAGTCGGTGCTGGTAACAACCTGCTGGTCTGTTTGTCTCTTCATCGATAAAACAACTAGCCGAAGGGTTCAGATGGTTTAACCTTCAGGAAGAAAAAAAAATGGTCTAGATGTGTTTACAAAAAAATAAACACTGGAAAATAAGGAGAAAAGAAAAGAATTGAAGCTCTAAGAAGAGCTTTTTTTTCCAGACAAACATCTAAGTTCTTTTCTCAGACTCAACATTAAGATAATTGGTGTCTGAAGAGCTGGAACGACTTGTGATAAGTGTGATGCAGCTTTCTGTTTGGGTTCGAAATAATAAATGTAAGTCAAAGAAACAAAAGAGGTCAATTTGAGGTCTGGAGAAGTGAGAAAACTTCTAGTTTAACCCTCTAAAAATGGAACATTTCAATGATATTTTGCAATGGAAGAACCTGAAGCCGTAGGAAGGAACTTCAGTGGTCTTGCATTCCATCACTGGGATTCAAACAAGACGTTTCGGGCACGTCCCACTGGGAGGAGACCAAGGGGCAGACCCCGGACCCGCTGGAGAGACTATGTCTAACAGCTGGCTGGGGAATGACTTGGGATCCTTCCGGGTGAGCTGGAGGATGCAACCGGGGTGAGAGAGGCCTGGGCTACCCGTTTGAGGCTGTTGCCCCCGCGACCCAACCCCGGAACAAGCGGAAGATGACGGAACGGATTCAAACACAAGTTGTGTCAAGAGGTGGTTTGGGTGGGGATGTAGGACCCAGATGCAAAGCCAGTTTTAACAAGTTTATTGTGGTTAATCAGTGGCTAGGGATGAGTGGTGGGCATGTGCAGTCTGGAAGACGACGGGCTGGTGTCCTGAAAGTTTTACATGTGTTCTTGCATCTACACACCTGATCCACGTTATTGAATCAATGTGCCAATTTTTATTGGCTGTTGATTTCTTCATATGTGCATCAGGTGTGTTTGAACCAGGAATACACGGAAAACCTTCAGGACACTGGCCCTCGAGGACTGGAGTTTGACACCCCTGGACTACGTGGCAGAGCCACCATCATGGCTGTTGCAGGAGCAGAACAGCAGATCATCTAACCCCAAAGGGACGGACACCAGGGGTTGAATAACTGGGGGAAGACAAGACACAGGTGGAGACGTCAGGGAGATTTTTTAAAAGAAAAAAAAAAGCAACAATCTGAGATTTTTGAAGTCTGTGACGTAAAATCACGTTGTTAAGTTTGTTGCAATGAGCAGCCATCACCTTCCAAAGCACTGCACCCACGGAAATGATCTGTGTGAGAGAGGGTATGTTTGTGATGTAATGTCTAATGGGTGTGTGACAAAAACGTGTTGTGAGGGTAGTTTTACTGCAGGCTGGAAACATTCTGTGTGTTTGGGATGTTGACACTGGACTGGTAGATCTCAGAAGGTTTGATACTTGAAAAGTAGATCTTGGGACAAAAAATGTTGGGCACCCGTAAAACTCAGAGGGCAGGTGTTCTGAAGGTTTTCATGTGTTCTTGCATCTACACACCTGATCCAGATTATTAAGTCAATGTGCCTTTTTTTTGACTGTTGATTTCACTTTATGTGCATCATGTGTATTAAACTAGGAACATGTGGAAACCTTCAGGGGACCGTTCCTCCAGGACCGGATCTGAACCCCAGGTTTAGAGCTTAGTATCAAATCAAGAGTAAAATAATCAATATAAACAGTAGTTTAGTTTTGTGTTACTATGATAATTTTTTTCTTAAAGCAGGTATATTTAAATTTTTATGACAACAATAAAAAAAGCTTTATTTTTATTTTAATTCATGAAACACCATTAAAAACGCCTCTCGTCTGCCCTCCGGTGGTGTAATGCGGCATTGCAGGATTTAACACGGGTGTGAGGAAATGAACACACACACACATGCACACATCATTTTGCACATATGCCACTGTGGGCTAAGCTCTGATAATATTCTTATTTCTGTCTATCTCTCCTCCTCAATGGAGCTTATTTTCTCTTCAATTAAGTCTGAAATTGCTCTGGGTTATAAAGAGTCTATTAATCCTGTGCTTGCTAATAAAACTCAATATGTCTGCCAGGAATATGACATTAGGAAAAAAGAAAATTCCTTTTCCATAAGTCTGACAGCTTGTTGCACATGTTTTGCAATTTTTACTGCATCCTTCTGCTGGTCCCTGAAATAAAAACTGAGAGAAAGACAAAGATGCAATAGTTGCTGCACATTTTGTTAATCAGTATTTTCACATCATTAATTTTTCTTTGCCTAATAATCCAAAACTAGTTTCTTTTGAATTGCACAGCTTCAAGTAAAAGTAGTAAAAGTGTTTCTGATTCTGGCTTTAACCTAGTTTATTTCTTCAGATCTCCCACGGGTCCCCTTTCTATATGTTTTTTCTGTCTAACTCTAACTTGTATGTTTGGTTCTTTTCTTCCCCAGTTTATCCTTTTCTTTTTTCCCCTCCTGGACCAGAAAGACTCAGTGCATCAGTTCTTTGCTGTTTGATTGCAGACCCTGCATGCTGTTAGCTTGAATCCACAGTGGAGGGCACTGCTCTGCTATACGAGCTGCCAAGCAAACTTCAAGCATCAAATAAAACTTGAGTTTCAAGCCAACATGTTCCAGATCACCAGGGAAGTTTGGATGAGACTGCAGTGTGAACAACATATTCTCTAGCCAGCATCAGACCTGGGGATTGCTATTCTTAGTCAGAAAGACATCATGCCAACATTTCACATTTTTTCATGGTTATTTTTTATTTCGTCCAGGTTTGGATGTTAAATTTGGTTCCAATTAAAAATGGTTTTGTGTGCTTTATGCATGCAAGCATCCATCCCTCCATGTGTGCATGAATTTACAAACTATTCCAGGGATGTCAAACTAAAAACCCAATGGGCCAAGATTTAATACTGGACCAATAAAACCTCGTCTTCATGGAAATGGAAGCTTGACATTTAACGAGTTTCACGGAAACTAAGGATTATCACACAACTTGAAGGTTTTGTTTAAAACCCAAATACTAACTGATGACTTGCATACCCGTCAGGCATTCCTCCTGCCTCTCGTATTAGGTTTTCACTCCGCTAATGACTACTTCACAGCCGTATTATTGGCCATTTTGAAAATGACAAAAGATTGCACAATTTACAATGAGACAGAGTGACATCACGTGAGGCGATCAGTTTAGCTCTGACTGCACTGTAACAACGACCACCCGGAATGTAGCATAGCACAGTCTGCTTGAAAGCAAATAAACTTGTAGGCATTTTAATGTATGATACAACTCAAGCAAAGCTGTAAAACGGCCCTCTGGGACTAGTAAAGTTTTCTGATTCTGATATGCATTGACATAAACTTGTTTTTTTTTAACTAGCAATTTTTTTTAGGCCGTACAAAAATGATAATATGCCCATACTTGCTAAAATAGCATTTTTTTGTCAGTATTAAATTATTATTTGAGAGGTATGTCATTGAGATCCAGAGTTTGTGATAGTCCTGTGTAATGGGACTAGTGTCCTTCCATCATGTCCTGGTTCTTCTCTGGATCTACTTGGTGAAGTGAGACCTTGTTGACTCAGCAGGCGACCAAAACACATCCCTGAACCACCTCCTCTTTCTGATTCATCAGTGTTGTGTTTTCTCATTCTGGATAAATAAACCAAATTTTATGCATCAATTTACCAATTTTTCTTATGTACTGTTTTGAAGGATTTTGTTTCATTCATTCTGTCCTCTAAAATACATCTATCACAGACACGTGGGCCCTTCTCGTCTCATTTCAGTCTTTTTTTCCCATGCAGATGAACACATTTTAATCCCATTAAGAGCACTGGCAGACATTTTGCTGTGTCACTGCAGCTCTAACTGAGGAGGAAAAAACTCAGTGATGTTCATGTTCTCCGTCAGAGCGACAGGAAGTCAGACTGTACGATCTCATAGTGCTGGAAGGAGTTCATAAAACTGGCAGGAAGGTATATTTATCTGTACGGTTTCACCAAGTCCTCTCCAGTCGAGACAAACCAAAATATCTGCTGAGAAAAACCACTGCTGACACTTTGCTGTCACCGGGAATGTTGGTTGAAACTGTGTGACGCAATGAGTTTATAGAGGGGAAATTTTAGAAAAAGAGAAGATAAATACCTGGAAAACAAACTGAAGCTGATCCACTGCTGTTTAAGGAGATGATTCTCTTCAACGCGGGCAGGAAGACTGGACACATGATTATTTGAACACGTGTTCCTTTTTGTGATGAAACCTGAAATTAAGTGAGACATTTTCCTGCAACACTCTGTTCCGTCATTTTTTGCTTATCTGGGGCTGGGTCACAGGGTTAACAACCTCAGACGGGAAGCCCAGTCTTCGCTCACCCAATCTACATCCTCCAGCTCACTGGGAAGGATCCCGAGTCATTCCCCGGCCAGCTGTGGGACATAGTCTCTCCAGCAAGTCCGGGGTTTGCTTATCGGTCTCCTCCCAGTAGGACATGCCTGAAACACCTCACCAGCGAGGCGCTCGGGAAGCATCGTGACCATATGCCTGAACCACCTCATCTGGCTCCTCTTGACCTGAAGGAGGAGCAGCCCGACACTGAGCTCCTCCCTTCTTCCTGCAACATATTTTTTTTTTGTCATCACACATTCAACCCAAAACCCAGCAAAAATACTTCAACTAAATTCTAAAAGACCATCTCCCATGTTTTTTTTTTTTGTCTTGGACACAAATGGAAACAATGAAAAGGAAATCAATGTTTTTTTTAATGTGCAGTGAGAAAGTAAGGGCAACTGATAATGATTGTGTTTCTATAAAGATAGACATTTCTTTCCAAGTGAAAATTGTGTTTATATATTTATATAAATATCTATATTATATATAGAATACATATCTATTTGCTATGCATACTCAAAAGTCACACCTTCAAATATATTTAAAAAGTCTTTCAAAACACAAAAAAGATTTCTTTTCTTTCCTTAAACATGAACGATCCGTACGAACCAAATGAATCCTCAGCAAGTGTGAACAATATGATTTCAAAATGAAAAAAAATCAGAGATGTTTTTTTCATCTTTTGAATCTGAAACCAGTCGAGGACATATTTTTGTTGAGTGGGGTTCTTTTTTTTTTTTTTTTTTTAAAAAAGCATCTTAATTGCTAAACAAACTGGGAACCGCGTTGCAAGTGTACAAAACCAGCGAAACACTTTGACACAAATCCTCTTTCTGTGGAAGATGAAATGCAAATAAGTCTGATCTCTCAAGCAAACTTTTTTTCTGTTTTACAAAAATAGATTTCTTTTTTTAAAATAATCTACAGATTTCTTTTTAAGGTGAGGCATTTCACTATCACTCTAAAAACAGCCAAGCTGTTTGTTTCCATAAAAAAAGATGAAGTTTTGGAGAGAGATCTGTCCATCCGTCTGCACCTCCTCGCTCGCACACCACACATGTTTGCTTCAGTTTCTCCTTCTTTTTGCATATTCTATGATTTTTTTTTCCAAAAGAGAATTCCTTTTTAAACTAGATACACCTTATACAGGTAAAGAAAAAAAAAGTTTCAGCTCTTCACAGCTTTTGAAATGTCCAAGCTGTTTCCAAAAAAGTTTGTTCTTTTAAAAAAAAAAAGTTCCTTTAAACTACACAAAGATTTTTTTTAAAAAACAAATAAAACAACAGAACAGCGCAGATACGTGACATACTGGCTTTCTAAACGAGCTCATTAAAAGGAAGAAATAAAGAGTTTTAAAAAAAGAAATAAAAAAAATTTGTTGATAAGAAGTTGAAGCAAAGGTAGAGCAAAGGCAACGGACATGAAGGGGTTAAAAAAAAAAACTTAAAAAGAGGAAAACACTGATGCTACAAATAAATTGAAATATATGTACAGACCCTGTTTTCCTTTTGTTTCTGTATGAACGTGTGTGCACAATTGCCATAAAGTGTTAATCCGTAGATGTGAAGTTTGTTGGAGTCATTTTCTCGTTTCGAGTGCCTTTTCTTACATCCTGTTTTAGTTAATTATAGAAAAAAAAACTCCTTAAAAGAGTCCAAGTTCCTTTAAAAGAAAGTAAATTGTGTCCTTGATCCTTTTCTTTTCTCATGACTTTCTAACAGTTATTAAACGGAGCCAAAATGGATCTTTTTCTTCCAAAAAACCACCTGATAAAAACAGGACGTATCAGACTGGGACGTTTCACTGATCATCATGAACCTCCTCGTTTTACCAGATGACGCTGGAGATGCTGGTTTCCCTCGGCAGTAGAGGGAGCATGGCGTTGTTAGCGTGGGCCTCCTCCAGGCTATGCTCTCGGCTCTTCCCGGGAGGCCTCTGACCGTTCAGCAAAGTCAGTGGGATGTTGCAGTAGGTGTGCTGGTTGCCCAGAGATGACAGAGGAGGGAGGGTCCCGCCAGGTGGGATGTCGTACTCGTAGCTCCGGTAGTAGTGTTTCTGCCTCATGGTGGTGTGGTAGGTGTTGTGGAAGGAGGAGCGCAGGTCTGGATGGGCGGTTGCCATGGCGGTGGAGGTGGCTGCCGCCATTGAGATGGCAGAGACGGTCTGCAGCTCGCCAAAGGGACCCTGCTCGCTGACGTCCAGAGCCGGTTCGTGGGTAAGCATGGCCTCGGTGCGTCTGAACGGCATCTCGTACTGCAGCTGCTTCCAGAACTTGGAGTTGAGCTTGTTGCTTTTGGGACCGCGCCACTTGATGACCGTCAGGGTTTTGATGGTGTGTTTGAGCGCTTCCACTTCCTGGTAGTTCATGATGCCACGCAACTCGGCGCACTCGATCAGGATGACTTTGATCTCGCCGGTCACCAGCATGTTACGCAGCCGCGTCTCCAGTTCGAAGATGCTCCAACCTCGTCGTACCACATAGTTGGGCGTCATGACGATGATAAGACGCTTGCTCTGGTCTACACAGCGAGCCACGTCCTCTATGTAAGCTACAGAAGATAACCAGTCACAGTAAAATAAGACAAGCTGTTTAAAGATCATCATAAATGTATGTTTGAGTCCAAAACATATAAAGTTAATAATGGATTATTAGACAAATTACAAAACACAAGACAGTGACAGATGAGTGTTTAGATTCAACAACCTGACTAAATGTCACATGAACACACTCATTCAGTCTGCTGGACACCGATACACAACATCTATAGTTAAGTCTACACAACCCTCGACACAACGACAAAGCAAAACATATAAAATCAAAATGTGAGCAGCTTTACGTCTTGTTTTTGGTTAAAATAGTCACATTGGGAGCCTACAGATTTATAAAACTGATCTTTTTAAAACAATAACGTAACATAACTCGATTATGTATCAAAAATCTCTCATCTGCCTTTTGACAAATAAACTATACATTATCATGTGACAAATGTGAGAAATCTTCAGTGAGCGGTAGATGATTTTAGTCATTTTAGATTTACAAATGTCAGTATTGGGGATCACTATGGGGATCTGAGCTGGGAATGGCCTCCAGTAGAAATCAGTTAGGATCTACTCAACAACCAGTTCAACAATAGAAACAGATTCCTATCCACTCATCATGCTTCGACAGCATTGTGACTGATTTAAAAATATACATACATTGTAAGATTGGGGTCAAAATTGAAGATAATTTTATAACTTTCTGAGCTGTGATTTGAACTTTTTGTGAAAAGAATCTTTATTATTTCTCTATATAAAAAGGCAAGTTGAAAGTAACATCGTGTTCCTCTCTGTTAGCTTTTAGATCTCAAAAGATCTCAAAGGGTTTTCAGCCCCTTTTTAAATTAAGTTTCAACATCTACAGAAAGTTTATTTAATATTTCCTTTTTTTTTTGCCCCACGAACTTAACACTTAGAGAAAAGAAGAATGTGGGAATATTTTATTATTTTTTTTTTGTCTTTTCAGAGTTTTTATTTTCTTTACTTTCTTTGTGTTTGTGTCTTTTCTGTGACCCCTGCAACGGCTTGGGCCTAACGGGAATCAAACCAGATTCTTTCGGTCGAAACATGGTATCTCTACCACTAGGCCAACGCCCCCTGGGACCATGTGGGAATATTTAAATGTACACATTACTTTGTAGATTTCTTAACAAAATAAAGTCTGAAAGCTCAGACTGACTGTGTTTCAGAAAATTTCTTTTTAATTGACTCCAATCAAAGGAATTTTTTCTTCAGATTTTCTTTTTTTTTTTTTTTTATAAAAGTAGAACAATAAAAATGATATTTTTTGGAATAAACTTTGTAAATCATGTTTCACGGCTATCTTTAGAAGTAGGTTTTCTTCACGGTATTAAATCTTTTTCACACAAGGATCAATTTAATTGTTTCAAAGATACATTTTTTTAAGATTTAAATTTTAAGCAAATGTTCAAACTTAATTTTTTTTAATCAATAAATATAAACAATAATGTGTGCCATGATTTATTTAACGTGTTTGCTTTGCCACTGTGAAGTCTTGTAAGAAGGGATCTAAAATAAATCCAAGATGATCGACTCATCAAAAATGTATAAAATTTAAGATCATACTAAAGTCTGAATTATTATTTCAGGTTACGGAGCCCACACAGCTCCACATGAGCACAGATAGCGCCTCAATCCGGCCCAGTAGCAGGTCAATGAAAGCAGCTGAATGTAAGAGTAAAAGACTGAAGGCGAGTACCTCCGAAAAGTCGTGTGTCATCCTGGAAATGCTCATTGGTGAGACCTAAACATAAACATTTTAACATTCAGGTCACAGGCAGAACACATCACAGACACAGAATCATAACACACTCGTCAAAGCAGCTGTGCTTCCTCACACTCATAGTTTTATTTCACATATAATTAATCACATACCATGTTTCCCTGATTGGACATTCATCTGCAATGATTCTGCTTGGCACTGACGCCAGCGGCAATTTTCTTTTGATTAAAGGATAGAGGCGGCTCAGTCAGCAGGGCTCAGAGCCTTCATACATTTCCAGCTGATGTTTAATTCTGTCTGGACCAACTAGGACGTGTTTGCGTTTTATCTCTTCCACATGAAGCCTATAGTACAAACACGTTGCATTGCTACAAAGTAGAGCACGCTGTTTACCACTGGCACAGACGGACTGCTAAGTAGGCGCAAGTTAGCACGCGTGAGGATATCTTCAGACGGAATCTTTATAGATTTATTAATGCATGGATAAAAAACAGAAACAAGGATAAATTAGCTCCATGTTTTGGCTCCCAGTGCACACTGAAGACAGTATTCCTGGGAATGGAGAGCCGAGTGTGAGAAAAGCCAGAGAGAAGAGCTGTAATCTTCTACTTCTGTATGAAGATGTTTGAGAATAAACAAGTCAAATATTTTTATCTTGAAAGCTTCAAACGGAAAGGTCCCATCTCATGTGAAATACATTTGTTTTTAGAACTTCCTACCTTGTAATAGTGATGTGTGGGTTTTAGGGCTTGTCCGAAAAGTAGTTTTTACAATAATTCAGTGTTAATTTTTTTAACAAATTGAATTACTTCCACTCCTCCTTCCCTCTCTGTGAAAACAAACGAGCTGTAGCTACATTGATGACATGCAAGCTACATTGATGACGCTTTTTAAATAGAAGAAATTACTTCACACATGCTCCCCTGTACTCATTTTACTATTCTTTTAGGATGTTTAGTTCTCTCAAGAGCTGTGTTAAATTTCCGAGGCGAAGTCTGCGTTCAGAGTGCCAAATTATTATGCAGATGACACTTTTCAGTAGAAGTTTCTGCAGAACTGAAAGCTTCTGTAGGATCCCACACACTTCCTGTTTGCAGCTTTGTAACGTCATTTTAGCAGCTGCATATTTGTCAAGGAGAATCCTTCATTATCATGCCTTTTATTTCCAGGCGACAGAGTGGGCTCTGAATCAGACACAAATCTCTTTGAAGTTTCTGTGAAACTGAGCATTTTCAATCACATATTTTCTGAGCATTTTCAATCACATATTTTCTGCTTTCCAGCAGCAGAAATACTTGTTTCCCAGGTTGTTGGACATATTGATGTGCTTAACAATGTGGAACCGCCTTCAGGAGTTGATTACCACAAAAGTTTGATTTCAGAAGTATAAAAACCCTGAGATACAAAAAAATCCAGATAAAGCAAAGCTACGATTTTGATGCGTCCGTCCTGAGCTGAGGAGGCCCCCGTGCTTGCTTAACCATCCCGTTTCCATCAGGATGAAGAACACGTATTGACTTCTTTAGATATCAAACTGTAGAATAGAATAAACTGATATTTAAAATAGTCTTAGACACATTGGATGCTTGTCCCAGGGGAGGGATCCCTCTTTCATATGGATCCCCACGAGGTTTCTTATTTTTCCCCACTGATGGATGTTTAGGAGTGTCTCCTGACTGTGAAGGAGAGTCTAAGGGCAGGATTGAGCTATATTGTCTAGCTAGTATTTGTTAGCTAGCTTTTTGCTGTGTATCGTGTTTATTATGCATTCTTCTTTTTTCTTGTTTTTGTTCTTTTTAAATCTCCAATGTGAAGCATTGAGACAAAAAAATTGGGATTTTGGGCAATACAAATAAAATTGAATTGATGAGATGTAAATTTTATTTACATAATAATTTGGAACACCGCAAGCCACAACACTGTTTTTCAAAATTCATAACTATTGTGCGATCGATAGTCAAAACCCTATCTTGTGGGTGTTTATGTACACAAGCCATGTTGAGAAAAAAAGTATTCCGTATGAGATGGGACCTTTAATGTTTCTCTTTTTTTCCCCTGCGCTCGTTCAGAGTTGAGAATTAATCGTGTAAATTTTTAATCTGAGAGTAGGAATAACTTCTGCTTGAATTAGTGACACAAGAATCACAACACTGAGATGGTGAAAACGACACAACAAAGAAACACAGGACAAACATTTAAAACTACGAGAGAGGTTTAGAAATGCATATGTAGATATGCATTTGTACGTATACAAATATGTATATTGTATCTACTACATGAATGCATCAAAATACTGTATATACATAGATAAATGCATTTAGAAACATACACATGCACACACACATACTGTATATACATATGCACACTGTGC